>CAWUFW010003543.1:0-1200000 GCA_963921515.1 Calotriton arnoldi
TATATATATATATATATATATATATATATATATATATATATATATATATATATATATATATATATATATATATATATATATATATATATATATATATATATATATTTATATCAGCATAACTCCACCTTTTCTTCGATCCTCTTGAAAAAGACAGGAGCACGGACCACAAGTAAGTGCAGATTCCTTAATTTATTTCATCCAAACAAGCACTAGCAGCATTACGCGTTTCGGCTCCAGGGAGCCTTGATCACATGACGGGCTCTGGCGGTACAGAGCCTGTTTTTATACACAACTTATAGTCTGTTTTTCTACTTTTTTTACTTTTTTCTCTGTTCATTCTTAAAGTGACATGTGCCCAAAGTGCAAAATATAGCATAGACATAAACGACATAATGTCAACTGTTATATTAAAACGTTTTTTTCATTCAGGTTTAAATACCTTTTTTCGGTCATTTACCGTTACATTTGGTTCTTTATCTGTTTGTTTGTTGTTACATCCAGGTTTAAATACCTAGTCACACAAATTTTGACATATTTGCAATTTGATACATAAAGTGCTAATGCAATTTTACAGTATCTGCGAAACAGTATTAATATGCTAAAAATATCTTTGCCTCTGATATATCTATAAACCCGTGAATAAATATACTAAAAAAGGTGTATAAAAATTCTTAAAACCCTGCTAAAAACCGTGTACAAATAGTGTAAAAAGTAAAAAAGTGGGAATTACGGCAGCATGGTGTATAAGTTCCTTGAGTCTTGATATCAATCTGGAAATTGTTTCATCTTTTATAGTTCTTACTAGAGGCAGGTGTATAATTCCTCTGTAATGTTAAGGCCTCCCGGATACTTAGTATCGAGGTCTAGAATGTATCTAGTTTCTAGCCGCCTGAGTGCCTTTTCTCTGTCCCCTCCCCGTTTGTATGACAGGATTGCATCAATTATAAAATACTTGAGTAATTTCGGGTCTGCATTATGTACTTCCCCAAAGTGTCTTGCTACGGGGTAAGTGGTGTCCTTGTTTTTAATCGCTCTAATGTGTTGCAGTATCCTTTTGTGCCCCTGTAGTATTGTACTCCCTACATACCGTAGGGCACATGGGCACTCCAGGACATATACTACAAAGTCAGATTTACAGGTTAGAGCTTTCCCTATAGGTTTTTCCAAATCACTGAATGGAGTATCATATGTGGTCTTGTTAACTCCAAATTGGCACGCTTATATATATATATATATATATATATATATATATATATATATATATATATATATATTCAGAAACACAAAGGATGCCACACTCCAGAGATTGGTTCAGAGTTGCTTTATTTTCATCACCACTGGTGGTGAAAATAAAGCAACTCTGAAACCTATCTCTGGAGTGCGGCATCCTTTGTGTTTCTGAATTTAAATATCGGGTAAGGATTCCACACGTTGTTGCCTGCACCAGGTATTGAGCGCGCTGACATTGGGAATCAATTGGTAGTAATATATATATATATATATTTGCAGAGAGATTTCTCAGTGCAGAAATTATGAGACTGTGAAAGAACTATAATGAGTCTCTTTGAAGTTACATGAAAGGCAGTAAAGTGTGGTACTGCTGCAGAGTAAAGAAAAAACAATTCCTGCTAGAGAGAGATATCTGACTTTTGTCTAGTGGCAGTTTTGACACCATAAAGTAATGCAGAGGGCATGCTGGAAAGAACAGATCTGTATTATGTGGATAGCTAAGTGGATTAGTAAAGCCACGCATTAGAAACACTTTGAAACAGATTAAATGTATGTGAGAGAGGGGCTATGGAGAGATGAGGGGCACGTTTGCTGGATGGTAGTGAGGGAATCAAAGGAGGTCATAGTGTGCAATTGTAAAGCACACGTTCACCCGTAGGCATCTTGGCGCTGAATAACAGATATTTATTGAAAGTCATGGGAGGGCGCCAAAATGATTGTCGCACTGGCTTTCACCAGCACTAAAAGCTGCGATGATGGGTATGTGGCAAGGTAAAGTAATACTGTGTCTTTTTTCTCTCTTTCTTAGTCTTTTTGGAGAGCATACGGATTTCGCAAAGGAAAGGTAAGGTGACTTTGTCATTGCTGACTGTTGCACACTTCACTCACGCACAAACCCACCTACACTTTGAAACCAACAACCTATCTGCCTTCTACATAGGATAGTGTTTTAAAAAGAAAGTTTTCAGCACTAGCAGAGATGGCGTATCGTTGGATGAATGCTGCCCAGGCCCTAAGTCTGGTTCTGGAGTCCAGCTCCGAGGCAGGATCAGAGACTGAGACAGCAGATAGTGAGACAGCATCTGAGGGAGAGGACAATGGAGCAGAATCTGGGAGTGATTTTTCAGTCGGCGCAGTTCCATCCCACGACTCATCTTCCAGCGATTCTGAAGGAGACGATGTCAGTCGTGCTGTCCCTTTGCCAGCACAGTCTGTGCAGCGGGACACCGGTAGCAGGTTAGAGCAACCCAGAGAGCAGGCATGTGCGGCCGCAAGCACAGACGGAGCGCTATCTTGGCAGTCTCCCAATTTAGTTCAGCCTCAAATTCCGCCTTTCACTGGTGACGCTGGATGTAAAGTCAGTACGGCTAATTTTTTGCCAATTGACTACGTCCATCTCTTTTTGGATGTTGACTTCCTTGATGAAATTGTGCAGCAAACAAATTTGCGTGCCGAACAATTTCTGAGGGAGCATGGAGGCACTCTTGGGCCTCATTCTAGGGCACACAAGTGGACTCCCACTTCTTTAGGGGAGTTGAAGTTATTTTTGGGCCTCACGTTTAAAATGGGGGTAGTACATAAACCAACCTTGCTATCCTACTGGTCTACTCGCACGGTTTGGTTAACCCCCATCTTCGTACCATACATGAGCAGAGATCGTTTTTTGCTATTGCAGCGCATGCTGCATTTCAATGACAATTCTGCTTCATTGCCCCGGGACCTTCCAGACCATGACAGGTTGTTCAAAATTCGGTCTGTCGTGGTACATTTGTCTGCCAGGTTTCCAGAGGTTTATACTCCTGGAAAGAATATAGCCATTGATGAGTCCTTGATCTTGTATAAAGGGCGGCTGCTGTTCAGGCAGTACATTCCGAGCAAACGCGCTCGCTATGGCATCAAGCTGTACATGCTGTGTGAGAGCTCGACTGGCTATGTGTACAGCTGGAAAGTGTATACAGGGAAGGACACAACTCTTAACCCTGTAGGTTGCCCTCCCACGCTAGGGGTCACAGGAAAGATCGTATGGGAGCTTGTCCAGCCACTCTTTCACAAAGGCGAAAAAGAGGACAAGGGGGACCCTACTCACTAGGAACCAGGGTAAGTCATATGTATCCGAAAACAACGGTTCTAGCGGGAATACAATAAATCTATACTGGTAATTAAAAATGCACAATCGCGATCAATTAGGGTTAAGGATGTCAGAAAAAGAGAGCCTCGCAGACTTGGTGTTCATAATAATTCTTTTTTATCCAAATTTTTATAATTCAAAAACAATAAATACACCGACCGAGAAGAACCACAATAGTGATTATATGTCCCAAGCAAATGAAACCATCTAATACATTGTGAACAGACATGTGATATATACAGAACTTGGTTTCCACAATTATTGAAAAAGACAGCGACCACAACATGAATTGATAATAATTATAGCCTCTGTGTACAATAGTCAGAGCTATTTAAAATGGTTCGCTATCAATCGAGTCGACGACGTTTCGACCCTCTTGCAATGTGGGGTCTCCTCAGGACCAAGGGGTAAGGGACAATCTGATGGTAGTA
Source organism: Calotriton arnoldi (assembly GCA_963921515.1). Classification (NCBI taxonomy): domain Eukaryota; kingdom Metazoa; phylum Chordata; class Amphibia; order Caudata; family Salamandridae; genus Calotriton; species Calotriton arnoldi. Next base: position 3,790 of record CAWUFW010003543.1, read on the forward strand.
TTACAGCCGCGTGAGAGGCACATAAAGTGTGAGACACCCGTGAAATGAGAAAGAAGAAATTAATACTCACACGGGGACTCGGTCGAGCACCCCGTGTGAGAGACGAAGGGCTGTGAACTGGTATTAATCAATTGTGGCTCAGTCACAATAGTGGGCAGGATCAACACCACACAATGTAGTGGTACCTGAGCAGGATCCTCCGCTGGATAGATAAAGTCGCGGGACCGGTAGTGCCACGGCAGGAGAATAAGGCTTTTGAAATATGCCACATAGGATGAGAACTGCTCTGGTCGTCTGCCTGGTAACAATGACTCTTTCACAAAGGTTATAACCTTTATGTGGACAATTTCTATACAGGAGTAGAGCTGTTCAGTGAACTCTACAAAGCTGGACCGTGGCTTGCGGTACAATTCGTTGTCGCTGCAAAGGATTCACGCAGGAGCTTGTTTGCAAGAAGCTCCCGAAATCCCAGAGCACTGCGTTGCGTTGCAACGAACTGCTCGCAGTCAAGTTCTCAGATAGGCATGACTTGTACGTGCTCACTATAATTCATGCTGAGAGCACTTCCCTTGTCACGGTTTGGGGTCATATGGCCGAAGTCCACAAGCCCACCTGTATACTTGATTACAACAAGTACATGGGCGGAGTGGACAAGAACGACTAGGTTCTTCAGCCGTACAATGCGAGTCGTAAAACTTGCACTTGGTATAAGAAACTGTTTACTCACCTGATCCAGATGGCAACATACAATGCGTATGTTGTTTATCAACAGACCACCACAGGAAGACTCATGTCTTTCCATGACTTTCAGTTGTCTGTGATTGAAAGTCTCACTGCTACAGAAGCAGCAGCCTCCACTTCATGTGTTCTGGAGGACGTGGCAAGGCTGCAGGAGCGACACTTTGCTGATAAAATTCCTGCAACACCCAAAAAGGAGCGACCATGTCGTCGTTGTAAACTGTGCTCGATGCAGGGAAAGAGGCAGGAGATTCGTGTTTACTGTCCCCAGTGCCCAAGTAAGCCTGCCTTCTGTTTTCCTACTTGCTTTATGTTGTATCATGCTAAAGCAAAATACTGGGAAATTGACTGAGGTGGAGCTGCCAATAGGTAAACCTTTCAATTGGTGTGAATGGATACCTACTGTCTGTGGGTCACTCCTTCACTACGCAAGCAGCTGCAGAATATTTGTTCCTCTACTTCAGGAAATCATGGACTTCTCAACACCTTTATCTGCTTTCAGAACGTGGTAGTTGTTCTGTTCGCCAATTGACAAGTGCATTATAGTCCCCACGCTGCACATACTGGTGGACAGAACATACGCCACGTTGTCACGGAGTATCCTGTTTGGCAAAAAGTTAAAGGCTTGACTGGATTTCGAAGTGCTTGTTAAGTAACATGTATACTACACAAGGACCACCCTGATTGCCATTGAGAACCATAGTAAGTGTATTAAGCCAAGCAAATATCCAATGGGACTTATTCACCAACATTTCTCCTTGTTTTGAAAGTGTGCAAATTTAATTATTAACTTGTATCAGAACCATGTTATTGAAAAGGGATACAAGACACAATAACTTGTATGAAGATTGTTTTCACATTTTTAATTTAAAATGTGAAAACAATCATCATGCAAGATATTGTGTCCTGTACCCTTTCTCAATTACATTGTGTATGATGCAAGTTAGTACTTGAGTTTTCGCGCTGTCAAAGTAAAAGTGTCAGTGAATGAAACCCACATGACATTTGTTTGGCTTATTACTTTAGGGAACTTAGGCAATATACATCAGCATGTTTGCCTTATTTTCAAAGGTAGATATGCTCGCTCAGTTCGAGATATGGCCTACTGGGATACTCGGACACCCCTCAACTTACATCCACAAACTGGAAGGAGTTGGATTTAGCACAGTGAGAGCATTGATGGCATGTGACAGAAACGTTTTCTCAAGATTCAAGTAGCTAGAGATGGAAGGCATTAGTATAGGGTCTCTTGACAATTAGACAGGATTAGTCAGGACTCTGATGAGGACAGACACACAAACGGATTAGAACAGCTTATGGTAGGTGCGCTTTCCGAGGAATATTGAAAAGGTAGAAGGCAGATAGTAAAGATAGTACAGATACACGTCATGACTTCATCTTCACCCATGGATTCAAATCCATTGCTGCCACTCTCGCACTGAATTTACTATAGTACTTATGGGTCAATGTTGCTTGCCATGTTCATCCTCCGTTAGAACTTAGTAGATGTTCAGTTTTCTGTATGATAAGTCCATTACAATCACTGCACATAACGGTGGATTGGACATATGCTGCATTGTCACGGACTACCCGTGTTTCAGATTCAACCGTTCTTCATAGTTTATGATGTTCTCTTTAGAAAGCTTTTGAAAATTTCCAGCATGTTTGCCTTAGATATGCTTGCTCAGCTTGAGGAATGGCTTTGCGGCATACTCAGGCCCCCCCAACTTGCATCCACAAACTGGAAGGAGTTGGATTTAGCACAGTGAATGCGCTAAAGGCGCATGAAAGACATGTCTTCCTGAGCCTCATGTGGCTGTCGTGGGAGCCATTAGTAAAGGTTCACTTGGCATGCGTTCGGTAACGTTCAGAAAGAAGGAGGCGGAGACTTGACAGGTGGTAAAATGTAGTCAAACTCATTATGTCTTGTGGCGTATGAATGTGTTGGGCACTTGCATGGTGGCGGTATGTTTATGTGAGTGCAAGTGATCTGGTTGATTGGGCCCGTGGCTGGCGGTATGGAAGTCTTGAGTGTGGTGCGTGAATGGTGCGTGAATGGACCATAAAGTGGTTGGTGCCGTGAAGTGGCTTTATGGCTCCCCTTCAGAAGGTTTGGCTTCAATATTTATATACTTTGATAAGTATTTGTGCTTTGAAGTCAGCGTTTCTGGAGGTGCTAAAACCAACCCGTGTAAGAGTGGATTAACTTTATCAAATTCGTGTCAGATTTATATTTGTGGCGGTTTAATGGCCTTTTGTAAGACCTTTTTATTGTCAATATGGGTAGCAGGGGACTTTGTGCCCTAGCTCAGTCGTCAGCTAGGCAAACCTTCACATTTTTGAGTAGTAGTCAAGGAGGGAAGTACAGGGGTGAATGACTTGCATGGCTCTCACTGGTTTTTTTTTACCCAGCATCCCCTGCAAACCTGAAATTTAGCTCGAATTCAAAAAAATTTCACATTTAAGTGATGGATAGTTCAGGAATCTGCGGTGACCTACAAACTTCCATCCAACTAGTGTTTCCCCAGGTCTCCCGAAAAATGGTACCTCACTCGTGTGGGTGGCCCAGGTACCCGCGACAGGCAAGGGCCCAAAATATATTGAGGAGACATCACAATTGCCTATCACAAAAAACGACCTGGTTTTGCAAGGGGGTCACCTGGGTTTTTGGCCCCGTGCTCGGCGGCCATCTAGGGAAACCTACCTCACCTACACATTTCTGAAAACTAGACACCCTGGGGAGTCCAGGTAGGTATGGCTTGCGTGGATCTCCCAACATTTTCTTACCAAGAATCCCCTGCAAACCTCAAATTTAGCTGAAAGAAATTACTTTTTCCACACATGTTTGTGTGGGGTACCTGTGCCGGCACAAATGTCCTACCACCCAGTGTTCCCCTTCATCTCCCAAGTAAAATGATACCTCACTTGTGTGTGTGGGCCAAGAGCCTGTGACCGGGAAGAGCCAAAAACATAGGGATTAAGGGTATAGCACAGCGAATTCTCAGCGCTACATTTAAAAAAAAATAAGTTTCTAGCCGATTCTGCATTGGACAGCCACACAAATGAGGTATCATTTTACTCGGGAGACAAAGGGGAACGCTGGGTGGTAGGACATTTGTGCCGGCACGGTGACCCCTCACAAAAATGTGTGGAAAAAGTGATTTTTTCAGCTAAATTTGAGGTTGCAGGGGATTCTGGGTAAGAAAACGTTGGTGGATCCACGCAAGCCATACCTCCCTGGACTCCCCCTGGTGTCTAGTTTTCAGAAATGTGTGGGTTTGGTAGGTTTCCCTAGATGGCTGCCGAGCACGGGGCCAAAAAACCAGGTCGTTTCGTGATAGGCAAATTTGATGTCTCCTCAATACGTTTTGGGGCCATGCCTGTCGCAGGTACTTGTGCAAAAACAACAATTGATGGACAGAATGCAGAACAATGTCATACATTCACCCCAGTACAGAGATCTGGGCCTAAATCCATCGTTTTTTGCTCACCATGCCATTCCAGTTTGAACCCAGCCATATGCAAATCAGTCTTGACCCTGTGCCTCATGGGAACAGTCCAGCCCGAACTGCCAAGCCAGGTCCTCCCTGGACTGGAAACAAGCATCCTAGGACCGGTTTCGGGGTTTCACCCTCTTCAGCCAGGATAGCTTGATTCTAGCGGCATGGAGAGCACGGGACCCACGTCTGGGCATACCCGTCCCACTCGGGGTGACAAATGCAAAAACAACAATTGATGGACAGAATGCAGAACAATGTCATACATTCACCCCAGTACAGAGATCTGGGCCTAAATCCATCGTTTTTTGCTCACCATGCCATTTCAGTTTGAACCCAGCCATATGCAAATCAGTCTTGACCCTGTGCCTCATGGGAACAGTCCAGCCCGAACTGCCAAGCCAGGTCCTCCCTGGACTGGAAACAAGCATCCTAGGACCGCTTGTTTCCGGTCCAGGGAGTCAAGACTGATTTGCATATGGCCAGCTCTAAACTGGGGTGGCATGGTGAGCAAAAGAATGATGGATTAAACCCAGATCTCTTGACTGGGGGTGAATGTTTTGATTTGTTCTGCATTCCGTCCATCAATTGTGTGTCTTTTGCTTTCTCGCCCTAAGTGCGCCAGGTATGTCCAGACGTGGGTCCTGGGCTCACTGTGCCACTGGAATCAAGCTATCCTGGCTGAAGAGGGGTGAAACCCCGAAACCGGTCCTAGGATGCTTGTTTCCGGTCCAGGGAGGACCTGGCTTGGCAGTTCTGGCTGGACTGTTCCCATGAGGCACAGGGTCAAGACTGATTTGCATATGGCCAGGTCTAAACTGGGGTGGCATGGTGAGCAAAAGAATGATGGATTAAACCCAGATCTCTTGACTGGGGGTGAATGTTTTAATTTGTTCTGCATTCCGTCCATCAATTGTGTGTCTTTTGCTTTCTCGCCCTAAGTGCGCCAGGTATGCCCAGACGTGGGTCCTGGGCTCACTGTGCCACTGGAATCAAGCTATCCTGGCTGAAGAGGGTGAAACCCCGAAACCGGTCCTAGGATGCTTGTTTCCGGTCCAGGGAGGACCTGGCTTGGCAGTTCGGGCTGGACTGTTCCCATGAGGCACAGGGTCAAGACTGATTTGCATATGGCCAGGTCTAAACTGGGGTGGCATGGTGAGCAAAAGAATGATGGATTAAACCCAGATCTCTTTACTGGGGGTGAATGTTTTAATTTGTTCTGCATTCCGTCCATCAATTGTGTGTCTTTTGCTTTCTCGCCCTAAGTGCGCCAGGTATGCCCAGACGTGGGTCCTGGGCTCACTGTGCCACTGGAATCAAGCTATCCTGGCTGAAGAGGGGTGAAACCCGAAACCGGTCCTAGGATGCTTGTTTCCGGTCCAGGGAGGACCTGGCTTGGCAGTTCGGGCTGGACTGTTCCCATGAGGCACAGGGTCAAGACTGATTTGCATATGGCCAGGTCTAAACTGGGGTGGCATGGTGAGCAAAAGAATGATGGATTAAACCCAGATCTCTTGACTGGGGGTGAATGTTTTGATTTGTTCTGCATTCCGTCCATCAATTGTGTGTCTTTTGCTTTGTCGCAGGTACTAGGGCACTCACACGAGTGAGGTACCATTTTTATCGGGAGACCTGGGGGAACGCTGGGTGGTAGGAAATTTGTGTCAGCCTAGTGATCCCACAACTTTCCCACACAGAAATTTGAGAAAAAAGTGTTTTTTTCTGCTAAATTTGAGGTTTGCAGGGAATTCTGGGTAGGAAAAAGTTGGGGGGGTCCATGAAAGCCATACCACCCTAGACTCCCCCGGGTGTCTAGTTTTCAGAAATGTGTAGGTTTTCTAGGTTTCCCTAGGTGCCGGCAGAGCTAGGGTTCAAAAACTACAGCTAGGCACTTTGCAAAAAAAAGGGTCCATTTTGACTGTAAAAATGTGGTGTCTCCACGTTACGTTTTGGGCCGTTTCCTGTCGCGGGCACTAGGCCTACCCACACTAGTGAGGTACCGTTTTTATCGAGAGACTTTGGGGAATGCGGGGTGGGTGGAATTTTGTGGATCCAAACAGATTCCAGAACTTTCCACCACAGAAATGTGAGGAAAATGTGTTTTTTTGACAAAATTTGAGGTTTGCAAGGGATTCTGGGTAACATAACCTGGTGAGAGCCAGACAAGTCAACCCATCCTGAATTCCCCTGGGTGTCTAGTTTTCCAAAATGTATAGGTTTGCTAGGTTTTCCTAGGTGCCGGCAGAGCTAGGGTTCAAAATCTACAGCTGGGCACTTTGCAAAAAAAGGGTCCGTTTTGACTGTAAAAATGTGGTGTCTCCACATTGCGTTTTGGGCCGTTTCCTGTCGCGGGCACTAGGCCTACCCACTCAAGTGAGGTACCGTTTTTATTGAGGGACCTTGGAGAATGCGGGGTGGGTGGAAATTTGTGGATCCACACAGATTACAGAACTTTCCACCACAGAAATGTGAGGAAAATGTGTTTTTTTGACACAATTTGAGATTTGCAACGGATTCTGGGTAACAGAACCTGGTGAGAGCCAGAGAAGTCACCCCATCCTGGATTCCCCTGGGTGTATAGTTTTAGAAAATGTATAGGTTTGCTAGGTTTCCCTAGGTGCCAGCAGAGCTAGGGTTCAAAATCTACAGCCTGGCACTTTGCAAAAAATGGGTCAGTTTTTACTGTAAAAATGTGGTGTCTTCATGTTTCTTTTTGGGCCGTTTCCTGTCGCGGGCACTAGGCCTATCCCCACAAGTGAGGCACTGTTTTCATCGAGAGACTTTGGGGAATGCGGGGTAGGTGGAATTTTGTGGACCCACGCAGATTCCATAACTTTCCCGCACAGAAATGTGAGGAAAATGTGTTTATTTTTACAAAATTTGAGGTTTGCAAGGGATTGTGGGTAACAGAACCTGGTGAGAGCCAGACAAGTCACCCTATCCTGGATTCCTCTGTGTGTCTAGTTTTCAAAAATGTATAGGTTTGCTAGGTTTTGCTAGGTACCTGCAGAGTTAGGGTTCAAAATTTACAGCTAGGCACTTTGCAAAAAAAAGGATCCGTTTTGACTGTAAAAATGTGGTGTCTCCACGTTGCGTTTTGGGCCGTTTCCTGTCACAGGCACTAGGCCTACCCACACAAGTGATGTACCATTTTTATCGAGAGACTTTGGGGAATATGGGGTGGGTGGAATTTTGTTGATCCATGCAGATTCCAGAACTTTCCACCACAGAAATGTGAGGAAAATGTGGTTATTTTGACAAAGTTTGAGGTTTGCAAGGGATTCTGGGTAACAGAACCTGGTGAAGCCAGACATGTCACCCCATCCTGGATTCCCCTGGGTGTCTAGTTTTCAAAAATGTATAGGTTTGCTAGGTTTCCCTAGGTGCCGGCAGAGGTAGGGTTCAAAATCTACAGCTAGGCACTTTGCAAAAAAAGGGTCAGTTTCGACTGTAAAAATGTGGTGTCTCCACGTTGCGTTTTGGCCCGTTTCCTGTCGCGGACACAAGGCCTACCCACACAAGTGAGGTATCGTATTTATTGAAAGACTTTGGGGAATACGGGGTGGGTGGAATTTTGTGGATCCACGCAGATTCCAGAACTTTCCACCACAGAAATGTGAGGAAAATGTGTTTTTTTGACAAAATTTGAGGTTTGCAAGGGATTCTGGGTAACAGAACCTGGTGAGAGCCAGAGAAGTCACCCCATCCTGGATTCCCCTGGGTGTCTAGTTGTAAAAAATGTATAGGTTTGCTAGGTTTCCCTAGGTTCCAGCAGAGCTAGGGTTCAAAATCTACAGCCTGGCACGTTGCAAAAAAAGGGTCCGTTTTGACTGTAAAAATGTGGTGTCTCCAAGTTGTGTTTTGGGCCGTTTCCTGTCACAGGCACTAGGCCTACCCACACAAGTGAGATACTGTTTTTATTGAGAGACTTTCGGGAATATGGGGTGGGTGGAATTTTGTGGATCCACGCAGATTCCAGAACTTTCCACCACAGAAATGTGAGGAAAATGTGTTACTTTTTGAAAAATGGGAGGTTTGCAAGGGATTCTGGGTAACAGAACCTGGTGAGAGCCAGAAAAGTCACCCCATCCTGGATTCCCCTGGGTGTCTCGTTTTAAAAAATGTATAGGTTTGCTAGGTTTCCCTAAGTGCCGGCAGAGTTAGGGTTCAAAATCTACAGCTAGGCACTTTGCAAAAAAAGGGTCCGTTTTGACTGTAAAAATGTGGTGTCTCCATGTTGCTTTTTGGGCCGTTTCCTGTTGCGGGGACTAGGCCTATCCCCACAAGTGAGGCAATTATTTTATCGAGAGACTTTGGGGAATACGGGGTAGGTGGAATTTTGTGGATCCGCGCAGATTCCATAACTTTCCACCACAGAAATGTGAGGAAAATGTGTTTTTGTTGACAAAATTTGAGGTTTGCAAGGGATTGTGGGTAACAGAACCTGGTGAGATTCAGACAAGTCACCCTATCCTGGATTCCCCTGGGTGTCTCGTTTTCAAAAATCTATAGGCTTGCTAGGTTTCCCTAGGTGCCGTCAGAGCTAAGGTTCAAAATCTACAGCTAGGCACTTTGCAAAAAAAGGTCTGTTTTGACTGAAAAAATGTGCTGTCTCCACGTGGCGTTTTGGGCAGTTTCCTGTCGCAGGCACTAAGCCTACCCACACAAGTGATGTACCATTTCTATCGAGAGACTTTGGGTAATATGGGGTAGGTGGAATTTTGTTGATCCATGCAGATTCCAGAACTTTCCACCACAGAAATGTGAGGAAAATGTGGTTTTTTTGACAAAGTTTGAGGTTTGCAAGGGATTCTGGGTAACAGAACCTGGTGAGAGCCAGACAAGTCACCCCATCCTGGATTCCCCTGGGTGTCTAGTTTTAAAAAATGTATAGGTTTGCTAGGTTTCCCTAGGTGCCGGCAGAGCTAGGGTTCAAAATCTACAGCTAGGCACTTTGCAAAAAAAGGGTCCGTTATGACTGTAAAAATGTGGTGTCTCCACGTTGCGTTTTGGGCCGTTTCCTGCCGCAGGCACTTGGCCTACCCACACAAGTGAGGTACCGTTTTTATCGAGAGACTTTGGGGAATGCGGGGTGGGTGGAATTTGGTGGATCCATGCAGATTCCAGAACTTTCCATCACAGAAATGTGAGGAAAATGTGTTTTTTTTACAAAGTTTGAGGTTTGCAAGGGATTGTGGGTAGCAGAACCTGGAGAAAGCCACACAAGTCACCCCATCCTGGATTCTCCTGGGTGTCTAGTTTTGAAAAATGTATAGGTTTGCTAGGTTTCCCAAGGTGCCGGGAGAGCTAGAGTCCAAAAACCACAGCCAGGCACACTGCAAAAAAAGGGTGAATTTTCACTGGAACAAAATGATGTGCCCACATTGCATTTTGGGCCATGTCTTGTCGCGGGAGCTATGCCTACCCACACAAGTGAGGTACCATTTTTACCAGGAGACATAGAGAAATACAGAATAGTAGAACAAGTGTTTTTACCAATTGACTTTCCATGCATTTATCCCTTCCAAATGTAAGACAGTGTGTAAAAAAGAATTAATTTTCAAAAATGCCCTCTAATTCACATGCTGGTATAGGTACCCACATATACGGAGTTGTGCAAATAAACACTGCTTCTAAATTCCATATGTTGTTCCCATTTTGGAAATACATAGTTTTCCTTGATACCTATTTTTCACACTTTTTATTTTACCAAGTAAATTGCTGTATACCCGGTACACAATGAAAAACCACAGCAAGGTGCAGCTCAGTTTTTGGCTTTGGGCACTTGTAAATCCGTATTTGTAAAGCGCGAACTACTCACCCTTATGGGTCTCAAGGTGCTGGGGGCCGTCATGGAAATTAAGTGAGCTATTGCCCAGAGTCACATGGTGCTGAGCTGAGCTGCTGCCGGGGATCGAACCATGAGCCCTGTGCTCCGAAGTAAGCTGCCCTGGCCACTGCACCACACCTCTCCACTTTGGATTCTTGGTGAACCTACAAGTCCTATATACCCCAGCAACCATAAGGCTCCTGTGGACATAACGGTATATTGCTTGTAAAAATCTGTCATACTTAGAAGAAGTTGCAGGTGAAAATGCAGACACAAATAGCAGGTTTTTTCAACTTATTTTCAATATGTTTTAATTTGAATTGTTACTTTCTATAGGAAAACCTTGAAGGATCTACACAAATGACCCCTTTCTGAATTCAGAATTTTGTCTACATTTAAGAAATGTACATCTTTATGGGATCCATTATTGGTTTTATATCAATTTCTAGCACTAACTGAAAGGAGGTGGAAAGCACAAACAATCGGAAAAAATAGGCTATCTCCCACTAAAATGCCAAAACTGTGTAGAAAATGTTGGTTTTTTAACAAAAGTCTGACTGTTCCTGAAAGCTGGGAAAATGGTGATTTTATCACCGCAAACGCTTTATTGATACCTTTTGCAGGGAAAAAACAGACGCTTTCTTCTTCAGCACTTTTTCCAATTTTTCACCAAAAACCCAAAATGTAGCTGTATTTTGGCTAATTTCTGGGTATCCTCCAGGGGAATCCACAAACCCTGGATACCTTTAGAAGCCTCAGGATGTTGGAAGAAAAGGACGTAAATTTGACATGGATACTTTATGTGGACAAAAAGTTACAAGGGCCTAAGCGCGAGCTACCCCAAATAGCCAAAAAAGGGCACAGCACGGGGGGGAGGCCCAGCAGTTAAGGGGTTAATGTATCGGTGTATGCATGGGTGTGTTAGTGTATGTATCAGTGTATCTCGGGGTATTTGAGTGTACATATGAGTGTCTGAGTAGCTTAGTGAATACATTAGTGTATTTGGTTTGTTATGTTAGTATATGTATGAGTGTGTCCTGGGTGTCTGGGTGTATGTATCAGTGAATGTGTAAGTGACTTAGCAACTGTATTAGTGTGTGTGTGTGTGTGTGTGTGTGTGTAGGTATGTCAATATATTTATGAGTGTGTGGCAGAGTGTATGCCTAGGTGTTTCACTGTATGCAACAACATCTGCCTTCCTGTCCTGTTGGATGCATTGTAAAGGGGAAAGATGTAATTAGTCACATACATTGCTGCAAAAAATAATTCCATTCATCTGTGGTAGAAGAGAGAAAACATAAATATAAGTTATTGTTACAGGTTGTAAATTTGAATAGCAAAGATATCATGTCTGTAATAGAAATGTTCATGTTAATATTAAAACATCAGATAGCAAAAACATTGTTAGGCATTTTACATTAAATTTAAAAATCAAATTTTCCCTTTTTTGCTGTTCTCAGCTTTCATACTGTAAGCGATGTACTGCATGAAGCTTCATCCTTGAACAGTGAGAAAAAAACTGTCATTTAGATTGTAGAAAAAAACAGAACTGTACAGTATGACACAATCATAAAGTGACACCATACATTGCACTCACTACAAATAATTAGTAAATTATTTTAACTATAGATCCTGAACTAATTTGCAGTAACATCAGAAAAAAATAAAATGGAATGATATTGCAAGTAGTCCATTACTTGAAATAGATGTAAAGCACATTGAAATTTTGAAGTCCGTTTTGAAGACATCACCCCTGGTAGACTGCATGATGCCTTAGGAACTTATGACTCATGAACAATAAACATTGCATTACACTTTTTAAAAAGTAATCCTCCTTAGAACTGTGATTGAAGAAAGAAGAGGTATGAATTTGGAAGATTGAAAGGCAGTTTTTGTTTCAATGTCAACTTGCTGTCATTGCATTCGTTGATCCACTTGTACTTCTTAAATAAACAGTGTAGTGACCTGAAGTTATATGAAGTCTTTCATGAAAGAGATAGCCATTGTAGTGGACATCCTTCCACAATTTGAAATTTGTCCTGATCTGAAGTCTGCAATTTCTGTTTCCATTTTAGATCCATCTGCTCTGCATTGTTGCAGCATTATTATAATGGACTTCCCAGTTCTCTGTATCTGCAATGTAGACATACAATCCGACCTACAATTTGGGCAGGTCATATTTTTGCCAAAAAGCACAGTTTTAGAATCCAGTAATGTTAAGTAGAGAAATCATTCAGAATTGATTTAAGTGTTAGATGTGAAACAGAAATCTTCACAGTCATGGTTCCACTTGCAGCTCAGTCCAAATAAGTCATCAATATTTGTTGCTTCTTCTTCTAAAAACTCAAAGCATGACCATTATAAATGCTTGTGCGTCTTGTTGAGTGTTCAGAGTAAATATTAGTAATCCACTACATATATCTAAAAGGGTTCACTGACAAAATATCCCCTCTCAAAATATCACCCTACCAAAATATTGTGACCAAAATATAGTTGTCAAAGATATCGTCATCCTATACTTATAACAGTAAGTGCAAAAATATTGAAAAAAATATCATTGTCATTAATATTGGTGTATTAAATATCATTTTTTTAAATGATATATTACATATTAAATACATTAAATAGTAACATTAATTTGATAAACATTAAAATAGATTTAATGTATATTTAAACAAATATAACAATTACATTTATTTAAAACTGTTAAACACAGATATATATTAATATATATTTATTTATATCTAGTTAAAAAACTATTACTAAACTCATAACTATAATTTAAATAATAATTTCATAATTTTCAAAATAATGTAATAATATAACAAATATATATATATATATATTCACTGAAAAAACCATAGGTTTTAGGGACAGTTATAGTTAGTTGGACATTGCACTCGTACAAAACCCGTGAAATTCCCCCGTTATAGTTAGTTCAGGTAACTATAACTCGCGCCCCCGCAATGCACTGCTGATGACGTCACATATTACATCACTCATGACATGGTCAGTGACATCACTGATGACATCACTGATGACATCTCAAATGACATCACTGATGACATCATCCAGTGACTGTGTGTTTCTGTAAAGTTTAAATATGTTTAATATATATAGGGAAAGGCATATTGAAGAATGAGTGGGTGTATAAGTGTCTGAAAGGATGATTTAGTAGGTGCGTGACTAACTCTATAAGTGAGTGATTAAACGTATCTTACTGAATGCATGGGTTAGTGACTAAACTGGGTGAATGTCTGTATCCGTCTGTCTGTTGCTGTGTAAGTGGCTGCATGGGTTTGTGAATAGCTACATGAGTGTCTATATCAGTTATTGATTGGTTGTCTGAGTATCTGTATGTGTGCCTGAGGGTTTGTGTGGGTGGGGTGTGTCCGACTCTGTGCATAGATGTGTGAGTGGGTGATTCACTGGGTGGATGGTTTCAAGAGTGCATCTGTGATAGACTGTATGGGTGGGTAAGTGTGTGTAAGAGTGTGTTAGTGAGTGAATGTATGTCCCAGTGGTACATGTGTGAGTAACTACATATGTGAAAGGCAGTATATATGTGTGTTGGAGTATATAAATAGCTATAAGCGAGAGTGTGTGATTGTGAGAGTGACTGTATGGATGAGTGTGTGCTTGTATCAGAGATTGTATAAGAGCGTAAGAATGTGCTAGTATTTGTATGAGTAAGTGAGCTGGTGTGTGTATAACTGTATAGGTGAGTAAATGGGTGTGTGCTTAATTTTTTGCATGACTGACTAGGTGTGTGAGTACCTCTATGGATGAGTGGCGGTGTGTGAGTGTTTATATAGGTGTATGAGTGCATATAATAGTCCTGTACTGAGTGACTATAAGTATGAGTGATTGTACGGGTGAGTGAGTAGATGTGTGTGTGTAAACCTAAGAATCAGTGAGTGTGTATATAGTAATTGGTGTTGGAGTGTCTATGGTTTTGACAATGGCAGTCTGTACTTTACAGTGGGTGTATCAAAAGTTATATTAGGGTGTGAGAAGATGCATCAAATTATCTTATGGATGATGTCATCAGTGATGTCATCAGTGATGTCATTTGAGATGTCATCAGTGATGTCATCAGTGATGTCACTGACCATGTCATGAGTGATGTAATATGTGACGTCATCAGCAGTGCATTGCGGGGCGCGAGTTATAGTTACCTGAACTAACTATAACGGGGGAATTTCACGGGTTTTGTACGAGTGCAATGTCCAACTAACTATAACTGTCCCTAAAACCTATGGTTTTTTCAGTGAATTTCTAAGGTTTTTTAAATGCTAATTTCTAACTATAACGTGCCTGAAACCTATGGTTTTTTCAGTGAATTTCAAAGGTTTTTTAAATGCTAATTCCTAATTATAACGTGTCTGAAACCTATGGTTTTTTCAGTGAATTTCAAAGGTTTTTTAAATGCTAATTCCTAACTATAACGTGTCTGAAACCTATGGTTTTTTCAGTGAATTTCAAAGGTTTTGTAAATGACAATTTTTAAATGTATTAATTGTTATATTTATTTTTTTGATACTGATTTACAACATTTTTTTAAACTATTTATTTTTAGATATTTTATTTTTAAATTACATTGTAATTACATTATACATTACATTACAAAATATACTTTCTCAGAATGAATTACTTTAGTTTAAATACTTTGCAAATAGGCAATAGACTTTTAAGTACAGTAGTTACAGTTGTTGCAATGGGCAACACAATTTCAAAAACAATGCAACATTGAGCTCAATGTGAATTTCTAGTTAAATGCAATTAGTTACTTTATGGATTACTTTTCTAACCACAGGACTGGATCCTAGATTCAGTCCTGGGACATCTCCTGTAAACAGTTGAGTAAAAGGGTTTTGGTTACAGTAGTGATTTTTAAGGAATATTATTGTATTTTAAAAGTTGACACTTAGAAACTTTTTCACATAGAATCACCAATGTTATCCTATGGGAGGAAATTCACTTAGCAGGTAAGTAGTGTTATCGTTACTTTTTCTTACTCAGTGGTGGATCCTGGATCCAGCACTGGTGCATCTCCTGTAAACAGTTGAAAGAATGTGTTTAAGTCACACAGGCGATTTTTAAGGAATATTTGTAGTTTGTGAAAATTGACATAAACTTTTCTGCTGAAAACCAGACAATGGATTCCTATGGAAGGAAATTCAAGTTAATGGTAAGTACGGTTAGAATTACTTTTCAGGGTCAGTGCTGGGCTAAAAGATGCAGCACTGGGTTCTCTCCTGATAACAGGTGAGTAAATCGGAATTCGTAGTTCGGCTGATTTTAGAGGCATATTATAAAGTTCCAAAACTCCACACTTAGAAGAATTTCCAAGTGAAACCAGTCAATGTTAGCCTATGGAAGGAAATTCAAGTTACTGGTAAGTACGGTTAGAATTACTTTTCAGGATCGGTACTGGGCGCTAAGATGCAGCACTGAGGTCTCTCCTGATAACAGGTGAGTAAATCGGAATTCGTAGTTCTGCTGATTTTAGAGGAATATTTGTAAGTTTCAAAAATCGACACAGAGAAACTATTTCAGCAAAAAGCAGGCAATGATATCCTATGGAAGGAAATTCAAGTTACTGGTAAGTACGGTTAAAATTACTTTTCAGGATCAGTACTGGGTTCAAAGATGCAGCACTGAGGTCTCTCCTGATAACAGGTGAGTAAATCGGAATTCGTAGTTCGGCTGATTTTAGAGGAATATTTGCACAATGGTGAATAAAGGGGGTGGGGCCTGAGGATACATGTCTGCAAACACGCCCTGTGGCGCGTTTTAAGTTGGAGAATTAATTCCTCCTCAATCCCGAGGGACCCTAGGGGCCAGCTAGCCCACCAGGTAACTCCAGTATGCGCCAGAGAGCTGCATTGCAGAGAGGTGTTCAGAGGCCACGCCCTTTTTTACAACACTCTGCAACGCAGCTCCGTGGCGCTTACTGGAGGTACCTGGTGGGCTAGTTGGCCCCCAGGGACCCTCAGGATTGAAGAGGATTTAATTCCCCATCTTAAAACACGCCACGGGGCCTGTTTGCACACATGTCACCTGAAGCCCCGCCCCCTCCCTTCACCACTGTGCAAACGCGCCCCGTGGCGCGTTTTAAGTTGGGGGATTAAGTCCCCTTGAATCCTGAGGGTCCCTGGAGTCCAAGTAGCCCACCATGTACCTCCAAAAGCGCCACAGAGCTGCGTTGCAGAGAGGTGTAAAAAGGGGCGTGGCCTCTGTACACCTCTCTGCAACGCAGCCCCCTGGCGCATACTGGAGGTTCCTGGTGGGCTAGTTGGCCCCCAGGAACCCCCAGTATTTAAGGGGAATTCGTTCCCCATCTGCAAACGCGCCAGGGGGCGCGTTTGCAGAGTGGTAAAGGAAGGGGGCGGGCCTGTGGTCTGATCGTTTTTTTGTTTTTGTTTTTTTCCCGAAGGGGGGCTGTGTGGCCCCCCTTCCTTTTTCCTATTTTTGGGCCCTGGGCACCCCATCCCCCAGGGCATTTCCCCTTTTCTTTTTTTTTTTTTAAATTAAACTGGAAGGGGGCCGCGTGGCCCCCTCCCATGGCCGAATCCGGCCCCGGGGACCCCATCCCCGGGGCATGGCCACACTTTTAAATACATTTTTATGGAGGGGGCTGCGTGGCCCCCTCCTCAGGCCTCCTTTTGCCCCGGGGACCCCATCCCCCGGGGCAGGCCTTTCTTTTTATTTATTTATTTATTATTTTTGGGGAGGGGGCCGCGTGGCCCCCCTCCCGAGCCACTACTTGCCCCGGGGACCCCATCCCCCGGGGCTGGCCCTATCCTTTGGGGTCTGTGGGGGACCCCAACTCCCCCACGGACCCTGCCGGCTCCCCGCCTCCTGCGGGAGCCGGCATTGCTTTCCACATGGGGAGCTGCTAACATGCAGCTCCCCATGTGGAAAGCAATTTGCTTTGGATATTGAGGCGAGAGCAGGTTTCCTGCTCTCGCCTCAATATCCAAAGCAGTTTGCTATGACAGGATGGGAGCCGCGAGGCTCCCGTCCTGTCATAGCAAACTACAGTGTCCCGGGGGTAGGCACCCCGGGACACTGCAGGAGCCGGCCCAGTGGGGTGGCGGTCCCCAGGGCCATTACAGGCTCCAGGAGGGGGGCCGCGCGGCCCCCTCCTCCATCGACAAAGCCCCAGGGAGGTGGTGGTCCCCGGGGCTCTGGGGGTCCGTAATGGACCCCCATATTGAAATTTTTAGTGCCCCGGGGAGGTGGCGGTCCCCGGGGCATGTGGGGGCTCGAGCCCCCACACAGGTAATTTTTCAAAAAATAAAAAGAAGCCCCGGGGGGTGGCGGTCCCCGGGGCTGCGGGAGGGCCAAGAGCCCTCCCGCACCATTATTTTTTAAAGCCCCGGGGCTTGGGGGGCCTTCGAGGCCCCCCAAAATTAAATATAAACCCACCCCCCGCATGCCCCCGGGACTTGGCCCACCCGGGGGCAAAATAGCATCGAAGCGCAGGAGACCGCGCTTTGATTTTTTTTTTGTCGGTGGGATTCGCATCCCGTCGATTTTTTTTTCTTAAAAAATGCTTTTTTCTGCCCACGGGGTCCTTGTGGGACCCCCTGAGCAGACCTAGGGGGTCAGGGTGTTTCTACCCTGCCCCCTTTGTGCGTTTTGCACACTTGTTTCTTTTTTTTTTCTCGGCGGGATCCGCGCACCCTAAGCGCATCCCGCCGATTTTTTTTTTTTTTAAATGCTTTTTTATGTCCAGGGGGTCCTTGTGGGACCCCCTGAGCAGACCTAGGGGTCACGGTGTTTCTACTCTGCCCCCTTTTTGCGCTTTGCGCACTTGTTTCTGTCCCTCGGTTCTACCGAGGGACAAAATGGCTGCCAACACTTCCTGATTTGGCGTGTTGACAGCCAATTAGCATGCCGCTCGTGATCGGGAGGGTACGCGGACCCTACTCGGCCATAGATATATATGTGATTTTATTTGTGATTTTCTCAGAAACTACTGAACGGATTTACACCATTTAAGCAAAAGGCATGACACTGAACCAAGGGCTACCTCTTTGCCAAATTTGGTGTAATTCCGTTCAGCAGTTCGGGCTGTAGCTGCGACTAAAGGTTCCTATGGAAAAATGAATGGGGAAAACGCGTTTTGGGACCCCTCTTTTTTCTCGGCCCCCGCTTGACGAATCACCCCGAGACTTTCAGGATAGGAGCGGACCGGAGCGCCCCAACAAATTGGAAACTTTCGCAAAGATTCGTCAACCGGCGCCAACGTTATTTCAAATAGAATGTTGCGGATTTCCTATGGAAAATAGGTCCTAACTATAACTATCTACTGGCGACCGCCAGTAGATAATATATGTACATACATATATATGTATATACACATATACCAAGAACATAAAATATTTCAAAAAACAAGCCATTTTAGTTTAAAAAACTAAACAACATAAATATCTTACAATTTAATTGAAATATTGTACACATTAAAAACTTTAATAATGATAAATATTATAATTGTAAATAAACAAAAACATAATAATATAAATTATAAGATTTTACATTTAGTACGTGTACTACTCCCACTTTTATACAAAAGTAGACAAAGTTTAGGACTAAGGATGTATAAAATTCACTCCTCCCACTTCACACAAGGAACACTAGTGAAACTATTACATCACACAGGGATACAATTTACTATTCCTACTACAGTCAGTTTAACAATAGAGAAAGTGTCAGATAGCGGATTGGTAAAATTAACTATTCCCACACCATTCACTGCAGCAGTCGTGAAACTGTTAAATTGTGGAGGGGTAAAACTTGCTATTCCCTCTCCAGTCAATGCAACAGTAGAGAAAGTGTTGGATTGCGGATGGGTATAATTTACTATTCCCACTTCAGTCAGTGCAAAAATAGAGAAAGCGTTGGGTTGTGGAGGGGTAAAATTTACTATTCCCACTCCAGTCAGTGCAACACTAGGGAAAATGTTGGATTGCAGAGGGGTTAAATTTACTATTCCCACTCCAGTCAGTGCAACAGTAGGGACAGTGCTACATTGTATAAAGGTCAAATGTACTATTCCCACACCAGTC
Organism: Calotriton arnoldi; assembly: GCA_963921515.1. NCBI lineage: Eukaryota > Metazoa > Chordata > Amphibia > Caudata > Salamandridae > Calotriton > Calotriton arnoldi. Next base: position 22,932 of record CAWUFW010003543.1, read on the forward strand.
AGTGTAACAGTAGAGTAAGTGTTTAAATTTACTATTCCAACTCTAATAAGGACAACAGTAGGGAAAGTGCTGGATTTGCAGAGGGGTAAAATTTACTATTCCCACTCCAATGAGTGCAACAGCAGGGAAGGTTTTGGATTGCAGAGGGCTAAAATTTACTATTCCCACTCCAGTGAGTGCAAAATTAGGGAAAGTGTTGGATTGCGGAGGGTTAAAATGTACTATTCCCACTCCAATGAGTGCAACAGCAGGCAAATGTTAGAGTGCGGAGGGGTAAAATTTTCTATGCGCACTCCAGTCAGTGCAACAGTAGGGAAAGTATTGGATTGTGGAGGGGGTAAAATGTACTTTTCCCACTCCAGTCAGTACAACGTTAGAAACAAATAAATTCTCTTCAACATAATAAAATAAATTTAAAAACAGAATAAACAATTAAAAATATAAATATGCAAAAAAGAAATACAAATATATTTCATATTAAAAATAAAATAAAAACATATTACAATGTTAAATACATATCATAAATGTTAAATACATATCATATGTTAAATACATATAAATAACTACAAATATTATGATTAAAATAAAAAATATATATTCTCAACAACTAACAAGTAAAACATTATTTACATTTAAAAAGCACAACACAATTAACACATACAATAACAAATAACTTACATTTTAATTTGTTTAGACTTATGTCTATCCTAATCTTCAACAAAGAATACAACATATATCTAAAGATTTTTAAAAATATATTATTATTTACACGTTACATATTTAATTATTAATTAAAATAATGTACATGTATCCCTGAAATAATTATAGTTAATTACCACCCCACCATGTATCCTTACAAAAAAAAAATGCACACAAACATATAAATTAAAAAATTATTATTTTCAACATTTTCATAATTAAATCTTAATTAAACATTTATTAACAAATAAGTAATAATAAATTAATAACATTTAATTAATTTCCCACCATTTACTCCTACAATTTCTACAACTCACACCTAATTTATAAAATGAAAAATATTTTCTGTACATATTTTACATAAATATGTTTCATTTCTATAATTATTATAAATTTACTTTATTTATTATTTAGTATACAAAAACTACAACACACATCCCAAACAAAAAACTGTTAATATATTACACAATTTACATACATATTTTTCATTTAAATAAATAATATTATTTAAAAATTATGGATGATCAAAAATATATTTATTAAATAATACTAATATAGGGGCTCATTATGATGGTGTGCGGACTAGCGGTGTTTGGGACCACCCGCCAGACATGCGGAGGTCCCACCACTGCTATTAGGATGTGCCCGCCATACTGGCGGGCGCATCCTGGGCCTTTATTATTGCGGGCGGTGCTGCTGGCTGCAGCACCGTCCGCAATGATAAAGGTGCATGCACCGCATTTTCCTGCACCACGTGGCAGGCACCGCACGGTGGGTACCCACCCCCCAGTGTACCCCCCCACACAGAGGGGGCCCACAACGGGCCCCCAAAGCCAGTCTCCACCTGTCTTTTTGCGGCGGGATATCTGCCGCAAATAGACAGGCGGAAAGGGATACCGTAATCCCTCCGGCGGTGCCTGCATAGCACCACTGCAATGTTGCCCTGGTTCCGAGTTCCGCAAGGCGGCCGGAAAAGGACCGCCTTGCGGAATCATGGCGGACGGACTTTCTGTCCGCCGCGGAACCATTGTGATTCCCACCGCCATCCTAATTTGGCGGTGGCACTTTTCTGTATGATGGCGGAAGGACCGGCGGTGGCGGTCCTTCCGCCATCATAATGAGCCCCATAGTTACTTCCCACCATATACCGCTACAAAACTCAAAACCCGCACCTAAAACGTAACTTTAAATAACACATTTTTTACACTATTAACATAAATATTTATCAATTTACTAATTAGCATTAATTAACAATTAATTATTACTGAATTTACTTTCACAATATACATCTACAAAACACACAACATGCTCTTAAAATCTAAGGGGCCCATTACGATACCCGGCGTAAATAATTCCGCCAGGCATGGAAGCGGCAAAAATCCGCCCGCACACACCGCCTGAACACCGACCACGCCATTACGATTACACAAACCGAACACCGCCATCGGCGGAAAAAGCACACAAAATACCGCCCGCCAACGTCCGAGTCGGAGTTAAACCGCCCGCCACGGACGGAAACACGCACGACAACACAAAACCGCCCGCCCTCACGGCCGACACACCGCACGTGAAATTACGATCGCACCGACATGAGCGCGGAAAAACCACAAATATACCGCCCGCCAGCGCAAACAACGCCGATGAGAACCGACACGGCAGAAGCCATGGCGCCAACGTACCTGCACAGAAACCATCCGCACACAAAACCAATAGCACACAACATGGCCAACAAGTCCACACAGCAAGGCACGCACAAATACACAAGCACAGTACACATCCCGAAAACACCCCCCGGACAAACAAAAAATACAAAGGCCAGAACCCCAGACACAACACACCTGAAAACAACAGACCATGAGGACACACCCACATAGGTGAGTACAAAAGCAGCACTCCCACAGACCACAACCCCTTGCTACATTGCAAACCAGAGAGGAGAGGAGAGGACACAGTGACACAGCAAGGACAGCAGCACACCACAGAAACGCACACATCACAACCACCACCACCACCACCACCACCACCAAACACCACCACCACCACTACCACCACCAAACACCGGCACCACAAACCCCCTGCACATTACACAACACACACCGCACCAGCACCACAAACACCATGGCACCACAAAGGATGCCCAAGTTCACGCCCATGGAGCTGACGGTCATGGTCGACGAGATCATCAAGGTGTACCCACAAATCTATGGGAACATGGTCCAGCACACACCACTAGCCACCAGAAACAGAATGTGGAACCGGATCGTAGACCAGGTCAATGCAGTCGGGACCCTGCCCAGGAACAGAGTCGAGATTAACAAACGTTGGAATGACGTCAAGAGCCTGGTCAAGAAGAAGGAGGGCAAAAACAGAGAGCTGGCTGCCGTCACTGGCGGAGGGAATCCCGCGCTCTTTAAGACCTTCAAAGCGTGGGAGGAGAAGGTGCGAGTCGTAATCCATCCGGAGATCCTCGCCGGATTAGCAGGGGGAGTGGAGGCTGGTAAGTACAAACTAATGTATACCAGCACACCGCTATGTACTCACATGCACTACCACCATGCCACAGCTCCCAGGGACAAACACCCCCATGTCCAGCACACAATACACAACACATCACACACACATGCAACAGACACTACCACACACAGCCCAAACCGAACAACTGTAAGATGCGTGGGGACATGTGTACACTAAGCCAGCCACGTAACCACCAACAGGTCCCCAAATATGCCAGAAGCGCCACAACGAGCACCCACCACACCCATGTGTCCGCCACAGCTGCACTAACCGACAAGTAACAGGTAAGTGGCAGGAACACAAAGTGCAGTGGGTGGGACGGTGGACAGCCCAAGTACAACACACACCAGGCCCCAGTCCCACAGCACAGCAAGGAGGAGCATCCCCCACACCCCACAGCCACGTGTCAGCCACCGCAGTGCACAACGACAGCCGAAAGGCAGACATCACGGTCCACAGCAATCGGTGTCAGTGGGTGTCCAGCCACCCCCACGACCCACAACACCCCCCACCCCCACAGACCTGCAACATGGAGCACCCCCCGCTTAGAGCCATGTGGCATCCAGTACAGTGCACGCACGAACAACTTGCAGGTGGGAAACTGGACAGGGCTGGATAACTGGAGGCATGAGGACCATAACACGACCAACACATGGGACATGTCACGTAGCAGACGAACACGCAGCACCGCCCACCGTCACGAACAAGTGAACAATGTGCACACGGACATGAACAACAGACTCACACCCCACATGACCCATCACAGACATAGCAACACCCAAGGAGCCACGTCTGCATGCACAAGCCACACTGAATATAGTCCCACACGGCAGCCACTGTGCAACTCATCACACACAACCGAAACACCATTGAAGTCCTGTCCATGTAGCCCCTACTGCCTGTCAACCACACACCCCACAACTACGCCTATGTAAGACAAACAACACTAGACGCAACAGAGCGGAACAACATAAATGCACACGAACACCACTGAACCCATCAAACACACAGACACACCATGCACAAACAACATACCATCCATCCCATCCGTCAGCCCCAGTCTCATGAAAGGCATGTCATCCGCACAGCTGCCACACATACAGCAGTCACGCTAAGATACATGCCCATGACCAACCATGTGCCAGAAGTCAATGAAGTGCACAACACACTGTGAGCAACAACACACAACATGGGCCACACCCCCGAGCACTGCAGTGATGCACATGGCACAGGGCAGCACGCACACCAAGGAGATGGGAAAACTGCAATACGTTGGCTGGCACACAACCATCACTCACTCATAACGATGCGTCCAATGCCATGTCCAGTAATCACAACAGACAGCAAATATGCAGGCCATGTCAAGCATGCACACACCTCAAACCATGCACTGTCATGCTGCCACAACACATGTCACGTTCGGCACCCATGGCTCACAGCATGTACCCCAAAAGCATATTCCCTCCCAAATGCGAATCTGAGGCATGGCCCCCATGTTGCCATATGCGTTCCTAAGCGTTCCATTTGAACCCCAAAAGCATATCCCCTCCCAAATGCGAATCTGGGGCATAGCCCCCATGTTGCCATATGCGTTCCTAAGCGTTCCATTTGAACCCCAAAAGCATATCCCCTCCCAAATGCGAATCTGGGGCATGGCCCCCATGTTGCCATATGCGTTCCTAAGCGTTCCATTTGAACCCCAAAAGCATATCCCCTCCCAAATGCGAATCTGGGGCATAGCCCCCATGTTGCCATATGCGTTCCTAAGCGTTCCATTTGAACCCCAAAAGCATATCCCCTCCCAAATGCGAATCTGGGGCATGGCCCCCATGTTGCCATATGCGTTCCTAAGCGTTCCATTTGAACCCCAAAAGCATATCCCCTCCCAAATGCGAATCTGGGGCATGGCCCCCATGTTGCCATATGCGTTCCTAAGCGTTCCATTTGAACCCCAAAAGCATATCCCCTCCCAAATGCGAATCTGGGGCATAGCCCCCATGTTGCCATATGCGTTCCTAAGCGTTCCATTTGAACCCCAAAAGCAAAGTACAAACCAGACCCAGGATGGGCCAGGAGCCCGCATACACCAGAGTCACAATAAGTAGGGGCACAGCAACACACCCATCGGCATGGCCAATCCGTCCCATGCCACATGTGCACAGCACACAGTCCCATTGCCAAGCACACACAACTACAGATGCTACAGCCACACACACGCCTCCGGGAAACCCATGTACGAGATTGCACGAACTGTCAATGTCAGACGACAAATACATACTTCGCCAGGTGCAACACAATAACAAATCTCATTCTCTCCACAGGTGACGAACTGCTGGATGCTGGGGATGGAGCCAGCAGCCAGCACAGCCAGCCTACAAGCCCCCAACGAGGACACACGGATCTGGAGGATCTGTCCTCCTCTTCGGACACGGACAACCAAGCAGGCCCATCTGGTGTGGCAGGGCCCAGCCGCTCCCCAGGACCCCTCCTACCCACCAACCCATCATCCAGGGCTGCTGAACATTCCCAGCCCCCTGCTGCCACTGTCGTTGCGGCCACACCCACGGTCATTGTGGCCACTACCACTGCCGCAACCGCCACCATCGCCGCACCGACCACCACCGCCGCCACCACCGCCACGTCTTCGCTGGCACCAGCCCCAGCGCAGGTGGTGGCCCGGACGACTGGATCCACCCTGGGAGCCACAGCGAGGACCGTGGTGAGCAATGTGGCTAGTGGGCAGGCCGGTGGCAGCAGGACTGGTAGGAGGAGCAGGGTCAGGGAAACGCCAGCCTCCCCTGGGAGCCATGCCCTGCCTCACATGGCCAGAGTCCTTGGGGCCTATGAAGAGGCCCAAGGACAATGGGTCCGGTCTGCTTCAGACACGCGTGAGGTGCTGGGGGTGCTGAGGTCCATGGACGCCCGTATGGGCCAAATCGTGGACCTCATGGGACAGCTGGTGGTGGCGGTGAGGTCACAGCCAGGGACAGCAGCTCCCCCTCCGCCACCACCTGCCGGGGCGCAGGGTGGAGCAGCAGTGTCCAGTTCCCCTGCGTCCACAGCCAGTGATCACACCTCAACCACCAGCATGTCGCAAGCAGGCACCCCCTCGCAAACGTGGAAGGGGCCGTCCGAAGAGGAAACAGATCTCCCGGGAGGACTTCACACGCTCCAGCCGCAAGTGAGGCAGCCAGCCAGCCTTCCGCCAGCCTTCCTTGACCAGCCACTGCATTGACTTGGACTACGATCCCACTCCACACAGCCATCTGGATGGCATGTGTGTGTTGGACTATGGACATAGAACCAGTGGGTACACCCTGATCATCACGCAGCCATGACCGACAGCTCATTGTCACTGCACGCACCACTTTTGTCATCACCTTACACACAATCACATGTCACAGTTAGTAATAAATGCACCTTTTTCACTAACTGCTGTTTGTGCCCTGTGTTTTAATTGTACGGAATACAACGGCCACCTTGGGCGGAAAGGCACCTGATGCGTGGCATGGCAATGGAACCGGAGGGCCTGTAGGGACCTAGGGGTGGGAGACAGAACAGGAGCACATTCAATGAGTGTGTCACACACCCATCACACAGTACATGTCAACAACTACAAGCAATGTACACACATCGCACAGAGCAATAGGGCACAATGCCACAGCCACCAACAGTGGCATACTACCCTGGCCATGGAGCGTTGACACACAGCACGCAGTGAACAAACGGCCACCCTGACACAGCACACACACACCTGCACAGATACAGCCACATCAGCCGTCGTACATGGACACTCACCGTCAAGTGAAGTAGCGGGCGATGAGCTGCTGCCGCACATTACCAGCTTCCTCCTCTCCGCTGTCCTCCTCACTCGAGCTGTCCTGGTCTGCGGGCTGGGGCCCTGGTTGATCTCCGTCATCCACGATGAGGGGGATCTGCTTCCGAATGGCCAGATTGTGCAGCATGCAGCACGCCACCACTATCTGGCACACCTTCTGTGGGGAGTACGCCAACGCACCCCGGTGCGGTCCAGGCACCTGAACCTGGACTTGAGGAGGCCAAAGGTACGCTCGACCACACGTCTGGTCCTCCCATGTGCCTCATTGTAGCGATCGTCTGCTGGGGTGCGAGGATTCCTCAATGGACCGAGCAGCCATGCCCCATTCGGATACGCAGAGTCACCTGGGTGTGAGGGACACAGAGAACCGTTGCAATTCCAACTGGACAGGGGACAGCATCGCACAACCAGCACGCTACACCACTCCACATACTCACCGACAATACAGGCACGATCCTGTTGCATATTGGACATCAGTCGTGGCAAGATGCTGTTGCGCATTATGTGTGCGTCATGGGCCGAGCCTGGGAACTTTGCACACACGTGGGTGATCACCATGTCCGCAAGGCACACCACTTGCACATTCAGGGAGTGCGTGTGCTTCCTGTTGCGGTACAGGTGCTCAGTGGCCTGTGGTGGAACAAGGCCGACATGTGTGCAGTCAATGGCTCCAACGACGTGTGGGATTCTGCCAAGGGCATAGAATGCACCCTTCACTGCCGCCAATTCACGAGCCCTGGGGAAGCGGATGTACCTGTTTCGGTACAGCATCATGGCTGCCAGTACATCCCTCAGCACCTTGCTGAACATGGGCTGGGACATCCCTCCTCCAATGCCCACTGTGTGCTGGAATGACCCAGTGGCGAAGAAATGCATGGCGGCCATCACCTTAGCCGTGGGGGTGACAGCAGTCGGATACACCCTGTGGGGACGGAGATGGGGTTCTAACATGGCACACAGTCGATGCAGGGTTGGCCTGTCCAGCCGAAACTTCCTAATAACCTCTGTATCGTCCATGTCCACCAGCAATTGGTATGGGCGGTCAATGTTCGGTCTCCGCCTAGGGACAATGGCAGAGGACACATGTCAATGCAACACGACACATAGCAATTTCGCATACACATCACTGACATGACTGAGCAAGCACATGAGCCACAGCCCAGCTGTCAAGCTGGGACGGCACGGCCACAATACACTTACACAGGTCTCCCAACAATGGCAATGGCTAGTGATACAAACCACTGCCATGTGCATGCACATGGGGATCTAGGCCCCAATGACTTGCGGGGCGTGCTGATGGGGACTGACTGCATATCCGTCAAGCGGCAACGCCACGGCAACATGAATGTCTGCTGAGCATGGAACTGCTTCCGCGGCTGGATGAGTATGGCACACGACGACGACGATGTGGGCACAGGCTGAGCGGCCAAAACAAGTGGGACCTGTGGCACGAGGGGATATGAGACAGTAGTAGGTGTCAGCACTGCACCCTATGTACAGCACTGTACGGATCACACCTCCCGAAACATTGACAGGTGTCCACATTGACAGCCCCATGCCAAGACGGCTGTGTGCTTGCAGTCACACGTCACAGGTGAGAGGTTACATTGCACGTGCCAGGTGGCAGTCGTACATAGTGGGAGCTGGCATGTGTGTGCATGTGTCTCCTGTTCAGGATCCACCAGATGGGCGCTGACTCTGTACTGACCATTGGACACAGCATGTTCCGTGGAAGGCTTGTGTGTGTGGGATGGTGGCACTGGATGTGCCTCCGTTGGGTGGGGGGCCATGCACAGGGCGGGTACGTCGATGATTGCGCATTGTTGGTCACGGTGGGTGCACCCACTAAGATGTGTTGCCCTGTGTTCAATTCCTATGTCCGCATGATGATGGACTGTAGATGTGGGCAGACTACACATTGGTCGATGTGCTGTCTATATGCATGTGCCTTCACACCAGGCACAGCTGCCCCTGCACATGTGACCCCTGCTGGACTCGCTGCTGGGTCTGTGGAGCTGATGCACCTTCTGCGCGTGGGGCGGGCAGCTCTCCTCACTTCCCTCATTGCGCATGTCATGACTTTGCCGCAGGTGACATGGATCATGGAGGGCCCACATGTACGCGTGGGTAGGCTACACATGATTGTACCCTGGTCGCCACCCCCAGTCAGTGTTTCGAATGGGAAGGTTGTCGTGCTGGTGGTATGTTCGATGTGGCGGATGGGCGGGCCTAGGTGCGGGCTTACATTCCGGACATGGGGGGGTAGTTGTATTGGCGACTAGTTGCAGTACACACGGGACACGTCTCTTCCTTTCCACATCTGGGTCATCCCTTGTACTAACTGACAGTGATACAGTCATCTTCGCCCCAGCCCTCATGTCCTCCCCTCGCTCCCCCAATATGCATGCTCACCTGCGAGGCTAGCGCTTGCACAGGCAGCCCCAAGCTCGCACCAGAGAGGGCAAGGAGTGTATGTGTGGGTCCAGTCGCACGAGTGGGCTGTCTCAGGGTATGATGTGTTGCGGGACGCCGTCCACCTGCGTGGTGCCCCAAATGGAGACCCGGCCTGCATGGACTATGCATCACAGTCTTCGCCTTCCGGATCCGCCACCTGCGACACCCAGTGGCTGTGGCTGCCCTTGCGGCCAGGCCACGTCCGTCTGTGACTGATGGCCCACACATTCACTCTTTGGCCTCTCTGGGGAGGGCTCGGGGGTGGTGGCGCACGCGCTTGCACTTAGTCGCAATGGCATGTGGCGTGGTTGGTATGATGGGCAATGGATGGGATGGTGCGAGCCACCTCCCGTGACGTCAGTGCTGCTCGTGCTGTGGTGCGTCCCCCTACACTTCCATTTGACTTGTGCCATGCTAGACGTTGAGGTTCTATTGCCTGCGTGATATGACCAGGAGGAGCGCGAGGAGACCTCTCACACACCATGCTCCACTGCCATCCCGTGCCCTGTATCGCCTGTGCGGATTGACTATGTTGGGGTTACACCTGGTCGACTGGGGCTGTGTGTGCCTTGTCAAGGGGCATGGCGGGCGCACAACAGGATCCTGTTTGTCCACAGAGGGTGGGCTGAGGTGCGCCTGGTACCGCTTTGTACGTGTGCCCGGCTGCTGTGCACACACGTGTTCACTCCCCCCGACAGGTGTCCTCTCACAATGCCCAGGGAAGCGGTGGTGTACTGTTCATGACCCCTCCCAACACGGCGTGCTCCAACTTGGCATGTGCGCATCTACCCGTCACACCCACCCACCTGAGCACTGCGTCCATACGACTTCACACGACACATGTGTGTCTTCCACAGTAGTGCTACTCATTTGCGTTGACATCCAATACCAGTGGACTACATGGTCATGTCACGACTGCCGTGTACTTCACATACTCTCATCCTCTCTCATTCGTACTTGTGAAATGAGTCAGCGGAGACAGTTTTGGTTTCAAACATTATATTGAGTCTTCTGTCCTCTGTGATGCAGTATAGTGGACACTACTGGCAGCGGAATACATGTTGAGGATATACTGAGCATGATTACAAATGGGATAGGGTGTGGGGTTACATGTGATTGGCTGTTGCATGTGGGATGTGGGCTTCAGAGTTACATCTGCTTGGCCAAGGCTGTGCTAATGTACATTTACGTATAGCTGCGGAGCTGCGGACTTTGACACAGACGGTATACAAGTAGCCTACCAGACCGCTTGGCATCATGGGCACAGTCCATCTCAGTTCCATGTGACAGGTTTGCTGCGGTTGTTCCTTATGCACGCGTGCATGTGAGATGACATCAGGGATTCCCGGGGCGGGGGTGGGAGGGGTGCAGCACCCACAGACTCCAGGCGACCTATTCATGTCCACTGAGCGGTGTGTGTGTCCATGTGCGCTGGATCCATGTCGTGTCCTGGTTGTTCGTGCAGTTCCGTCCATGTGGGTGCGATACACAGACCCCATGCCACTGCCTCCCACGATGCATGCGGTGTTCCTGGATGTGATGGGGAACAGTGTGCATGTCCCGGTCATATCCGATGTCATGGCGATGTCGTTGATGGTGTGGTTACAGTTGCCGGTCGTTTGGTATGGCTGTTGTGGTGGTGACTGGCCAGTCCGTGCGGAAGCTAAGCATGGGTGCGGGGTTGGACATCATAGGTCACTCGGGGAACCTGCGTTGTGGTCCGACGTATTTACAGGTTGTCAGGTATGCGATGCCGTCCAGCAGGGCTTCCATGTCATTGGTGGTGTACATGTTTGCCAGCCAATGAAGCGGATGGTGGCTGTCAAGGTGTTGTTCGTAAGTTGTCCCTTGGAGGACCATGATGGGGCATGCTGGGTGACATTCGATGTAGCTGTTCTCGATGATCCGTCGTGTGGAGGCACAGTGGTCCCATTTCAGTGCGGGTGCGATGTTGGCCACATACGCCATGCCCCCATAGGCAGAGCAGGCCCTGTCGTGTGCGTCCAGAGGGAGGAGTAGTGGTAGCAGGTCCGCCTTCAGACATGCCGGGTTGGAGAGGCATATCTCGACGGGATGCTGGTAGGGACACCTCCGACAGTAGAAGACGGGCATGACGCAGCTGAACAATGTGATGCGGTAAGTCAGTCGGTAACTTACGTTCAGCAGGGACAGGAGATCGCATCCCAATGTATGTAACAGGTTGGTTTTGTACAGCTTGAGCTGTTCGGCGTAGTTGGGTAGGTGTGTTGCGGTTGCCATTTCGCAGCGGTGCGTTGTGGTGGCGTGCTCCGGCTGTGTGTGCAGTCTGCAATGTGCACGCTCCGAGGTTGCTGTGAGCTCTGTGTAGTCGTAGGGAGACAGGACTTGTGTTCTGTTGGCTTGTTTGGAGGACACGGGCCCTCTTCCCACATGCTTCTCAGACAGTTCAAGGTCAGTGCTGTGTGACTCCTTCCAATTAACTTGCATGTGGCCGACATGGGGGAGTGTTTTCTTCTTTCTTCCCCGTCCGTTGTGTGCTTCTGTGATATGCGCTATCTGCCCTGTGGTCGGTCTCCTTGGCATGCCTGTGTTGGTCTATTCTTGGACAATGGCTGTATTCACCGGCTTCTGTCGTAGGGCTGTGGTTTCGGAGTTGGAATGGAAGGTCATTCAGTGCTGTCTGCTCTCCCTTGTGTGGGCGGCAGGCTGCCTTTCCGCTCTGCGTTGGGCCTTGTGTGTGAATGTTATTCTTGGGCCACCTGTTGTCGGTCCCCGGGCTCTTTGGTGTTCCGTTTTATATGTCTTGTTCATATGTGCAGGGTGGTATGGGTGTTTCTGTGTGGTACTGGCGTTCCTCTTCCCGAAGGGGCCCTGCTTCTCCTAGTTGGTGTTGCCGCCGCTGTGTGCTACGCCATGTTTGTTACACTGGGGTGTGTCCTGCTGTTGCGTGTCTTCACTGACATGTGTGCGTCGGTTGTGTGGCGTTGGGTGTTGTCCGTGAATTGGGCGTTGAGGACATGTCTGTGGCCGGCCTGTCACGTGTCATGTGCGTTCGGGGTGGGGCTGATGTGTGTGCTGCTTGGTTGTGTCCCTGTGTCTGTGTGCGACGCATGCATGGCGCTGCGGTTGGCCTCTGCGTTGTGCGCATGTGTGGCGGCGTCATCGGCGCTTTGGGGCCGTGACGGGGTGGTTGGTTACTAGTCCCAGGTGGTGTGTACACATGTGTTCCGCGATGTTACGATTTGGCCTGTGTGTCATATGTGGATGCAATGGTGGATGTGTTGTGTACACGCGCTGGTGGGGGGTTGTCCGCTTTTTCCGCCCTTGCACTGTGTGCGCTGTTTGCGTGCACTTGTTGTGTGTGTGCCTACCTGCGTCTCCGCGGTACGTTGCGTCCTTGGTGGTGCATCAGCAGAAGCATGGGGAGTGCCTGCAGTGCTGGATTCATGCTCGGGGAGCCGCTTCTTCGTTGTCCGTGCTCGGCATCCGTGTTACCGCTTCGGTTTGTCGTACGGTATCTCTTGGCCGTGGGAGCCGTTTGTTTGCGGCATCGTAATTTATGCGCCGGGCGGGACGTGTTTCGTGGGACGGTGTGTGTCAGTTGGGCTGCGCCGCTACATGTACGGGCGCACTTTGATGGCGGACGGTGTTGCTGGCTTGCCGGTGGTGTTTGGCCTACTTTTCGCATCGTAATTGGACGGGCGTGTGGACTGCTGCGTGCCGGCGGTAACTGGTGGTTTTTGCATCCGCCAGCACGGCGGTGGTGCTTCCGCCCGCCATCGTAATGTGCCCCTAAATTAACAAAAAATGTATTACACAAAAAACATAATTAATTAACAATTTAATAATTAATATCAATTAAAAATTAGTTATTACTCAATTTAAATTAATTTACATCCCACCCTATATGCCTACAAAACCCACAACTCACACCTAAAATGTAAGTAAAAAAGAATGTATTGCACAATTAACATAACTAATTATCATCTAAATAATTATTAATTTAAACAAAATATTAATTACTCATAATTAATTTACTTCTCACCCTGTACCACCACAACCCAACAACCCACACCTAAAGTTGAAATTAAAAAAATGTTAATCACACAATTAACATAAGTAATTATCAATTAAATAATTAATTTTAATTAACCACTAATTATTAATTGTTTGTCATTTATTTAATTCCCACCCTGTACCTCTATAAACCCCACAACCCACACCTAAAATTAACAATTAAAAATATTAATTACACAATTAGCATAATTTATTATCAATTAAATAATTAATATTGATTAACAACTAATTATTAATGAATTATAATTAATTTACTTCCCATCCTTTGCCCCCATAAACCCCACAACCTGCACCTAAAATTTAAATAAAAAAATAATAATATTAACATAATTATAATTAAATTACTTCCCACCTTATACCCCTATAAATCCACACGCTACAGTATTAAAAATCAGACAAAATAATTAAAATAAATGTAATAACTACTAAAGATTTAACAACTGCATTAAAAAAACATAAACAATAATTATACAAAAAATGTACATCATATGCATTTTAAATATATTTGAAAATACATAATAATTTAAAAACAATATTATTAACAGCTATATTTTTGTAAAAGATATTATTGACTTTGATATTTTCAAAATCGATATTACTTACCTTAAAATCAATATTCTTGACAACGATATTCTTGCAGATGATATTTCCATATCACAATATTTTGTACATGATATTTTGGTAGGAAGATATTTTAGTTTCGATATTTTGTCTGAATACCATCTAAAAAGTCCCTAATGCCTGAAGCAGAATGTGTTACAGTTCTGTTACTGAGTAAACGTTGGAGCAAATGAAACAGTGTATAACACAACATCTTATCTTTTTTTTGTTGAATTTAGTTTACAAGATGTGGTAAATGAAATAGTACATTGAGAACAACATTTGCATAGCAGTTGACACCTGAACTGTTTTCTAACTGGTATCCTACAAAATCTCCCTTTTTTCCAGTTTTTTCTCCTTAACGCCTTCTTCCTTGTCTTTCTTATGCTTCTTTTGAGGAACATCCATTGATTGTTTTGTAAGCTTACGGTTTGGACACTTTAGGCGTTTCTCATAAATAGGATACTGACCTAAATGAGGAGCGTATAGACTACTCAACCGATTGTATTCTCTTACATAGCTTGCATCAGCACTAACGTTCGTTTCAACAAAATCAACGAAGAACAAACCTGACAATGTTCTAACTCGAGATAATGTTACATACAACGTACCTTCTTTAAATACTGTACTTCCAATATTAATGAAATCTGCCTCCACACTTAAACTTTGAGATTTATGGATAGTTACAGCATATGCTAAAGACAATGGAAACTGTTGCTGCCGCACATATAAGCCCTTCACAAGCAAAAAACAAACAATACATTGGCCAATCTGCTTAACATCATCAATCTGATCACATTTTATGGCTGAGTACACAACCTCATCCTATTTGGAAACTTAATGAAATCTATATCTTTGCCCATAACACCATTTACTAACCCTTCTTCCACATTTAAATTACGCCGCAAAATGACCTGACACTTTTTACATATGCGTAAACACTTTTCTATTCCTGGAGTCCTTGACACAGACTTCTCCAAAGAAGCCAATTTTGTTTTTAGTTTCCCGGTTAGTAGAATTATTACTCCCTGGTGTTCCATTTTATCAATAGCTGTAGTTTCCAAAATATCTTCTTTCTCCAGTTTCAGTAACTATTCGTTGAAGTTGGAGGACTCTTGAAGTGCAGGCATTAAACATACCATGGATTTTTCTTTTCCAGTGAAATTGTACATTTGTTCTGCTGCTGTGTTGTTAGATGAAAATAGTTTCTTAGTAAGCTGAGTTTCCAAAGCATGTTTCCCCTCTTTTGTCCGAACTCCTACTCAAATGTCCTTTAGGATTTTTCCATATTTCACATCAGATACCTGACGCATATTCTTCACTAGTTCCTTGCATTCAAAGTTAAGCCAAATATTTACATTGCCAATACTTCCCAAACAATTTCTTGTTTCATTATGGAGAAGTGTTTTGAAAACAGCCTGTCTTTTGATGGGGGTAAGTTGCAGTTGGTCACGAAAGACAATTAAGGGGCCGATTACGATGTCGTTTGGAAAGGCTCCAAATGGGATTCGGATTCTCAGAACATTTCCAACTGACCGATTACGATGCAAGGAAACCGTTTAGGCTGTCTGATTCGGTTCCGATAGGCATTCAGACAGCCTGAGGCGCTCGGAGCTGAATCGTACAGCTCTATGGACACAGTTTCCGATCGAGCGATTACAATGGCCGATTTTGACAGCCGTTCCGAATCGGTCTGCCCGACATGAAACAACTGTCAGAATCTGAATTTGGGGGTCTGTAGCAGGCCCCCCTTCACCCGGGGCCCTCCAAATGAGGCCCGTGGGGGTACTCATGCGACCCCTCTTTCCAACCATGCACAGTGTGGCAGGCACCATGAGGTGCCCACCACAGGGTGCAAGGTTTTCCCCAACCACCCCTTTTTTCAATGGGAGCCTGTGTTCTCATTCGGAACACAGGCTCCCATTGAAGTCAATGCGAGCCCGACCGAACGATGTTGGGAAGCATCGTAATCGGTCAGTCGGACTCGCAGAACCCGATTCAGTCGGAAACTATTCTGAAACCGATTCGGTCAGAAGAGTTTCCGACCAAAATCATAATCGGCCCCTAAATGTTTTCCTCCAAATAGCATGTCATACTCAGTTCTTAAAATCTGCTGCATTCTTAAGTGTATGAAGGCAAGCATTAAGTTTGAAACCATGCTCACCTCATCAATGATTAAAAGCTTTAGTTTCCTCAATACTCTGGACTCCTCAGGCACCTGGACATCTCAAGACAAGCTTCACTAGATAACTTCTGATATTCCAGTTTATTCTCATGTTCAACAGGTAGTATATGTAGTCGATATAAAGTTATCCCTTTTATGTTGTGGGCAGCTGAACCAGCTGGTGCTGTTACTACACATCATAAATTTGATTGTGTAGTCTTCTGTAGATAAGCGATGAGAACTTTAATTAGAAAACTTTTCCCAGTGCCAGCTTGACCACTGATGTATAGCAGTATTGGCTTAAATGAAGAACATTCACATTCTTTCTTCTCATGCAGAAATCCATGTTCTATTTTATCTTTCAAAATAAATTTATTTCTGTTTGTCTTTCAGTTGAGCTACTAAGGGGCCGATTCCGGTCTCGCTCGGAAACTCTTCCGACCGACACGGATCGGGAAGTTTTCCCGAGCGACTCGTACCCGCGGTGTCCGAACGGCAGAGTACGATGCAATGCGTGTTAAATACAAACGACTCGCATGGAGAACAATATTGACGACCGACTCGTACGGAAATGATTCCATGTGAGCGATTTGTCCGGAAAAAAGCCCGATGCGAACCAAGCGAACTCTGGTACATAGCGTTGAGTCATTGGGACAGACTCGGACCACCCTGCCAATACATGAACAAGCATCCGGTGCGGTCAACGGAACGTTTCTGTAATGCTCAACATAATACAACATAAATAGACAGACCAAGTCCAAACAAGCATAGGCAATGTTAAAAAATAATGTTTCCAAATCAACCCCAAAAAATAAGGAGATTCAAAATAAGCCACACCCCCAACTCCACCTATACAAAGGGCCATTAACTTACCCATGATCCTTTTCTACGTCAACAGAACTGCCTGCACATACCACCATTACACTGCATCAGAGACACACACACACAACTCATCTACCAGACAACCTGTACACTACTAGCACCTGTTCACCACTACACTCACAAACACACATCAACTCATACACACTCATCCTCACCTTCACACTCCCCCACACATACATCTCTATCACCATGCCCCCAAAGAAGAATCCAAAGTTCACAGACAATGAGTTGGAAGTCATGGTAGATGAAATTATCAGAGTTGAGCCCCAGTTATTTGGGATCTTAGTCCAACATACCCCCCTGCCCCAGAAAACCAGGATGTGGGAGAGGATAGTCAACAAGGTGAACGCTCAAGCACCTTGGTTGCGCAAAATGGAGGATATCAGGAACAGGTACTATGATGTGCGAAGGAGGGTCAAAAAGCTGATTGGCAGAGACCATGACCTGAGCCAGCGGACCGGCGGTGGCCCTCCTGCAAAACCTGTGCACTTCACTTCCTGGGAGGAGACGGTGCGTGCCATCCTTCCACCGGAGGGCATCCATGGATTATCAGGAGTACCAGAGCCTGGTGAGTACAGAACCAACTAGCCAATATTGTGAGCCACTACACACCCACAGACATCACTATCAAGGGGACAGTGATACCAATCACTGTCAGCAAAGCCATAAAAATATAAAGCTAATGAGCACGTGATGTGTATGCCATTTAGACAAACTAAATACATGCAATCTCGGAGTAACATGTTACCATTTCATGACAAGTACCAACTATGCCAAATAAAAAGCAAGGCTTGGTGCTCAAAGCAGCAGCCACCACTGTCAGCCATCTTTACAGCACTGTTAAGCTCACTCACAGGAAAGCTGAGTCACAGGAAGGGTGTCAGGGATGGCTGGGAAGGTGGGTGTGGCAAAAAGCATGATGTGAGTTGAAGTCACAGGTACCAATCCTCCACCCACATGGCCCAACAACCACACCTTGAACTATGCTTAGCTCACAGGGAGTTGAAAAGTACTGTCAAGATGGCCGACACAGGTGTCTGGTGTGGGGAGCACAAGGCCCTCATGGGAGTTGTGGTCCAACAGACATCAGGCACCACTATCAGACATCTTGAATCTCAAGTGTCACTCACTGTCATGGAAGCATGGTGCATGGTAGTCAACCAGCTATGGCTGGGAGGAGTAGTGGTAGCCCTGACTACATCTACCAGCAGGCCCTGTCCCACACACCCCTACCACCAGCACCAAACAGCACACCTGGGACCATGCTGTCCCTGAGAGTGAAGACAAATGTACTGGCAAGATGACAGACACCGTGATCTGGAGTTGGCAGCACAAGCCCCTGATGGAAGTTGTCCTCCAAAAATCTATTAGCATTAACAACCTATCTGCAATGTCAGTTGAAATATCAGATTTCACAAAGATGTACAAACTGTTCAAAAACTCACTGCAAGGCAGTGGGAACCAAACACCAGTCACAGAAATCAGATATCTTGTATGCACGCATTCATCAACCAGAAACCAGGGTCACAGGAAGGGTGTCAGGGATGGCTGGGAAGGTGGGTGTGGCAAAAAGCATGATGGGAATTGAAGTCACAGGTACCAATCCTCCACCCACATGGCCCAACAAGCACACATTGAACTATGCTTAGCTCACAGGGAGTTGAAAAGTACCATCAAGATGGCTGACACAGGTCTCTGGTGTGGGACGCACAAGGCCCTCATGGGAGTTGTGGTCCAACAGACACCAGGCACCACTATCAGACATCTTGAATCTCAAGTGTCACTCACTGTCATAGAAGCATGGTGCATGGTAGTCAACCAGCTATGGCTTGGAGGAGTAGTGGTAGCCCTGACTACATCTACCAGCAGGCCCTGTCCCACACACCCCTACCACCAGCACCAAACAGCACACCTGGGACCATGCTGTCCCTGAGAGTGAAGACAAATGTACTGGCAAGATGGCACACACCGTGATCTGGAGTTGGCAGCACAAGCCCCTGATGGAAGTTGTCCTCCAAAAACCTATTAGCATTAACAACCTATCTGCAATGTCAGTTGAAATATCAGATTTCACAAAGATGTACAAACTGTTCACAAAATCACAGCAAGGCAGTGGGAACCAAACACCAGTCACAGGAATCAGATATCTTGTATGCACACATTCATCAACAGGAAACCAGGTTCACAGGAAGGGTGTCAGGGATGGCTGGGAAGGTGGGTGTGGCAAAAAGCATGATGGGAGTTGAAGTCACAGCCAACAGTACCCTTCCCACATGGCCCAACAAGCACACCTTGAACCATGCCCATCTCACAGGGAGTGGAAATGTACTGGCAAGACGGCTGACACATGGGCCTTTTGCATGAGTTGGCTCCAAGTCACAACTAGGCCCTGGGCCTCTCACACCAGTCCCCACTCCCAGCCATCTTCACTGTACATTTCCACTCACTGTCTGGGGATGCATTGTCCCTGGTGTGCTCCCTGGGCTGGCTGGGAAGGTGTGTGGAGTACAGGACATGGTGTGATTTGCAGTCATAGCACTCATCACTACCCACACACAAAGCAACATGTCAATCAGTGATAAGGGATACCTGACAGTGAATGGAAGGGCCACAACAAGATGGGGGACACTGTTGCATGGTGTCATGTACACAAAGTACTGTTGGGAGTTGCATTCAACTCCAACATCATGCAGTGTTGTCAGCATCCTTGCCACTACACTCCCCTCACTGTCATTGATACTTTGTCACAAAGAGTAAGCTGGACTGGGTGGGAGGAGGCGGACAATTTCCAGCAGCATAACACAAGTACACAAACATCTGTACCTCACAGCTCTGAGCCTGAAAAAGCAGGAAAGCAGACTTGGTTAACTCATCTGCCCATGCAGGGCAAGGACAATATACATGGTGTGATCAGGCACAAAGCTACGCAGTCAAAACATTTGCTACTGACAGCCATTCACATGTGTGCAATGAGATAATAACTAGGAACACATTCATCAAAATACCATAAACCAAAAGCCATATACATTCCGGACTGTGATTGTGCAGGTAGCCACAACAATTTGACTGCAAACGACAGGCACAAACACCAGCACACATGCACATATCTTGAAACATATTGTAAGAGGAAGAGAACGTATATCATTTGAAAAGCACAGATGTGGGAAATAGCAACACACCTGTGTCATGCACAGGGTGTCACTTGCCAGTCAATGCCTATGTACAGTCAAATGAACAAAACATGGCCATTTATGCACAGAGCTGGGCATGCTCAGCAAAACACGTCATGTTATAATCACAATGTCTGCCAAAAATATAGGCCTGGGTCTGTGACCATACATGACCATTAAATGTACCTACACTCATCATAATGTACAATAGCTAATGTAATGTGTATGATACGATGAACTGTGCAAAAACACTACAAACGTTGTGTCTCTCATCTCACCACAGGGCCTGCTGGGGACACTGCAGGAACAGAACACGAATCCCAGTCCCAGACTCTGGATGACCCTGAGCTCTCTGGTGTGGACGCCTCTCAGCCATCAATGGATGACGAGGAACTACCTGGCCCCTCTGGCGTGTGTCAGCATGCAGCACCAGCAGCTGTGCCTCCAGCACCACCTGTGACCACTCCTGCAACATCTGCCAACACCCAGATGACCTCTATCCACACGGACACACAAAGACAACAAGTCACAGAGAGCACAGCATCACAGGGCACTCTGGAGTTGGCAGACAACAACACCACTGTCAACGATGAAGGAGTTCCAGTGTTGTCTGTGCCTGCAACAACCGTTCCTGCTCGTGTGGGTAGGGGTGGTGGGAGGGATCGTGGGGAGAGGTCACACCAGGCAGCTGGTGCTGATGAACAAGCTGACCCACAGTTGGCAAGCATTCTCCATGCCTACCGAGATTGCACCGGAGACTTTGGCCAGGTAGTTGGGATCCTCAGGGACATCAAACAACAGCAGGCTGCCCATCATGCCAACATGGAACAACACATGGCAAGGATGGAGGACAAAATGGACAAAATTGACGACCTGACTGCGGTGCACAGGGACATACTCACCTGTCTCCGCCAGATTGCTAACAACATGACCCCACCTCCCTGTGTGCCCAATACATCTGTTGCTTCTACATCTGCAACTGCCACAGGGAGGGATGAGAACTCTGGCGGAGAGTCCCCTGCACCGCGGCAGCCTGCACCTGAGGTCCCCCACCCCCAAAAAAAGAGGGGTCGTCCTCCGAAGGACAAATGAGAGACAGATGGCTATGCATTCCCCCCCCCAGGGAGTGACAACCTGCTCCTGATATCCTCCATTGTGTGCTAAGCGTTCACTCTGTTGACTGTCACAGAACTTTCCCATCTGGGATGGAGGGTCTAAGTTGGACCAATGACTGTGGACTTGGCTCTGAAAATTTCATCTACTGGCACTACCAACTCCTCTGTGAACTTTGGTCTTCAAACTGTTGTACAGCAATATACCTTTTATTTCGGATTAAACACAGGCATTGTAATGAAATCAACATTCAAACAATACTTGCGTCTGTCGTAAATGCTAAAATGTTTTCTGATTGAAAGGATGATCCAAAGAGCTAGGAATGGAATGACAATGACATTGGCTGAAATGCAAGTACATCTGTCTATCCAACTGTCTTGTGAGTAAATGTAACATGACACATATGGGAGATACACACAAGGTCATCACAACACACATAGGACATGGCATACATCCTCATTGCCTCCACTCATCTAAAATGAAAGCACCGTCATATGCACAAACAATATTCATTGTTCGATAAACTGCACATCTGGGCACATGTACAGTATGTAAATGATTGTTGGATGTGTGGAAACAGACAAGGCACACCTCAATGTTGAGCACAGGTTTATCACACAGGCACAACATGTTGCCTCCACAACAAACGCTAACAATTCACACTGTGACAATAAGTGCAAATCATACAAGACTTTGTAATTAATTCAGCAGTGAGTGTGTGGCACAGATTCCTGATCCCAAGAAATCTTCCAATCTGTAACTGCATTGTGTGTCTGGGAGGTCACATGTCTCCATCCAACAGCCAAAGGACCCTGTGAAGTTGAGACATAGAACAGTATTTATTAACCAAATATTTTGCATACATCTCCAAAAGACCTTTCATACTTCAAATTGTAAACATGTGCACACTACCTAGGAGTCATCTCACCACTGTACTGGTGACCATACTACCAAATTAGACGCCAAACTACTCCAAGGATCATGTGAAGTATCATACACCCACACGTAGACAAATACATTGTACAACAGACACATATCATCCAAACAAATCCCTTTCTCAAATCACAATTGCATACTCACAATCATGAGAAAAAATTGTTGATTAGCCGTCTCCGAACATCCTCCTCCCCCTCATCATCACTGGCAACATGCCCCAGGCCTGGATCCTCCCCTGCTGGAGGCTGCTGGTCTCTGTCATCTTGAATGAGAGGTAGCTCATGCCTCACTGCCATGATGTGTAGCATGCAACACACGATGATGATCTTACACACCATCGCTGGCGCATATTGGAGGGCTCCTCCTGTACGGTCCAGGCAGCGAAATCTGCTTTTCAGTAGCCCAAATGTCCGCTCAATCATTTGCCTGGTCCGCCCATGTGCCTCATTAAAACGAAACTCAGCAGGGGTGACAGGGTTCCTGAGTGGGGTCAGCAACCATGGCATGTTGGGGTATCCAGAGTCTCCTAAATTAAAACAGAAAATACTTCATGTGTCTGAAAACAGGGTACAGCCTGACATACAAGCAACACACAACATAAACAGACAACATTACCCACCAACAAGCCAGGCACGCTGATTTGCCAGCTGAGACATCATCTCTGGGATCCTACTGTTCCTCATAATATAGGCGTTGTGTGCTGATCCGGGAAAACGCGCACAGACATGTGTGATTGTCATGTCAGGCAGACATACCACCAGGGCATTTATAGAGTGGAAATGCTTACGATTCCTGTATGTTTGTTCATTGGCATGTGGTGGTAACAAAGCTACATGTGTACCATCAATGGAGCCAATGACATGTGGCAATCTGCCCAAAGCATAAAAGTCACTCTTGATGTTGGCAAACTGTCCTGGTGTTGGAAACTTGATGTACGTGTTCAGGAAATGTAACATTGCCCCAAAAAATCTCTAAGCACACGGCTAAACATTGTCTGTGACATCCCACCAGCAGTAGCCACAGTATACTGGAAGCTTCCCATGGCAAATAAATGTAGGGCTGCCATCACCTTCACCTTGGGGGTCAGCGCAGTAGGATATGGACGTCCAGGCTGCAAATGTGGGCCCAACTGCTCTGCCAACTCCTCAATGAGTGGTCTGGTGAAGCGGTAACGTCTGATGCAGTCACGTTCTACCATGGACTCCAGGTCGGGGAAGGGTCTGTGGACAGCTGGACTCCTTCGGTACAAATGGAAACTTTCTCAATAAACTATCCAATGTGTTAAGTAACATGCAACATAGCATGTGCTACATCAAAGCAAGACTCAATGAAGTCAGGTGTGTAATGTGGAACATTGACACAAAGGCCAACAATGTGACTCTCACACAACATGCAAATCCATAATGGTGTCTGCACAATTGCACGGCTGTGCTGTGAATGATCACTGGTGTCTGTCACAGTCCATTTCATCAAACATTACACACTAAACACACACCTACCCAACTATCAAGGATAGATGTTTGTAACAAATGACACGTGGTGGAAAGGTACACACACAGGGATCATGAAATGCCACCTGGACACTGTCTTGATGTAAGGTCTGACATACATCAATCATCACATACATAAACCCTCATGATGTGCATCACATTTTGTCAGACAAACATACAGGTATGTCTGTGACACAAAAACACAACAGCAACTCACATGCCAAATAGAAGTTGATATCTCAAGTAAATATCATCAACAGCATCAACAATGGAGTGTGTGCATTGTACAAGCCTCAGATACTGGGGAGTCACTCAAAATAACTTCACATAATGCACATTTGAACACGCAGTCCATTGAATCCGTTATTATGTGTGTATGTAACCTGTGATAACACATTGGTACCCCGGGGCTGTGTCCAGGCCTAGGAGGGTGATCTGAGAAGTGGTCACTCACAGTTGTGATGTTCCCCACAAACAATATATTTTGGGCACATGAAGGTTGGCTCATCATGGGAGTGTGAGCTATGAAGTGCCATGTCCAATATGACATGTGAATCACTGTACCCACACATGTAAAATAGCAAAACATAATGTTTTGATATACTGTCTGACATGCTGATTGAATAGTGTAGGGCACCTGAGCCTCAAACAAAACGTGTTATTGGCATCCTTTGGCTATTGACTGTAATGATGACAGACGCGGGTGAGTTTCCAAAAGACGCGTCGTACACATCCGAACTGAGGCGGGCGCACACATTGGCTATTGACTGTAATGGTGACAGACGCGGGTGAGTTTTCAAAAGACGCGTCGTACACATCCGAACAGAGGCGGGCGCACACATTGGCTATTGACTGTAATGGTGACAGACGCGGGTGAGTTTTCAAAAGATGCATTGTACACATCCGAACAGAGGCGGGCGCACACATTGGCTATTGACTGTAATGGTAACAGACGCGGGTGAGTTTTCCAAAAGACGCGTCGTACACATCCGAACAGAGGCGGGCGCACACATTGGCTATTGGTCATCATGAGGACAGACGCGGATGAGTTTTCAAAAGACGCGTCGTACACATCCGAACAGAGGCGGGCGCACACATTGGCTATTGGTCGTCATGGGGACAGACGTGGTTGCGCTTCGTGTACGATTTGTGTACAGGCCTCCTCTGTTGGTTAACAACTACAATGTATCAAACTCAATAGTGTAATGATGCAGAATATTTGAACGACGCGGTATGCATGTCAGATCCGTGCAATGTCATGGATTGGCCCAATTCGGATAATGCGAACGACTCGGACCTATCCCTTTGGACGCATGGAACAGATTCCGCCTCTGCTGCACAGATATAAGTTTGTCTTTTCCCAAGAGACTTCACTTGCCTGCACTACATGCTACTTGACAGGAGTACAAGCTACCACTGCTGCTGTCTCTGCATCCTCTGGGATATACAATGGCACGTACTGTGGAGAGGGCACCAGCTTGCACCGAGGAGGAGAACCAGACCCTGCTGGACAGCCTCCTTCCACAGTACAGCAAGCTGTATTGAAAACCAGGGGAGCAGGTGAGTGTTCATTACACTGCCTTTTCAAATGAGCCATTTTCAAAACAGGCCCTACAAGTATTGTGATCCACAAGGGCAAGTATGCACAAATAGTTATTGTAAGTCTTACAGTGTGTAGATTAATGTGCTGGACAGGTACAGTGAGGTAAAAGTGTATTACGTGTGAATGATTTGCATGCACTGTTCTCGTGTTGTTAAGGCAGCCTTGCACACAGGACAACTGCCCCTTATGATACTTGCGCAACCTCAAAACATTATCTGCCCTTCTAACCATGACCTACATGTCAAAGTGTGTGAAGAATGAACATGTAGCATGTGTAGTAATGGTGCGTCACTATGTCATCCTTACAGGTCGACGCCCATCAGAAGCAGAATATTTGGCTGACCATCGCCCGGGCTGTGAGATCTGTGGGGGTCTTCAAACGCCGCATCTGCCACTGCCAGAAGAGGTGGCAGGACCTCCGTGGCTGTACCCGGAGGATTGCAAGAGTCCAGCTGAAGCTGTCACCTCCTCGCAAAAGGAGTGGACGACGGACCCTGACCCCCCACATTCTCCGAGTACTGACGATGGTCTTCCCTGACCTGGATGGGCAGTTGAAGGCCAGACAGCAGCAAGGAGGGGGTGAGTATGTGCCATGTTACTGAACTATGTTTGACATGCATGTTGCACTCCCTCTGCCTGGTAAACCTCTCACAGATTGTCTGTCTGCTGAGACACCACTTATGTGGACAAATGTAATGATGCCCCATTATCATCGGATATACAGGTGTGTCCCTTTCTGTCTGTGACATGTGTCACTCAGCCCCTGTGTATTTGCTGAGGTCCAAGGATAATGTGATCTGCACCATTTACAACATGTGCATTGAGTTGTCCATCATGAGTGATGTAATTGTCTCACATGTGTCTGCACATTGACTGAAATGTGCCCTGTACTCTGTGTGGGACATACATATATGTTCGAAATGGTGATCTAGGTAAACACAGCTTCATGTAAAATATGCTACACACCTGGGCTGTAGTTGATACCAATGTCGATGCCTCAGACAAATGAAATGGATAAGTGTTCCAAATGTGTAGTCACCTGCATAGTGCCCTGTGTAATCACGTGTTTCACTTGGACCATGGACAGGCATGCCAAGTCAGGCCATCTGAGACACTGTCACATCAGATTTTGGTGTGCCAAGCAACACTTCCACCTTTGTGAATTTGACAATCTTGTGTCTGACTCTGTGTCAGTGTGTACAGGCATGACTTTCATGAAAAACAGGTCGTAAATATAGGTAATGTGCACAGACATCTAATGCCAGGAAGGTGGCTCACATACACAGAACAGGACATGTGTGTGTCATCCTTTGACTCTGCATAATGGTGGCTTCAACATGTATATGTATGCTGCATTACTTCCTTCCTGAGAGCAATTGGAAACTTCATGTAGGCGGATCTATAAATTCATATACTCCAATGTCTAAGTAGAACAACGCGAGCTTGTCAGACTCTTCACATTGGGTTTAGCACGTAGGGCTCATGTATACTTGACCACTACAGGTGTTGCTTGGAAAGGGATTACTAGATTGTGACACAGTGCTGACTTTCACGCTGTGATTCATTACCCCTGTGACAATAGTCAGTATCGACTGTGTAGCCACACCGGCCAGTGGCACAGGGAAAGGACGTCCGTCAGGGGGTTTGATCATTTGGGTGAGCCTTGCCCTGGATTGCCGTATCACCCTGCATCCAAATCCGAGCCCGGATATCCTGAGACTCACTATCAAGGGACCTAGGGGGGGGAACCCTGGACTTGTTCAATGTCTACATAAGGGGGACCAAAGGGGGCAGACCCTCGCCTATAGTTACAGCCTTGGAAGAAGCTTTAACTAGTTGCCCGTCCCAATCTAGAGTCGTGGTAGCAGGAGACTTCAACTGTACCTTCGAACCCCTGGATTTAGAGGACCTGATGGTGGTCGAGAAGGATGACAATAAATGTGCCGTTCCCCGACTCAACATACCTCCTGTCAAAAGTTGGACTCAGTTAGCAATCCAACTTAATGCCCTTATGGCGGAATTTGGTCTGAGGGCAGTAAATGGGAGAAAACCTTCAGATAGTCAGGGTGCTAATACCTACAACAGAGTCAGCTGCCCCTCACGGATTGACTATATCCTACTTGATGTAAGGCTTTGGGGAGACCTTATAGACATGAAAGTTGGCACCACCACCGATAGTGATCATAATCCCCTTTGTCTTCATATGAAACCACTTTGACCTGTTTCATGCCATCCCGAGAGTGTGCAAACCTTAACAATAACTAAAGAAATCGCCCCTTCCAATTGCAAAAGATTCCTGAGGTGGCCCAAGATTGCACTTCAGGAAACCAAAATCGCAGGAATCCGGCAAGTTTTAGCCTCGAGTACGTCAGCACTTCAGGCTGTAATCTCCGACCCACGGGGGCTGACAGACGTCCTAGATGTCCACTCTCGCACAGTGAACTTAGTAGGTGCTTACTTTCTAGCCCCGAGTAAGAGTAATAAGCCCAGAGTGCCCACCAAAGGGCCCAACCCGTGGTATACGAAAGATTGTAGGCAAAAACGGCAGCTCCTAGCTAAAGCAATTAGAGACAAGAACTGCCCTCTGATCAGGATGGCTAGGAAGAACTATAGAGCAGCTCTCCGCCAAGCAAAGACCACATGGGACGAGTCACACTGGCAGGAACTTAAAGAAGCAAGCCTAGCCAAGAACAATAACCTATTTTGGACCTTAGTCTCTCAGGGCAACAGGAAGGCTGACTGCCCACTTTCAAATCATATCCCAAGCCATGCTTGGTACGACCACTTCGAGAAGCTATACTCCACACCGGAGACTAGGCCACTCGAGGAGCCTTATGTTCCTCCCGATCCTCCTAGTGTTGACAATAATAGTGAGCTCTTTGGCCTGGGGGAAATTGAAGCTGCTTTAAGGAAAATTGTCCCCGCCAAAGCAGCTGGGCCGGACGGCTTGCCCGGAGACCTCTTGCTAGCAGATATCACAAACTGGGCACATTACATTCTTGTTCTTGCCAATGCACTTGCCAGTGGAAGCCCAATACCGGGATCCTGGAAAGGTGCTGAGGTGGTACCAATTTACAAGAAGGGACCAAGAGAAGACCCCTCAAACTACAGACCAATTAGTCTGATAGACGTAATGCAGAAGGTCTTCGGTAGAGTCCTGCTGCAAAGAATCCAACAATGGGTAGAAGACGAAGATATTCTCTCCCAGTATCAAGCTGGCTTCAGGGCCCGCACAGGAACGATTGATCAGGTCTTTAGGCTGCTCCTAATATACTGGAAGACAGGGACAATCGGCAAGGGCAGTCTTTACCTCGCATTCATCGATCTAAAGACTGCCTTTGATCTCGTCCCCAGGAATAATCTGTGGCTAGTGCTCAGAGAGTTGGGCATTCCCCCTCTCATCTTTAACCTACTGATCCGGCTCCATGAGGGTAACTACACCCAGGTGAGGTGGGGTTCACAAGGTCAGCTGACAGAGCGGATCCCTGTCAACAGGGGAGTCCGCCAGGGCTGTGTCATGGCACCCACCCTGTTCTCTCTCTACATGAATGGGGTGGTTAGCTTTCTCAAAGAAGATCCTGCAGACGCACCAACCCTGGCGGGCGACAAAGTACCGACGCTCTTGTTCGCTGACGACACCCTGCTGGTGTCAAAGACCCCAGCAGGACTACAAAGATTGCTCAACAGATTCCAATCCTTTTGTGACTCCCGGGGACTGATTATCAATGCTACATAAACAAAGTTCATGACATTTAACCCCCATAAATCATTCAGGAAGCATCTTACACTCGGCGGGGCATACCTGGAGAGAGTCAGGACCTTTGATTATCTTGGTGTCAGACTCTCCGACCAAATGTCTTGGAAGCCCCACCTAGCCAAGATGCTCTTGGGTCATAAACGAGTGACCGGAGCACATAAACGAGTGACCGGAGCACTAGGGAAAGAACTTCGTTCCTCACAAAGTAGACCAGTTGCTCTGGCGCTCACGGTTTATGACACCAAAGCAGTCAGCACAGCTCTTTACGGAGCCGAGCTGTGGGGGTTTGACAATGTCGATGACATTTCCAGATATGAACACAAGTTCCTGAGGAACCTGGTGATGCTCCCCTGCAGCACACCTTTGACACCCTTAAAACTCGACATGGGCAGACGGTCATTTAGAGACATAGCAAAATTACGTCCACTGCTCTTCTGGGCTCGCATTAGGTGGACCCCAGAACTCTCCACATACGCCGAAGCACTTACTGAGGTCATCCACCTGGATGTCACCTGCAGAATTAAATGGAT
This sequence comes from Calotriton arnoldi, assembly GCA_963921515.1. NCBI lineage: Eukaryota > Metazoa > Chordata > Amphibia > Caudata > Salamandridae > Calotriton > Calotriton arnoldi. The sequence continues at coordinate 52,738 of CAWUFW010003543.1, forward strand.
CTCAGATATCAGGAAATCTTTGACAGCACTGGGTTTTCAGGGACACTGGGATAGACAAGACCCACTAAGCACAGAGGAAATCAAACGGTCATACTGGGACTGGGTTGCCACTCAGGAATTCAGCACGGCCAGAGTGGGCAGACTGACGGAAGAATTCCTCCAGTACAAGCAGACAAGAGGCCTTGAGCCTTACCTAGATTTAATCTAGGTACCTAGGGACAGGATGCTGTATATGCACTTCAGGTTTGGCACAATTCCAGTCCGAGCATTAATCGCAAAGTGGCACCCTCCAAAACAGACACCAGCAGACTGCCCCTGTTGCAGAGTCCCACTAGAGCAGAGGTCTTCAAACTTTTGTAGGTTGAGCCCCCCCAGCTGAATTGTTTTAGATGTCGGGCCCCCCCACCACCTGACAAATTTCTGGAATCTGGTACACTCCCCCATTTCCTCCTCCGTGAATTCCCTCAGTACCACTCACCAACAATGCACCTCATCTCTCTATATCACCTTTCTGACAAACATTGAATTTTTTTTTATAGCGCTCCTCATAGTTTACTCACACTCAGTTCTTTGATCTGCATGGTACACATTCTTTGTAGCAGGCACATGAACCCTCTGCGCTGTGTGGGTGGCAGGAGTGTCCATGTGAGTGCACGGTGAGGGATGCGACAGTGTTAGAGTACTTGCAAACACAGCACCCCCAGAAGCCAGCACCCGGGTGCAGTGGCACCGTTCGCACCGCCCTAGAGCCGGCCCTGGCTGCAGCAGCCCGGGTTGAGACACAATGGGGTGGGGGGCTAAAGCCCTTTTAGCCCTATGGGTGTTGCGCGCCTGATGGTGTCCTACAGCTCCGTGAGACAGCACAGGTCGAAGGGTGGGGGGCACTGAGACAGAAGCGCAGACAACATCACACATGTAGGACATCACCTTCGAATGTGCAATGCATTGTGGGAATGGCATGTAAACCAATGTTTAGGGCACATTTTACAACAAGAGTCCATGGGTGTTGCTGCCCCTCTGTCCTATACTGAAGGAAGATGTGCAGTAACTGAAAGCAAGTGTCACTTTTACTCTCCTCCCCTTTTCTCCCAGTATTTCTCAGGTGCAGGCCTTCGATGCAGGTATAGCCAGTTGGGTGTAGCCGAGAGGACATTCATCCTTTTGGTCCAGAGTAGGTGCCCGTTGCACTTTATTGGATGACATACTTAAGTATGAAAGTCGTACGGGTAGAATAAATAGAAAAGGTTATAGAAACCTCAGCCAGAAGCAGTGGAAAGGAAAGGGATCTCTGTGATTGTCTAATTATTCCTGTAGAGAAGGCAATTGATTTAACGATCTGACAAATTTTGAAACCCCTGGGTTTCGGGTGGCGCAGGTGTAACAGTGGACGCCTCCGCAGATGTTATCTCCCTATTTACGTATTGTATTCAGTGATGGTATCTTGTCACCTTTTGGCACTTTAAAGCACTTTAAGATAATGATAGAATACAAAAAAATGCTAACTGAGATGGAACTAGGGAAATGTAGACATTCATAGCAGGCAAACCGTGCATGGCGTGTGGAAGGTGGAAGCAGAGGACATGCTCTGCAGTATAATCAGTGGAACTCCAGGGTGTGGTTTATGTAAAGTGCCCTGCTGGAATTTAAGTGGTTAAAATCTAAAGTCCAAGCTCTCTTAGTGCAGAATTCATAATTCTAAATTGGGCACAAACACTGTTTTCTGCAGATTCTGAAGTTATCGCAGCCCTGGAATGAGGCTATAAACAGGCTTTTGATCCCACAGGAGATGCCTGTGTAATTTTAAGAGAAACGTTCACTCCGTTCTGGGAAGAGCTAAGAGCTAACCGTGCCAGGATGGGGTTAATTCCTAGAGCTGAAATGTTCCTTGCTTTCGGTTTCATAACAGAGGAGACTCTTTGAATTCTACTGCAGCTGAAGCATTTCAGCTCTAGGAATTAACACCGTCTTGGGACGATTAGCTCTTCAAAATATACAAAAGCATGGGCACGTTGTGCCCCACCGATTTCCCCTCCCTCCCCCTACAGCCCTCCGTTACCGCCGAACCCCCGGGCTAATTGGCTGCTGCTCCGGAGGGACAGTGGAAAACAAAGGTAAGAGTGTAGGGTGGAGTGCGCGCCCCCCCTGAGAGGGTGTCGCGCCCCACCAGGGGCGCGCCCCACAGATTGAAGAACTCTGCACTAGAGTGTGTTGCCCATGTCATGTTTGTTTGCCCAGCATACAAAGCACCAATGTCCAAATGGTTAAAACCTATTTGCCGTCAATTGGGAACACTAGATCACCGGGTAGCTCTGCGTATTCTCAGGTTATACTCAAGAGCACTCTTTGTGTGCGGCATGGCCAAATTCTTTGGCCATGCTTGGTTAATTAGGCAAAAAGCATTGACAAGAGAGGCTTAACTCCTCTGTGCATGAGACAGCGATGCAGCGAAGTAATCTCCGCAGCACACAATGATTGCCTAACCCACCAATAAGATCACATCTTACGCACTGACACTTTATACTAGACTACCCAACACCAGAAATATTGCTTTAAATAGTTATTAGTGTTCACGTTTTTTGGGGTATCACATCATGTTTCCTATGACGACTGCATAAGGCAGGATGATGAGTTTGCATTTTTAAATGGCTTTTAAATGTTTTACATGTAATTACTCATATCTCTTTTTACTCATGATCTTTTTAAAAAAAATAATTGTAATTTTCGACAACTGTACTATTCATAGTGGCGCATCTGAGCATCTTTTCAAATTAACTGTTTACATTGTCTGGTTCACTATGTATTTTAAGTCAATTTTGCTCTTTTGTAAATTTCTTGTTAAACATTTTAAGAAGCTTTTATGACACAAGTTGCCGAAATTAAGCAATAACAAACAAGTATGCCACACGTAATTTTGTGAGGGTGCACTATTTGTACTTGTCTGTTGTCCTGCATGCAGACCTTTATAGCATTGACGTTCAGGACATAAGCCCATCGGGATGACTGGGGATGGCATTCTGTTCAACATGTCAACTTATCAATTTGTCCAACCCATTTGCTCTGTCACTTCCAGACTCCCTTGCATGAGATGAGACATGTTCGTAATGACACATGACAGTCAGGAGCATTACAGATCTGACAACAGCCAAATTAGTGCGTTGTTGGACATGTGTTTAGTGGTCTTTGAAATACATCGAACTGATTGTGCCATTGCCATCAAGTTTTTGGGAACCATGGTTCACTGGCAGACTGACAAGTGCCATGTTCATATATGTGCAGTGATTATTAAAAGTGACATCAACGCAATGCAAAGGCTTGCTCTGTGATGTGTTGTGCTTAAACCCATGTGTCAAGTCTATGCAGATGACTGATGTGAATCTGTTTCTCATCCTTGTTCACAGCATCATCTATGGCTACTGAAGGAGACAGTTTCACAGAACAAGAGGAAGCGGCTAGCCAGACTGGGTCCACATGGGAGGAGGAGGAGGGACCCAGTGGCACGGAGGGTGAGGGGACTCACACTGAGGACCGGTCTGCAACATCGACATCTGCTGAGGACCATTCAAGCTCCAGTGAAGACTCCCTTGTGGTGTCAGAGGCCACACCATCAGAGTCTGCCCACGCCACCACCACCATCTCCACCCTCACAGCTGCTCCCATCCCAAGTGTCCGTGGACCCTCCCGTGTTAGGGAGCATGTCTCCTTCGGGCCAGGCACCACACCCCCTGCATCTGTCACCCCTGCTGCCCTGAGTGTGGAGTCTGTGGATTTGCTCCAACAGATACATGTGGGGCAGACATCCATGCTGAGTGTCCTCCATGCGCACACCAGTCTTTTGACCCAATTGGTGTTGTACATGGAGGGCATTTCATCTAACATGTCTGCCCTACAGCGGACAAGTCAGTCAATGGCCTCCTCACTGACGGCAGCAGTGTCCCTCCTACAGCAGTCCCTCACCCCTCCTACCTCTGCCCCATCCACAGTCCCCACTGATCTACCTGACCAAAGCACACTCACACAGGCACATGCACACACACCAACACACACAAGCAGCACACAGCCACCCAAAACAAAGTCCAAGAAAACATGCATGAACACTCAGGGGACTGACATCACACACACAGGGGAGAGTGCCAAAAAAAACACACACCCATCCACAACCACTCCGCATTCCTCAGCTACCTCTCCCTCCAAAACCCCTACCCTTGACTCTCCTGCAACCCCCCCTTCCCAGAGGGTCTTCCTCTGTGACCTTGGCCTCTTCCCCACTGAGACATCAGGCCAGACTCGCAAGGGGAGGAGGAAGTCACCCAGCACAGAGAGGAGATCCACCCCTGCCCGCACCCCCTGCCCGCACACCCTCCCCGAAGAGTAGGAAGACTAAGGCCCCCACCCGTACATCCCCCAGGACGAAGGTATCAAAAACCCCACCACCATCCCACACTGCCACCACAAAACCAAATTCATCCCGAGCCCAGGCCAGCCCTCCCAAAGTTCACACATCACAATCCATCCCAGTTTCACCCACACACCATTACACCATCCCCAAGATGATTAGGCCCTCCCCCCACCACAAGCCTTTCACCACCCACAATACCACACCTTCTTTCAGTTCCGGACACTGCAGTAGAGCCCCCACCCCCTCAATCAGACCTGTCCACTGCAGTGGAGCCCCCTCCCCCTCAATCAGACCTGTCCACTGCAGTGGAGCCCCCTCCCCCTCAATCAGACCTGTCCACTGCAGTGGAGCCCCCTCCCCCTCAATCAGACCTGTCCACTGCAGTGGAGCCCCCTCCCCCTCAATCAGACCTGTCCACTGCAGTGGAGCCCCCTCCCCCTCAATCAGACCTGTCCACTGCAGTGGGACCCGACACTCCAGTAGCCCCCATCCCTCCCATTACCCATACTGGCACACCCTAATCCTGTCCCTGCGGTGCCTGGCATGCCCCTAAAGATGCCCCTCCAAGGGGAGATGTCCCCTAGCTGTAGCAGTGCAGGCAAGCAAGGCATTGCAATGCATTAAGTCCCCCCCTAAAGGACTCAAATAAAATGGACTGGCCATTGGCCATATTGTTCGTCAGGTTCTGAATAATTATTTTTCCAAGGCTGAATAAAGCATTCCATTTTCTTTTGTAGATTTGCATTTTGTGTACCTTATTTTGTTAATGATTCATTGTGAAATTGCTGTTGAAATCTTGTTTAGTGATAATAATGGTTTAACGATGTGAGGGACTGCATGTGGTCCATGGTATATGTGTACCATTACAGTATATATCAGAGTCATCATTGACAACAAGTGAAGGTTGGCATGATCCACAGTGTTTTGGACGCGGAGTGTGACCTGCTTTCGACAACATCCCATCTTTGACATACACTTTTGGACTTGGCTTGTTCTGACATTTGTACACATTGTACAATTTTCCAACGGTACAAGCGTCTATGATGGACATGCAGAATAGCGCATTGATGATGAACACATCATCTGTCTCATCAGTGCAACTTGTTAAACTTGGAGTTTGCATAGGTGCAGGTGACTTTGGGGACACACATGTACGCAGGCTGATGGAATCAAAGTATTCTGTGAGTTGGAATTGTTGAATCCATGTCCAAGTTTGATTGGGACATGGTGGACCCCTGCCAAGACCAAGCTTGACAAAGCTGACCTTACACAGTAGTGACATCACCTCATGGCAGTGTGTAAGTATGTGGCATATCCTGAGACCAAGGTGTGAGAAGTTGGCCTGGCATATGCTGTCCACTAATTCTAGTGGGCACCTTGCACCAGTCCAAATCGACTCTTATGGTAGATAGGTTAAAGACAACCTTATTGAAAGCTATCCTAGTGGTAGCTATGGAGAGCAGCCTTCAGGCTAAGTCTTGAAGGAATGTAAAGCAGCTTGTTTTACCAGTCTATAATCTCTTGAGTGACCAAATGAAAGAGCACCACACCAGGTATATATTCAAAATATATGTATTTATTACTAAACACACCCCTCTAGTCTCTTTATGAGGCTAGAGTTCGAAGTACATAGGTTATAAGATCTTAAATCACAGTAATAGCACAAATACACGTTTGGGCCCTAGGGGCGTACCAAACCATATACCAATAAAGTGGTATGCGAACCACGACTGAACTAGACACTAGGCCTAGAGCCTCTAGAAGTGCTTGGACCACAAGGAACCACCCAAGGTAGTGACACAGGGGACCCACGGGAGACGCGTGCAGTGTAAATACACAACCGCGATACGCCGTTAACTTCTATGGAGAAAGTCGGGATCGGGAAAATAGAGGAAAGGGACACTTAAAAGAGGACTAGGACAAAACCCTTTGAGATCTAGGACTTTGAAGAGTCTCTACCCACGGGAGCACCGGAGTACTCGTGTTACCTCACCCAGGGAAGCCGGGTGCATAGGTGCCTTTCGGGGTCGGGTTTCGTCAGTCGATTCGAATGGCGATCTGCTGCAAAGTGCTGCTGGCGGCCAAGAGAAAAGTGTCCGGGTGGATCCAAGAGTGGATCGGAGTTCTGGTGAACCTGAAAGCAGAGGGGACAGAGTCTGGGTCACTAGCCAGTGACCAGGAAGGCGATGGACAGATGCCCACCGATGTCGAGTGCTTCAGGTGCGTTGACGGTCGTCTTGACTCTTCAGCCACGAGGTCCGGGAGGCGTTGTCGGCGACCAGGAGCAGGATTCGGGCTGCTGCTCGATGTCTGTCGAGTGCTGAGGTGTCGGCGACCGGATTGGACCCAACAAGCCTTGGCAACGGCAAGTCTCGAGTAAGATGTTGATCGTCGATGGTGCAGACCAGCAAGGTCTGTGGAACTCACCCAGCGAGGGTAAGTGAGGGCAGGCCTGGAGCAACCAGGATGCCAAGTAAGGAAAAGATTGGCCTTCGTTAAGGGCTACTAACCAGCGGGCTAGCGACCGCAAAGGAGCCTCGTGACGCCGCACGTGGAGCTGGCTTACAGGACACTCGTGGAGCGGGGGCCAGTGATCTTCGGTGCAGGTGGTGCTGGAGGCTAGGGCTACTCGGAGCCCAAAGCACAACTTCTTGGGAGACCTAGAAGATGGTGCACTTGCAAATGTGCTCGGTGTCCAGGGGTCACGGTCTCAAGTCACCCACGATAGCCACGGGCCTCAGCTTTGCTGGGGACTCAGGGTAGCCTCGGGGAAGACTGAGAATCCACCTCTGGTGATGCGATGACTTCGGCGTCCGACGGGAGCTTCAGAAATGCGAACCGGACAGATGCTTCTTTGGTGCCTGCCAAGCAGGGGAGTCACTCCTTGACCCCAAGGGAGATTCTTCAGTCCTCTAATCGTGAGTAGAGCGTCGAAGGTCCAGGATTCAGTTTCAGAGTTTTGTCCAGGTATAATCTAAAGTCCTAAGGACTGGGTTCCTACCTTTACTCTAAAAATAGGGGTTGGACTACTCTGTGGCCCCACCTATGGGTGGGTCAGGGCAGAGGGGTGGCTACACCCCTTTCCCTTTGTCCAGTTCGCGCCAAAGCAGGGGCTGCAAGCCCCTGATCCGGTTTGAACTGGGGTATGCACAGGGACACCAAATGTGCCCCCAGTGCAGGACTTCAAAGCACCCGAAAGTGCTCCCGCCCAGCCCCAATACACATTATCCTGTCTGGGGAGGTGGTCACACCTCCCTGGGACAGGAAACCTATTGTCCAGGCCTCCCCTGCCGGAGTTTCGTCCAGCAGCAGGAGGCCAGACTCGTGTCTGTGGCAGCAGCATCCATTTTGTGATGCCAGGGCTCTGGAAAGAAGTTACCGGACTCGTCAGAGTTAACATGTCTTTCCCTCTAGAAGGGTGGAATGCTACCCCCGCCACCAGGATTGGCGGGGGGTAGTATTCCAAGATGTTTGACACCAAACACGACATGTTTAGGTGCAGCCATTCCAAAGTTAGCATTTTACCGCGAGGATATAATGCGCTTAAGAGTATATGGTCAGGCTGCACTACAAACAGCATCAGAGATGGTCTCCAAACGCTGCAGAGGGGCCCTGCTCATGCAGGGGCACCCTCTCACATAGGAACCATGCACTCTGCCTTTAGGATTGATAAGGCCTGCCTTAGGAGTGACTTATAGGTTTCTAGGTGTGTATGTATTTCGTGATATAGGTAACCTATATCACAGTAAGGGGTGCATGCACCACCTTACCCAGGCTGCAGTAGCAGACCTGTGGTGTCAGTTTGGATGGCCTTCCAGGGGTGGCATAATACATGCTGCAGGCCCTGGCAGGCCTCTGAGGTACCTATGCCCTTGGTACATAGTATACCATATACTAGGGACTTATAAGGGCACTCCAGATCCCAATCAGAGATGTGCCTAAGGCACATGGAAACCTTTTACAGAGAAAGCAGATAGACTGGGGCCCTGAATAGCAGGATCCCAGTCCAACTAAGTCATAAACCAGCAAAACACCATAAAAAAAGTGGGGGCAACCATATAGTCAGATTCCACCTTCCTACATAACCCCCCCAAACGAAAGGAGATAAGGCTAACCTTGGCCAGTTGAGCCTATATTGACTAAGTGGCCATATAAGGAAGCACCTGCACTAGCATGGTTGCCCCCTATGTTATGGTCCACTAAGCAATCCCTCACCCTAAGGGTATGAGAGGGTCTCCACCATGGGGAATCACTACCTCTGGTGTGCTTAGGTAAAGTACAAGGCTGGTGAGGTGTCTGAGTAGGGAAGTGAGGCCCTAGGAATGTTGGCCTCAGCTTCCTCAGATCACTGGTCACCATGTATGCCTGTCTTTCCATGACTGAGTTGCACTTTGCTCTAAGGGTCAACCTTTGGCTGCCTACAGCTGGGGGTTGGGTCCCTTTGGATGGAACACTGGAGGGACATGGCAGGTTTGGAACCTTCTGGTCCCAGGTTTGCCCTTGCCTACCAGAGTCCTTCTGGGGAGGTCCCTACATAAAGGTATGGGGGATCCCTCAGTGTGTAGAGGAATTTTCACCTGGCTAGGGCTACTAGACTGGGTGCCCCTAATCTGCTGATGGGGGCTTCCTCTGGACAGGGGGCCCGGGGGGTCCACTGACCTCCCTGACCTCTGCAGCCCTGGGCTGACTGAGGCAGGGTAGAGAGGGGCAGGTTACCTGCTCCAGACTGGGTACCACCTTGGAAGGGTCCTCTGGCATCAGGGGTGTGGCCAGGCCAGGCCTGACTACCTCTGTGGCAGTTCCTTCACTAGGGGTAGGGTCAGTTCCCTGAGGAGGCTGACCCTTACCTACTGTCTGGGGGAAGAAGACTTTTCTTCAACCCTTGTGCTCTCTTTTGGGGAGAGTGGGCCATTCTTTCAGGCTCCATCTCTCCAAATTCTTGGGCTGGGGCTGTGGCCATCACAGCCCCACTAACCTTTGCAGGGACGCCCAACATCCTAAGATGGGTTTGGTGTTCAACTTCAGCCCAGGCTGAAATTTCCAAATCATTGCCCATCAGGCAATCTACAGGTAGGGTTGGGGACACTGCCACTCTTTTTGGGCCTGTGACCCCCTCCCAGCTGAGATTGACTATGGCCATGTGGTGATCTGTTCTGACACCATCAATGTTGGTCACCTGGTATTTAAACTCAGGTAAAAGCTGGTGAGGGGGGACTAGTTTCCCTGCCACCATGGTGACACTAGCCCCTGTGTCCCTAAATGCCACAGCTTTCTGACCATTAATCATTGGCTCCAGTCTGTACCTGCCCAATGCTATGGGACCCATGGTAAAGGTGGCAAATCCTATACCACCATCAGAGTCAGAGGAGTCTGTTGAGGGGTCCCTGTCTAAACTAGGGCCCACCTCTGTTCCTCTTGCAAAAGCACCTAACTTTTTGGGTGCACTACTCCCAACTGGAGGATTACTACTGGTAGTACCAGGAGGGGTGGTAGTAGTTGTGGGAGGAACATTTTCTTTATTGCCAATCCTGGGGCAACTGGGATCAGTTTTCCAGTGCCCAGGCTTTTTACAGACATGGCAATATGGTTTCTTTTCAGGAGAGGAAGGAGTTTGGGACCCACCCCCAGAAGAGGAATTTTGGGGCCCTGTAGGGGACTTATCCTTAGATTTATCCCCACCTTTCTCTTGGGACTTAGTAGAATCTTTCTCCTGGTCACCACCCTGATTTCTAGTTTTTACTCTGGTTCTGACCCATTTGTCTGCCTTCTTTCCCAATTCTTGGGGAGAGGTCAGATCAGAGTCCACCAGATACTGGTGCAAAAGCTGGTTTTGACAATTATTAAGGATCTGCTCCCTCATAATCAAATTGTACAATCCTAAAAAGTCATGCACTTTGTTGCCATGTATCCAACCTTCCAGACCCTTTGTAGCACAATCTACAAAATCAACCCAGTCTTGAGTATGTGCTTTTTGGGTGTCTCTGAACTTCAACCTATACTGTTCAGTGGTTAGGCCAAACCCATCTATCAGAGCACTCTTCAAGACTGTGTAATTGTCAGCATCCTCTTCTCTTACAGTGAGGAGCTTGTCTCTACCTTTGTCTGCAAAGGAGAGCCACAAGATTGCTGCCCACTGCCTCTGGGGGACCTTCTGAACTTTACAGGCCCTCTCCAGTGCAGTTATCCATTTGTGGATGTCATCCCCACTCTGGTAGGGAGGGACAATCTTGTTTAGGTTTCTATCGTCATAAGACCTTTCCCTATCTCTAGGGATATTGCTGCCACCATGGGACTCTAGTCCCAACTTTCTTCTCTCTCTAAGGAGATCTAGGGATTCTCTATCTAAAGCTAATTGCTTTTTTCTGAGTTCCAGCTGAGTTTCCTCATACTGGACTAGCCTCTTTCTTCTCTCATGAGAGGATTCTCTCCTATGAGATGAGACAGAGCTCCCTATAGAGGTGCCAGAGTGGTTAGACTCCTGAGAAGGAGACCTAGACCTTCTGGGCACACTCTTAATCCTTCATGGGGGGACAAAGAGGGCATCATTTTGATCATCCTCATCATCATCATCCACAGGAGGGATTGGGTTTTCCAGGTCAGGGTCATTGTCACCCTCCTGGCCAGTTTCAGAGGGGGGCTGGGGGTACTGGTACCCCTAGCGTCCTCCTCTTCTCCTGCCCCACCCTCAGCTCCTACCCCTTCAGTCCCTACAGGTCTTACTAAGGTCATAAGCCACCAACAACTCCTTGAGGTGTTGGGTGGTGAGGCTTTGGCCTGTCCTTATTTTTCTCAAGTTACATAAAGCTCTCAATTCCAAGAATGGGAGTGTATCATACTTGGAGGGTGGAAGCTCAATGGCTTCCTGCAAGGATTCTTTGGATCCTGCCTTTAAAGACATTACTAGTGTGGTGTGGTGTATGCACTACCTACTCTAGTGTGGCCTACTAAACTCTCTTGAGTTGTAGAAAGGGTTGTGCTATCCCTTAACACACAACTCTAAGTTCAGTAGAACTTACTGTTATTCTAAGCTTAAATTATATGTACCTTAGGTACCTTTAGTGGTTTTCAGTTGATCAATTCAATTGAGATTATCTGGTAAAACAATAGCAAGCTGGAATCCCACACGCTGCACACCAATGTGAGAAGTTGGCCTGGCATATGCTGTCCACTAATTCTAGTGGGCACCTTGCACCAGTCCAAATCGACTCTTATGGTAGATAGGTTAAAGACAACCTTATTGAAAGCTATCCTAGTGGTAGCTATGGAGAGCAGCCTTCAGGCTAAGTCTTGAAGGAATGTAAAGCAGCTTGTTTTACCAGTCTATAATCTCTTGAGTGACCAAATGAAAGAGCACCACACCAGGTATATATTCAAAATATATGTATTTATTACTAAACACACCCCTCTAGTCTCTTTATGAGGCTAGAGTTCGAAGTACATAGGTTATAAGATCTTAAATCACAGTAATAGCACAAATACACGTTTGGGCCCTAGGGGCGTACCAAACCATATACCAATAAAGTGGTATGCGAACACGACTGAACTAGACACTAGGCCTAGAGCCTCTAGAAGTGCTTGGACCACAAGGAACCACCCAAGGTAGTGACACAGGGGACCCACGGGAGACGCGTGCAGTGTAAATACACAACCGCGATACGCCGTTAACTTCTATGGAGAAAGTCGGGATCGGGAAAATAGAGGAAAGGGACACTTAAAAGAGGACTAGGACAAAACCCTTTGAGATCTAGGACTTTGAAGAGTCTCTACCCACGGGAGCACCGGAGTACTCGTGTTACCTCACCCAGGGAAGCCGGGTGCATAGGTGCCTTTCGGGGTCGGGTTTCGTCGTCGATTCGAATGGCGATCTGCTGCAAAGTGCTGCTGGCGGCCAAGAGAAAAGTGTCCGGGTGGATCCAAGAGTGGATCGGAGTTCTGGTGAACCTGAAAGCAGAGGGGACAGAGTCTGGGTCACTAGCCAGTGACCAGGAAGGCGATGGACAGATGCCCACCGATGTCGAGTGCTTCAGGTGCATTGACGGTCGTCTTGACTCTTCAGCCACGAGGTCCGGGAGGCGTTGTCGGCGACCAGGAGCAGGATTCGGGCTGGTGCTCAATGTCTGTCGAGTGCTGAGGTGTCGGCGACCGGATTGGACCCAACAAGCCTTGGCAACGGCAAGTCTCGAGTAAGATGTTGATCGTCAATGGTGCAGACCAGCAAGGTCTGTGGAACTCACCCAGCGAGGGTAAGTGAGGGCAGGCCTGGAGCAACCAGGATGCCAAGTAAGGAAAAGATTGGCCTTCGTTAAGGGCTACTAGCCAACGGGCTAGCGACCGCGAAGGAGCCTCGTGACGCCGCACGTGGAGCTGGCTTACAGGACACTCGTGGAGCGGGGGCCAGTGATCTTCAGTGCAGGTGGTGCTGGAGGCTCGGGCTACTTGGAGCCCAAAGCACGACTTCTTGGGAGACCTAGAAGATGGTGCACTTGCAAATGTGCTCGGTGTCCAGGGGTCACGGTCTCAAGTCACCCACGATAGCCACGGGCCTCAGCTTTGCTGGGGACTCAGGGTAGCCTCGGGGAAGTCTGAGAATCCACCTCTGGTGATGCGATGACTTCGGCGTCCGACAGGAGCTTCAGAAATGCGAACCGGACAGATGCTTCTTTGGTGCCTGCCAAGCAGGGGAGTCACTCCTTGACCCCAAGGGAGATTCTTCAGTCCTCTAATCGTGAGTAGAGCGTCGAAGGTCCAGGATTCAGTTTCAGAGTTTCGTCCAGGTATAATCTAAAGTCCTAAGGACTGGGTTCCTACCTTTATTCTAAAAATAGGGGTTGGACTACTCTGTGGCCCCACCTATGGGTGGGTCAGGGCAGAGGGGTGGCTACACACCTTTCCCTTTGTCCAGTTCGCGCCAAAGCAGGGGCTGCAAGCCCCTGATCCGGTTTGAACTGGGGTATGCACAGGGACACCAAATGTGCCCCCAGTGCAGGACTTCAAAGCACCCGAAAGTGCTCCCGCCCAGCCCCAATACACATTATCCTGTCTGGGGAGGTGGTCACAGCTCCCTGGGACAGGAAACCTATTGTCCAGGCCTCCCCTGCCGGAGTTTCGTCCAGCAACAGGAGGCCAGACTCGTGTCTGTGGCAGCAGCATCCATTTTGTGATGCCAGGGCTCTGGAAAGAAGTTACCGGACTCGTCAGAGTTAACATGTCTTTCCCTCTAGAAGGGTGGAATGCTACCCCCGCCGCCAGGATTGGCGGGGGTAGTATTCCAAGATGTTTGACACCAAACACGACATGTTTAGGTGCAGCCATTCCAAAGTTAGCATTTTACCGCGAGGATATAATGCGCTTAAGAGTATATGGTCAGGCTGCACTACAAACAGCATCAGAGATGGTCTCCAAACGCTGCAGAGGGGCCCTGCTCATGCAGGGGCACCCTCTCACATAGGAACCATGCACTCTGCCTTTAGGATTGATAAGGCCTGCCTTAGGAGTGACTTATAGGTTTCTAGGTGTGTATGTATTTCGTGATATAGGTAACCTATATCACAGTAAGAGGTGCATGCACCACCTTACCCAGGCTGCAGTAGCAGACCTGTGGTGTCAGTTTGGATGGCCTTCCAGGGGTGGCATAATACATGCTGCAGCCCCTGGCAGGCCTCTGAGGTACCTATGCCCTTGGTACATAGTATACCATATACTAGGGACTTATAAGGGCACTCCAGATCCCAATCAGAGATGTGCCTAAGGCACATGGAAACCTTTTTACAGAGAAAGCAGATAGACTGGGGCCCTGAATAGCAGGATCCCAGTCCAACTAAGTCATAAACCAGCAAAACACCATAAACAAAAGTGGGGGCAACCATATAGTCAGATTCCACCTTCCTACACAAGGTGTGTGTAATGTGAGCATTATTCTCTGTCTGCAAACCCCATTTCCTGCCAAGACTGTAGTACCTGCAGATGTTCCTGGTTAAGAATCTTTCTATGTGATGAGTAGTCCAGTGCTTTCTCTTCCTATTGGACTTTGAGTGTCCGAGATGTGGGTGCACCAGTAGAATGGAGTCATGATGGTGACATCCCTGGTTGGGTTGAGACAAGGGCCTGCACTGTGGGCAAACACACATGTGACACATTTTTAATTCACCGAGTCACATTTGTGCTAGCAACATCAGCGTATTAATAATCAGTCATCTGTTGTTGCAAGTTTGGCACTTGTATGTGTCTATGACTGCTCACACTCAGAATTTCCTACCCTTCCCTATAGCCTGATGGCAACAATTCTTTTTTGTAGTCTCCTTGAGTGTTTCATTGCTCTGATACAGTCTTCACATTCCAAATGTGTCCGATACATATCACGTTATGCACTTGTACTCCATCCAAAACAGATGTACTAGTTTCGACATGTGTAATGCCTAGCTATGTGTAATGTGTTTGTTAAATGCAGATCCTTCCACCACCCCTGGGGTTGTCAACAGCGCAGGCAGTTTAGCTTACACATTTATCGGGGCATTGGAGGCTACTGACACAGTAGTTGTGTGCCCTATCTGTTGAGACATGTATCTTCCAAGTCTTCTGCAGTAAGCAGTCAGCATATGCATTGGGACAATAGTGATGATCTGCACATGATGCAGATTTAATAGGTAGATGCAGAGTTGATGTGATAGACATGCCAAAAAGTAAACCTTGTAAATGATGTGATCTTGAGTTGTGTGCAACGCACATAGTCAAGACATGTTGACTGTATTTTACATAGTTGTTCCATGCTTTGCGACAACTCAAGTGGGAATCGGGTCTACACAAGTAGTGCTGACAGCTGTGACACAACCACCTCATGTTTGTTGCAGTGGGAGCATCATGAATGTATTTTGATTGTCTGTTGAGTTGTGTGTTGTCGTGGGCTGTCTCCTGTGTGCCTCATGGTACACTCACACATCACAATGTCATTCTTCTGTGAGTGTCTTTGCACCTGTTGCCCTGTAGGGTTTGAGTATGTGTTGTTGTGGACAGATGCTGTGAATTTGTGTCCCATACAAATGTGTGTCTGGCACCTCTTGTTCAACCAACAAAGGTGTGTGTCCTAGTATGTGGCATGCTGGGTGTGGCTTGCTGATGCAGTGATTGACACATTGCTCATGTACAACAGAACATGGACCCATGTTTGTTTTTTGATCACAATGATGTGTGGTCAATATTGTGTTCCTCGTCATGCAGTCAGCGATACACACTATCATGGGTGCCTGTGCAATGTCACCAGTCAATTTAGGCTTAGATGAGGCACATTGATGCTGGTCAAGGTGCGTGGTGTTTCGACTGGCCAAATGTCACGTGTCTCTTGGCAAGGCCCCTACCTATTATGTGGCCTTATCTTACCGACCATGCCGTGGGAGTAATGTTTGGGTATGTGAGATGACAGTGGTTCTTGCAAGGAACGTGGCACAGTGCGCATGAGTGAATGGGCTCTAAAGTATGGCACACATCCTAAATTACCATCACAGAGGGTCAGCAGACATGATACAGTCACCACTGTGATTTGGCCTTGAGGGTACTGCGGAAGAGAGTCAGTCTCTTGATGTTTTGTTTGGTGTTCCACCAGGCTTGTTCCACATGTGACTCTTGTGCACCCGCTCATCAAACAATGCCTGATTGCCCACATTCACTATATCAGAATATGGAATACTTCCAGATTGTACTCAGCACACATATGTCTCAGTGGAGTTCTGACCCAAATCATGTGTACTGTGCCAGGCAACAGCCACTTGATCAATCACACAGATGTTGTGTTTGTTCTGCAGTGTGTGGCTGGTTGGTTGTCTTTGTGCATTTTCACCCATGTATTTCAACAGTGTTTCAATGGCATTGAGTGGATGTTTAGTTTAGTTATTTTCTCTCCTGGCCCTGGGACTCCTTCATCTTCACTCTGCACATCCCTTGTGTTTTGCAATTGACCTTGCTGCCACAGTGTGGTACTGGATCTCAACCAAACTGTTGTTTCAGATTGAATCCTTTGCGATTGTGTCTGCTTGTGACAAAAATGTGCGTTTATACATTTTGGATGGTCACATGTTACATTGTCAAATTGAACATTGCTGGCAGTGTTAGCCCCCAAGAGCACTGATTGGCTGCACATGGCTGAGGGTATCTGACACACACAACAATGTTGGCCTCAACAGTTAAGTTCTTGTTTGGCACAAAACCACTACTTTATCACTACATTGCTTGTGTTTTTAGGCCCAACAATTACATGATTGGTCGGACATGCTGGGTGTCAGACATACACTCACCTTTTTGTCACTGCAGTGATGGGGGGGGGTTATCCCCCATTACCCCTATGTGCTTGAAAATGCTGGGGGATTGAACTCCACACTCACCTTTTTGTCACTACAGATATGGGTTGTTTGGCAAAAATATCTATTAATGTGTCAATTCGGCAAACACTGTACACACTCAGCACAATTTACGCATGACTGCACTGGGGGAGTGTTCTGCATCCACCCCCTATGGGGTGGGCAATGCTGATAGTGTTAGGCCTTCCACCCCCTATGGGGTGGGCAATGCTGGTAGTGATGGGCTTCCACCCCCTATGGGGTGGGCAATGCTGGTTGAGTTAGGCCTTCAACCCCCTATGGGGTGGGCAATGCTGGTAGTGTTAGGTCTTCCACCCCCTATGGGGTGGGCAATGCTGGTAGGGATGGGCTTCCACCCCCTATGGGGTGGGCAATGCTGGTAGTGTTAGGCTTCCACCCCCTATGGGATGGGCAATGCTGCTAGTGATGGGCATCCACCCCCTATGGGTCTGTTGCCTTTCGCGGGATCGTGTCGTTTTTGTGTGTGGTAGGTGTCTGACTTACCGTCTGTGACGGACGCGTCAGTTCCGGTTGTTGATTCGACCGTAGGCGTACAGTATAGGGATTACATGCGCGATCGGATACATGGCTGCTTCGTCTCGTACGCAGTGATCGTGTTGTGGCTTGATTCGGAGCTGAAATACAGCTCTTCCGGATGCTGTGACGTGCTGGAGGTGGCGACCTGTTTGGCGCGTAGGAAGTACGCATGAACTTGGCCGGCCGGACACTGCTTCGGAAATGGCTCCGGATTACTCAATTCAGGGTTTACGGAGCCGGGTCGTGCAGAAAATGGAGCTGGAATCGGAGCATACATGTCGCTCGGAAAAAGGAGACATTTGCGCATCGTACTTCGTCGTTTGGATGGATCAGCTCACGGAACGAGTCAGTCAGAAGGTAACGCTATGGACGGCTCTGGGCAGGCCTTCCGAGCGAGATCGGAATCGGCCCCTAAGTGTTCAAAATCAACAGTTTCCTCTCTTGTTTATTGCATTGCAGTCTTCACCTCACACATGGCTATAGCTGCTTCAATTTGAATAACTACCTCAGCATCAATGGTTTCTTCTTGTTGCATCTCATCTTTCAACATTTGCAAGTAGTTTGAAAAGACTGGACAGTGAATGCTGTCTTTCACAGCATTGAAAGAGTCTTCGTAGCAGCTGTAGTCTCCAAGTAGTTCTGATTCAGCACGCCAAGATTTGAATAGTTTCAGAAGAGCCAAATAGAAACACTCTCTTCTGTCTGTAGTTTGGCAACTCAGTTTCCTGTGGCTAATTAGATTTCCTTTGCTATGTCTTACCAAGCAACTGTCACATCCAACTACTGCATATTTCCCTTCCTCTATGTTTTCTGTTACATTCTTTTGGAATCTGTAGTGTTGAAGTACTTCATATACGCAAATGCTGTCCAGGAGTTGACTTCTTCTAGAACAGTATGTATCCAACATATTTGACTTCACAATATCTCTGCATTCTGGATCCACTCTGCTAGATACTGAATTTCTGGGAAAGACTTCAACACCCTGTTTTGCGTGTTTGCAAGGCCTAGACTTACCCAAACAATTTCTCTTGACTTTGAGAACAAACTGGCTGACTTAATAGGTCAAAACGCTCATAGGAGCCCATCTCTCTATAAGAAAGCATTTTCAAGCTGAAGCTGTACAATCTTTTAGATAGACTCTTTTCTGCAGAAATATCCTCCCACATCTCCTTCATCTCTGTCTTTTCCGATTTTGAAATGTTTGAAGTGACATACCAAGCAATACCGATGGGGTTAACTGCAACAAATTGTAAATTAATATTTGCATTCCACATCTTTAGAATCTCAGGGTTGTAGTCATTAATATACTTGGAGGCCTCTTTTCTTTTCAGGTTGTATGTGTTTTTGGTAATTTTCTTGTCAATGTATGTCTTACTGCAGACATAAAGCTGTTCACCCTCCCTTCAGAAATGACAGGTCATGGGAATCCAAATCGACATCTCGTGTAAAATTCTCCTTTGCATCTGTACCTTTGACGACATTACTTCCCACATCTATGCGTTTGAAATTTAGAACTTGTCTCACATCCCTATCACCACCGTCTTTTGGAATAGCACAAGTCGCATACTGTTGTATAGAAGACAAGAGAGTCTCATCACTGTCTGTTCCAAACTTTGGTGCATCTTTTTTCCATAACAGCATATGAATAAGAGGAGCACCTATTGCTTGGTACTCCTTTTGCTAAAAGAAATCGATTACTTCACCAAGAAGAAAATGAGTATTGTTACAGATGAAAGACACCATGGCTTGAAATCTGTGGTTAAAATATCTACAAACATTGGCAGGACCCAAAGAGCAAAGTTCTCCAGCTGTCTTTACATTGATGTCTTTAATATTAGAGTTTGCTTCTCACGAAAATTCAAGCAGGTCATCTCAGGCATACTCATCACAACTGAGTGTCAGAAACAAAGTAGGTGCACCTAGATTTCACAAAATACATTTCATGATGGTGATACCAATACTCGTTGGTGCCATGTTAGCATGCCATCACATTAATCAAGTTGTACTCCAAGTTTTTGTCCTTCCCATGAAGTTTCTCAATAAATTGCCTTGCAGACAGATTTTGAAGATTAACTCTTGTCTTAAACATATGGTTAACAGCATATGAAAGTCCAGAAAAGTCACTCTCAAAGAGAAGATGAAAAATGTATGGAATGCACTGGTGAAATCTTGGATCCTCTGAATATTATCGTGTTGACCGATATCCAGCTGCTGGTATCTGTACAGGGTGCTCATCATAACTGCCACCTGCTCCAGTAGGAAACAGCTGGGGAAAACAGTGAGCCTCTAAGGATTTTTCCCACATACTCATGGGAGCTTCTTTTGCTTCTTTCATTTGGAAGAGATCAATAGCATCTCTGACAATTTCTTTGGAATGCAGAAGATAGATGCTATAGTGTTCATAAATTTATTCTAATCTCAATTGATCTACCTTTTCAATCTGACCACTTGATGGTAATATTTCATCCACTATATGCGTTATATCTTGAACATCAGCATTTGTATAATAAATATTATTTTCCAACAGATATAATGTTGTTGTTTTTTTACTTTCTTAACGTCCACTAACTCTTGCCATATTTTTTTGCTCTTAGTAAGGACACCATTTACCAGAATAAGTGGTTTATCAAAATCTCTCTGTACCCATATAGTTTCAATATTCTTTTTGAAATCCAATGGCAAGTACACAACTCTACCTTTAAGACCTTTCAGAAGCTCTGTTGGAGGTAATCTCCCAGTTTTAGGCTCCATACGCACAATAGCTTGGAAAGGATGTAAACATTGTAAAAGAATTGATTCATAAACATTTTAATCTCAAAGTTATTGTGGAATTTAAACTAATTCTAACTTGTTATGTATTGCCACATTCAGTTTTTGTTATTCTGTTAAATTAAGGTGTGCGGCATTTATATCCCCGAGGAAATCAGGAGAAACGGAGTAGGTGCTCAAAATGAGTTTGAGGAGAGATAGAGACAAGGTAGCTGAGGACTTATTTAAAGATTTGAGTGCAGGGGTTGCTATCAATAAAGCAGTAACCCAGGGTAATACTAAAGTGAAAGAGGGATTAAAACAGAAGTTTATACGTTTAGAAAGGTTGAAAAAAGTAGAAGCGTCTAAATGGTGGGATGGAGCAACTTTGAGGCAGTATCAGAGATTGGGTAGAGTGCCTCGCGGATTACGGTCGCAACTCTTTCCAACTTATGATGACTTGGAGCAAGATCTTTTAGCTCAATGGGAGAAAGAATTAACCAGCAATTCGAATAATTTGATGAATATTCTTATAGAGAATGCAAGTAGGAATGTGGAGACACTAGTAGTTGAGATTCAAGTATTGGAAAAAGAGATAGCTGATTTGAAATTGGATGAGGCAACTAAGAAGAACTATGATATTCTGGAAGGGATCCTCGGTAAACATGAGGATGATATTAAGCAACGTAAAGCACGTAAGCTCAAGAGAGATGAGGCTGACTACTTGAGTGGTAGAGTCTTCACGTTTGCTAAGCGTTTTGATTATTTGGTTAAACAAGATGTTATAGCAGGTGCTAGTAGGACATCATCTTTTAGTGAAAAGAGTGCAACATCAATTACCAATGTGTCCAGTAGTGGGGATGAGGACCCTGGAGAAGGAACCTCTAATCAATCCAGTGCTTTTTTAAGGGAAGTATGGAGAATAAGGATGGGAAACAAGGAGCAAAACATGAGGGCGAAAGGAGGAGAAACACCAAAACCAGGAGGGGGTGCAGAGGGGGGCAATACACCAGGAGAAAGACGAGGTATGCAGACCAGATCGTGGAACAAACAGCAGTAGATGAGAGGTCGGATTTGGAAATGAAGGTGGTCAATCTATCAGATAAAATTCTTACGAGAGAAATGATCTCAGTACTCAGTAAGGGGATGAGGTTTTGTCCTGTTAAAATATATGATGTTGTTGATACAAAAATTGATCTGTATAGGTTCATTAGACAGCTGAAATTAAAGAAATTCTTTGCAAACAGAGAACCGTCTAATATAAGTGATGTATGTGACAGACTGCCTATATCTTGTACCATTGCTGATATTAAGAATACAGCGATGCTGTTGTCAATTACTGAGAATGAAGAAGATCCTGTAACAGTTCATAAATTATTACAAGAGCTAGAGCTAAATCATGATCTAAGTGAGGACAGTGGTCTTAAAGCTAAGTCACGTTGGACCCCACAGTTACAAAGTGGTAACAATATTGATTTATTCTATAAAGCTGTATTAACAGATATTGACAAATGGCAAGAAAATAAAAACAAATATAAGGATTACCGTTTTAAAAATAACTTGACCCCTGAGGAAAGAGCAGCCTTGTATGAATTGGCACAAGATCAGAGTGTAATTGTTCGGGAGGCTGACAAAGGTGGGTGTATGGTGGTCATGGGTAAAGTTGAATATGATAATGAAATCTTTGAGCAACTTAAAGATAATAAGTGCTATATCAAATTGAGCTGTAATCCAACATATGACGTCACCCGCATTGTTAATGGACATCTGAAAGATTGGCGTGAACATGAGCTTATAAATGAGGATGAATATAGATTTCTAGTGGTTGATCGACCAAGATTTCCCTGTTTGTACACCTTGCCTAAGGTGCATAAAAGACTTCAATTTCCCCCTGGTAGACCCATTATTTCAGGGAACGGGGGGCCCACAGAGAAACTCTCTCAATATGTTGATGTTTATTTACGACCACATGTATCCAATTTACCCTCGTACATACGTGATACTAAGCATTTGTTAAACATGTTGTGTGATGTAAAGTGGGAACCGGGTATGACCTTGGTATCTTTTGATGTTGTCTCGCTTTACACCAATATAGAACATGAAATAGGGTTGCATGCACTGGGTTATTTTTTGGACCAACGACGAGTAGAGTACATGTCTCACTCAGAAATGTTGATTGAGATGTCACGTTTGATACTTAAAAACAATATGTTTCTCTTTAATGGTGAGTGGTATAAGCAACTGTGTGGTACCGCGATGGGATCCAGGTTTGCGCCGTCTTTCGCCAGCCTGTTTATGGGCTGGTTCGAGACGGTGCATATCTGGGGACCTCGCGGACGAGAATTGACTGATGATATTCATTATTGGGGTCGATTCCTCGACGATTGCATAATGATTTGGACAGGTTCCTCTTGTAAACTAGATCTGTTTTTTGAGTTTCTTAACAACAATGATCATAATATGAAGTTCACGATGACTCAGAGTAGAACGGAGCTAGTGTTCTTGGATGTTGAGCTCTATATTGTAGGTGATCAAATCCATAGCCGTATGCACCGTAAGCCCACTTCATGCAATTCTGTGTTGCATGCAGATAGTGCGCATCCTAAAAGTCAAATTAATTCTATCCCCTATGGCGAGATGCTACGGGCACGTAGAAATTGTAGCCAGGAACATGCATTTGACTGGAACTTGAAAGACATGAGGGGACGTTTCCTCAAACGAGGTTATAGTAAGGATGTGGTGAATCAGGCTGAGACTAGGGCACGGAACCTTATACGTACAAATACTTTGAAAGATAGAGCAGATACAAGTGTTGGAAATAAGGGGAGTACTGTGAGATTAATTACTAATTATCATCCCTACTCAAACAAGCTGTATAATATACTTAAAAGACACTGGCCCTTGTTGAGAATGGATAAGGACCTGCAGAGCCATGTGAGGGACTATCCCAGTATCACTTATAAGAAAGGTAACTCTACACGAGGGATTATTAGTCCAAGCTATCCACCCATATTGAGACCAGAAACGTGGTTACATACTATGACGATTGGCTCGCATAAATGCGGCCACTGCAGTATGTGTAGGTTAGCCATGGATGGTATCCAGATTTTAGTTTTAATGGTTCATCTACGTTTAAAATCAAGACCCACATTGATTGTATGACTAAGTATGTAGTATACGTATTGATTTGTAGTTGTGCGATGATTTATGTTGGCAGTACCATCCGACCAATGAGAGAGAGAATTATGGAGCATTTTAGAGCAGTCAAGCAACGAGATATGAGATACCCAATAGCACAGCACATGTGCGACTGTACTGCTCAGGGTAAACATCTAGAATTTAGATTCCATGGTTTACAGATGACACCCAGTAACCCTAGAGGGGGTAATAGGGAGTTGAGGTTGAGGCAGAATGAGGCACGTTGGATAATGACATTGAAATCTGTGGAACGGGGACTCAATATGGATCATGAGATGCAATATTTTCTAGGTACATGATATGGATGGATTGGGCCATTTGGAATGTATATACTGTGATGCTGATTATTAAAACTGGAGTTCCTTAATATGTAAGAGATGAAGCTTTATAAGTAGTGGAACAGTATTGTCACGTTGCGTAGTCTGTGTAACACGCATCAATGTATATAATTGTATGTTTCCTAGCTTTACGTTAGGTTGTTTAATTTGTTTTTTGATGATGTCCTGCTTTGTGATTTTGCAATAGATTTCTGATTGATAATTTAGTTGTTCCGTGTGGGTGGGCTCACCTTCTAGAATATATGCTGAATTTGTAGCCTCCATCTTTGAATGGAGGGTTTAAAGTCACCATACATAGGATAGACAATTGTGGGAGAATTTGTGATATTTTAATTAATAGGGACGTCTATGATAGTAGTCTCATGTAGTTGTATAATATGTAAATTTTAAATATTTCACCTAATCTTGATAATGCATCTAATGCCATTATGATATTTGGTGATTTCTCAGGTTTTTATTAATGGCGAGAAGATAGTTACGAGATCCGTAGTTTATTGAATTTGGTTTATTTTGGTTCATGTGCGATGTAATTAGCAAATCAGCGATATACGTCATTTTGCGCATATTAAAGGTAGTAATAAAGCCTTCTTTGGATATATAAAAACTTTGTATGGATGACGAGTGTAGCTTTGTTACTTATGTTGAACTTCGTCATATATTTGAAGGTATTAGCGGCCATCTTGTGTAAGGATAATGTTGGTTTTTAGCTTTATATACCACGATGTATTACAATTACATGCAATTGATTTGCATGTTAGGATATTGGTTTTAGATATGAAGGCTGTTTTTAATTGTTCAAGCATCCTTAAGTAGTGGTTACTAGTAACGCTTAGGTAACTGATTTCGGGTCCGCTATAAATAAGAGAGATTCAAGATGGCGCTTGAGCTAAACGCCGTCAAGACGAGTGAGGAGTACTCTCTGCTACTCGGGTGAGTACTGATAATGTTTGTCGTGTGTATGGGTATAGTTGTGAATTTTATTAAGTTGCTAGGACACCTAGTGAAATCGGGGGTCTTTTAAATAATATACTGGCCGTAGATAACACGTGGCAAGCCATGAGCTCGGTGATGCAACTCAAGCATTCTAAAAATGCGGAATTGTGTGATCGGATATGATTGTTTCCGTAGTATTGGACAGTTTTATTGCAGAACACTGATTTATTTTGGGCTATAGTAACTGCTGTTGGTATAGTGTAATCTGTTTGATTGGGTATGTGTAATTTCCGTTTATTAGGCATGACGTGAGTTTTACATTTGCAACAGATTGATTTGATAGAGAATCAGATAGCTTGATTATGTTTTGCACCTTAATATGTGGATGCGCATAACTCTTATTATTGTTATGATTAGTTGTAGGAAGTGTATATTTGGGTGATAGATCAGGTTTTCTGATGCACTTATATTACCTACAGGTTAGAGAAAACGTATTTTGATTTTTGGATATCCTGGATGGAGGCCCACATAAGACTATTGACTGTATATAAGTCTATGTCAAGCAGTGGATGTCTGGACTAGAGAGATATTGTATAAGGTGAGCTCATTATCCGGAACAACTGAAAAGTGAATTGATGCTGGTCACGGGTTAGGTGGTGGTTTATGCACTATACATAATAGGTCTGTGTGTTGTTGATGCACTTTAATGATTATTGTTTTGTGTTTATAGTATGGATACACTGTACGCACGTGAAGCGACAATGATTGTTTTTTAATTTTTTGTGAAATAATTAATATTGTTTATTGAATTCCCTCTTTCTATGACATAAATAATTTTATGATATCTATTGTGACCATTCCAGTTGGAGTGGTTGTTATTTATGAATCACCTTGAGATTACCGAACACATGGGTGTTGTGGTGAAGGGGATTCTATTTAATAAAAGTTTAGTGTGACTCATACATATGTTATTAATTTGTTTATAGCCCTGATGAAGTCAGAGATGCGGATGCATCAGACCTGACGAAACACGTGTTGGCTATTTTTCTACCTGGAATAAACATTGGAGTTACAAGAAGACGGACTGGACTTTGATTTTATAATATATACTGAGTAGTGCTCAGGATAATTTGTTGTTTATTGTAGGACCGGATTTTTCTGGACCAGTTTTGTGGGTACGAGTGGCTGCCCTCTTCCTTGGAGCACACAATTGGATATTTCTGCATATGACTGTGGGGATTACTGTGAACAAACTTTGCGCATAGAGCCTTGCCACATTCAGTTTTTGTTATTATGTATTGCTTTAGCTGGCATTTTATTATTGTCTAACTTATCATAACAGTACTTACAGATAGGGGCTCATTGTGAAGTTGGGCAGAATCACTTCTGCCCAACACCGACGCAGTCATGGGAACAACCGACACCTGGTCGCAATCCTATATTTCACTATGGGAGCATACATTACAGCCATAAACCAGCAGTAATGCATGCGACCATAGTGAAATGGGAGGTGCGGTTCATCCCTGCACCATGTGGCAGGCACCTCAGGGTGCCTGCCACAAGATGCAGGGATCAACAGGGCGGCACCAAAGGTGCGCCCTCGGCCTCCAACCGGAGGCCGAGCACCAAAGGGGGCCCTGCTGGGGGCCCCTAACATGCTTTCCAACATGGTTTCTGTAGGAAAGTGGGATCTGCTTCTATGGTTACCCCCACTTTTTGCTTGATGTAATGCTGTTTCTGACTAGTCTGACTGGGATCTTGCTAATCAAGACCCCAGTCTCTCTGCTTTCTCCCCTAAATTGTTATGGTAAGTACTTAGGTACATCCCAGATTGGATACTGGGTTACCCTTATCAGTCCCTAGTATATGGTACTAAAGTACCCAGGCATAGGTACCCCAGGGGTCCCCCATAGGCTGAAGCATGTATTATGCCACCTATGGGAGACCATTCAAACTCTCACTACAGGCCTGCCATGCAAGCCTGTGTAAGCTGGTGCTAGCACCACTTACGAAAGATATAGGTTTCCCTATTTCTAGGGTCACTGCACTTACAACCTATAAGTCACCCCTACAGCAGCCCTTTTCAATCCTGAAGGCAGGGTGCTTGGTTCTAAGTATGAAGGGGCCCCTGCATGAGCAGGACACCCCTACAGCCTTCGGAGTCCATTCTCCCAGGTTTAAGTGAGACAGCCATATAACATATAGAGGGGCACCGCATCATTACTCAATGACCATCTCAAAACTGGTTGTAATGAACCCTGTTGTGTTTGGTATCAAACATGTTGGAATCATACCCCCACACCATAAACGGTGTGGGGAGTATGATTCCGAGCACTGTAAAGGCCCTCCGTTAGGCCTTCAGTGCTCCCGGTACCAGTCTTCTAGACCGGACAGCACAACATCGTTGCTGCCGACCGGAGACACAATTCTGCCCTCCTGCTGCTGAGCCAAGCTCGAGCAGGGGAAGGCAGAACAATAGGTATCCTGTCACAGGGAGGTGTGACCACCTCCCAGACAGGGTTTAGTGTATTGGGGCCGGGTGGGAGCGCTCGTCAACGTCACTCAGTATGCTTGAAGGGCACATTTGGTAAGTCCTTCTTTCATAGTCCAGTTCAAAGCAGCTCAGGGAGCCATTGGCTCACGCTCTAGCGCGAAACTGGACAAAGGACATGGGAGTATCCTTCCCACTGTCCAACCCCTCCCCTGGGAGGGAACCCTGAATCATCCCAACCCTTTCCTTAGGGTACTTAAGGGCTTACCTGAGGGTGGGTCCCTAGATTCGTTGTGGGACATAATTCAATTTAGACACGACTTCAACTTCGATTGTCTGGGCACTCTGGACTTCGTTGGACTTCGCTCTGGGCATCAAGGCTGCAACCGGGAAGACTCCTGCTGCTCCTGATCTCTTCACCCTGCTCGTCTGCTGCAACATCCATGCCTGTGCTCCATACAGGAAACCTTCCAGGGCCTGTGGGCATCCATGACACCTGAAGGAATCTCCCTTGAAGTGAAGGAGTCACTTCCCTGCATCAGCAGGCACCGCAACTAAGCTGACTGGACTGCTGATCTTGGGCTACTACAGACTCCGAAAGGTTCAGCAACACAGGTGATGGTTCTCTATATTCCTCGAAGCCTGCCCTGTCCTCTCACCAAGTTTGAGGCCAGTATCCCTTGTCAGAGCTGCAGGAACTGAACCCCTGTGCATCGCATCAACTTGCCGTTGCAAAGGCTTGTTGGCTTTCTTCCATCAAGATCTTCGGGCTCCAAGTAGCCCCAACCTCAAGCATCTCCAGTGACCAGATTCTTCGATCACACCGCATTGCTTGCACCGTGGGCCTGCTTTTTTGCTAAGCTGCTCGAGGTCCTCTTGTGACTCCAGTTCCTCCGGCCTATGGGTTCTGTCGAGGGTCACCTTTGAATTCTTTGGGCTCCCCTGATTGTTCGTGACCTGCCCTGACTCCCCTGCTTGTGGTGAGTCTCCTGGACCTTGCTGGTCCCGACATTTCACCTTCTTCAACTTCCACGTTTGTTGCAGTTGCCAAGGCTTGTTGGTACTACCGACGGACACTGAACCCTCAACTCTCGACATCAGACATGGGACAGCTCATGTTTGGCTCCTGGTCTTCCACAGCATCGCCTGGTCCACACAGCTGCAGCCCAAGGTCACAGTCAGCTATCCTGCAACACCCGACATCGGTGAGCATTCGTCTTCCTTGCCTCCTGGTCACTCCTGAGTGGCATAGACTCTGTGCCCTCTGCTTGCAGGTTCTTCATATCTTGACTCCACCTTTGGGTTCCACAGGACACTTTCACCTTCCCCAGCAGCTGCATCTTCCGGAAGTCTCCCATTGAGTATGACGACGGTTTCCAACGCCACTTCACACCTATGCACCCGGCTTCCCTGGTGCAGGTAACCTGGTTCCAAGGGTATCCACGGGTGGGGTGGCTCTCCGACCCCTTGTCTTCCATGGAGTTTATTCAGGGTCCACTGGGAAGGGTCCTCTTTCTTTAAAATTGCAACTGCGACTTACACATTAATTTGTACGGAGAACGCGGCCGTATTCCTACACTGCACACGACCTCCGTGGGGCTCCTAGATACTCACCTTGGGTGGTTCCTTGGGTCCCCGGAATTTCTACGTCCTCTGACTATGGTCTTGACTGGAGTCGTGGTTTGCATACCACTATTTTAGTATATGGTTTGGTCTCCTCCTGGGGACCACTGTGTATTCTGTGCTACTTACCTGTTTCTATTGTAAAGTATTGTGTGCATTGTGTATATCTCCAGCTAGGAGATAGCTGTAGGTGTTAGTGAGTGTCTTATAATAGATACATATTTTTATAACTACACTGTGTGGTTCTTTTTCACTTAATCTATAACTATAAGATTATGTTCTGGTAAAACAAGCTGCTTTACACTCCTTCTGGACTAAGCCTGAAGGCTGCTCTCCACAGATACCACTTAGAGAGCTTTCTAAGGTTGTCTAAGACCACTAAAATCACCATAAGGGTTGTCTGGAACAGTGCAAGGTATCCACTTACAAAAGTGTACATCATATACTGAGCCAGCCTTGCACAGTTTCCATGACGGACAGACTGGCATGGAAACCATGTCGGAAACCGTGACTGTAATCTCAAGGGCGGAGAGTGCGGCCTTGAGATTACAGGCCGGATTCCGACTGGCGGATGGGCTCTCCGAGCCCGTTGGAAGCCAGCCGGAATGACCGGCCTGTTTCAATTCTGAACACCTCCATCATAATGAGGCAGTCAGAAAGGAAACCGACCGACCGCCCATTACGATGCGGCCCCTATCGTAATTGGCCCCATAATTTGCTGTGTGATCAACTCAAACCGCTCTTCTGCAAAGAAAAATACAGAAAACTTTTGCCACTTATATCTATTCTCCAGTTCAGCTTTTGAATACACAACTGCATTGCAAGTTGGGCTTATGTATTAAGTGCAACGACAACAAATACGCACACGGTTTGGTTTTTCAGAACAAACTGTCTTAAACTTTGCAATCTCTTATGCAAAGTTTCCAGTACAAATTCCTGTATCCTGCTCTTGTATACTTCCAGTATTCAACTCTTCTTTTTCCCTAGACTGTTCCTCAGGTCCAAAGCAACAAAACTGTATATCTTCACAAACTTTTTTTCGCTTTGCCAATTGTACCATGCAGTAGACTTCTATTCATCTTTCCTAAACATAAAGCAGGCGTTTTAACATAGTAAAGTCTCCTAACCAAAATTTGTATTTAGGAGTGGTGAACAGTTAACATCCTGAAACGATGAAGGTGCTTCGGCACACTTTCCTTGGAACACATACTAGTGAACGTCCCTGTAAATTAGTATACTTCCTCACTTTGCAGAGATCTAATCCTTGCAAAATTGTAATTTTCTGTTTCAGACTTCTGCTTCGAAACTCTTGTATGAAAGTTCTTAATAAACCAATTGATTCCTGATGAACACTGCAAATACTACTGCAGTTCCATTTGTGTACTGGGGCCTTTCTACGCCTTCCTTGCACCTCTTCAGCTATCACTTCCTCTACATTCCTAGGAATCTTTTACCTCATAACAATGATCAGTTAAATCAACTGCATGCACTAGTGTGTTCTCTTGGAAATAGCTTTCCTCATTAAAATAAGGTTCTGCACTAGAGGTATGCTTCCATTCACCTTTAAAAATCTTGCAACATTTTTTTTTGTTAATAAACCTTTTCTAAGAATTTGTCTCTTCATACACACTACTGTTTTGTTTAGTGTCCTCATTCTATTCAATATTAAGATAAATAATTTCCTCTTCAAAGCAAATACTTTCTCAACAACGTTCTCAATATGTTGCTTTTGCTTAAATGCAACACTCCTCCTCTTATATTTATTCATCCTTTTTAGCAAATTCTGTATTACTCTAGTCCGAAATATTTTAGATCATAACTCCTTAAACTGATTCCGTCTCCTTGCTAAACTCCCTGTTTTCTTAGAAAATTTCCTACTGCCAGAAACATGTATTCCTTCCTTTTTCCTGGTTGAAGATCAAATTAAATTCCTACATAACACTTTACCCTCATTCTGCATTTTCCGGCATATTTCTTTCAGAAACCTCTTAGTACACTTACCAGTTTCTCTTTTTTTGCTCTGGATATTCCCCACTTTATTTTCTTTTTCTCATTGGGCCTGATTCACAGAACTAACTTACGTCAAAAACGTAAACGTAAACGTAAAGTTAGTACTTTTTAGGTATTCACAGAATACACTTACTCATTTTGGTATTCACAGAATGAACTTACTCATTTCGGTATTCACAGAAGTTAGTAGTCCTAACTTTAGGACTACTCACTTCTGTGAATACCGAAATGAGTAAGTTCATTCTGTGAATACCAAAATGAGTAAGTGTATTCTGTGAATACCTAAAAAGTACTAACTTTACGTTTACGTTTACGTTTACGTTTTTGACGTAAGTTAGTTCTGTGAATCAGGCCCTATGAGTTTGAAGTTGGTAATAGTGTTTTCTCTGTTTCTTTCTTGTTCGACTTTTGTCAAGCATTGTAAATCTTCGTTTTAGAATACAAGTTGATTTCTAGATAGCAAATAAAGAATGCATTTACCTGTACAGAACATAGTATTAAGTTAGCTATTTTAAGCAAGCTAGTGAGTACATAAGCAGTGATTTTAGTTTCCAAAAGGTTGTATAAGTCTCTCAGTATAGATCTATACACACGTGCTAGTGTATGCATAACAGTGTGTTTCAGTGTTTTAGAGTATATTTTAGCATGTGTGGTTCTGTTAACATATGTGTGAATGCGTATCTAGCTATGTTACTGTATTCTTGGGTGTATTCCTGGGTGTGTTACTCTATGCAGCACTGTCTGCTTCGTTGTGTCAGAGTATGCATGAGTGAATACCTCATTGTGTCACTGTATGTGTGAGGATGCTACTGAGCGTGTCAGTGTATGTACTAGTCTCTGAGTAGATGTGCCAAAATATGCATCAGTCTGTGCCTGGGTGTGTCACTGTATGTATAAGACAGTCATTAGGTGTATTACAGTATAGATGACTGTGTGCCTGAGTGTGTCACTATATCCATGAGTATCTGCGTAGATGTGTATAGGTATACATAGGTGTATGCCTCTGTGTCCCACAGTATGCATCAGAGTGTATCTGGGTGTGCCAGCTTAAGCATCACTGTCTCCCTCAGTATGTCAGTGTATAGATAAGTGTGCTTTTGGGTGTGTCAGTGCATGCTTAACTGTGTACCTGGGTGTCTCAGTGTATGCATGGATACAAAAGAGCTGTATGTGTGTGTGAGTGAATGTTTAAATGCCTCAGTCACTATGTAACTAGGTGTATTAGTGGCTCTATCCTTTCTTATATAGGTGTGTGAGTTCCAGTATGTGTAGGTGACTGGATCTATAACTGGACATATGGGTGCGCAAGTGCGCATGTAACTCAGTCAAACTTGATACAATATTAATCATTTAAGTTCATAGGTCCCTGCCTTATAGCCTACCTGCAGCCTATCTTAGGGGTGACTTAATTGTAGTAGAAAAGGACTTGAAGGCTTCACAACATGTTTTCATTGTCAACTCAGTCTACCAGGACAACTAAATATACACGCTCTACTGTAGCAGGCCTGAAACATGTTTAAAGGCCTACTTCCATGGATGGATGACATGTTACTTCCAGTTCCCAAGTACATACCTAACTGAGTGTGTCAGTGCCTATGAGGGTGTGTCATTGCATATGTAAGTAAATATGTTGATACATGTCTGCCTCTCTTAGCTACTCTATGGAACTGTAAATGTGTATGTAAGGAACTGCATGGATCCTTTGCTGGCTGTGTTAGTTAATACTGGGGTGTTTAAATGTGTGTGCAACTGCCTTCCATACTGCTAAATACATAAAAGCTTTATGTGTGGATGAGTGAATATTTAAGTGCCACTGTCAATGTGTGACTAGTTCTATTAGGGGCTCTAAAACGTTTATATGAAGGCATGTGAGTTGCAGTATAGGTAGGAGACTGCATCTATAACTGGACATATGGGTCTGGTAGTGTGCATATAACCCAATCAAACATGGGAAGCATCTGTTATCTCTTAGGCGCATAGCTCCCTGTCTTATAGCCTACCTACAGCCTATCTCAGGAGTGACATATATGTAGTAGAAGAGGAGTTAAAGGCTTAGCAACATGTTTTGATTGTGAACTCAGCCTACCATGAGAGCTGCATATACACGTTCAATTGTAGCAGGCCTGAAACATGTTTAAAGACCTAGTTGTCTGGATAGATGAGTTGCTAGTTCCACAGTACATACCTAACTAGGGGGGATATTCACAAGAACGTGTGCTAAACATATCCAAAAAATGTCAATGCAACTTTACACATCGCAGCCTATTGTGGGAAAATAACCCTATGTTAACGTGGAATTCACAACACGGCGGTACCATGCGATAGTCCGCCGAAAACGCGGCCAATGTCCGCGATATAATCACCTCAACGGAGATAAAAACACAAACCACAACACCAAAAAACGTGCGATGAGCCCATTCGCGATGAGGAAATCAGCGATAAGCAGCGCCAGGCCTGCCATACACACACGGCAGGCGGGAAAATCACTACAAAAGGAGAAAAAACACACAAACACAAAGTGACCAACACCCAAGCACCTTGGAGGCAGCCGGAGCAGGCGCAGAGGACGAGGGCAACCCCACAAGCACCCCGGACGACCAGCCTGGGACCTCGGTGACAGGGAAGGGCAAAGACAAGAAGAAGAGGAAGACGAAGTTTAGTCCGCAGGAGAATAGGATCCTGGTCACAGAGGTGATAGAACACCATCAACAACTGTTCGTCGCCTCCAATGTGTCATTGGGAACCAAAAATGGATTATGACGGTCCATCGTGGACAAGGTGAATGCTGTCGGAGAGCACAAGAGGTCAATGGACGAGGTCAAGAGGCGATGGATTGACATCAAGCGCAAGACCAAGGAGAAACTCGCTGGCAACCAGAAGGCAGCAATGCAGGCTGGAGGTGGGAGCCCAGCGCCACAGCTGGAGCTGGATGACATGGAGGAGCTGGTGTCGACAGTCATCAGTGTGGCGACCGTGGCCGGAGTCGGGGGACCGGACACTGCTCGACAGGACACAACACAACTGCAACAGGGTGAGTGACCACCAGGTACTGGGGGGACGGGGGGAGATGGCCACAATGGCACACATGCACAATCAAGCAGAGCACAGTGAACACCCACAATCACTCTGGATCATGGCCCTGATCAATAGCCTGTCACAATGTACATTGCCATGCTGTCTGAATGTGAACATGTACCATGCGGCTACATACATGTGGACACATTGTAACACAGCATCTCCCCTTCACATTGCAGGGGCACCTTCAACGCCACCTGCAGAGCAGTCCCAGCCACTCTTCACTGTTGACGAGGAGGACACCACCAGCATCGACACCCAAGCCCTCCAAGTCATAATTGAGCTCATCCGCCAATCACCTCCAGGACCAGGGCAGCCCAGCTGCATCGAGG
Organism: Calotriton arnoldi; assembly: GCA_963921515.1. NCBI lineage: Eukaryota > Metazoa > Chordata > Amphibia > Caudata > Salamandridae > Calotriton > Calotriton arnoldi. The sequence continues at coordinate 86,766 of CAWUFW010003543.1, forward strand.
AGACCCCACCCACTCCACAAACCACCCAGCAGGAGGCACCCACAACCCCGGCTGTCTCCCAAGACCCCCCCGAACAACACATGGCCTTCCAACGCCGTGTGTTGGAGGTCCAGAGGGAGATGGATGAGCAGGTGCGGGTGGGGTTCGACCTCATGGCTACCAAACTTGACGCCATCCATGGGTGTCTGAGTCCCATCAGGGACCACCTCCAGTCCCTAACGGACACCCACACACCGCTCCATGGTCTCCTACGAGCCCTGGCTGACATCGCTGGAGTCATGACTCAGAGACAAGAACACCTGTCAGCTCAGAGTGGCTCCAGCGATCTCATCCGTGAGATGGCACACATGCGGAGGCTCATGGAGGACATGGTGCGGATGGAGGCGGAAAGGATGGCAGCCACCGCTGCACATCAGTGAAATGTAGCTGGGATCTACCATGCCCTGCATGTCCTCATCATGGCATTGCTGCCACAAGGCGTGGCGCAGATGAATGCTACTGCCCCTACACCATCCACATCTCCGCCCCCTGGTGTGTCAGTGCCTCACAGTGCGGCAGGCATTTCCACTTCGGCACCTGATGTGTCACTGCCACACAGTACGGCCGACAATCCACCTCCGGCCCCTGATGTGTCAGTGGCACACAGTGCCGCAGCCGGAACTGCACCACCCACAGGTGGGGCAGAGCACACATCCGAGGACGTGGATGGGCTTGAGTTCAGAAAGAGGCACTAGCATTCATGTCCGCCACCTGGCCTGTTGCTGCTTGGTGCCGCACATCGCCCCATGACCTTCCACTGACCCCCGATACACTCTGATGCACTCACCTTGGACTGCGACATGGACTGCCATATCCTGTTTGGTGACCAATGACACGGCGACCAGACTGCGGACTGTACCCTTCCTCTTCCGCTGTACATGTCATTCCCCGATGGACTCTGGCTGGCCCTCCATGGGCACATATTGTGAAGTGGGGTTGGCATGGCCCTGTACTGCTCCAACTGCAAAACTCCACTGGATGTGCATTAAACATTCAGGAACGCACTGCTGTGTCATGTCTTTCATCATTCATGTATGAATGTGTGGATGAATGTGGGCTCAGTGATTCCCCCCAACGTCAATGATGCTCATCTAGTGGGAATCCAGTCACAGTGTGCTACATTTCCGATTGCGTTCCGGGTGCCGTAGACACTACAACAGGGACACACACATTAGTCACTTCCTTGTCCGGACATGGACTGACCACGCCCAGAGCCCCCGAGTCATTGTTGCAAGCCCTGCGCTGGTCCGGCGTACGCCAGGCCAGACCACTCCACTTACGCTCCGAGGGGGGGCCCACATAGCTACATGTCGCAGGCGTACACGCTAGTGCTTTGCAGGTCGCTGGTCTAGTTGTCAGCATGTCACGGCTACTCCCTGGGGCAGGTCTGCACGCACACCACACCCATCCGGCACAGGCGTCACAGGCCATGTGACCCCGCCAATATAAGGGGCCGACAACGTCACATTCCCCACTGCCGGTGGTGACTGGATGACGGATATTCCACGATACTCAATCATAAAGGGCCCATGAGTTGTTGCGCACAGGGTTAGTGGCACCCGGAGCCATGCGGCCGTCACGGGCCTACCACCACGTGGCGCTGACTGGGGTTGCACAGGGTTAGTGGCACCCGGAGCCATGCAGCCATCACGGGCCTACCACCACGTGGCGCTGACTGGGGTTGCACAGGGTTAGTGGCACCGAAAATGCTGAGCGGGTGTGCAGCCTGCGATGATGACGTGTGCACTGATGTGGTCTCTGCCATTGATGCCTCAGGACTCAGCATCATGTGTGGGACCTGCTGGGCCGCGGCGCGGGTCCGCATGATGTGGAGCATGCCATGGTGGCAGGACCTGGGCCTGGAGCTTGCACGGGCACGTGGTGTGCCCACTGGTGGTCACACCATTGGAGGCAGGTGAGCAGTGGGGCCTGGGTGCGCAAGTGCGGATGGCCAGTGCTGGCCGGCGGGAGGGGGTAGGGTGCGGCTGCATGTGTGCGCAGGACGGGCAGGCATTGTAGCCGTGTGTAGTGTGATGGACTCTGCCATGATTGACTCTGGCCTCGATTGCAGATTGCAGACCTGGTGGCTTGCAGTGTATACCGGCACGTGGTTGGAGACACACCGGTGGCAGCAGGTGAGCAGTGGTACCTGGGTGCCCGGGGGCGGCAGTATCCCTCCTTCTCCCTCTCTCTCTCTCCCTTCCTTTCCCTCTCTCTCTCTCCCTTCCTTTCCCTCTCTCTCTCCCTCTCCCTTCCTTTCCTTCTCCCTCCCTCTCTCCCTCTCCCTTCCTTTCCTTCTCCCTCCCTCTCTCTCTCTCCCTTCCTTTCCTTCTCTCTCTTTCTCTCTCTGCCTTTCTGCCCTTCTCTGTTTCTCTGTGTCTCACTCCTTTGATGTGCGCATGACACATGTTCTGATTTTGGGCTTTGTTTTCCAGGCTGTGACATCAGGATTGTCCCGGAAGGACCCGACAGGAGTCTTCCGCATTGGTGTTTTGTGTTGTATTCAATACATTTTTGGTGGTTGCTTCAATGATGAGTGACTGTTTCTTGTTCTTCTGCCCACACGTGTTTCTTGTTGTCATTGTGCGACATCATGCGCTTTTTGTGGCTCTTGTGTCGTGCAAGGTATGTGTTTGTCCCAGGGGGGATCCGGGGGGGCCGGGTGTGGTGGGGGTGGGTGTTGTGGCCCTCTTGGGCCTCGGAGCTGCATGATCATTGTCTCCATGGCATCTGTGGGTCTTCAGATGTGGCTCTGGGCTGGGCTCCCTTTCATACTGCGGGTAGTCGTCCTGCTTTACACCAACAAAAGGCAGGTGTTGAATCCCTGCTGCTACCGCGGCTTATCGCCTGTTTTTGGTTCGCATCGCTGATCTGGCAGTTCGTTGTGAAAGTGGTGTAGTGGTGTTTTGGTGTGTTTTTGCACGGGAACGCCTACTCTGCATCTCATTAGGGTTAGTTGGTGGTGTCACCCGTGGAGGTAAATGTTGAGGCAGTTATAGCGGGAATACTTGCGTTGTCTGCAGTTTGCAACCGCTTGTGAATGGGGCGTTAAATCTATCTCCACTTTTGTTGCGTTAAGGTGGCGATAACTCGGAGATAAGTCCTTGTGAATATGCCCCTGAGTGTCTCAGGGCCGATAAGGGTGTGATATTGGATATGTAATAAGCATGTTGGTGTATTCCTGCCTCTCTTAGTTACTCTATGAATCTGTAAATGAGTATGTAAGGAGCTGCATGGATCCCTTGTTGGCTGTGTTAGTTAGTACTGGGGTATTTAACTTTGTGTGCAACTGCCTCCATACTGCTGGATACATAAGAGCTGTATGTGTGTGTGAGTCAATGTTTAACTGTCTCTTTCAGTGTGTGACTAGGTGTATTTGTCACTCTACCCTTTTTTATGTAGGCATGTGAGTTGCAGTATAGGTAGGAGACTGAATCAATAACTGAACATATGGCTCTGGTGGTGTGCATATAACTAAATCAAACTTGGAAACATCTCTTATCTTTTAAGCTTACAGCTCCAGGTCTTATAGCCTACATACAGCCTATCTCAGGAGTGACATTTATGTAGTGGCAGAGGACTTGATGTCTTAGCAACATGTTTTGATTGGGAACTCAGCCTACCACAACAGCATATACATGCTCTACTGTAGCATGCCTGAAACATGTTTAAAGGCCTAGTTGTATGAATGGATGAGTTGTTACTGCCAGTTCTGCAGTACATACCTAACTGAGTGTCTCAGTTCCTATAAGGGTGTGTTATTCGATATGTAAGTAAGCATGTTGGTATATGCCTGCCTCTCTTACTTACTCTATGAATCTGTAAATGTGTATGTAAGGAGCTGCATGGATTCCTTGCTGCCTGTGTTAGTTAGCACTGGGGTATTTAATTTAAGACTTGGCAGAGTTTGCGGAACTTAGCGAAGTGCAAAAAAAACTCAGCCGCGCTATGCAGAGCTCCGCAAGCGGCGGAGTGTGTTAGATAAATGCCGTTTGCAGTGATTTTCAGCTTCGGGTGTTTGTCCGCCCTATGCAATCATCACGAATGGCACCATGCACAGTGTAAGCGGGCGCAGCTTCCTTTCTGCCGCCCGAGTAGATTTTTTACTCGATCGACAGCTTTCTCAACGCGAACAGATGGTTTCTCAATGCGAGCAGTTGCGAGCATTGGCAAACCACTCACAATGAGAAATCCTACCGCCCGTGTTGAGAAATCTCGCCGGGAGGTTGATTTTCCACGCTCGCACTCGCCAACTTGGCGTTGACGATCACGAACGAGGAAAAATCTCAACAGGAGGTGGATTTTCCCCGTTCGCGCTTGCCAACTTGACGTTGACGACCGCGAGTGAGGAAAAAACTCTGCTCCGCTATGCGGAGTGGAGTTTTTCGGAACTCTGCGTGCCCCGGGTAACGCGGAGTGCGGAAAACTCCGCAAACTCTGCGAGCAGAGTGGAGTTAACCGCCCAGGGTTAATTTAAATGTGTGTGCAGCTGCCTTCCATACTGCTGGATACATAAGAGCTGTAAGTGTGTGTGAGTTAATGTTTAGGTGTCCCTATAAATGTGTGACCAGTTAATTGGTGACTCTATCCTTTTAAATGTAGGCATGTGAGTTCCAGTATAGGTAGGAGACTGCATCTATAACTGGACATATGAATCTGGTAGTGTGCATATAGCTCAATCAAACTTGGGAAACACCTCTTATCTTTTAAGCTCAAAGCTCCCTGTCTTTTAGCCTACCTACAGCCTATCTCAGGAGTAATGTATATGTAGTAGAAGAGGACTTGAAGGCTTAGCAACATATGTTGATTTTGAACTCAGCCTACCAGGAGAACTGCATTTCCATGTTCTGCTGTAGCAGGCCTGAAACATGTTTTAAGGCTCAGTTGTCTGGATCAAACTTGGGAAACAACTGTTATCTTTTAAGCTCTTAGCTCCCTGTCTTATAGCCACCTACAGCCTACCTCAGGAGTGACTTATATGTTGTAGAAGAGGGCATGATGGCTTAGCAACATGTCTTGATTCAGAACTCGGCTTACTAGGGCAACTGCATATACACGTTCTACTGTAGGAGGTCTGAAACATGTTTAAAGGCCTAGTTGTCTGGATGGATGAGTTGTTAGTGCCAGTTCTGCAGTACATACCTAACTGAGTGTCTCATTGCCTATAAGGATGTGTTATTGGATATGTAGGCAAGCATGTTGGTATATGCCTGTCTTTCTTCGTTACTCTATGAATTTGTAAATGTGTATGTAAGGAGCTGCATGGATCCCTTGCTGGCTGTGTAAGTTTGTATTGGGGTATTTAACTGTGTTTGCAACTGCCTCCCATACTGATGGATACATAAGAGCTGTATGTGTATCTGTGTGAATGTCTAAGTGTTTCAGTCAATGTGTGACTAGGTGTATTAGTGGATCTATCCTTTTATAAGTGGGGATGTCATTTCTAGTATAGGTAGGAGATTGGATCTATAACTGGACATATAGGTCTGATAGTTTGCATATAACTCAATCAAACTTGGGAAGCATCTCTTATCTTTTAAGCTCATAGCTCCCTATCTTATAGCGTACCTACAGCCTATCTCAGGACTGACTTTTATGGAGTAGAACAGGACTTGATGTCTTAGGAACATGTTTTGATTCTTAATTCTGCTTACCAGAACAACTGCACGTATATATACACTCAACTGTAGCAGGCCTGAAACATGTTTAAAAGTCTACTTCTCTTGATGTATGAGTTGTTAGTGCCAGTTCCCCAGTATATTCCCAACTGAGTGTGTCAGTGCCTATGAGGGTGTGTTATTGGATATGTAAGTAAGTATATTGATACATGTCTGCCTCTCTTAGTTACTCTATGGATCTGTAAATGTGTATGTAAGGAGCTGCATGAATCCCTTGCTGGCTGTGTTAGTTGTACTGGGGTATTTCACTGTGTGTTTATGACTGGGTATCTTGCATACTAGTTGGGTATGTAAATTATATATAAGAACCTATATAGATTGCTTACTGGCCGCATTAGTAACTCTTGAAGTGTGTAGCTGCATGGTAGTCACTCTGTTACCGCATGGATAAATGTCTAGTGTGGATGAGTGACTGGGTATATAAATGAATGTATTTCTGTCTGGCTGTGTATATGATTGGCTGTAAAATGCCTGATTATACCACTTTACTTACTTTAGTCTTTCACAGCTTGTGCCATTGGGTACATTGCTGAATACCTGCATTTTATTAATCTTTACATAGTTATATTCTGTTGTTCTAATCATTGTACTATACTTTATTTGCTTCATATACTCTCTTTTTATATACTCTTTTAGTTTTTTTAAACATCCTATTCACTTCCAACCACTTTATATGCACTCATTCACTCACTTTCGGATATTTTCTTTTTCTACAGGTTAATTCACATACCTGTTTAAAGTGATTGTTGGTCTCTTTTTTTCTTCTCAGTATGAGTTTTATTTCTGTATGCACAAAGTTCACAAAAACCAAGCACAAGAATGGTACACCACTCTCATACAAAGGAACCATTAATGGCAACCTTTTCAACTTTGCTTTCAAGGATACACACACTGTGAGCAAGTAACAACATGCCTTTCATATTTTTAAAATAAGACAGGTCTTCTGAATGGTCAGGACTGTTAACCCTTTCTTACCCTCCTTTAAAGAAAGCCCAATTCGGTAGGAGTTTAGGGCAGCTCTGCAGATCTGTCGCAGCTCTCAGTCTGGCCGCAGGTAAAACCTTGCAATAGATCCGCAGATTCACGCAGGAATCCAAAATCTATTTTTAAAACTGCTCTGAAACCTTTTCACTTAGACAAGACTTGGGATTCATGCCTAAATTTGGACCCAAATATACCTCATTCCCTATTTCTTCTACTACCACTCTCCCGTCACCTTTACATTGTTGGATTTTAGCGACACTTCCCCCCATGCTCCAGTAGCTTTGTTGTTATGGTGACCAATATTGTAACATACTCTGCTAACAGTAGGTCACAAGTTCAGTACAATCTCTAGACCAGCTAATTAACTCCTAAACCGACTGTAGCAGGTCTGGTTGAGTGTTTGAACTTATAGCCAAATCTTATACTCCATTACTTTTTGATAATATCAGAAATCCCAATGACACATCTCCTTACATTTGTCTCAATAATACAATTGAGTTTTAACTACTATCATATTTATACCAGCCAATCTAATTACCTCTTTCAAATTTTTTTAACAAGACATGTTTTTAACTGACGTCTTTTTCAAATCTTTCTTATTCTGCTGCAGCCTTCTCTTGTGTGCTAATGCTGCTCCTTCCTTTGAAAATGGTTAGAGTGTGGATTGTGGGCCATAGCTTGTGTTTTGGGCCAGGGAGTCTGTTAGAAAGAGTAATTTTGACAGGAACCTGGGTTTGTCTAATGTGGATATTACTTGGATTGGCCAAAGAGGCTTAAAGTGGCATCAGTTGCTTCCATTGGTTGAAAGTATTATGGATTACCAATATCCAGACCTCAAGATTGTACACTGAGGTGGCAATGACCTAGGCACTCTTACTGGGGTAGGATTAGAAATCCAAATGAAGGATACCTTTGGAAAACTAATGCTACTTTTACCTCGCACTGCCTTGGTCTTTACCAACATATGCCAGAGGCAGAAATGGAAGTGGTCATCTGAATTCTGTCCACATATAAAACAGTTTCTGCATGCCTGGGGGACCATAACATGGGCTCTATCTACAGTAATAACCTGTGCTTTGACATGGATGGCATTTACAGAGCTGATGGAGTACATTTTACAGAGAAAGGCAACAGGGTGTTCCTGAACAATTTTAAAGACTGCATACTGTTTTAGGTGTAGTAATGACATACACATAATAAACACAAAGGCTCTTCTTAGAGTCACCCTATTCCCCAAACACTTGTTAATTTTCTTTGTACATCCTGTTTTGAAAAATGTGTTTAAAATCTGCATATCCATCGTGGCTCCACAAACCAAAGCACACATTCAATACAAAACAGTATATCTAAAATGCTGGTAAAGAAGTTCTGAGGGGATCATTGGCTGTGTGTATGAATATGTGTGAATATGTAACTGAAAGTGTAAATGCCTGAGTGGGTGAATGAATGGGTATGTAAATGTCAGTATGAGTTTATGACTGGGTGTGAGAGTCTGTGCATGAGTATATGAGTGGTTGCGAAAGAGTGGATGCAAGTGTAACTGTGGTTGTGGCAGTATGTGTATATGTATATAAGTTGGTATCAGAGTATGTTTAATAGTAAGTGTGGGTGTGACATTGCCTACATAGGTATGTGAGTGGGTGTATGGATGTATGGGTGTATGTCTGTATGGATGTAACTGAGTGGCTGTGACAGTCTCTTTATAGGTGTAAGTATGCCTGTGAGAGTATCTGTATGGGTATGCCATTGGATGTGGGAGTGCCTGAGTGGGTCTGTAAGTAGGTACATGAGTGTCTGAGTGGGTCTGTAAGTGGATGCATTAGTGTCTGAGTGGGTCAGTGAGATGGTGCATGAGTATTTGAGTGGGTCTGTAAGTGGGTGCATGAGTTCCTGAGTGAGTCTGTGAATGGGTGTGTGAGTCTCTTAGTGGGTTTGTGAGTACATGTGAGAGTGCCTGAGTGGGTCTGTGAGTAAGTGCATAAGTTCCTGAGTGGGTCTGTGAGAGCATGCATGGGTATCTGATTCAGTCAGTGAGAGGGAGCATGAGTGTCTTCACCAACACACCAACTCCCAATGTTTCGGAGACAGCTCATTGGTTCAGGGAGATGGCTGTCTCTGAAATGCATTGGGAGTTGGGAGTGGGTGAATAAAACTTTCTAAAAAGCAACTAGAGTTTGTGGTATGTTGAGTTGAGAAGTAGCGTCGACTGTTGGATACACACACACACGCACGCACACACACACACACACAAATACACACATACATATATATATGTGCCAACGTCCGTTCAACAGGCGGCCGGAATTCCAAACCTCACTTCGACTCCGTCACGCACAAGAGGACTCGGTACCACCGAGCAGGGATTATGAGAATAAATTTGTTTATTTAGACATAAACGGCACCAGACTGAAATGGCCTACGCGTTTCAGCCATAGCCTTCGACAGGGCCATAGAAACATTTGAATAGAGTGTAATTTTTAAAGGAGCAGAAGCCCCTACCCACACCTCAACAAAAACTTTATTTACACAAGTGAGACAAAAGCCAGTTTTGTATAGTTATTAACTATGCCTTAAATGCCCATCCACATGAGTTCATTTAACAATAGATTTATACATTTTCAAATGTTTTTGAATGTTTTATATGTATACAAAGCACCTACATCATTTTTGTATAAGAAAACAATAGGAAAAAGAGGCAAATAAGAATGGTAAAGTACCGCATTTCTACATAACACAGACAAAAAACATATTTGTCTATCAAACTCTTTTTCAATCTTTTCCACAATTCAGTGGTGTTCACAAGACAATTTCTAGATATTTCTATCTCGGCTTAAAGTACATGATGTTAAAACCAGAATTCACAATATTCTAGTTTCAACACAAGAAAGTACACAAAGACACCTTTTCTTATGTCCCGGAGCGTCGTTATGGGCATACCTCAAAAAATCTCGATTTGGTAACATTTCCCAATCCTAGATTGTTTACATCCATTATTTAGCAGACAGCTATTGCAAATTTATCGAATACTGTCATACCCGCCATCGGGTTCCTTAAAGTGCATTGTGCTAAATTGTTTGGACTTCTATTCGGAACACCAGTGCAAAATTTAGCAGCTCTTAAAGCTTATAAAGTGCATTATGCTTATTAAAGCCTAAAGTATCACTTCTCATTCAAACATAATTGCACATTGCCCAAATAACAAAATATATTGCACCAAACATTAGCCACAATGACCACCAACAGAGTCCAATAAAGTGCTGTGTGATGAATAGTTCCAACCAACCTCATGATGAGGAAACATACTGTACAATATAAAGCAGCTTCTTAAATCCAATAAAGTGCGCTTGTGCAAAATTAAGCAAATGGGAATTATATATATACCGTGAAAATATTAACGTAATCATAAGATCCCAAGTCTCAATCCTTCATCGTCATACATTGCACAAGGCTCATATAAAAGTAAAATATATTGCACCTATTGCTGTTAATTTCCAGTATCAGCTAGACCTGACCATGATCGGAATTCTATAAAGTGCTGTTTGCCAAATAATGCCAACCCGAATTTGAGGAAGGCAGAAAGTGCAGAGTCTAGCAGCTTTTTAAGTTCTTAAAAGTGCAGTGTGCAAAATTGTTTTGGCAATTTGAGTTATATATAATAAATATGAATAGAAAAACATTTTATATGTATAATTGTCAGCCATAAATAATCGTGAAGTACCAGAACACCAATCCATCATTATTGCATAGTGCACAATTGAAAAATAAAATGCATTGCACCAAGTTATAAAAAAGCACATTACAAAAAGCTCATCACTGCCATCCCTATCTCATTGTGATCTAGACTCTTCTCCTCTGGGGACATGAATGATAGCTATTATCCAGGTGTAATAGTGTTACAAGATACTTCTTGTGGAGGGCCATTCCTGCTTCTAAAATCTTCATTATGGCCAAAAACTCCTCTCTCAGGAGAGGAGAAAAGGTGGGGGGGCGGAAAGATGGGGGGGAAAGTGGGGAAGGCCGGGAAGGCCGGGGGAGAAGGGAGGGGAAGGGGAGAGAGGGATGGCTAAAGAGCATGTCGCTGTATATCACATAATAAAAGGCCTCATTCCATGTCATCACCAATGAGTCAACCAAGATGTACATATAGTTCTGCATCAGTGTTCAATCCCCATGGACTATCAGTGCCCATGGAGTGTATACATCTTGATTCTGCTCTCCGTATTTTCAACTCCCTGTTACCACCTCTTAGGTTCACATATATCTGTTGGATACCATAGTATACAGATTTTCCAATGTCCCCATTGTGTTGCTCCCAGATATGCTTTGCGATAACATAAGTGAAATCCTTCTTTGTAACGGCTTGAATGTGCTGCAGCACCATAGTGCTTCCTACGTAAATCATACCACATTCACATTCCAGTGCATATACAACATGGGTGCTTTCACAATGGATATGTTCTTTAATTTTCTTCATTCATCCATCAACCATTCTAACTTCTGTTCTGTTATCTCCCCATTTGCAAAGCTTTGCATTTTGTACACTTATGGAACCCCGATTTTTTGGGTAATATTCAACTGCCATGTTTTTCTTGGTTTGGAATGAAACTTCGAACTAGAGAGTCCCCAAGAGAATGCATTTTTTCAATGTTATACTTGAATGATTTTGTACAATATCTTTTAAATCTCCATCTTGTTCCAAGATCTTCCAGCTGTCTTTAATTAGTGTCTTCACTAACCGTGGGCGTAAAACTCTGCTCCGCTCGCAGAGTTGGCGGATTTTTGGCAACTCCGCGTTCCGCGTACAACGCGGAGTTACCAAAAACTCTACGCTCCGCAGCGGAGTGGATTTTATGTTGAGTATGCGCACTCAAAATGCATTTTCGCGGGAGCAACTTACCGGGATGCCTGCGATCGCCGATGAGATTTCCTCTCCATTCGCGAGCGCCACGAGATTTGGTAGCCAGACGCACGGTCCAGCGACAGTGTGCGATCGCGAACACGTCATTCAGGCGCGCCATCAGACTTCCAGCGGAAGTTTGTGAAGATGGCGATCTCGAACACGCAGAATTTGCAATCTGGAGACGAATCGCTCTCTCGAGCAGCATCAAAACCTTCTCGAAATGATGATTTGGATTAAAAAAACTCCTCAGATTGACATTTGGCTGTACTTATTAGTGCAAAGAGTCCTTTTTCTTTTTTTACTTTTTTTTTAAGAGGAAGGAAGTGCCCCAGTGTCTCCAACTTCCTGTTTCTGTCCATCAGGCTACTCCCAGTGCTTTGTCCATCTCCTGTTCAATTTTCATTTGGATTTGGAGCTGGAAGGATCCCTTTTTTTGTCTGCTACATCATATATCATTGGATTTGAGGACTTTTGGATTTGAGATTTCCCAAGTAAGTTGGAAAATTGGTGTTGTTTGTTTGATTGGGGCATTGCACCTACATTTTTCTGTACTTTTCCTCGTTTTAAAAAAAAAATGTATTGTGGTGGGTGGCCTGTAGTTTCAGTAGGGGCCTAGTTGTTTCTTTGTATGTAATTTTTCTTCTAGTTTTGTTTTATAAAGGAAACATGTTGCAAAGTTCACTACATTTTATCCAACTTTTGAAATCAATTTGCAATATTTATTTAATTCACTAGCCCAGCAGTCTACAAATATGCCTTTCAGCCGGTAGGTCCAGAGCTAATCATGGGTACATGAAACAACTGTTTCTGTGGTGTCTGTTGAATTTAAACATCATTTAGGGCATGGATGGTATTGGATTGAAATGCAAAATGTGTGTTTTGGGGGGTTTTCACTTTTTTTCATGTGTGTTAAATAAATGCCTTTGTTGGATGTGTGTGGTTGTTGTGTAACTTGCAAACCTTTTTTAGCCCTGTGGATTTTCGTTTTTGGCATTGTTGTATTAAAGCTGTGTTGTTTAGCATGCCTCCTTTGTCTGGCCAGTGTGTGTGAGTGTGTTTGTTTGTAATAGTGGGCCAGCATTTGCCTTGACTGAGCCTCTCCGTGTGGCCAGAGGCCATTTTGTAAAGTCTGTGTCCATAATAGGCCTGCTTGAGTTCATTGTTTTCCAGGCCTCCTGCTTGTTGTTGTTGTTGTGAGTAACCATGTGGCTGGTGGCCATTTTGTGGTGGTGGTAGTGCTTTTGGCATAGACCTCCATGTTTTCTTTCCTTTGTTCCTCTTGGCTTATTGCTTCTTGTTGTGGCCTGCCTGGCCATGTGGCTGGTGGCCATTTTGTTAAGGCAGCCAGTGTGCACTACTCTTGCCATAGGCCTGCATTGTCTGTCTTCCCTTTCTTGTTGTTGTGGCCTGGCCATGTGGCTGGTGGCCATTTTGTGAAGGGGCAGCCAGTGTGCTTCTGCATTAGGCCTGCAAGCCTTCTTTGTGGTGGCCATGCCTTCTTGCTTGTTGTTGTTTTGCAAAATTTTTACTCCTTTTATGTTTTATCCAGCAAAAAATATAGCACAGCTCGCTACATTTTCTAATAAATTTGCAATATTATTGATTTGAATTGATTCACTATGTGGCCTAGTCTGCCAATGGGTTTTCCAACCAATCGGCCCAGGCCAGAGTTATTCATGGGTGCATGAAACAACTGTTTCTGTGGCTTCTGTTGAATTTAAACGTTATTTAGGGCAGGGATGGCATTGGATTGAAAGGCAAAATGTGTTTTTGGGGGGTTTTCACTTTTTTTCATGTGTGTTAAATAAATGTCTTTGTTGGATGTGTGTGGTTGTTGTGTAACTTGCAAACCTTTTTTAGCCCTGTGGATTTTTATTTTTGCCATTGTTGTAGTACAGCTGTGTTGTTTAGCATGCCTCCTTTGTCTGGCCAGTGTGTGAGTGTGTTTGTTTGTAATAGTGGGCCAGCATTTGCCTTGGCTGAGCCTCTCCGTGTGGCCAGAGGACATTTTGTAAAGTCTGTGTCCATAATAGGCCTGCTTGAGTTCATTGTTTTCCAGGCCTCCTGCTTGTTGTTGTTGTGAGTGACAATGTGGCTGGTGGCCATTTTGGGGTGGTGGTAGTGCTTTTGCCATAGACCTGCATGTCTTCTTTCCTTTGTTCCTCTTGGCTTATTGCTTCTTGTTGTGGCCTGCCTGGCCATGTGGCTGGCGGCCATTTTGTGAAGGCAGCCAGTGTGCTTTTGCCATAGGCCTGCATTGTCTGTCTTCCCTTTCTTGTTGTTGTGGCCTGGCTATGTGGTTGGCGGCCATTTTGTGAAGGCAGCCAGTGTGCTTCTGCATTAGGCCTGCATGTCTTTCCCTTTCCTTTCTTCCTCTTGGCTTATTGCTTCTATCCATTGTCAGCGGCAGCTCCCTGAATGCTGAATCCCACGTGATGCACAATGCCAAACAGGGTCCATTACATTTGTATTTTTGTTGTTCTTCTTCTTCTTTCCTATCCTTCCTCAGTGTACTGTACACTAGTACACCAACCATGAAAGCCCTTGTTTTTGTCAATCTCTCAAATGTCTACACTGTATTGTTATGTTTTTTTAATAACTGAGGTAATACATTTAATAATAATATTAATAAGTGTGACCACACACAAAGTTATATATTATATTTGTTTGTTTGTACTAGTAGTAATTGAACCACAACAATGAATACCATGTTTCACTGATGTTCTCCTTGCTTCTTTGCTTTTAGGTGCACAAAAGAGTAGGAGGTGTCATTACCCATTGTACTGCCAGACAGAAGTCCTGCTGTGCACGACATCACTTAACGTGTGACCACAGACATCTCTTCAACTTGTACCACTGCGTGATGGTGGCATCTGAAGAAGATGGCCCCAAAGAAAGGTACCAGGTCCTCCAGTACCAAGAAAGTTGCCAGTGAGAAGAAGGAACTGCCACTTACCAAGACTGGTGTGCCACCCAAGATCTTTTTTGGGAAACCAGAAATTGCGCCTGCAGCAGCGGTGTCTGGGGAGCAAGCTGGGAGCAGCACTCCCGCGTCAGTGGACCCACCCCACCAACCTAGGCCCAAGCCCATGTCTGTTGCAGAGGCAGCCAAGTATAATCACACCGACGAGCAGTGATGTTGGAATTGACTTATCGTTATCACAAAGTAGTACCCAATCAATGCAGGGAACTGAGATAAGTGGGCAACAACAGCCGCAAGCGCCCCCAGTAGTAGTTGTTCCTCCCGAAGTAGGGGCAGTTCAGGAGATAGAGCTTCCTGCAGAGGAAGAAGAGCAAGCCACTCTTTCAGAAGATCCATTGTCTTCCAGATCCCCAGCAAGGAAAAGGAGGGTTAGTCCATCAACATCTTCTGCAAGCCCCCCTTCTGATGCTCTAGACGCCACTTGGATCCCACCACCTCAGTCTGAGAGTGAGACACGCCACGAGACAAGGCTAGGGAAAAGGACGGTTCCAGAAAGCCTTAGAGTTATGGAGGTAGATGTAGAAGAGGAGGATGATGATGAGCCAGTCATCATCATGGACATTAGTCCCGCCCCAGTGGAGACTGACATTACCCAATCCCAAATTGCTGTGAGGGATGTGGCACGGATACCACCAACACAGATCATACCACCAACACCACCTCCAGCTTCCATATTTCGCCGGCAGCCACGTACATCCACCACAAGTACCACCTCAGTAGAAGTGGGTACTGCAGAGAGTCAAACTTCACGCCCACCTACCAGTTCATCCGGCATTGCAAGTGGCAGCAGCGCCAGAAAGTTGACCTCCCCAGTTTGGGACTTCTTTTCTGTTAGCACGAAGGAGGTGAACATTGCTATATGCTCCATTTGTGGACAAGATGTTAGTCGGGGTAAGCTTGCTACAAACTATGGTACCGGAGGCCAAACAACCCATCTGAAAAAACACCACTTGATCCAGTGGGAGGCGCTCCTTAGCGGCCAAAAACTGCACCCATTGCTGTTGGTGGGGATGAGGAAGTAGAAGATACGATAGCGGTGGAAGGTGAACAAGAAGGAGACATTTTCTCTGGTACACAAAGTAGCCCTGTCCCCAGCAGTGCAGTGGTACCGCCCACATCCTCATCAGCAACATCGCAGTGGCACAAGAGTAAGAGTCAGGCTGAGACACCAAGGGGTCCCAGGCAAGAGAGTACCGCAATGAAAAAACATGCGTTGAGCCTAACAACATCTGGTGTCAAGAAGTCACCTGCATCAGTGACACCAGAAAAGAAAAAAATCCAGCCTACCATTCTCAGCATGTTTAGGTCGGAGGGGCAGTACGAACGCAACCACCTGCCGGCACGTTTGTACAATGCGAAGCTGGCTAAAATGTTAGCGCTGGACCTCCTCCCTTTTTCTTTTGTGGAAGGGGTGGGTTTTCTTGAATTTGTGACAGCCATTTGCCCAAAATGGAAGGTTCCCAGCCGGTCCTATTTCACCAGAGTTGCTGTTCCAGCACTACATCACGACGTGCTGGAATTGCTTGGACAAGCTTTGCAGCAAAGTGCTGTTCACACTTTCCACCTGACAACAGACATGTGGACCAGTTGCCAAGCCACTGTTTACATGTGCATCACTGCACACTGGATCTCTTTTGTGGGGGTTAGAGAAAAGATATCTGCAGCAGGTGTTGTTGACACTGCTGAGATTTTTAATGCCACTCGGAAACATGCAACTGTAGCCATGTTCGCCATGGAGAAATCTCATACTGCTGCAAACATTTTGGAAGACTTTGACAGCAAGGTCTTTGAATGGCTGCGGCCAAGAGGGCTTAACATTGGTTTTGTTGCCACGGACAACGGCAGTAATCTAGTTAAGGCCATGTCCGATGGTGTCTATTTCAGGGTCCTGTGTTTGGCGCACTGCATTAACATCATTGTTCAAGACTTTCTGAAAAAAGAAGACCAAGTCAGCAACTTACTGACCACCTGCAGAAGAATCTGCACACATTTCAGCCATTCTTTTAAAGCCCGGAAGCAGCTGAGGATCATTCAACGTGAGCATAGAATGCCAGTTAAAGCACTCATCCAGGAGGTGCCAACACGTTGGAACTCAACTTATTACATGCTTGAACGTCTGTTTGAGCAGTACAGACCAATCAATGAATATGTCATGCAAAGAGGGGGTGCTACTGTGAAAGGCATGATCATTGAGATGGACCAATGGGGCCTAGTTAAATGCCTGACAGAGATGCTACTTCCTTTCGAGCTCTTCACACATGAAGTCAGCAAGGAGGACTGTACTATGGGCCAAGCTATCCCATTGTTGCACATGCTACAGGAACAGCTGAAGGGGTTGCCTGCAATGCACGCAGGTGTGGAGGAAAAAAAAGAAGCATATGCGTTGGTGAAGAGCTTAACCCTTCGCTTATCTGAAAATTCAAGGGTGCAAAGAGGCATTGTGTCATCCAACCATTACATTTCTGCCACAATTCTGGATCCATGGTACAAATGAGTACTGAACACATTGATTCCTTTTTTAGAAGGGATGTTGCCAAGTACAAAACTTGGATAGCTGCAAAAGCCAGTCGCTAGGAAAAAGAATGGCTGGGAATTAGAGGCCTGCTACTCCAGGCCACAACAAGTACTGCAGGGCAGCCGGCGTCAAGTTCAACTTCAGAGCCTGAGGGCAGCGCAGTTGGCTCACAGCAGTCAAAACCACCAACAACACCAAGAACAACATCAACAACAACAAGAACAGGAGCATCAGCCCCACCAAAATCAGCACAGGAATGGTTTCTACAGCAAGGGCTTGTTTGGTACAGTGCTGAGGCAAAGGCAAAAGAGGCCCAGCAAAGGGGAGCACCCCTGAGCATTGAGTGGATGGTCCAGGCCTATCTGGATGACCTAACAGAGGTCTTCATTGATCAAAACCCATTGCTGTACTGGTATGGGAAAAGGCGCCAATGGCCAGTGCTCAGCAGGCTGGCGATAAACTATCTGGCTTGCCCTGTCGCAAGTGTCTCTTCTGAGCGTGTTTCCAGTGCTGCTGGTGGGGTGAGGAGGACCAGTCTCTCACCCCAAAACGTGGGGAAGTTAACCATGATCAAAATGAATCAGCGCTTTATACCACCGGATTACACCATACCTGAAGTAGCACAGCAGGAAGATGATAACGGCGACTTAGGTCATGGAAGTAGTGTGTTAGATGACCTACTTCTGGGTGAACCACCAGAGTTTGAGGATGAGCTATACTTTCCTGACAACTAGGCTCTTTCAATTTCCAGTTACTTTCTTTCTTTCTTTGACGCCCCCCCAAAAAAAAAAATATATATAGCTAAGTTACATTATTTACTTTATTATTTGTGTGTGTCACTGTCTTTTTGGTTAACAAATCCATCCCCACCGTCTTACTCTTTTTATTGCCGGATCAGAGTTGCAACTGTGTGCAGTCAGTGAAGAAGTAAGTCCACTCCTCCGAGTCCTGCTCCAGTCCTGACTCGCCCTAAATCCATTTCCCTCAAGCCAGACATTGGATGGAGAATAGTACAAGAAATGTGAAATGTGTGCTTGCCTCGTCGAGTCCCTCCAAAGAATCTGACTATAGCTATCCTCCTTTCCGAGCCTAGAGGGACTGCCCCAGGTAAATGATGGCATGCATTGGACACTGACTCTAAGTGATTGGTGTTTGTATTGTTGTTGTGCATGATGTCTACTAGTATTAATCTACACACAAAAGAGTGACTCAAGTCAATGTTTCCCTTCTTGTTGTTCAATAACAAAATTGTACTACTGCAGGCCGATCCATTGCATTTTCGATTCTGGACTCACTTGGTACACTACAGAGTTTAACACCATGATGACCATACCATACTCATAGTCAGTCAATAGGATCGGAGATGATTGATGGAATAACTTGGGGCATTTCATAAAGTGGCCTAAAAGGTAAACAAGTCAACAACAACAACACCAGACCTACATGTCTGTGTAGTGGTGGAGGCGAGTGTAGTGGTATGACTGACAGCGGTGCATTGATTTAGTTACTTAATTTGGAAAATGCTATGTTGCTGTGTATTTGTGTGTGCTCAGTGCTGTCTGGCTCAAAATCTAAGCTAAGTGGAGGTTGGGTGGGCACCACGGGCCTGCTCCTGTTGTTGTTGTAGATGCTGGAAACAGAGTAGACATGATTTAGCCATGCCACCTCTGAAAGTTTTCTTGTTGCACTCCTCTTTAATTTATACAGTTTAACTTTACTTTTCTCCTTGATTTTTCAATATCCCTTTTGTTTTTCCATCTACACTTACAGGCCGGCCTTTACCCTCTGCTATACTGGGAAAAACAACTCAGACCTTACCAATCTGCATCCGCCAGGCAGGCACCCAAGATTGACGGAGGGAGCGTCCATGGAAGGAAGGACCAAGAGGAACACTGAGTGCCGAGATGCAACTCCCAATTTGACCTTAACATAGTTATAGTATCATATTCTTTTCATTTGATTAATTTTTTCTCTTCAATCATTACGACTGTGTGTGTTGTTGTTATGTTTGCTTATATTTGACTCCTACAGATATTTTTTTCTTTTCTTTTCTAGCTTTATAAGGAAGCCCGGTACAACAGAACATAAAATGTATGTAACTTGGGTCTCTCTGCGGGCAGACAGGCAAGGCAATTGCATAATAATAATTAATATATACTGCTGCCCTGTACTATTACTAGTCTAGTACTACTCATCATCAAGTCATCATCATGCATGCATTTCCTTTTCCTCCCTCAACAGATTTATGATGGTCGTCTGCCAAGATTGTATGTTGTCCATGTGTAGTGTTTGTCTTTGTCAAACCTTTCCCTCAAATACCCCTTCTCAATCATTCATCAAACCATAACCCTCTTCCCCCGGGCTGTGTGATTTATATTGAGATGCGACTAAATTAAATTTATACCAATAAATGATCACACACTTGCTGGGGCGGATGTGGTGAAAGCAACACTAACTCAAGGCAGGGCGAGGATCTTCTTCTGCTTGCCCACCCATGCTCAGTATTCGCAATACATTTTTTTCCAGAGAAGTAAAAGAGTAACCGCCCCACAAAACATTTACATCGTATGTGGTATAAATAATGTATTCCCCTAACAAAATAAACTAATGGAAAAACCCACAACACCTGACCCGCCCCCTCCCTAACCCCAATCAATGTCCAAAGATTGTCCACTCCAAAAGTCCATTGTCCATAAATATATAAACCCCAACGTTTCCCCAACGCCCCATTACCACCCACTCAAAAAAAAATTAAAAGGGGCAAGCAACGGAGTTCTAGCGGCGGGCTCACAGTCGCCGGTTAATCTCCAGGACTACCTTTACCCACTCCTCTAGGCGCACCATCCGGAGGAGCATGAGGTGCTTGAATGCTCTACAATTGCATCCACCGAGGAGGCAGCAGTGTTCAATAAAGATGAAGTGCGGCGGGTGGCTGCCAGACCGCGGATTTGTACCACTGGGGGGGCCTGGCTGGGGCACGGGGCATTGGAGGAGGCTGCAGCTGCTGCCGCCTCCTCCTCCGCCAGAGCCACCAGCCGCCGATATTCTGTGCAGATGACCTCCAGCTTCCGGCGCCGTGCCATGGCTGCTAAATCCTTCCTGGTTGGTTGGGAATGAGTAGCTATATCAAGAAAAAAAAGACAATTGTAACCTATACTCTGAGCAAAACAGTAACACAAAATTAATTATACACATAGTGGCACAGTAGTACTAGCAAGCACAGTACATAACATTTGTGGTATCCACCCACTTCCTCGGCCTCTAACATTTGAGGGAGTTTCAGGCATTAGTACTAATAGGCACTATGGAGTAGACAAGTCTTTCTCTTCTCTTGTTTAGCTAAATTAACCTTGTAGGCATGCCAGCTCAGTCAGCTTGCGCCCTAGACAGACATACTTGTGTCGCAGACTCACGTTATTTTTATTTACTACTGTCTGCAGGTGGGGCAGCTGTAGTCTACAACTACACAATTATATTATTTTTCTAGTATGGCCATACTCTGTTACATCAATGGTAACTGCTCAATTTCACTTTCACCCTGACTACTACAACAAGGCAGATGATATCTGATCCAAATGATCATTGATTATATATGGGACGACGTGTAACCATGCAGCCGATAAGCCACCCATGGCAGGCTGACATAGTCGAAAATTACATAGGTAGGGACTAGGGAGTGGGCCTCGGAGTTGGAGGGAGGGGCTTGATAATGGGCAGGTATGGGTACACAATATATATGCTGTGCTTGCAAACTACTGTGAGTCAAGGGATTATTCTGAAATACAACCTTGAATTAAAAACATTGGAAAAAAACAGTCCTTGTTTCTCTTACCAGCGATCTTTCCATTTATCATTGTATTGCTCTTCTAGCATTATTTTTTTTCATTTGAATCTCTTATTCTATTCTCCTTGCCTTTGCTACTCTGCCACGGTTTATTTTTCTTTTACATTGTCTTCATCCAGTGACAGTCTCCACCTATGCTATGATAATTGTACCATCCAGGCATCCATCCATTTAAGGTAAACATGGCTATCATTCTTCTTAAATAATCTCTCAACAAACCTTTCACCAACAACATACATTTGTAATTTATTTTTAACCACCACCCATGCATCCTTCCTTGCTTGCCTTTGAGTTTGACCAATGAAACCCCCCGGAGGATTCTTCCTATTACCCATACAGTTTCACCCACCCAGGCAGGCATCCTTTCTTTCACCTTCCACCCATCCTTCAACCACCCATGCATCCGATTCCTATCAGCCACCTATGCATCCCATGCATCCTTCTCTGCCAGTCATATATTACATGTCACCTGTCCTTCCTCCTTCCATCCTTCTTTCCCTTTTCGTTCAACCCATCCATCAAGGTCGTATGACTCTTAGTCTTCTTCATAAAACTTTCCCAGCTGAGTTGGAGTCAGATAGAAGAGGCCATTAGTTACCCAACTCCCACCGCTAATGCTATTGCTAATGCTAAGTAAAGGGTGTCTTCTTCAACCGTTGTCTCTCTCAACAGTACAGTGTGTTTGTGTACACCCTTGCAGTGACTGTGTAACTATTGTCAATAAGTAAGGAATATAAGTACAACTTACCAACGCCCGCCACTGCTGCTGGCTCACCCACCCCTGCAGCAGCTACTGCATCTGCTCCCTCCTGGCTGGCATCGCCTGCCCAGCCGCTGGCCCCAGCAATGGTGGTCGGTACGCCTAGAAAAAACATTACACATTTTTTAGATGCCATATATGCCTCCCCCTATTTATTTATTTTCACTACCAAGATTGAGAAAATACAATACATACATATACCACATACATCACTAGTACAAATCGGGTACTAGAGTAGAGTAGACAGTAGTATGTCCTATCCTATCAAAAATAGTAAAATATCTGGTTGGGCATTTTGTTGGTGGCAATTGTCGAAAAGCCTCTCAACATTAAGAAGAGGACAACCCAAAGGACTGGACTCAGTGGCTAGAGCTATTGGTGAATCTGAGTTTTAAAACTTTTTAAAAATAAAGAGTGGCCAACTGGGCAAGCTACAGACAGACTAATAGTAGTACAGAGTCAGAGGCAGTTAGAGTGATGTAAAAAAAAAAAAATAGACACTAGAAAAAAATATAACTAAGTAGGTAGGTAATGCAGGGAAAACAAGAATTTAGAAACAGATAGATCGAAGAAGATTTGGTAAAAAAAAAAATAGGAAACGGAAATAATAGTTTGGAAAAAATAAGGTGCATTAAAAGCTGGGGCCAGCAGCAGAGCCCTCGGTAGAGGAGCGATGCTGGCCCTGGGAGGCATCTCCAGCTCCGAGTCCCGCCTCAGACGACCCCGTCATCTTCTTGCCCCTGGATGCTGATCATGTAAGATATAATAAAGAAACAAAAATTGATTGGTGTGAAACAAATAAAATATTTTAAAAAACGCTCTAAAAACATTTTTGGGCAGGAAACAACAATTGCAATAAAATTGACCTGTCTAATCTGATCGACTAGTAGTAGTATCGCGGACAGTCTAGTTATTATTTATAAATCCAGTGTTTCATTCCAATTCCAGAATCCTAAACCTGTCAGTAAGTACCACCTAGCCTTGCCCGCCTATTCCAGAGACATTGGAAATGAATTGCCCAAAAATATATTTGCTTCTTCTAAGTTTCAATCTCATTCGAAATCATCAATGAATCAACCCCCTTTCACGGGCCAATTGTTCACTAAATTTGCATTTCCATTTATTTTAGTCCTCAAAAATGCATAGATGGACGCATGCATATTACATACACCAAATTGTTGGTTGGTTGCTGCTGATGTGCTGATGAGTTGCTATATCACGCACTAACTAACAAACTACAAAAGGTTCTACTTAGGACTGGAGTCAGCAGCACGTGATGGAGGACGCGTTACGCCACGGACCACTAAAAAATTACCAACTAATACTAAGTAACTAAACTACCTACCTACCTCCACTATCTTAGTGACAGGACAAAGGAAAGGAGTCTCTCTAGCATTACCTAACTTAAGTTCTCTAAACTCTCTTACAAATCAGCCTAAGCGAGCGCAAAGTTACAAACAAGTAAGATTAGTAGCGCCGAGCACCTGTCTAGTGTCAAGAAGAATAACAATCACATAATATCAGATTTTTAAACGAAACTTACCTGCATGTAAGCTGCAGCATTCTTGCTATTTGGGAAAAAAATAATATTCGCAATAACACAGAACAGAATACACAATACTACTATAATTAGCTACTCACCAAGCCCCACGACCTCAACACCTAGCAAGTCCAGCAGGTCCTGCTCCCGGTCCAAGATGTCGGACCACCGGTGAGTCAGCTGGTTGACCTCAGAGCAGCGAAACACTGCTCGGCGCACCCTCGCCCACCGGCAGTGACGCTCCTGGGTAGCGTAGCCAGAGCCAGGCCTGCCGCCTGCTGCCAAGGTTAAGGGGAGGTGGCGCTGTAGAAAAAAAACAAGGGCGGCCACCTCCACCTCTGAGAATAGGGCCCGGGGCTGCACCCCTTCCGGGTGCCGTCTTCCGCAAGGAAGGTGGCTCTTTGCCGCACTAGCCTTGGCCTTCCCCTTCTGGCTAGCCTTAGCCATGGTTCTGGGGGGGGCGGTGGGTGGAAAAGAAAATGTAGAAGTAAAAAATAAAGTCAGGAGAAGAAGTAGGAAAGTAAAAAAAAAAAAAAAGCAAGTAATAGAAAAACAGTACAAAAACGCAGTAAAAGGAGAAATAAAACGCAAAATATACACTTAGGGAGAGAGAGGGATAGATAAAATAAAAAAGATCAGAAAAACAGTGTAAGAAACAAAGGATTGAAAAGATTGGAGAGGGATGAAAAACAGGCCGCAGAACCATGCAAAGAGTAGAAAAACAAGATGCCCGCACCCATTGGCGACCGCGTGGTGAAGTTTGCACGATATTTCCCCCGAACACGCAATCCGCGTTGCCAAACGTCAGAAACGTGTTGCGAGCATGCGCGAGCATGCGGAACAAGCAACTCTGCATGCTCGCGGAACTCCGGGTAGCGTTGCAGAGTTTTTTTACTGCTTCGCGTAGGTTCGCGTAGCGCGGCTACGCAAACTCCACCCGGGCTTAGTCTTCACTTCCTTCTCAGAACTGCTGAAATCCATGATATATCTGATTTTACACTCTATATATATATATATACCTACATACATGTCTTTTTCCCAAATTCTATTTCTGTTTTTATTTATTTTGTACTTTAGCCATAGTTTACTTTAATTATCATCTTGATAGCAATTTCAGAGTGGATGGCTTCAAACTATCTGCAGTTTAATTCGTCCAAATCCGAGATACTTCTGGTGGGCAGAGATCGCCATCTCTGGGGCAAGGAATGGTGGCCCCCTGCTCTCGGAGTTCCCCTCCACACCCAAACCAGTGGTGAAAAATCTCGGCATAATGATGGACAGTGATCTCACTTTTGAGACTCACGCCAAATCAGTGGCAGGGAAATGTTTCGGACTACTACGGGGACTTAAATCTATACTGGGCCTCTTTGACTCTAAGACTCGCCAACTGATCAATCAATCCTCTGTCCTCGCCAGACTAGATTATTGCAATGTGCTTCTCTTGGGAGTTACCAAAGCCATTGTCAAAAGGCTGCAGCGCGTTCAGAATGCAGCTGCTCGCGCAATTTTCGCTCTCCCTAAATACTGTCGTGTCTCTAGCCTCCTTTGCCGACTTCACTGGCTTCCTTTTGAACAGAGAGTGCGCTTTAAAACGCTGTGCATCACCCACAGAATTTTGGCGGACAGCGGCCCCAGAATCCTGAGCGATTTATGCTCCCAATATGCCCCCACACGCCCGCTACGCTCGGCAGACTTGCTTCTGGACAGAATTCCCCGGATACATAGGGCCAGAGCAGGCGGGCGCTCTTTCAGGCGGTTAGCCCCTGCCCTCTGGAACTCCCTCCCCATTCACATCCGTAGTACCCCGGACCACCTTACTTTTAGAAGGTTGGTAAAGACATGGTTATTTACGCAATGCTAATTTTCCTCTCTTCTGTCGTCTCACTTGGTTGTTTTTTAGCGCTGGGACGCCCCGTTGCTGGGCCAGCCATGCGCTCTATAAATACTTTAACATTAACATTAACATCTTAAATGTTTGTGGTTTGCTTTTATTGTTTTAATTTAAATTAAAGGTATTTAATCTTTGCCCTTTGCTGGTATATGTGTGTGTGTGTGTGAAGTATGAAGATCTCTTTATCTATCTATCTATCTATCTATCTATTATATATACCAGGGGTTCTATCTCCTCGGTTGCAAATATACACTCCTCTCCACCAGTTTGAAAAAGGCCAATCATTGCATAGCTTATTGTCTCACCATGACAATAGACGCTCAAAGCAATTTGTTTTGGCTACCTCTGTACCACCCTATCACAGCTGCTTTCCCCCAACTGCCTAGTCAGCGAGGGATAATCCGACTCCGACGTGAAAGCGGCGGTAAGACAGCGGAACTCATAATCATGCCCTTAGTTTTCAACAGTACTGCCCATTTCAAACTCCTACTTCTCACTAAATAAGATGATTGAGGAAGTTGGAATCCGGGCACTATATAATTGTTTCTCACTTGCCCTAGAGAATTGTACCAATCAACACGACTGGCTAATCGATGTAAATCTACAATGGAAACTTGTGATCTTTATTTAACTAACTCACATCAGACACATAAAGCAGGCCACCCACTGAATCCCATTCTCTCTTCTTTAAAGCATATCACTGTGAGTGGCTCTATTGTAGTAGCTTGGAGCAACCATGTAGCAATACCATTTCAGATTCTGCTGTCTGATCTTATGGATAAAAAAATAAATACTAACAGTGTAACACAGAGAAAGGGGAAAAAATGCTGCCCGTGTCAGATAGCTAAAACACTCACAGAGTAGGATCTGAGAAGAGCTCCTGATAATGCAGCTTTAGTTCTCTTCGATCTCTCAGTAGACTTTGATCCCACTGATCCTTCTGTCATGGTCACCAGGATCCATGCATTAAGTATTGTGGGCACACCATATAGACAGCAATTTGTGGTGATCCCCTGGTGCTTCGTCAACTGTAAATCAACCTCAAGGGACGTTTCTTTCCCCCTATTGTTTAATATTTATATGTGTCCTCTTGCTGCTGCCCTCTATCAAATGTGAGCTGCCTTTGAAATGTATGCCGTTTGTGAGAAAGTGGACTATTAGTTAAAAATGTCACTATTCTTGTCAGGTCCAGTAAAGGTTTCAGTTATTTAAACCTGAGTTCCACCCCTGATATCTATGGCACAGAGAAGACAGGCTTAACTTAAAATGTGTGCAGCATTTAGAAGTATCAAGACAGTAAAGCCGTAAAGCCACGGTGGCGGTCCCTTGAAGACAGCCGCGGCAGCGATCTCCCACCCGCCATATTATGATGTCCAGTGGCAGTGTTTCTGATGGTGGTGTATATTTTTTCAGATATGTCGATGCTGGTGTGTATATTTTGACTGCAGTGTACACATATGCATGACATATGTGAAAAAATACCTACTATAAATTCCTTGCTGGAGTTTGGACCATACGTGTCCAGTCCAGTCAATGCGTATATGGTACAAAACGAACTTACCTGGATTTTGGCTCCAAAAGAGTAGGTTTTTTTTTAGGTCAAGATGCTGCTGTGAAGGGGGGGTCCACGTGTGAGACTGAAGGGAAAAATAGGAAATAGGTGAGTAAGCACCTCAAATCCTTTAATTCCGCCGACTCGGAGCAGGCGGTCCCACCGCCATGGTTGGTTCATCGGAAAGCCAACTCGTAATTCGGATGGCTGTGAAACTTCTCTGTACCACCCTATCACAGCTGCTTTCCCCCAACTGCCTAGTCAGCGAGGGTGAATCCGACTCCGACGTGAAAGCGGCGGTAAGACAGCGGAACTCATAATCATGCCCTTAGTTTTCAACAGTACTGCCCATTTCAAACTCCTACTTCTCACTAAATAAGATGATTGAGGAAGTTGGAATCCGGGCACTATATAATTGTTTCTCACTTGCCCTAGAGAATTGTACCAATCAACACGACTGGCTAATCGATGTAAATCTACAATGGAAACATGTGATCTTTATTTAACTAACTCACATCAGACACATAAAGCAGGCCACCCACTGAATCCCATTCTCTCTTCTTTAAAGCATATCACTGTGAGTGGCTCTATTGTACTAGCTTGGAGCAACCATGTAGCAATTCCATTTCAGATTCTGCTGTCTGATCTTATGGATAAAAAAATAAATACTAACAGTGTAACACAGAGAAAGGGGAAAAAATGCTGCCCGTGTCAGATAGCTAAAACACTCACAGAGTAGGATCTGAGAAGAGCTCCTGATAATGCGTCGGTTAGAGCTTTAGTTCTCTTCGATCTCTCAGTAGACTTTGATCCCACTGATCCTTCTGTCATGGTCACCAGGATCCAGGCATTAAGTATTGTGGGCACACCATATAGACAGCAATTTGTGGTGATCCCCTGGTGCTTCGTCAACTGTAAATCAACCTTGTTTCTTTCCCCCTATTGTTTAATATTTATATGTGTCCTCTTGCTGCTGCCCTCTATCAAATGTGAGCTGCCTTTGAAATGTATGCCGTTTGTGAGAAAGTGGACTATTAGTTAAAAATGTCACTATTCTTGTTAGGTCCAGTAAAGGTTTCAGTTATTTAAACCTGAGTTCAACCCCTGATATCTATGGCACGGAGAAGACAGGCTTAACTTAAAATGTGTGCAGCATTTAGAAGTATCAAGACAGTTAAAAATCCCACTCCAATTTATAAACATAGAGAATAATTTAATTAACAAAATGACAACAAAAACACATAAATCCAATTAGGGGAATCGGAAATATGAATTTTTAAAGTTTTAGGAAAAAATAGCACCAAAAAGCATTGCCAGGTCAAGATTTCTACCTTCGGACTTAGTCTCTTTTTTTGGCAATTGGATTCCTCCAATAGGGCAAGCATGAAAGTTGTAGCCAAAAAGGGCTCTGCGAGGCAGGAAAGGATTTGCTGCTGCAGAAAAGCTCTTAGTCAGAGGAAACTAAATCTTTGGTACAGCAGCAATGCACCTTTGTCGGAATGACTTGGCAGGTTTGTCCAAGTCCTCCAGAAGTCTTTGAAGCCAAAATGTTTGGTCCCAGGTTTTTCAGGATGTTAGAAGAAGTACACTTTGGCACAACCAGGGGTCCCATCACCTCAGGAACAGCACTGGTGGTCAAGACTCACTCGAGCAGAGGCCACTAGCAGGGTCCAGGGCAGGTCTAGTTAGAACTGGTCAGCTGGGCTCTTCAGGAAAAGGGGACTTCTTGCAACTTGGTGTGTCCCTGTATCTTATCAAGAGGTCAGTCAACTGACCCTTGAAGTCCACTTGTTTGATCTGTGTACAAGTGGGAGAAGGTCTGGAACGTAGGGTTCTCCTCACAGATCTCAACAGCAGGTGCAGTCCATCTTCTATCTTCCACAAGTCCAACAATCTCCTGAAGAGGGTGTCCACGGGTTCCACATTTACCCTGACACCTAGCACCTGGGAGGGAATGATTCGTGGACCCTCCCTAACCAATAGGGAAAACGGTTTCCTGGGGTAAAACTATCCTCCTTTGCAGCAGGTCTTGTGTGCCCTACTGCAAACAATCCAACAGTAGCCCCTCTACTTAATTACAACTCTCAGAACTGTTCTTCCCATATGCAAAAGCCCAGTCTGTACCCAAGAGGTGTGGTCTGGAAAATAAGCAACACCTTCTCTGTGGTCAATCAAAACCAGTTCTGGGGGTAGCTCCTTCCCCACTGGGATTGTTACATGGCTGACTAGAGGGACAAAGGAGACGACAGGCCAAGGTGTTAACTACATCCGCCTGTGGCAGGGTAGGCCACGTTGAAGTTAATTAAGTTCCTGGACACTGCCCAAATGGTCATCCTGTCAAAGCAACAGAACACCTCCCCACACCGAAGGACTTGTTTACACTCTGGGAGCAAAGTCACACCTCATCAAAGAGGCTCTTCAGCTCCTGTGTAACAGTTGGGCTTCTAGAGGCTATGGGCATGTAAAAGGTGACTTTTAAAAGTACCCTTCTAAAATATGTAGTACAAATCCAATTTTACCAGTGAATTGGACTTGTAATAAATCTTTTAAAAAGTGCAAGAATGAACTTTGTAGCTCCTTCCTTAGTGGAGATAACATTATTTAATTGTAATATTTTATCCCAATGCCTTCCTATGGAACTGCTATCCGTGCTACCATGAAAATAGCTCTTGGGCCTTGTCACTGCAAGGACATGTTTTACATTAAACTTTTACACATCCACCTTTTAAATACCATGCACCCCTGCCATATTTGGCTTTGAGCCCCAGTTAGGGCTGACTCATTAATATTTAAAAGGAGGGTTCAAAAGTGGTTATTTTGACAGGTTGAATTTGCAGTTTTAAAACTGCACAGACAAGCTACAGTAGTAAGCCTGCAATCCTGTTTCGCACTGCAACTATAATGGTGGCACAATATATACTGCAGTCCCTAGTGATATTTAACTTAACTTACTTGGGAAGCCTTTGAACCATATACTAGAGACTTACAGGTAAGTTAAAAACCAGCAGTATCAGTCTAAACCAATGCTGGTGATCATGCAAAAACACAAGTTTTCCTACACCAGTGATGCACTGTTAATCTTTAGGCTGCAGATTGGAAAGATTGACACCCCCACCCAAGGGCCTAACCTAAAGATTACCTCCCTTATACCAGAAGTCTGCATGTCAAAAAAGTATTTAGGCTCAGACCCTTAAGAACAGAACACCCGTTAACAACTGAAGATGCTTCCGGAGCAAACCTTTTGGAATGGCCACATGAAATGGGTCTGTGCAAAATCAGACACAGCCTAGGCACTGAGAATAATTATGACACCTCACTCAAGGAACTACTGACAGAAGTTGTGAAATCTTGTTCTTGGCACCAAGAAATTTTGAGACACTTCACCCATATATTAACCCTTTCACTGCTAGGCCTTTTCCCCCTTGTGCTAAGCATTTGTTTTGGGCTTTTTGGGGTAGTTTGTGCTTAGGTCCCTGTAACTTTTTGTCCACATAAGGTATCCACTCCAAATTTGTGCCCTTTTCTTCCAACATCATGGGAATTTTAAAGGTACCCAGGGTTTGTGGATTCCCCTGGAGGGGACGAAGAAATTAGCCAAAATACAGCTACATTTTTATTTTATGGGGAAAAAGTGCTGCAGAGGAAAGTGTCTGGTTTTTCCCCTGCAAATGGTATCAACAAAGTGTTTGTGGTGCTGAAATCATCATCTTCCCAGCTTTCAAGGACAAGCCGACTTTTGTCAGAAAACCAACATTTTTTACACAGTTTGGGCATTTTACTGGGACATAGCCTATTTTTGCTACTTTTTGTGCTTTCCACCTCCTTCCAGTTAGTGGTAGAAATGGTTGTAAAAGAAATGATGGATCCCAGAAAGCTATACATTTCTGAAAAGTAGACTAAATTTTGAATTCAGCAAGGGGTCATTTGTGTAGATCCTTCAAGGTTTTTTTATAGAAACTAACAGTTGAAACTCAAACAAATTGAAAATGAGTTGAAAAAAACAGCCATTTGTGCCAACGTTTTCACCTGTAACTTCTTCTAAGTATGACATATGTTTGAAAGTAATATACCGTTACATCCGCTGGACCCTTCTGGTTGTGGGGATATATAGGACTTGTAGGTTCACCAAGAACCCGAGGAACACAAAGCCAATAACTGAGCAGCGTCTTGCAGTGGTTTTTCATTGTGTACCGGGTAAATAGCAATAAATTTGGTAAAATTTAAGAGTGAAAATTAGGTATCAAAGACACCTATGTATTTCCGAAATGGGAACAAAATATAGAGTTTAGAAATAGTAGCTATTTGCACATCTCTGAATTGTGGGTACCCATTGTAGACTGTGAATTGTAGTACATTTTTCAAAGTGACTTCATTTTTACACATTGTCGTACATTAGGAAGGCAGAAATATATAGAAAGTCAATAGGTAATAACAGTTGCTCCACAATTATGAGTTCCCCTAAGTCTCCTGATAAAAATGGTACCTCACTTGTGTGGGTAGGCCGACTGCCCGCAACAGGAAACGGCCCAAAACGCAACGTGGACACACCACATTTTTACAGTGAAAACAGACCCTTTTTTTGCACAGTGCTTAGCTGTGGATTTTGAACCCTAGCTCAGCCGGCACCTAGGAAAACCTAGCAAACCTATGCATTTTTTAAAACTAGATACCCAGAGGAATCCAGGATGGGGTGACTTGAGTGGCTCTCACTGGTTTCTGTTACCCAGAATCCCTTGCAAACCTCAAACTTTGTTAAACAAACCACATTTTCCTCACATTTCTGTGATGGAAAGTTCTGGAATCTGCGTGCATCCACAGAATTCCACCCACCCCGCATTCCCCAAAGTCTTCCGATAAAAATGGTACCTCACTTGTGTGGGTAGGCCTTGTGCCCGTGACAGGAAATAGCCCAAAACGCAACGTGGACACAACACATTTTTACAGTGAAAACTGACCCTTTTTTGCAAATTGCCTAGCTGTAGATTTTGAACCTTAGCTCTGCCGGCACCTAGAGAAAGCTAGCAACCCTATACATTTTTGAAAACTAGACACCCAGGGGAATCCAGGAGGGGGTGACTTGTGTGCCTCTCACCAGGTTATATTACCCAGAATCCCCTGCAAACCTCAAACTTTGTAAAACAAAACACATTTTCCTCACATTTCTGTGATGAAAAGTTCTGGAATCTGCTTGGATCCACAAAATTCCACCCACCCCGCATTCCCCAAAGTCTTCCAATAAAAATGGTACCTCACTTGCGTGGGTAGTCCTAGTGCCCGCAACAGGAAGCGGCCCAAAATGCAACATGGACACACCACATTTTTACAGTGAAAACTGGCCCTTTTTTTGCAAAGTGCCTAGCTGTAGATTCTGAACCCTAGCTCTGCCTGCACCTAGGGAAACCTAGCAAACCTATACATTTTTTAAAACTAGACCCCCAGGGGAATCCAGGTGGGGGTGACTTGTGTGGCTCTCACCAGGTTCTGTTACCCAGAATCCCCTGCAAACCTTCAACCTTTATGCAAAAAAACACATTTTCCTCACATTTCTGTGATGGAAAGTTCTGGAATCTGCATGGATCCACAAAGCTCCACCCTCCTTGCATTCCCCAAAGTCTTCCAATAAAAATGGTATCTCACTCGCGAGGGTGGGCCAAGTACCCGTGACAGGCAAGGGCCCAAAACATATTGAGGCGACATCCAAATGACCTATCACAAAACAACCTGATTTTGCAAGGGCGGGTCACATGGGTTTTTGGCCCTGGTCTCGGCGGCCATCTTGGGAAACTACCAAACCCACACATTTCTGAAAACTATACACCCGGGGGAGTCCAGCGAGGTATGGCTTGCGTGGACCCCCCAATGTTTTCCTACCCAGAATCCCCTACAAACCTCAAATTTAGCTGAAAAAAATCTAATTTTTCTCAAATTTCTGTGTGGGAAAGTTGTGGGATCACCGGGCTGAAACAAATTTCCTATCACCCAGCGTTCCCCCACGTCTCCTGATACAAATGGTACCTCACTCGCATGGGTGGGCCAAGTACCCGCGACAGGCAAGAGCCAAAACATATTGAGGAGACATCAAAATTACCTATCAGGGGCGTGGCCTGCAGCCGAGGAAGATGGCCGCATACTGAGTAAGCTGCGGTAGCAGATAGCGCAAAACCACCCCATATCCGTTATAATCCGGCCATAGGGTGACGCAGACAGCGGAGCTGACCGGCGGTGAGCCGCTTGCAGGTGTAAACGCGGCGGCAGCGAGGACAAGGGAGGCTTCCGAGCTGGTGGGGCGGAATTCGGGGCTCAGCGCCCGTGAGGGAGAAAATGGCGCCGATGGCGGACGAGTGCTTGGCCTGAAGCGGAAGGTCCTGAGACGTGCACCGGAGCCGTACTTGACGGCGGGAGGTGCTCGGGCTGTGGCGGAGCCCGGGAGTGGTGCGCACACGAGCGGCTGAGAGGCGGCCTGAGGAGATCGGCGGCCGACACAGAGGTGGGTGCGGAGGTGCCCCGGGATCGTCGCTTGGCCAGCTTGGGGCCCGGTGGTGAGCTTGCAGTGCAGGCGCACAGACGCTACGAGCGGTCCCGCTGTCGGAGCGGGGGAACGCGCTGGGCGTGCTTGGCAGACAGTGCAGAGATCCGGAGGCCGGGGAAGCAGCGAAGAGAGCCTGAGATCCGGGGAATTGGCCGCATTGGTGGGGCCTGTGAGAGCGAGCAGGGCCTGCTGAGCGTTGGTGCCTCCCACCGGAGGGCCAAACTTGGATAAATCCGGGGTCTGTGCCCCGCGTACTCTGGGGCTAATTCATTGTGGTGGGAGGCCCGGACAAGCATTGAGTGGCCCGAGGGGTGCTGGGGTGAGAACTCGTCTGCCTGCCCCTGGCTCCCCGCTGCAGCCGGAGCGAGTGATTGGAAGCCTGCTGCGTGGCCGGTGGCAGTAGGGCCTGCTGAGCCGGCCGGCGTGTGACCCGAGCGAGGGTGCGCGGTGGTGTCCCCCACGGCTGGGGTGGCGGGAGACCGGGAGTGGACTGGACGGTTCCTCCGGCCTGCGGTTGGACGGCTGCGGCAAAGGCAGGGGCCCCGGCGTGTGAGCCCTCCCACCACGGCCTCGTCTACGGCCATGGGCCGGCATAAGCTGCCCCTTCCGAACCAAGCCAACCAGATCGACAAGTACACGGTGGCCATGGGGAAGGGAGAGGGCCTCCATGATGGGGGACAACAGGGTGACGACGCGGACGGCGGATCAGACCCGTCACTCAGAGACATCATGCAAGCCATCAAAGACATGCGTGGCACCATGGAGCCCAAACTTGACTCGGTCACTGAGGAGGTTAACCTCCTCCGTGCTGACTTTCGGAACATGTCGGGCAGGGTGGCCGAGACGGAGAGTGGCATTGGGAATCTGCAGGCCAGAACAAAGAAGCTTGAAGAGCAGGTTGCCACGCTAGTGAAGGCCCAGGGCGACGTCGTAGCCCGCCTGGAGGATCAGGAAGGCCGGGCGCGACGCAACAACGTCCGCATAGTAGGGGTGCCGGAGGGGTTGGAAGGGCCGTCCATGGATTGTTTTGTAGAGGAACTGATACTGCAACACCTTAAGCCGAAGCGTCTCTCAAAATTTTTCTCCGTTGAAAGAGCCCACCGCGCATTGGGGGGGAGGCCCAAGCCTGGGGCCCCTCCGCGCACCATCATTGCCCGGTTCCTGAACTACCGGGACCGGGATGCCATCCTGCAGGCCTCACGTACCACCGGGGACCTACGACTGGAGAACGCAATGATCCGTTTTTTCCCAGACTTTACTTTACAGGTCCAGCGCCAGCGCAGGTCCTTTGAGGGCGTCAAGCGAGCCCTTAGGGACCAGGGTGTGAGGTATATGATGCTTTTCCCTGCACGGCTCAAAATCCTGGATGGAGAAAAGGTGTACTTTCTCGATTCTCCGGCGGAGGCGAGCGACTGGATAGAGGGATGGCGGACCGTGGGCCGCCAGGGTGGAGCGCGACGCCGGACCTCCAACGACACCTCTCGTGAGGCTGGGAAGGACATAGCACCAACCCGAGAGAGCCAGGAGCGTGAACGCCCGCCGCCGGAGGACTGATGGTGACATAGGCTGCACTGAGGGCTACATATGGGTGAGGCAGGTAAAGGCGTGCGCCTCTTGCGCCCTGGAGAGTTGGGGGCCACTAGTCACGCTGCACAAACATTTTGAACATCTCCGAGACTGTAAGTGGCCGCGCTGGCTGATGAGGACTGCACGTCCAAAGGGTTCTAGGCGTTGGCCCGCTGGGGTTTGGGGGAGGGGGGGAGGGTGTGTGCTAGTTTTTCGCTCAAGGGGTGGGAATCCGACAGTCAGTTGTGCCAGTTTCTGCGAGTTGTGGGCTTACGTTCCCTCATTTAGTTGAAATGGGATTATTTGGGCGACAGGCACTCTGCAAGTTTTTAAGGTGGGTGGTTGGGGGCCCACTTAGCAGGGAGGCAGGGAGGGGGGGGCGGACTGGGGGGGGTGGGATGGGGTTGATGGGAAGTTTAAGTTTAGCTCATGTCAATATATTTATTTCAATGCTGTTGTATTGTGGGGGCACTACGCAGTGGCAGGGTGGAAATCCGTCGAGGTTGTGGACTCACAGTGGGGATGGGGGATCAGGCTAAGATCAAAATATGGACATGGAATGTCAATGGGATGGGCAACAAGATCAAGAGAACTTTGGTATTGCAGCACCTGAAACGCCATTCCCCAGACGTGGTGCTCTTGCAGGAAACCCACCTCCGGGGTAATAATTGCAGGGCCTTGGATAGGTTCGGGTACAAGATGGTAGCACACTCCGGATTCACGTCCGGCTCGAGGGGGTGGGAATATTGGTCCGTAGGAGTCTGCCAGTAACCGTATTGAATTCCTGGACAGAGGACGCTGGGTGCTTCGCGGCGGTGGCGGTGAGATGGGAAGGACGTACGGTGCTCCTATGCTCATGCTATATCCCGCCCGGCCTGCATGCCACACTCTACAAGAAACTGGGGACACACTTGGCGAACCTCCCCAACGGCACTCTGGTCCTGGGGGGTGACACTAAAGCGGTAATGAACGTCGAATTGGATCGGTCAGGAGACAGACGGGCCAGCGGAGGGGAGATGGGCCTGCGGGGCTTCACGGACGCAATGGGTCTTTGCGATATATGGCGAACACGGTTCCCAGCCCGTAGACTCTACACCTTCTATTCGGCCAGACATGGCTCCTTCTCGAGGTTGGACTATATTTTCACGCGGGGGGATCAGTTGGGAGATTTTGTAGACCCGTGCATCATGGCGCGAGGTATATCGGACCACTCTCCGGTGGGTGTTCTCCTTAGGGGGACGGCGGTAGACAGGGCCGCATTCCCGCGAATAGATCCATGGCGGTTAAAAGACACTTCGATTACTGATAAGCTTCGGGAGGGCTCCGAACATTATTTCTCCGACAATCAGGGGTCGGTTACCTCCCAGCTAACGTTGTGGGAGGCATACAAGGCGGTCCTGAGGGGACAGGCCCAGGCTTTGATCGGCGCCCAGAAGAAAGAGGAATCGCTGCAGATTCAACAGTTGGAGCGCGAAATCGAGTCTCTGGAGCGAGAGGCCAGTGCGTCGCCCTCGCCGGAGCGCAATCATGTTCTAGCCATGAAACACAAGGAACTTCTCTCGTTAGCGGAGGGTGAGGCACGTGCCTACTCCCTCGCCACGCAGCATCGGATATATGACGCAGGGGACAAGAGTATGAAGCTTCTCGCGTGGCTGGAGCGTCGTGACAGGGAGCGTTCCTGGGTTACGGAGGTGCGGGATGGTTCTGGGGCCCTGGCTTCCACGAGCGCGGCCATAGCGGAGGCTTTTGCATCCTACTATGAAGGAGTATATACCCCAGTGTGCACTAGAACTGAGAGAGACTGTGAGGAATTCCTGCGAGACTTTGCGTTGCCTATGCTATCTCAGGAGCAAACTGAGCGTCTGGATGCAGACCTCACAAGAGCGGAGCTGGGAGAAGCCCTCAATGCCCTCCAGGCCGGCAAGGCGCAGGGACCCAACGGACTCCCGGTTGAAATTTTTAAGAAACAGGCGAGTGTGGTACTGGAGCCCATGCGACGCATGCTCCTTGAGGCGCGGGAGGTGGGCGTGCTTCCGCCCGACCAGAGAGAGGCCACGATTGTGGTTATTCATAAGGCCGGGAAACCGGCGGACTGCTGCTCTTCCTATCGGCCTATCTCCCTCCTGAACGTGGAGGCGAAGGTATTGGCCAAGGCCTTAGCGACAAGACTGCTATCCGTACTTCCCGACCTCGTGCATGTGGACCAGTCGGGTTTTATGCCCCACAGGAGCACTCGGCACAACCTGCGGAGGCTCTATGGTATTCTGCACATGACTAAGGACGTGGGAAATGCGCAGACGGCATTGATGGCGCTGGACGCCTCAATGGCCTTCGATAGCATCGAATGGCCATACCTATTTATGGTGCTGAATAGACTGGGCTTGGGCCCAGTGTTCGGTAGCTGGGTGAGACTCCTATACACGCAGCCGATGGCAAGGGTGAGGGTCAATGGGGTGATGTCCCGGGCTTTCTCCTTGTACAGGGGCACTAGGCAGGGCTGCCCCCTGTCACCACTCCTGTTTGCCCTGGCCCTGGAG
Source organism: Calotriton arnoldi (assembly GCA_963921515.1). Classification (NCBI taxonomy): domain Eukaryota; kingdom Metazoa; phylum Chordata; class Amphibia; order Caudata; family Salamandridae; genus Calotriton; species Calotriton arnoldi. The sequence goes on from CAWUFW010003543.1 coordinate 124,084, forward strand.
CCGCTCGCTCATTGGATCAGAAGAGATAGGGCCTTTTGGGGCCTGGCACTCACGGATGAATGGGAGGAGCGTATTTCTTTATACGCAGACGATATTGTCCTATATATGGCCAGACCCTACCATTCGATGGCGCGGGCTCTCCACCTCTTCGCCCTTTTTGGTAGCTATTCTGGCTACTCGATCAATTGGGCCAAGTCGGTGGTTTATCCTCTGTCGGGTCCACCTCCTCGCATCCCGCGACACCAGAGACACAGAGGAGTTCTTCGCCCGTAATCTGGAGCCTCAACTGATGAGGCTGGGGGTGTACATTGAACACTGGAGGTCTCTGCCCCTGTCCTTGATGGGGCGCGTGGTGCTCTTTAAAATGCTGGCGCTGCCACGACTTCTATATATCCTCCAAAATACACCGTACCTGGTCCCGACGGCGACATTCAAGCGGATCTCCCAGGAGTTGCGGACGTTACTTTGGGACGGCGGCAACCCGAGGATTGCACTGCAGAAGCTTACGCGGGGGGTGTACGACGGGGGGCTGGCCCTCCCGGATGTTCAACTCTACTACTGGGCAGCGCAGTTGCAGGTGGTCAACGACTGGGTTTACGCGCCGATCTCGGAGCCGGCTTATAGAATGGATAGGCACGCTATGATTGGGGGAACCTGCGAGCCATATCTCTACTCCCGCAGGCGGGGTCGTGACCTGCCCGCGCACACCGGGGTGGTGCTCCACTGCTGGAGGGAGGCCAACAAATTCTTGGGCTGGACGAACACCCTAACGGGACGGACCCCGCTTTGGACGGGCGACCAGCTAAAGGAGGTGGCGGGACTATCAGGCTATAGGGGGTGGAAACTGATCGGCATCGAGTATCTTGGGGATGTGTGGAAGGGGGGGGCCCCTGTCCCCTTTGCGGCTCTGAAAAAAGAATACCAACTTAATGATTCCCAACAATACCACTACCTGCGCCTTGTACATGCATTGCAAGCCCACATCCGCGCTGGCACTTCCATCCCGGAGTACTCCCCTATGGAGGACAGGCTCCTTCTCGACCCCATTCTAGCGAAACCCACGTCAACGATCTACCGAAAACGTATTAATAATATGCCGGACCCCCTTGGTCCCCTGCGGGCGAGATGGGAGGGAGACATTGGGACACTAGACGATGACGACTGGCAGGACGCCCTGCAGAGCCCTCGCGAAGTTGCGATCCGGCCGCGATTCCGCCTCGTGCAGTTAAAAATACTTCACAGGGTCTACTATCCCCGCACCCACCTGTTCTCCTGGGGTAGGACTCTATCGCCCTTGTGTGTGAGGGGCTGTCAAGGGGAGGGTTCATTCTATCACATTCTATGGGATTGCCCACTCATAATTCCGTTTTGGACTAGGGTGACGCAAATGATGGAGGGGGTGGTGAGGTCCCCGGTCCCACTGGAGCCCAAGTGGCTCTTGCTCATGATTAAAGGAGCCACAGACTGGACACGGCATAACGAGATTTGGTTAGGGCTGGTAGCAGGGGTGGCGAAACGCAACATAGCCAGGTGCTGGGGTGCACAGGCGCCCCCCTCGTGGGATCAGTGGCTCTGTGACTTGGATTGGTGTCAGAGGGCGGAGGAAACGGTCTATAGGTCCCGGGGATGTGTGAACAAATGGAGGAAGGTGTGGGGTCCCTGGCAAAGGTTTCGAGCCTTACAAGATGGGTTGGGATAGAAGATTGTTGCAATTACTCATCTGTATTTCCATGCATGCAAAATATATGACGAACTGTGATCCCTGTGACTGTATCATGAACTGCCGCTGTGTACTGTACTTGAACATGAGCAATGTTAATAAAAAGAATTAAAAAAATAAAAATAAATTACCTATCACAAAACAACCTGGTTTTGCAAGGGGGTCACCTGGGTTTTTGGCCCCGGGCTCGGGGAAACTACCAAACCCACACATTTCTGAGCACTAGACACCTGGGGGAGTCCAGCGAGGTATGGCTTGTCTGGACCCCCCAACGTTTTCCTACCCAGAATCCCCTGCAAACCTCAAATTTAGCTGACAAAATCACATTTTTCACATATTTTTGCGTGGGCTCACCGTGCCGGCACAAATGTCCTACCACACAGCTTTCCCCTCAGTCTCCCGAGTAAAATGATACCTCACTTATGTGGGTGGGGCAAGGGCCTAGGCCTGGGAAGGGCCAAAAACATAGGCATAAAGGGTATAGCACAGCGAATTTTAAGCGCTACATTTTTTTAAAATACGTTCTTAACCAATTCTGTATTGGACACCCACACGAGTTGGCGATGCGGCGCGCGCAAGATAAATTGGTTTATTTATTTAAATATTTACCTTACTCCTGTGTGTCGCATGTTGGACTCCACTACCCCCCCACCCTGCCCCTCCCCCACCCCGCCTCACCGCCCCGCAGCACTCCCACGGCGAGCCACCACTGGTGGTTTGATGTTGAGCTAATACCCTTCTTGATGAAGATAAATCTCTATTGCCATGCTCAATTATGCCGCCATCTGCAAGGAGTCGATTATGTATGTACATGGACACCCCTCCTGAGGGATGACCACCCAGTTGTGAGATCTTGGCTGTCAAGCTGTATTCTGTGACGTCTACCCAGGAACTAGAAATGATCGGCCAAGCCTCTTGGAGGCAGAGCACGTCGTCCTGCCTCAGAGTTGTAATGAAATCAGGATTAGATTTTATTGTGTTAAAACCTTTAATGATCCAGCAGCAGACAGAGACTAGTGTGTCCAAGAGGGAATGCCTGTTGATAGGTTTGTGTGCTAGGAGAGCGTACTAAAGCCAGGCCCAGTTATTATCCTTTGTGGTGTGCAGTGTCCATTGCCACTTATTGCTCTTTTGCAGTCCCTGGAGATCACCAGGCTTCGAGCCCTTTCATGGAACTCCCGGTATAGAAAACAATGGTCCTAGACTTTTTAGCGCCACAATTTAGTTCAGAAAGACATTCATTGGTCAAAACATATATGATACATATAGGATGAGCATTTAGATCATTAATGTCCCATCAATTCATTCAGTATGCAATCATGTATATCCTCAAAAGATACAAAGGCACCCAAAATTGCTCCAATAGTGACTGTTTATTTCACAGCTATTTCATCATAGATCACCATATTCATTTTATTCAAAAATAGAGATAGGTTGCTCCAAAGGGAGTGTGGGAGATAAAAAAGTGCTCGTGAAGTAAGATAGATGTATAGGAGGGGAATCCAGAAGACAATATCAATAGACAATCAGTTTCGCATTTCAAAATCCTTAGTAAACTGGTCGTGGTTCACAGTAACACCAGTTTTACAAATAGGCCTGTCCCTCATGGATTTATAAGTATTTATTTCAAAAACTTTCTGATGGTGCACAGAGAGTGTTCCTCTGTGAAAAGGGCAGGGTTTAGCGGGACGCCAGGTACAGGCCCACTGGGGGAGAGTGTCGAGATGCTTTGGGCGATTCTTCACCTGTGATTAATTCTACGCCACAGCCTGTCTTCAGATTTATTCGTAGACACGCCGCAAATCTGTGCGGACCACCACACGAGGGGCTGTATCCTGACTTCACTTCTTCATAGGTTGCCAACTTCTCCCCCTCCCCCGGTCCTGAGGAAGACCCGCCTGCAGAGGATATAAATTACCCTCAAAGCGACAGGGTCGAAACGTCATGGGTTTCCGTGGCCAGCTGGGGGTTGGCCATCACATCCCATTCCTGCTGGGCGGTAGAATCAGCAGATGCCACACTCAGGAACTCAGTATATCCGACTCCTGTGTTGGAGATGACTGTTCCTGGGCATCTTGGGCTTTGCGCTCTCTTGAAGGGTTCCTTATCCTGGTCCACGTGCTCCTACCTCTGTGGAGATCTGCTCTTGGCAACTTTGCTTTTTACCTCATCAATTAGCATAGACATGGCTTCTGGAAGGGACAAGAGCTTCTCAATAACTAAGCCACATTTACATGGCTTGTCTTTTTCCTTAAATAAGAGTAAGATTCAGGTTGTGGGTGCCTTCTCGGCCTGTGGTGTCATCCTCATTGTCAAGATTATTCCATGCTTGCCGATTTGGCTCATTGCACCACAAGGGATGCACAGGTGCAGGGGCCCATGGGCTCATGATTTGTCTTTATCTTCTGGAGGAGGTGAGGGGGAGGGGAATCCTCCATCCTGTCTGCCTGCGCTTCATCCCTTCCTGCATCAGAGCGTTTATGCCCGCCCCTGAGGCTTCCCCTTCCTTAACATTATCCCCAATCCACTATTAACTGATGCACTTCCTGCGATTAAATAACTCTTGATCCCTTTAATATTAGGGCCATTCGACAAGTCCAAATCCTGCTGTTGCAGAGTGGGCCAGGCTTGAGGCTTCTCAAACTCTTCTGTCCCTGGGCTTTCTGTGCCCCTCTTTGCTTCTTGAACTCTCGAGCGTGCCTGAAGGAGTAGAGAGCTCCGAGTTCTCATCGTGCAACTACTTGAGAAGACATATATCACACTCTCTTTTCGAGAAACAACAGGTTAGACTGTGATCAGTGCTCGACTGTGAGTTTCTCTTGTCTGGAGTGTACTTCTCTGCTACCCTTCCTCAATTAAAATGTCTCTGAATGTGGACTCTGATCACTTATCTATTTTGCTTTGATGCTGGAGGGCCAGCTGCGGTGTTAAAGTTGTGAAGTATATCTTTTTTTAAAGGATGAGGAATTAGAATGGTATATCTAACCCTTCTTAAGTCCAAAAATATCCCCACTTTTGCTAACGTTGGAGTGAAGATAGAAATTCTAAACCCTTCAAGTCCTACACTTTACCTAATTTTGTTTAAATTTGAGTTAGAATAGTAAATTAGACATCTTTGAAGTCCAACACATTTTTGAGTGTTGTTTTTGATAGTATGAAAATAAATATAAATATATATATATATATATATGTAATTTACATTACTAATTAAAATTATTTCTTTCAATTTATGTTATTATTTTGCATTTTTATATTTGAAATAAATTATATATAATGGTATAAATATGAATTTGTGACAGACTTTTGATTATATATTGTTCCATGATATTTTTGACTCTATATTTTGGTATTTTACACCCAAAGGGCCTGATTACGATGTTAGGCGGACTCACGTCTTCCGACATCGTCGAGGTCTTGGGACCAACCGACCTCCGGACTGTGTTCCCAACACTGCCATTACAATGTGACTGCATGGTGTGATCACATACTCCCATTTCCCTATGGGACACCGGCTGTAGCCAAGCTCCCATGGAAAAATGGGAGCCTGTGTAAATCCCTGCACCACGTGGCAGGCTCCTCATGGTACCTGCAACATGGTGCAGGGACTTACAGGAGATCACCATAGGTGCCCCCCAGGCCCCCAACTGGAGCCAGCGAGGACGTGGGGGCCCTGCTAGGGGCCTCCAAAGTCGCTTTCCGACAGGCTTTTCATGTCGGAAAGCCCAGCATGAAAAGCATGTCGGAAACCGACATCATAATCCCTACGGCGTAAACGCCGTACATAGGGCATTATGAGTGGCCTCCGACTGGCCAACCGGCTCCTTGAGCCCATCGGAAGCCAGTCAGTCCGACCAGCCGATTTAAAACCTGCCAGCCTTTATCATAATAAGGCTGTTGGATTTGAAACTTATGATGTGAGTCGTAGTAGGCCCCAAAGTATGCAAAATCAATATTTTTGGAGATGATATTTTTGACACAATATTCTGGTGTCACAATATTGTTGTCCTGAATATTCTGTCATACAGCCGTTAAGAGATGTCTGCAGGGCCGGCAAACATCTCTAAATATGGGTGACAGGATGTTTGTTAGGGCAACATAGTTAGTCTAAATCAGGTCCTTTACTTGTGGTGGACTACCATCCAACCTATCTAATAATTCACTTTCTTAGAAGTATCAAGTATACCTTCCCACCTTCTACCTCCTTCCACTACCCCTCATTTTTAAAGACGCTCAGCACCAAGAATGGAGCTTATCTCTCTTTAACTCAATTTATTAACTTTAAGAAAAATGTATTTTAATAAGTTCTAAGCAAGTTAAAACCCTCAAAGCACGACTGCAAACGCATTTGAAATTTAAGCAAAACTCAACTTAATAAAAAGGAGTTTCAGAAATACAAATATTTATCTTACCCTAAAATTAGCTCACTAAAAAACATTATGATGCAAGTCATCGGAAATGTGGCATTAGCGGAAGAGGCAGGTTGGATTGATATGTGTACAGAACACTACTTATCACAATTGAGCGACGGGCTGCAGCGTGCCAGCTGCATTAAGCCACTCTCCTGGTAAAAGTCAACTCAGGTACCTATAAATTATTTATCTGGCAATATCTGTTGGCATCACAAACGAAGACGCACAGAGAAGGTGCATTGCACATAGAATATTAAATCCGGTTGCCTTTATCGAACTACGGAAGCTGGTAATGCGGACTCAGTGACACAATTCTCACTGCCAGCAAAATCTTCATTACTCGACGGAAGCCCCAGCAGCTGGAAAGGGTTTGTTTGAAATGCGGGTAGCACACTCTGTGCCAAGATACCTCACGGAATGATGGCACATGAGCGCAGGCATCCTCCAGGGAGGCTTTTAAGGGGTCCATCAGACTTTTAAAGCAAGCTGATTTTAAGAATACAAGTTATATATGCTCCTCGGGACTGTGTCAGATGTTTTAAGCCTCACTTCTTGATGACGCTTGGTGGCTATTAAGAATATTGATTATTGCTTACTGATCGACACAGCAATGGCATTAGAGTAATGAGAGAGGCCTTGCTTTGATGGATTCGCTTATCTTGCTATTATAGGGAGAAAGAAATGGTAGTATGTGTTTCCATCTTATACAAAGCATCCTTGCAAATATTAAAACCCTGGATTTAGAATTGTATTGGTCCCTCACTAACTCCGTTTAATGTGCACTCTCCAGGAGCCGAGGCAACTGATGATGTGACCTGTAGCCGGTGAGATTGCTTTTGCATCAGGCCTCCTCTGTATCGGGGCGGGGCCTTCGTCAATAAACACCGCCTGATTTGTTGGCAGACAGTTTGCTTCATCACAACCTGACAAATATCCCATCCGTCTCATTGCAAGTGCCACAGGATATAATGCATGTCAGTTTGTGGTGGAGTAAATCATCCACAAAACTTTAGATCAGGCCTTTATTGTGGTGCCCTGTCAGCAGAGTGTATTTATCCATAGTTTGCATTTTGTACGTGTTGGGTTTTTAGACCTCAATAACTGGGGGAATGCACAGATTATATATGGTATATAGGACCGCCTACCGTACATGATAAGGCTATTGCCAGTTACCGAGGAGTTCCCTGACCATATTGAGGAACGAGGCCGATGGCCAAGTTCCTTTATAATCATTGGCGGCTGGTGGCTTTTCAAAGTGGTGAGGCGTAAAAGTTAGGGGCAAGTTTGTCTTCGCAAGTGAGCCCGACTGGCATAAGGAAGGATCGTGGGGGTCTCCCACCGAGATCATTTTTTAAAAAAATGGGTAAATAGTGCATTTTAAGCTAATTTTGCCAAAGTATTTGTTTATAACGTAGTAAGAATCTAGACCACATATAGGGTGCACATGAAAATTGACTTGCATCTTAGTTCATTAATGGCATTGTTGTTAAGGGGGAGGCTGAATGCTTCTAGTAAAGTACACCTGCACCCCATTAGCATTGTCTAGGGACATCGTGTTGGACTAAACCGGACTTGCATTTTTATCTGTCACAAATCTAACATAAAATAAAAACATCAGTGGACAGTGTAAGGCCCAAAACCCACCATGAAAAATGTACTGTGAAAACACACTTCCTTCCATAGTAAATGAGCCATACACAGCGACAGTCCTGCCTCGGCATTGCGGTTTTTATTGAAAAAAGGACAGCAGTCGAAATATATCATCTCACAAATACATTCCTTATATTACATATCTATTTCTCACAACAAAACATCAATCACATGCAGCGTTTTTCAATGTCGTTGTGTACAAAAATATAAAAGCCAACAGTTGTAAGAAATAGTAACGTTAACTTGAAAATAATAATAAAAAAATATTGTAAAAATCATTACAAGCACAACAGTGCATCATAGATGCATAATCGGTGGAATTGCATGCAAATTGGACAGACACCCGTGGCTAGCCCTGCACACCCAGAAACATTAAAGTCCAAGAAAAATACTCATAATGTTGTAAACAGATCCACTGCAGGATCCAGCCGGTTTCTGCCAATATAATACATTACCAAACAGCACAGCCAAATACCATTTTGTACTAATCAGAGGACCATACACTTGGAATAAAAGTGATGTACAGTCGCGGCAGGCGTGGCTCATGGGTGGGGGGGCTGGAGGTCACGCGGGGAGGAGGGGTCACGCAGAGAGGTCATGCGGGGGGGTTAATGTAATTTATTTTTTAATAATTAAACTTACCTCTCCGCCGGCCCGGTCCCGCGTCTTCTCTGCTCCTGCTCTCCTGCTCACAGGAACATGAAGCAGAAGCAGGGAGCCAGGCTACCTCCCCTAAGCCAATTACAACGCTGCAAGCAGCGTTGTAATTGGTCGGGACGCCGCCCAGCCAGCGGCTTATGGGGAGGCCATCTTTTCCATGCAGCCAGGGGGCCGACCGAACAGTCTTTGCACACTTGGGAGTGGGCAGGCACACCACTCCTCCCCTGCCTGCTCGCAGAGCAGCCCCACCCACCCGCTCGCCCGCAACCAAACATAAAATGGTAATAACTGAAAGTTATTGCCATTTTATGTTTCTGCTTCTCGCACCGCGAGAAAGCAGTGGGGCGACGCTCCTCCGCCCTAGTGGAGGAGCCGACCCTGGTGATGTAAAAATTACGTACCACAACAACAAAAACAGAGGGTTTCTAAGATTAGGTAAGAGGCTAGGGGAGCGGGAAAGCAGAGTTGTTGTTTAGTAATGTCATAAGTTCACCACATTGAGGAAACATTTGTACACGAGCAAAGGATAACAGGTGATATAATATGACGAGAAAGGGTGGTAAACCGAGTTGGGCGCACTTGGCTAAATAAATCACTACCCTGCAAGTCTGGTGTCCTTTATGCCCATAAAGATAGAGCAATAGCTGAATTAAGGAAACAATATTAGCCCACACCTAGGCTAAAGGTATACTCACCACATAGTGGCAGGTGTGTGTGTGTGCACCTGATATCCATGCTCTACAGGTATGCTCACCACTTGGTGGCACCGTGGCAGGTGTGTGTGCTAGGAATATCTGCACGCTTTACACGCTGCAAAAGCCGGGTTTCTCGCAGCTCTCGCACAGGGTCTGGCACCGACCCTCTCTCTCTCACCTCTGCTGTGCGGGTAAATTACCACAATGATGAAAAGGCCCCATGCAGAGGTGACTGAAGACACCAGCAAGAATAAGGCCCATTAAATTTATACCAGGTGCTATTTATAGCAGGCATAGCCTGCATTGCTAAAACATGCATTTGCACTGCTGGGCTATTTCAAACATGCTGGGGACAGTTAATTGCCCCCCGCTCAAATTAAGTTCCAATCACATTGTATTACCAAGAACGCAATTCGATCTGTTCCCTTAATTAAAAGTTGTCTAAACAATGCATGGCTAAAGCCTCCTTTCGCAAAAAATACGTGGAATTTCACCTCTAGCAAATCACTGCAAAAGTACATCGTGTTGGTACCTTTGTTACGAGAAAGTGCACCTCTTACTGGAATCAAGTACTTTTCTTCTGTTGCAGCTTGTGTTTGTCTCTTATCAGGGGAAGTCTTCACCATCTTTATGCTGCTCAGCAACTTGCACAGCTACGCCAATCCCTTGATATACATTTACTACTGTGGCCATATCCCATACTGCGTAAGCCAGCTTGAACACTTTTCAAACCAGGAGAAGTCAGCCACCACAGCGAGTATTAACTTGGGAAAACGCAGCCTGAAGATATCACTTCCATCTAATCTGGTGCCTTGTGCCTTGATATGGTACCTCGTGGTACTGGGAATATGCATGGCTTGCCCCTCTAGGCTGTTGTTTCTTTCTTTTTTTTTTTTTTACAATTAGGGGTTTGAGTTCTTGGAAAGAGTCCATTCTGAGAACCGTCTCTTGATTTTGATAAACCCTTGACAGTCAAATCAACTGTAAAAACATCTCCCCTTCTGGCTGCTATGTTAATTGTAATTGAATTTACCACAAAGTAGATAATGTTACAGGGCGGTTAAAACACAGTCTGGGCATGTCGGAATTCGGTGAACAGAAGAGCTGAGTTGAACATAGGGACGTGAATGGAATGAAAAGTAGAGTGTTTGCACTAAACTTACCTTCTCGCCGCCCCCTCAGTGCTCTTATCTTCCTGTCCTGAGTTCTGACTCTCGGCAGTGCATGGGGTGCAGTACACAGGTTCCCAGACTCCTCTATGCCAATCCAGTTGCTGCTCTCATGCTGGTAATACTATTACCCAGCATGAGAGAAGCGCCAGGATTGGTCTGAGCATTCCGGTTTTGCGCTCAAACAGAACCTGGGAGTCTGTGTCTGTTCTCCACCAGCTTGTGCAACACAGCTCAGGTTGGAGACTGATAAGTGCGCATGTCGGTTTGGCCATCCTAAGGCAGCAGGCCAACTCCTCCTCCATGTTACTGTCATCAGGATGGCCCCGCTCCAAGACTCGGCACCGTGATTAAAAATAAAATGATAATAAAATTGTTTTATTATCATTTTATTTTTCATGTTTGCATCTGCTGGCTCTCAGCAATGGGGCGACGCTTCTCTGCCATAACTGAGGAGCCACCGCTGTTTATAATGTTATGGAACTCCAAGGTGACTTGCAATATCCTTATCATGTACGGCAGGGGGTACTTTATGTCTTATAAAACATGATAACATCATCACCTTTCTCAGAAGCCATTTAATTCCTTGGAACATCAATCAATCAATCATGGCCTATATTGCGCGTCTACTCACCCAAGAGGTTCTCAAGGCGCTGATCATAGGTCTTTCATATAAAAGAGAGAGAATGTTTGCAAACATGAAGAATAAAAATAGAATCTCTAGTGTAAAATTAAACACATTAAAAAAATCTGTGAGATATTTGTTGCAAGAAGATATTAGAATCAGTATAAAACAAGCCAGGTTCTTTTTTCTAAAAAAAAGGCTCAGTCGCTCAGAATGTGTAGAAACATGCAGAAAGATTCTAAGTTTTCTATAACTAAGCAAGGCGTGCAAAAAATAAACATGTTGCCAAAAATATCTCCTCTCTGGTTGTCATTGAACAGCTACATAAACAGCGGAATAAAGAAAAGCTACCTCCATTTTTATTCTTTAAACAGCTGTTTTATTTATGCTCCATGACCTGACCTGCCTTTTCTCTTGGCTGCTGACTCTGGCAACAGGCATTGTGATTCCAGAACAAACCAGTAGTAAGTTAGTACAGTTGAGTTCTGACGTAATTTCTTTATAATTGGTGACTGAGTGAATCACAAGTCACTGTTTATAAACAAATTAGGGACAGGCTTTTATACAGGGATCGCAGAATCCAATGTATTATATAAAACTAATGATGATGGTAGTAATGTTTAAAGGCGCACCACATTCATATAAATACCGTTCTGCAAAATGACAGCGTGATCCTGCTTCTGCCCGCGTTAGTACTAAACCAGATACATCATCCAGGAGGGTGGGTGTCTCCAAGAGGGAATTCCACTAATAAGCATTCACAGCAGAAGTTAAAACCGCAATTACTTTCCAAACAAAAGTTAACAAATAAATAGATCGACGTAAAAGTTGTGCCTGGCCTCCTGCTCGAGTGCATGGCCTCACATTTGACCTGTCTCTAAGGCAACAGTGTTTCCTGAGAAGGCCAGCTGTGTCCCTTCTTTGACACCTCAGCACGAAAAACACCCAACACGCCTGACAGGTTGATATTAAAGGGAGGAAGAGATGTGCACAATGATTCAGCTGTCACCAGAGACTTGTGCAATTATCAACAACAGAACTGTTGAAGAGAAGCAGCAGGAGTCAAATAGTTCACAAATGGTCAAAGTATTCTACAAAAAACATAAATAAAAACCAGGGTCTCACGTATAGAGACAGAGAGTCGCACAAAACCAGTAAGTAGGGTCATATTCCTCTTTTTTGAGTCATCCTCTTTTCTCATCCACTAGCATCCTCTAACAGATGTTGGCCTGCAATTCTTCAGCACCCAGAGGGTATCCCCAACAATAGACTGGCCTGCTCTTAAAAATCCCCTTGGGTCTCCCTACACCCCACACTTACCAGATTTTATTCAGCAGCTGCCGGTGCAGGTAAGAGCGGTGGGGCCGGGTGGGGGATTTTGACAGACGAAGATGAGAGAAAATTATTTATTTATTTAATTTTCCCTCGTGGTTGTCTGTCGAATTCCCCCCCTCCCCGCCCCCCAACCCGGCCTCACCTCCCCACGGCTCTTACCTGCACGGGCCGCTGCTGATTTTATTCACCCCCAGTAGGTCACTGGTGGAAGCACAGATGACTTCTACTCACAGTTTTTGGTACAGTCATATCACAAAAACGTTCCAGATATCAGCTCTTTCAGCTGGCTGTTCTTAGCCACATTCCTTAACACCTTATCATGCTAGCTGGATAATAATCCGTGGAGACAGACCCAATGTTCCCTGGTGATTGGCGTCTTAATCACCCCATTTCTTTGGGGCTATCAACAGCTGTGGGTCAGCTGGCCAACCTCTTCTGTAGCTGGCTTCAAGTCTCCCCTGCTGACTCCTTGCCACCTTTAACAGATGTCTTGTCCTACAACGAGTGCTACATAATGCTACATGTGCACTTTTGACAATTTAGCTGACAGTATCTCAGATGGCTGACACAAACTCGTTATACATTAGAAGTTCTTGTTGCTAAAGTAACGAAGGTGGTCCAGGTGATGCGTTATCTCTAAGGCAAAATACGGGCCATCAGGGGCTGCTATCTGTTATGCTCTGTATTTTATGCCTGTTTGTGATTATGTGCGTCTTTGTATGTTCCGTGTATCATGCCGGCTTGTGGTCACTAACTAGCCTGTTGCTGGTTAGTTCAAGTACAACCAAAGACAGGGACATTTTTTCCCTAATGTGGACTTTGTGTGAGATAAATCAATCTTTATATACAGTTTTGGTTCCTCGTTATGATGAATGCTTACTTCAAGAGTCAATGAGCTGTGGAATGCCCCACGAACGAATGCAACATCAGGTATTGGCAAAAAACGACACCATTCTGCAAAGGCACTTGTGTACAGTGCAAACAGTGTGTTCACATTGCTATGCCTTAATATGGTGTACACTCAAGCAGCATCGCCAGAAAGTATGAGTATCCAAGTTTGATGAACTGTCAGTCTTTTTCAAATGTTGGAGATCATTAACGGTTGTCCATTGCCTCAGGGTGTTGCCACCCTTGGTTTTGCCTTCGACCTCTGGGCCAATTTAGAATTGGTGGACTCTGTTTTCATGTGTGACCTATACTTCCTTACATCTGGACTCCATCAGGACTTTCTTGAACGTTGTTCATCATTTACTAGCATCCACGTTGAGTGTGGAGGTGCCATGCTCCGTTGGCACACTGTGCCTGTGTGAACCTTAGCCTTTTCTGCAAATGAGTGTGGCCGAGGGGCCAGAGACACATTATGTCAGTGATGTCATTTCTCTATGCAAACTGCACAGGCCTCATAGCAGAGCATCCTGTCAGGAGCTACATCAGCACCATGTGTTCTCCATAGAGCAGCTTCAGACTCTCCTGTGTTTGTCTTCTGAACCATCACAGAGGGTTTATACCATCGCCCTGCCCTCCTAGGAACTGTATTGGCAAAAAGAACGAATCTAGAAAAGTAACTAAACTTCCTTCTTTGGGGCACTTTCAGAATTGATTCAACCTAAAGGAATACATACCCAATGGTTTCCACCAAAACTGCACATACATCAAAACAGACATTCAGTCTGTTGTAAAGAATAATTAAATGTTATGCACTTATTCTTCCTTTATATATCTGGTTCACCAGTGTCTGTGGCGGTGATACTCATGTATCAGACAGATTTTTGTGCAGTTGTGTGGTGGTGTTTGCTTTACATTGTCTGTATGTTCTGTACAGCACTTAAATGAAGCAGAAAATATTCTCATCTAAGATATCTATGCCTAATACTGGGGAGTCTACCCTCAAATTAGACTGATTAAAGAAATGAATCTTAAACTGTGCAATGGTTTTGTGCCTCCATAATGTTGGACTACACAGCTAGAAGTCACTCTGATGGACTGCTGAAGCGCCTGAAGGATTGAGTGTTTCAAAGCTTGCCTGATCTATAGGACCAGACTTTGCAGGGTGAGATCTGCAATTAATTTGATGCACTTGTGATAAAACTAGACCTTCATTTAACCCCCATGAAGGTTAGCTTTAATGTCATCCTTTTTTCCAATAAGTCTCTTGAGAGAAACCTAACTGCTTTCTTCTCCATTTCCAGAGGCATCACCTATGGTGTACCACAAGAATTACCTCGTGCTCACACTCCCTTAATATCTACATGGTACCACTTCAACCATCGTCAACCTGGTTCACCACCAGTATAGTAATGACACCCAAATTCTCGTGAAAGTACCTAAAGAATCAGATGATCATCACCAAGTGGTGGACTGACTTGCAAGAATCCAAACTGAGTGCACCACAACTATCTCCGTCTTAATGCCTCCAAGGCTGAAATATTAGTATTGGAACTAATCAGCCTTTCCCCTCTTCCCTACATCTATCTATTGTCCAAGAGCCCAACCTGAACACTTTCTCAAAACGCGTTGATCTTGGGTGTTGTGTTTGATGCTTTGTCAATGACTCCAGAGGTGATCAGTGTCACAAACATGTCTTTTTCCATGCGGATGTTCTTTGAACTAGCTTGCCCCTGTTGCATCTGCTCAGAGGATTGATTCCATAGGATTAATCTGCTGCTGGCCCTTCTGATCTCCACAACACAAAATATGGGTACATTCTTGCTACGTATAAGGCGAAACCCCATAGAGGGTAGCAAAGAAGTGAACCTGTGCCAGACAGTGTGAAAGGCGCAGATGACTTTGTCAAAGGTGGATTACAGGTTCAGGGTTATCAGTAGGCTGGGATCTCCCTTCATGGCTATTCTGAGGCTATTGTCGACTATGTAAGTTATTGCACTGTCATGCTACACTTCTTCAGAAATGTACATCTGGGTTATGTTTCTTTGGGCCATATGTATCAAAATGTTGTTTTGCGATTCTCAAATAGCGATTTTTTGCGAATCGCTATTTGAGAATCGCAAAACGCGATGTATGTAGGATTTGCAAAAACTTTTGTAAATCCTACATATTCCTTAATTGCGAATCGCAAATTGTGATTCGCAATTAAGGAATACCTCCCCATTCATTCCTATGGGCCTGCAGGCCCATAGGAATGAATGGGGAGACTTCGCAATTTGCGAGTACCCATTAGGTACTCGCAAATTGCGAATGCAATTTCAAGGATGCAAGGGTGTCAAAAGGACACCCTGTTGCACCCCTGAAATAAGCATGGGTGCAGATGTGGCGCACATACGTGCCCTAAGGGCATGTATGTGCGCCACATGGCACTTTGAAAAATGCAAAAAAGTGCATTTTTCAAAGAAATCGCAAATTACCACCAACCTGACGTTGGTGGTAATTTGCGATTTCTTAAGCCAAAATCGCACAACTTGGGTGCTTCCTACATTGCATTTAAGGATTCGCAATTTGCGTTTCCTTAAATGCATTTGCAAAATAGGGAATCGCAAATTTTGAGATTCCTTATTTTGCGAGAGGGTTTTCCTTTCATTCATTGCACACAGCTAAATTGCGATCGCAAACGCTGAAATTCTGTGAATTTCAGCGTTTGCGATCGCAATTTAGCTTGATACATATGGCCCTTTGTCTCTGTTGGAATCACTCACTTTTCTCAATTCATTTTTCAATATATGAAAGTCTTTAAAAGGTTAAATGATGATGGCCAGTGTATACGACTATGTTTCTAGCTCAGACTCCATGCTGTTTTCTCATGTTTGTCATGCCTGCTTCCGCAGACAGTTGCACTTAGGAGCATTGCTGGTGGCACTCGGTGAGATCACTTTCAGCCCATGAAGATTAAGGCACCTATGAGCTCAACTTGTCCTTGAAGCTGACCTTCTCCCTACCGTGTAATTAAGTTAAGGTACTAATAAAACTGTCTCTGCTACGGCTTTTAAGCATCCTTTTACTTGACAAGGACAAGGAAACCTTTCCATCTGTATAAGTACTGACGTCATTCACATCCAGATCTATTTGCTAATTTCAGTGCAGTCATCCGGATTCCTCGTGGATATGAGGTATGCACACACATTAAATGCACCTGCCAATGCACGCTGCATCAATCTCAGCCAGCCATGGATTACTGCCTGAAAGTATGAGCTACGGTGTAAATGTTTATTCTTTTTATCTGCTTAGCAATTTTAGATTGTGACAAACGCTACCACAACGTAGCTTTACGGCAGTTTCACACAAGCAAGAAGTGGAGGTGAGGGCGGTGGTGGGTGAGGGTGATCATATACCTGGCAAGTGCTAGAATCATAGTTCTCAAAAGTATACTATGAATAGGAGCACGAGGAATAGTCTGTACACCAGTGACTAATGCAATTTGACCAAAATCAAGGGTACATAGAAAATACACCAATCAGCGTCACTCAGGTGTTGGATTCTATGGCTCAGGCCTCAAAGACAGTTGTCGCCTCATTCCAGGGACGGCAATATCTGTGGAGGTAACACTGCACCTTGTAGATATCAATGCCACGGGACATGGCACTACTCGGGAAGTAAGCAGTGCCAGCTTAAGTTTTCAAGAAGCCCATTTGAAAACAGACATGGGATCGAGGGTGAAACGTTACCTGCCAGTATGCTTCCACTGAAATTAAACTGCAGTTCTGCTCATCAGGTTCAAATTAAAAAAAATTCCTACTGTGATATCTGGAAGAACAAGATTAACATTTATGTTAATAAATGTTAGAAAGTACATAAAACAATAAAAAAAATACGTATTTATTATTGAATTATCAAATTTTTATAAAATATTTTATCATTAAATAATAAATATGTACTATTTTTGTGTATTTTAACATTAATTATATTTATTTATTATTTTATCTATTTTAAATAATTGAATTCAATTTAGCACTATTTCCTATGGGGTTATATTTTAAGTCCCTACCTCCCTTATTTTCTAGGGGAACGTGTTGCAGTACCAGTGGTTCGTCATGTGCAGTGCTGGGTTTACTACAATAGTGTAAGTTACTACAAAAGTGCAGCTTGTGAATAGAGAAACATAGTAAAGTCACTCAAAAATGTAAACATACTCAAAACTGTAGTTTGTGATTCAGGCCCAATTTATTTACATTTCAACTTTGTCCTCACTTTCTTGCAGTAAAGCACCGTATGTGTTTGCCATGCAGTTTTTTATTCTGATAACAGTTATTTCATTTCACTAGCAACTATTTATTTTAATTTTAAATTGAAAGTACTTTCTAATGGCTGTGTTAAATTCAGGTACAATCTGTGTCCTTGCCTTCAGTCTTTTTTATTATTTGTACTTATTCACAGCACACTACAGTGGTGGAACAGCTCGTGAGTCCTTCAGTTTGTCACTGCTTTTGAAGTCGTGAGTGTCTGGTTCGGGTTGTAGATTTACTTCCACATATGACATACATTAGTCTATGTTGGACTTAGCCCTTTTTGCAGGGTCATCCCTGAACTTTTTGCCTTCCTCCTGTACTCTTTCTGACCTGTTTTTGTTGGCTTTATGACTCTGGGCACTTTACCACTGCTGATCTGTGCTAAAGTGCATATGCTCTCCCTGTAAAGTGATGTAATGGATTAGTGACTCCATGATTGGGTTATTTGATTTACTTGTCAGACCCTAGTACAGTGCACCGTGTGTGCCCAGGGCCTGTAAATCAAATGCTGCTGGTGGGCTTGCAGCACTGGTTGTGCCACCCACCGGAGCAGCTTGTAAACTGTCGGTCAGGCCTGCCATTGCAGAGCCTGTGTGCAGCCTGGGGCTGCCATGTCGACTTGGCAAGTGCACACACTTGCCAGTCCCCAAACCTTCCCTTTTCTACATGTTAGCCACTCCCAAGGTAGGCCCAAGGGCAGGGTGCATTGTATGTGAAAGGTAGGAAATGCCCTGATGTGGGTGGCATGTCCTGATAGTGAATTACAGCCATTTTCGTTTTTCACTATTGCAAGGCTACCTGCTCCCATAGGCCAGAATGGGCAGTTTGATTATAACATCTTATAATCCTAACTGACCTAGGGAACCAGGTAGAAATTCGAGTTTAGTATGCCTGAACTCAGAATGTTAAAATATATCTTTTAGTGTGGGTGATTTTTACATTCTGTGTTTGAAAATACCACTTTTAGAAAGTAGGTATTTTCTTGCCTAACTATCCAGCCTGCCTCTGCTAGCTTGTGTATTGTATGTCTGGTTTTGTGAGTGACAGGGGCTGGGGGACTCCAGGAGACAGGGTGAGTCAGCACTAGGCTGAATAGACCTATCTGCATGAGGAGTGGTGGGAGGAGTAGCACCTGGGCTGTGACTGCCTTCCACAATGCTGGCTCCACCTCCTGTGGTGTGTCTGATGACCCTGGCCCACACTGACAAAGGAAGAAGTTGTGCACTGGCAGAATGCACTCAGAACTGGTTTGGACTAGGTACTGGACCCTCTGCCTTCAGAGGACAAAGGATTTACTGGTATAAATATTGGGGCCCAGACCCCGAGACTTTAGATCACTTCTGGGAATCAAGACGAACCTTTGCTGAGGAGAAGAACCAGGAAGCTGAAGGAGGAGACTACCCCTATGCTGCGTGTTGTTGGGGTTGGCCTGCAGTGGTTACTTTATTGACATTGGAAGGAGAAAAGGACTGAGTGTGCTTTCATCATCTTGAAGAAGATCTCCAAGGGCTTGAACATTGAGCTTGCCTCCTGCCTGAAGTCTCAGGGATACAAGACTTCACCCCCAGCTCCCCTCCTGAATTCCCTTGCTGGGAATTGAAGTGCCTACTGCTGTTGGGCCTTCTGAGAGACTGTGTGTCGCTGGGAGCTGGAAGCGCGACGCAACGAAGAGGAAGCGTGTCGCCGCCGCAGCAGCTGTCGACACATTGCAGAGTAAGCGTGCCGCCGCTGCTGCTGTCGCATCACCGAAGCGCCCCGCATCACCGGAGCAGCGTGTCGCCGCAACAGTTGTCGTCGCATCGCGGAGTAAGCGTGCCGCCGCTGCTGCTGTCGCCATCGCATCACCGAAGCGCCTCGCATCACCGGAGAAGCGTGCCGCCGCCACAGAGGACGCCGGCGCATCACCGGAGAAGCGTGTCGCAGGGCATGTCGCGGCTCAGAAGATCGCCGAGTCGCCGCACGGCCGTCGGGTGTGCACGCATCCCATCTACGTTGCCGCACCGTAAGCAAGACGCCATTTTCTCGCATCGCACCGGATCATCATCGCATCGGAACCGGGCTGCAGTAAGAAACCGACGCATCCTCCTTTCTGCGTGTAAGGAATCGAAGCATCACCTTCCCTGCGACCCTTTTGTTTGTTTTGCGTTACGCATCCAAAGGTACATTGAGAGTAAAGTGTCACATTTATCACCTTTATTGAACTGAGCTATTTTCTACCATTGACAGTCATATTTTTCGTATTGTATTGTGGATTTTTGTCGTTTTGGGTCTTGTGTTAAGTCTATATAAAAATACTTATTTTTATACTACAACCTGTGTGGTGTCCATCTGTGGTGTTGTCACTGGGTTACTGTATGTGTTCACAAATGCTTTACACACTGCCTCTGAGATAAGCCTGCCTGCTCGTGCCAAGCTACCAAGGGGGTGAGCAGGGGTTATTTTAGTAGTTTATCCCCCTTACCCTGACTAGAAGCAATGGTCCCTATTTGGACAAAGGTACCTACCTCTGCCAACTAGAGACCCCCAGTTCTAACATTGGTGGGCAGCGGTGAGGATTCTGGACTTGCATTTGTGACTCATATACAGTAATTGGTGTACACTACTAGTGAGTGCAGACCAAACGCAACCACATACTATTTTTCCCTGTTTCCCTTTGGACTTTGGTTATTGGAACACTGGTTAGTTGTTGCACCTGTTGGGCCTTGTCAAAATAGAAGTCAACTTTTGGCACCTGAATATCTACAAGATAAGGGAACTAAAAGTATTTTGCAAGGAGAGGGGGCTACCTGTGAAGAGGAGATCTACAAGGCAGGATCTTGAGGCAGCCCTGCATAGCTATGAGGTGCTACGCTGGGAAGCAACATTAGCAGATGACTCCGAGGAGGAATCTGAGGGGGAGGATGCCCAGCCAGAATACCAAGAGGGCAGTGGCCCTGAGGAAGAAACATTTTGGGAAATATTGGCTCGTGAAGAGAGGAATCGGATTCGTGCTCGTAACTGGAGGCTGAGGCAGCTAGACCGGGAGTGCGAGGAGATAGAGCGAGCATTAGCTGAAAAAGAAATGTGTGTAGCTCAGGAAGTGAGCTTGGCTGAGTTGGAGGTGGAGTCCAGCTCAGATGGTGGCAGCAAAATTAGGTTATCTAGTGCTGAGGGAGTAGTACACACACCCAGAGATGTGGTGCCTGACTTGAAGGAGGGGGTTAATATACATAGGAAAACAATGAGAGAGCAAGGGAAATGCGGGGTGCGTCCGGATCCCCAATGTAATGATAGATTAAACAATGTGGACGAACCCACTATGTCTGTATGGTACAATCACTATTGTGGTAAGTACATGGACCCATTAGGTGTGTTTAAAAGACCCCTCACACACCAACCTGGTTGGTGTCATGCTTCATCATTAGGGTCCCAACCGGGTGGCCGAATGCCCCCGGTTGTGCTACGATGCCTGATTACAGCGGAGCTGGTGTGGTGTGAATGTGTGATGTGTCGTGAGTTTTTATTAAAAATATCTCTGAGGATCCTTGCCTGTAAAGTTTATTAACGGCGGCTCAGGATATAGTTAAAAATGTGTGGTGCAACTAATAGGAAATTATTATCCTTAGTTGACTATGTGAATTGGTCTACATGTTTCAGCCCGCTAAAAGGTGTGTGGGAGGGGCTTTCTTCAGGACCGGTTAGTGAGGCTAGTGAGTGGCAAAGGTGGAAGGCGCCACGTGAAAAATAAGTGAAGTAGCTACACACGCGCTAAGGTGTGTGGTCTAAGTGTCGGCGTACTTATAGACACTTGTAAAAAAACCTGTTGGGGAAAAAAGACAAGACAAGACATATATACATATACTTTAAGCAACATAAAATGCAATCTTACGTAGGTGCTATAGTCATTGTCTGGATGACTACCACAGTGATTGTCTGCTTCGCCTTGATAGAGTGGAGCATGCTGCATGCGAGTAGTGTCTTGCAGCCTATGAGAGATAATGATCGCCCCTGGCTTATCGTGGCAAAGAAGCTGAAGGAAAAAGCTTTGTTTGAGGTCCAGTAGGTCACAGGGCTCGTTGTGCTGAACAAGCGTGGTGTTTGACATATGGTCATATTGCGCGCTATATCGAGCCAGTGGTGGCCACAAAAGAATGTGGTAATGTGGCGCGCTGTGCGGGTAATAGCCACACATGTGTTATTGCCATGCGTTTTGGTGGCGCGTTCTATAGAGCTTGCAAAGGCCCCACGTGAATCTGACACAGGAGGTCATGCGGCGCTATGCATAGTTCAAAACAATTAAAACCAGTTGGTATAGTTTGCCTAGCGACGTGGTGTTAGAAATCATATTTACACTATATTAAGGTTAGGGCAGCTGATCGAGGCTCGGGAGGGGTCTCATCCGGTGTGCCAATTTAGAGAGAAGAGGGGGAGGATAAAGGCACGGTGAGCACGGAAGTCCATGTGTGCTCTGATATCCTGGATGTGGGGGGAAAACGCAACCTTACTTGGTCTTGGTGAGTAGCCCGTCTTTAAACCTGCTGTGGTCTCCCGTCGTCGCGGCTAGTGTAAAGCGCCGGGGAGCTGGTGCTTTTATGCCACTGAGCGCTGTCTAGTACGTGCCGGTGTGCTCGTTACTTAGCAGGAAGACCTTGCGCATGCGCACGTATGCGCAGTATTAAGTTGGGAAGTTGGAGAAGGCGGCGGCCATGATGGAGTGGTCTGGAAGGGCGAAGTATAACAAAGTACTGTATTCTTTGTGCATTGGTGATTAGAATGAAAGGGTCTTGGTACAAAGTTGGACAACTGGGCAGGCAGTGGCCATGTTGGGGTGGTTTATATGGGCGAAATCTGGATAAGTGTTGGATACTTTGAACATTAATGCTTTCAATGAAACGGACCCAATGCATAGTTGGACATCGGAGCAAAGGGGACATTGAAATGCAGTGCCCGTACATACGTGCAAGATAAACAAAAAGGTCCTGGTGTGCCATAGTGCACATCATGGAGGCATATGGTGTGGAAAATGTAAATCATGTTTAAGGGCTGTTTAAGTGCCCAGAGGGGGATCTGCTGTGATTCCGCCGATCTTGATGGATGCGTCAAAGCCCAGAGGGCATGTTAAGGGGGCATACTATATATGCGGTAGTGAATGGGGCCAGATCACTTGTCGTGGTTGAGGCTCAACAAGGAAGTGGGACTAGGTGGGGCTCAAGTAGCGGTTGCGTCGGATGAGTGTGCGTCTGTAGTTTAGTTAGTGCAATTTGCGAGATAAGGGACGTCCATACTGTGAATGGCAGACATGGAAGTTGCTAGGGTCTCCTGAGGCTGTTCCATGGAATGTTATCGTTGAGGCCTGTTTGGTGACTGGATAGGCGGTAGATCCATCTTTGCTCCTTTTCCAGCAGATGGCTCTGTATATTCGGTAGGTTGGGGTCTAATGCTTCAATGTCATTAGTTGTGTGCCCTACTTCTAGGAAGTGGTTGGTCATGCGGGTTGTGTTTTTCTTACACCTGATGGTGCTGCGATGTTCGCAGATTCTTGTCTTGACCTTGCGGTTGGTCATCCCAATGTAGGTGAGATTGCAAGGACATATGATGCAGTAAATTATGTGTGCCGTATTGCAATTCGTGTGTTGTCTCAATTGCCATGTCTTCCCTGGTTCCAGACTGAGGCTCTTAGTGGTTTCAGTGATGTGCACACGCTACAGTTGCCACAGGGGAAGTGGCCAACCACGGTTGGGAGCCCCCAAGCATTGAGGACTGTGTTGGTGGTGTTGTATTCCTCTTAGGGTGTCCATAAACGGGCTTTCCAGTATAGGCACAATTCGCCCTGCCCTTATATAGGCATAAAATCCCAGCCCTTATTTAGGCATTAAACCGTGCACTCCAAATACAGGCATGGTCTCTGACATCCGTCCACCCTAACATCACAACGAGTTCTTGAAGAACAGACCCTTAGGCTGCGGGAGTTTCCCTAGTCCAGGACTATTGATTTCTTCAAGGACTCATATATTATGCATGAACCATTATTCCTGAGGGGTTCATTCATGACGTCTTCCGCTGTCCGACTCACGTCAATACTAACATTCTTAGGTGCTTCTCAGGTATAAATATACCTTCCCTAGCCCCTGTAAATCAGAGGAGACCTCGACTTCAGAGGAGCCCATTTCCCAGCCTGACGCACTGAGAAGACGCTGTCATCCCTGCACGCAGAGAGTCCCGCTTCCAGTGATCTAACTTTCCTTGCGGGGTGTTGGAGTTCGAGTCTGGCGAAGAGATTCCTACCTCTCTCATTCTTCAGGTATGGAGCAGACTAGAACCTAGAGGGACTCTTGGCATACTAGGCATACTGGGGTTAGCGTACTCTTAGTATACCATAGTAAGGAATTCTTCACCTACTTCATACCTCGTCCTATACCTAGGTTAGGTTAGGTACATTGGGGTAGAACTAGATTAGAAACGCATTGTATGAGTACTCGCATTTTTAGTCTGTGTTATTTATGTAAAAGCATATGTACTAAAAGATAATGCTCTCGCAGTATTATTTATTTCTACTGCTCACACTGTACATTATTTATCTCGCATACTGTCTTGTGATCGTAACAGCACATTTTACTTACACCAGAAACAAGACTGTTCAATAAATCTTTTACTGAAACGCCCATCTATTTCTCTCTGTGTAACTTGGAGAAAACTAAGCATGCACGACTGAGCTGAGTGAAATAGTTATCTATTGTTTCCACGACTCTGGGACACGTTCTGATTCTAAAGGGAAACACAGTGGTCATGTTTTGCGGCTGCCAGAAACTACTCCCTTCTTGTTGTCAAGGAGTTTCTAGTGGCCTCTGAGCTAGCTGGCACAAGTAATTAAGTTTAATATACTCGATAGGGACATACTGACCTTAGTCCTATGTCAAACCTATAGGATATATTATTCCAATGCGCAGAGCCTATTAGGGAAATAGGAGCTACACTACATGGCGCCCAACGTTTGGTAAGGCGGTAATTCAACGTTAGATACTGAGTAACTCAGCCGTGCTTTTTCTCTCAAGAGACCCCTACCCATATACTCCAAAAGACGTCTGGAGTGGGCAGGGTTAAGTATCCGCCACGGCTACATAGGGCAGTACCCTATATATTAGCTGTTTGGTTTGCTCAACGTTGAAGGATACAGTCTTCCAAAATATTGTGCACCTTATCTTTGTTTCCTTGAAACTTGTTCTACATTTTTAAAAAAACAAAATGAATGAAGACACTGGAAACGGTGTAGCTGCGGCTGATCCAGTCCAAGCATCAGCTTTTAACATTACAGGTTTAGTTGAAACCGAGGAGGGTGTTATAGACATCGCTCCAAACTTAAGAAGAGCCATCACTCTAAAACTTATAAAACATGGCCTACCACCAAGAGGCGGTAGAGCAGTTTTCGTGATAGAGGCACACGAATCCTTTCAGACAGAGGTATTCTATTCATGGGTAATATTTCCTGAATCCAATCCAATAACACACATGTTTCACTTCTACAAAGAAGATGAACCACCAGAGGAATACATTCCTTTCGAGGATTTAGAAATTCCATTAACATACCAGGAGCATCAGCTCTGGTTTAAAGGCGCCCTAAAACATCACAGAAACATTACCAGGCTCGGTCCACTAGGTAGACCAGGAGCAACATGGCCGATTCTAGCCGGCTGCACACCTCATCCTGAACTGGATATAATGTCAGATGAGGACTTACTTGTTCAAATACAAGAATTAATAAAAATCTACAGACAATTGGTCCAATATGTCATGCGGACTTTCACAGTCCAGCAACCATTGACACTTCCAAATCCAACTCCCCAACAGGGGAATACACTAAAAATTACACCACAGACTCTATACGCAGTCATGGGTAAAATGCCCACAAAACGTGAGCAAATTCCATTCTGGATAGCTCAAAAAATTACTCAAATCGAAGCAGTATTTCCAAATACTAGCCCGTATGAGAAACACAGAATACTGACAATCAGTTTACCAATGGGGATCACACCACAACTGGAAGACTGCACCACTTGGGGCTCAGTCTTTGCTGCCATCTATACTAAAACACATGGCATTCCGTCAATTGTGGTAATACCTGATGTCCTGAAACAAATTCAAAACGAATACGGGGCAGAGCCTGCTCTAAATTTAGGTATGAAATTACTGAAAAATTTCGACCAGTTCTCAACAATAATATTATCTAATATTAAAAGGGAGGCAGCAGCAGTGGCAATCCACCAAAAATTAAGGGAATTTTATGTTACAGAACATCAAACTGAGCTACCCAGAATAATTGAACAATCTTATGCAGAATTAGGCAGAGATAGTTTGGGTGGAAGACCAGTGAAGCCGAAGCTATCTGAAAGTCCTGAGAAGGACTCAATTAAACAAACTCCTACATCTTCTAAAAAGAAGTGGGATACTACTAAATAAAAATCAAACGAGAAACGTTCTCAATCCCGAGGTAGGTCTCCTCAAAAGGAGCCCTCTGAAAGGAGGTATAACCTCAGGAATAGGGATAATTTGAGAAAACCTGACAGGTATCAAGATACTGATACACGTTCCTCTCGTCCCTTTCAGATCTCATCACAGACTTCGGAAAGAAGAGGACGATCGGAACATAGAGAAGAACGCGTGAAATCAAAAGACGACAAACACGCTCCAAAAACTAAAGCAAAACCTCAATTCTCCAAAAAGAAAGTAGCAGGTCTGAAAATCAGACATGCCGAGAATACTGAGAACACAACTCAAGAATGGAGAATGGG
Source organism: Calotriton arnoldi (assembly GCA_963921515.1). Lineage (NCBI taxonomy): Eukaryota > Metazoa > Chordata > Amphibia > Caudata > Salamandridae > Calotriton > Calotriton arnoldi. The sequence goes on from CAWUFW010003543.1 coordinate 150,289, forward strand.
CTCAGACAATGCTGGACAGTGCAGCAGAAGTCACAATAGTTCGCCAGAACCTGAAGGAACTTCTGGAGATAGTGGACTTGAATGAGTACATCACAGTTGAGACGGTAGACACCAGGGTTAGTACTCCACAAAAGTTATATGACATAACACTCCGGATGGAGGGAGACAAACCTAGACAGGTGAAAGCACTTTTTTGGGAAAGACTATCAAAGGGCTATGACATACTTCTAGCAGAAAGGGACTGGCCACCACAATTTGTCAGGGAGTGCCCACATGGCGAGGACATAATTATGCCTGCCTTCTCCAACCATATACCAATCCATCTGAGATATACATATGCCAGGAAATGGGCAGTGGCCCAGGCCCCAGCATTATATAAAAATCATGTAGGATGGGATGAGGATTCACCTCACCATAAAATACATCTGAAACATGAACCAACTGCACAACGGCAGTACCCAATAAAGCAAGAAGCTAAAAAACAGGTCAGGGAGATCTTAGATCAACTTGAATATCAAGGGGTGATTGAAACATGCACCTCCTCAATGAACAATCCTTTGTTTCCTGTCTCCAAACCAGACAATACATATCGTCTAGTTTTGGATTACAGACATTTAAACACTTGTTCAAAAACTTTTGCAGTGCAAAATGCACATAGCACAGCATTAATGAATAACATTGTGCGTAAAAAATATAAAACAACATTAGACATCTCAAATGGTTTCTTTTGTCAAAACATAGCACCTGAAAGCAGGTACTTAACAGCATTCTCCATAATGGGGACCCAGCGTCACTTTTGTCGACTCCCACAAGGGTTCAAGAACAGCCCAGGTTTATTCTCAGCGAGGGTAACGGAGTTACTACAAATTTATGACAATGAGTCCTATGTCGATGACATTTATCTGACAGACGATGACCTGGAAAAACACTTGAACAGGGTGAGCACCATTATACTGGGTTTCGCCTCTGAGGGCTACAAGTTCAACTTTAAAAAGTCCAGAATTGCCCATCTCAATGTCCTATTTCTAGGATATGAACTTTCAAGTGAAGGCAAGAGCTTGGCAGCTAACTTTTTAGAAAAGTGTGCGCTGCTCCAACCTTCAAAAACGCTAAAAAACTTACAATTAATCCTGGGTTTCCTACATTTTGGAAGAACATACATTCTAAATTACGCAGAAAGGGTTAAACCTCTCTACGCATTAATCAAACCTGATTTTTCGATCAGAAACTGGACACAGGAACACACAGAAATCTTGCGTTCACTCCAGGCTAACATGTTAGCAACAAATCACTTACAAACACGCGTAAGTCAACGCAATTTGGTGATCCGAATAATTTCGGGTCAATGTGGATTCACCTACTTAACCTTCAATGAGGGTGAGAAAATACCAATCACGTACAAATCCCATTTGTACACACAAGCGGAAATGCGCTTCAGTTCAACTGAAAAATTCTAACAGCAGTTCAAACCGCTGTAGCAAAAGAAAGAGCCTTAGCCCAAGGGAAACGCATTATTGTCGTAACCCCGGTACCAGCTTTAGAAGCGGTCACAAAAGCAAGCATTCCAAATGCTAAAGCATTACATCCAAGATGGATACAATGGGTTAATTCTCTTGCTGCAACAGATGTTGAATATGTTTTTGATCCAGATTTAAAAACACAAGCATTCCTGCAATATGAACATGAATGTCCTCTGCCTACTGAAATTCTGCCTCTCGATCAGTACGAATTCATAATTTACACTGACGGATCCGCACAGCCCGCAACAGGGAGTAAGCAAGCTTACAGTGCAGCGTGTGCAATCGTTAAAGGTTGCATGCGAAATGGCATCTTCAGACCTATGGTCACAAAAACTCAGTCTCTAGGAGATTGTACAGCTCAGCGAGCTGAACTACAAGCATTCAAACTGGCACTTGAAAGTACAGATCGAGAATTCCCCACACTGATAGTGTACGATTCCTTTTACTGTGTTCAGTCGTATAATGACTATATACAAAACTGGCTTGAAAATGGTTTCAAAGATGCGAAAGGTGGCACAATAAAGCACAAAATGCTTTGGGAACAAGTAGTTCAGTTGGAAAACGAACTACCAAAGGCTCACGTGATCCACACACTGAGTCATCAACGTGATGGCGTTCACATTGCAGGGAATTCATTGGCTGACGAAGCCGCAAAGGGGGCTGTTCAGACGGCTTCCGTAGCTGCGATCACTCGTTCAAAAACAAAAATAGACGGTGAGATAATGTTGGCTGTCAATGCATCAAGCAAAGGCAGCAGTGCAGCGTTACCAAAAAAGTTTCCACTCAAGTACTCTTATGTAATTGATGCGAACAACGTTCCTTTTGCTCGAATCCCTGGAGTGGGGGATAGGGTAATTCCAAACATGGAACGTAGAGCAGCCTTGATTTATGAAACACATTTGGGGGAGGGTCTGTCACATCAAGGGATCTCTAAAACAATTTTGACGTTAAAAGAGATGTACTGGTGGCTTGGAATGAATACAGAAATTCACATATTCATCAACAACTGCTTAGACTGTAAATTACAGCGAGAGAGCCACCAGACACCGTGCTGCGAATGCGGCAACCCAGTGCAGACACCATTGTTAGACAGCATTAGACTATCTACACGGCTGCGTCCTACTGGACAGAGGCATTCCCACAAATAATGAATCTAGGTTCCTATGGTTATGGCCTCAGCGCTCGGCTGACGCTCGAACTGTTATAAAAGATTTGCGAGTCTTTATCGGCATATACGCAATAGGCACGCTACATTCTGACCAGGGTCCTGCGTTTAGCTCTCGGGCTTACAAAGAAGCCATGGCCAGTCTGGGCATTGCATTGCGGTACTCCTCTCCATTCCATCCTGAGAGAAATTCTGTTGTGGAAAGGAAAAACCGGGACATAAAGAGGTCTATAACAGCTAGGGTATTAGGTTCGGGTGATGGGTGGGTCAAACACCTTAGTGGGGTTCAACGCTCTTTGAATAATCTGCCAAGAAGTTCACTAGGGGGGGTCACTCCGTATGAGGTCCTATTTGGGACAAGAATGTGGGTATCAGAACTTGAACACGTAGGCACAGTGGTGGACAATAAACCGTTTGATATCAAAGATCGTTTGGCTGTTTTACAGGAACTCAATAAATTAAGAACGCAACAAAGCAACGTATTCCTACAGCCAACCACCACTGGGGAAAAATCGGCGGTCCCAGCAAGGCCTGTCTGGATTCCAAAAGTTGGGGATCTAGTCAGAGAAAAGATTGCGGACAAGAAGGAATTTGGACCTTCTTACAGACAACCAGTACCTGTCCTAGCAGTTCAAGGAACAAGAACAGTACTTCTGCTGCCCCTTGCTGGAAGAAAGGAGAAAAGATTTGTGTCCATCGACCTCATCAAACCACAGTATGTGGCCAATACTAAATAGTAGGCCTCGTGGACTCCGACCTAGTAGCAGACGCACTCCTCTCGCTACTATCCAAGAGGTTCAGACTGAAAGACTGATAACAATCGAGAATTCATCTGTAACTGATGGAGGACTAAGCAACAACGTTATGGAACTCATCCCTCTTGACAACCAAGTAACAGTTCGTCCAAATACACCTGTCTACACCAACGTGGCAAGTGATGAACTGGTTCCAGTGATTTCTACAAATCCTGATGCAATTCCAACAATTGATAGAACTGCTTCTGGCTATTTCATTAACTTTGATACGTTCTCAGAAGATCCGAGTGAACCTGAAACGACGCCAGCATCATTAAATTTCAAGCAGCAAGTACAAGACTTTCTTCACTTTCTGAAAAAAACTTATTTGGTTTCTCCATGGTTTGAACTCTGGATTACATCTGGACTTTTTGTTTTCCTGCACTGGCTAGCTTTGGTAACAACTGTGAGCGTACTTATAAGTGGCAGATACATCCATGTGAACACTGAAGGAAAAGGCGTGAACGTACTTTTGAAACCTCATAAATCTTCCCATTGTGAAGCAAGAGACTTGTCATCAGTGAACATCACAGCTGTTCCTATACAGGATGGTATAGTGTGGGACAAAACAGATTTTGAAATCTTCGGTCCGACGGAACAATTGAACATTCCACATTTGTTTAAAATTTCACTAAGTGATCTAATTACGTCCAGTACCTATTCAGATGATTGGGACTTTGAGACCTTGAATGACATAATGTTTGACCTAGAAAAATCTGCTGCATTTTCTAAACATGAATATTTAGAGGGTTCATCAGACTATGAACAAATGTATTGTTATAACCACTATGGTCATCATTATTTGCATAAATCTGCATATCCAAGAAACGTGTTTATGTTTAACCAATGGGAACATTGTCCTACACCACCTAAAGGTAGTTCAAAAACATTTGCTAGTAAGTTTCCATATTTTTCAGGATACAATACATCTGAACCAGAAATGTTTTACTCTAAAAATGTAAACAAGACAGGGCTGAAAATTATGTTAACAAATACAAAACAGATTTACTCTGAATTATTTAATGCCCAACTGTCTAGACAGGGTTTCGACTTTTGGAAAGACAAAATAGACACCAAAACTGTGTGGGGTACTAAAGAATGGCAAGTGCAGGGGATAGAAGCTTTATTTAGAGCCTGTATCATCCCTGAACAAATAATGTTTTTGAATGAAACCATCCAACAAACATCTTGTCTTGGATTAGCCAAGATCAAAGAAATGAACACACCTTCTGTACCAACACCTGCCAGAGATAACGATACACAGGTGTGGTGACAGTTGACAATATACTACAACTCAACAGATCTAATCCTGATTGGAAAAAATGGTTGATCTGGCCCACAGACACGAATAACTGTCATGAAAGATTCCTGAATAAAACTCAGGGCTTTACTATTAATAGGCCAGACCCAAGATACGTCCAAAGACAACATCCGGGGGTAGTAACAGCATACAGTGTAGGAAAATTATGCCTCGATTGGCTGCATAAATCTACACTACAGGATGTGAAACAACACTTAACCTTACTTAAAAAGGACGCAGACCTTAGGGAATTCTTGCTTGGACCAAGAAAACCGCGTCAAAAACGTTTCATATATGCCGGCATTTATGCTGCCTATAATGAAGCATGGAAAGTATCACAGATGGAGGCTGCAGAACGAATACGTGAACTTGATCGTATTAATTTAGAGAAAACACTCTCTGTGGTCGACAATGAGTTAACAACTTTGTCCTCCAGAATATATTCATTGGATGGCATTGTATCCTCTGCTATCGACATACTAGAACAAGATTTGGCGATGTTACAGCAAGGCCAGTCTCAATTACGTTCTATTATGTTATTAAGCTGGACGCTGCAATCTTTGCGAGCGGGCTATGTGCCTTGGCGTTTCATCAACACAACGGCTCTGTTTGCAGAATACAATCTAACTGATAAACAGATCGAACTGGCACAAAGAGGAGCAAAGTATACAGTGCTAAGCATTGAAAAACTGGAACAGTTACCATTCACAGTGGCAGAAAAACCAGCTACAGAATGGCTTATTCATGGCAAAATAACATTACCTGTGAGTACTTTTCAGTTTCATTATTGCCTCAGACAAATGCAAGCAGGCAAATATGAAAGGTTGGGTAAGGAATACATTAAGACATCTTGGGATTTACCGTATACATATAGATGTTGGAGTGGGGATCGTGAAGTGTTTTTAAGCGGTACACACTGTAAACTTGCACTGAGCGGTTCGCTTATATGTCAGGACATTTCTCTACACGGGGCTTGTAATGGTTCTGTGGCAAATTTGTCTTGCCATCAGCAGGGTACACCAGCTGCTGTGATTAATCCAACGTTTGGACAACTTTCTAATGGGAGTTACCTCATGTTGAATGATCAGAGTTGCTGCGGCATGCTGCCAGGCATCCCATATCTAGTAACGGTCAACTCCAGGGTCACTTGCTGTATGCAAGTATTGTTTGCCCCAATAGACACAGTCAGGGAGTCGCCTCTATGGCCTTCGCTGAACGTCTCTTTTATAAGATTTGATACTTTGAGCAGAATGAAAGCCATGCTTTTGCAGCAAACAGTGCCTTTGACCTCGGCCAAAGAAACCTATGATCTACAAGTAACAAGGACTTCGGCTGAGATACAGACTTTAATACGTACAAACTGCCCTATACATTTCGTAGAAATGATAACACGTATCTTCAACATGTCTGATACAAGTGGAATTATACATGTATTTAAGAGCATCTGTACCGGTCTATTAGCACCTTTCCAGGCAATACTCGGAATCATCCCGAACTTTGCACATTCGGTGTTTGGTGGCATACCATTAATTCTAGCACTTGTTGCCGGAATTCTATTTCTCTTCCTGCTATTGCGCTATGGCCAGCCTATTCGCAGACATCACTCCGAGCGAAATGGAGAAAGCTCTCCTTGAACAAAAGTGCTGTGAGCGAATAGTGCAGCTTTTTCACATGACTCGTCTACGGGACCTTAATACAACTTGGTTCCTGTCATTCAGACCAATCTGGCAAGATTGCATCTTACCTGTTCTATGATGCCTGCTATGCGGTGAAGAATGCGTGTTGGACACCTGTCTAACATTTCCATCAGCTACGCCCACGGATGTCGATACTCTGCTGGACCCGATAACGGCCCATGCTCTGTGTTGTCCCCAGAGGCTACCAAACCTGATGTCAGCATTCATTGAGATCTCACAGACGCTTCCGGCTGCTGCTGAGGTACGAGAAAGATCTACAGGCACACAGGTAACAACGGACGCGAACTTTGCTGCGGCACCCTATGCTGTGTGCAATTAATCTGCTACACAAGGTGTTCCAACTGACACCAACTACAGTGGACGATGTTTTGTCTATAGAAGTAGATGATCTCATGTTTACACCAGACCCGTAAACTGACTCTGATTCAGCATACAGTGTTCCAGAGATGCAGTAACAATTTGTCCTTCATTTTTCAAAACAACTTGGAACTCTACCAAAATTGAACTTTTTCCCATTTTTCGAACGAAAATGGCACTTCAATCTGCTTAATGTAGAACTAGCCTTATAGTACAGACTTGGCGGTACTTCCACGGACACTTAGTCATCTTGTGTGTCTAAAACAGGTCATTAATTTTCATGACATGAAATGACTTTGATTTTTAAGAAACTTATCGATCATTTTTTTGTCACATGTAAATATTACTGCTTCTTTCATTCATATTGCATTTTATTTTAAATATATGCCTGAAATGAAAAGCAATGCTTCAAATGTACAGTACCTTTTGCATTTTTTATTATGTTTTTTAAATGCTTTTAAGAACTATTTTTTTTAAATATGCAGTACTCCATTTTATGTTTAGCATTTTAAATGTTTAGCATTTTAGTATTATCGTACACACGAAAGTGGAGTGGGTGTTGTATTCCTCTTAGGGTGTCCATAAACGGGCTTTCCAGTATCATGTCCTTATATAGGCACAATTCGCCCTGCCCTTATATAGGCATAAAATCCCAGCCCTTATTTAGGCATTAAACCGTGCACTCCAAATACAGGCATGGTCTCTGACATCCGTCCACCCTAACGTCACAACGAGTTCTTGAAGAACAGACCCTTAGGCTGCGGGAGTTTCCCTAGTCCAGGACTATTGATTTCTTCAAGGACTCATATATTATGCATGAACCATTATTCCTTAGGGGTTCATTCATGACGTCTTCCGCTGTCCGACTCACGTCAATACTAACATTCTTAGGTGCTTCTCAGGTATAAATATACCTTCCCTAGCCCCTGTAAATCAGAGGAGACCTCGACTTCAGAGGAGCCCGTTTCCCGGCCTGACGCACTGAGAAGACGCTGTCATCCCTGCACGCAGAGAGTCCCGCTTCCAGTGATCTAACTTCCCTTGCGGGGTGTTGGAGTTCAAGTCTGGCGAAGAGATTCCTACCTCTCTCATTCTTCAGGTATGGAGCAGACTAGAACCTAGAGGGACTCTTGGCATACTAGGCATACTGGGGTTAGCTTACTCTTAGTATACCATAGTAAGGAATACTTCACCTACTTCATACCTCGTCCTATACCTAGGTTAGGTTAGGTACATTGGGGTAGAACTAGATTAGAAACGCATCGTATGAGTACTCGCATATTTAGTCTGTGTTATTTATGTAAAAGCATATGTATTAAAGATAATGCTCTCGCAGTATTATTTATTTCTACTGCTCACACTGTACATTATTTATCTCGCATACTGTCTTGTGATCGTAACAGCACATTTTACTTACACCAGAAACAAGACTGTTCAATAAATCTTTTATTGAAACGCCCGTCTATTTCTTTCTGTGTAACTTGGAGAAAACTAAGCATGCACGACTGAGCTGAGTGAAATAGTTATCTATTGTTTCCACGACTCTGGGACACGTTCTGATTCTAAAGGGAAACACAGTGGTCATGTTTTGCGGCTGCCAGAAACTACTCCCTTCTTGTTGTCAAGGAGTTTCTAGTGGCCTATGAGCTAGCTGGCACAAGTAATTAAGTTTAATATACTCGATAGGGACATACTGACCTTAGTCCTATGTCAAACCTATAGGATATATTATTCCAATGCGCAGAGCCTATTAGGGAAATAGGAGCTACACTACAGTGGGCTTCGGCTGTGGTGCTGGTCGTATGGAGACTATGGCATCTTTAATGGATCTTGCTCTTTTGTTTGAAAGGAGGGGGGTTCCCAGTTAAGGTTACCTGTCTTCAGTATTTTCCAATTCCTTCTGATAATGTGTGAGACCTTGTGGGAAACGGCATTGAATGTGGTTACACATGTAAGTGGTGCGGGTGTTGGTTCCCGTGCCTGTATCTCAATAAGTCCTTCACGATTTTGGTTTCTTGCCCGTTTTTTGGCTTTTTCTGTAATCCTTTTAGGGTAGCCCCGCTGCTGTAGTTTATCGCTAAGATCTTTGGCTTGCAGTTTGTAGTCCCCTATGTCACTGCAGTTTCTGTGGAGCCGAAGGTACTGACCGTAGGGGAGGTTCTCGCGCAGGGACCTGGGATGGAAGCTGGTGAAGTGGAGTAGGGAGTTCCGGGCAGTGGCTTTGAAATGGGTTTTGCTCTTCAGACCCCCACCTTCTGCTTCTATGTCCAAATCTAAGAATGTGGTCTTGTGTCTGTCAAAACTGTGTGTGAATCTGAGATTAGGGTCACACAAGTTTAACCATTCGCAGAATGCTATGAGGGATTTGTTGTTTCCTTCCCAGATCAGTAGGATATCATCAATGTAGCATTTGTAAAATCTGATTTGGGGGAATCATGGCAGGTCGTTGTCAAGTAGGTACCTGGTCTGAAAGTCGTATACATAAAGACCGGCCACGCTGGGAGCAAAAACACTCCCCATTGATGTGCCGTACTTCTGTAAGTAGAGCCGGCCCTCAAACTCGAAGAAGTTTTCTTTGAGTGCAAGCATGGCACATTCCAGGATGAATCTTTTCGAGGTCCGATGTTGCCAGTTGGTGTTGTTGAGGGCGGATTTCAATACTTGTAGGGTGTCGTCTTGCGGGAGACTGGTGTACAGGCTCTCTGCGTCAAGGCTTACCAGGAATGAAGTGTCCGGATTATAGGTCAGGGAATCGATAAGGCCTAGGAGATCTTTGGTGTCTTTGAGATATGTACTGGTGGACTGGACCAATGGTTGTAAGAAATGGTCACAGTAGCGTGAGAGCGGTTCCAGTAAAGATCCTATGCCTGATACTATTCGGCGCCCGGGAGGGGGGATTTTATTTTTGTGAGTTTTTGGTACTATATAGAAGTACAGTATTTTCCCTGGAGTGGTGGTTAGGAATTTGGCTTCATTTGTCGTGATTTGTCCTGTGGTCTCAGCTTCTTCGACCAGTGTATGGATGCGGGTTCTGAGGGCTTCACTCGGATCTTGAGGAAGTCTCTCATAGTTTTTGGTCTCATTGAGTAGTCGTTCACATTCAAAGCGGTAGTCTACTTTGTTCATGATGACGGTGCCGCCGCCTTTGTCAGCCGGTTTGATAACAATGGTGTTATTCATTCTCAGTGATTTGAGAGCCTGGCGTTCTATGTTGCTCGTGTTTTGGTAAGTATTGACTTCCTTCAGTGCTTCGATCTCTTTAAATACTGTCTGTTCATAAACAGTCACCTCCGGTGGTATGGCACTGGGCGGTGGGATGAAAGTGGACTTGACTCTGAAGGGGGTGTCTCCTTGCTGCTCAGTGTCGGATTGGAGCGGTGAGTTTTCAAAAAATGCTTTTAATTTCAATTTTCGGAAGAATTCCGCAAGCTCACAGTGCAACATGAACTTGTCTAGTTTTGCTGTGGGTGCGTATCCAAGTCCTTTCTCCAGCACTGCAAGTTCTGCTGGTGTCAGGACATGGGTGGAGAGATTGGTTACGAGGCTCATCGCATGCTGGGGCCTGGCTGTTGGTCTTTCGATTTGCTCCTTGTCTGGGCTCCTTGCTGTTGGTCGTCCTCCCAGTGGACTTGGTTCCCTCTGCATCTTCTTCCGCGTCCTCGTGGGCCTCTTCCTAAAAAAGGTAGCCGTTGGTTCTGATTCATGTAGGGTGGTGGTGGTCCAAAAGGCTAGTTCCAGCCATATCCAAATTGTGGGTGCATCTGGGGATACATGGTAGGGTAGTGCATGTTGGCTCCTGGTGGGCCTTGGGCCCATGGTTGTTGCCAGCCGATGTGTCCTCCTCTCCCTTGTTGTCTTTTCCGGTAGCTGCCTGAACTTGAGCCACTGCTCCCCGATAAGTCGTCGTCCAAAGAGCCCCCTGATGTATCTGTTTTTTCCGGGGGTTTGTAGTCGGTGTCTGCGTAGGGGTAGGTTTTTGTGTAGGAGAATTTCTTCAGATCCTTTTGAAACTTATTAATCTTAGATTGAGTAAGACCTTCTTTATATTCGTTAATTTCCTTGTTGGTTTCATCCAGTTTCTTCTTGAATGAAGTTAATGTTGCTTTGAAGTGGGCCTCGGTTACTTGGATCTCAATGAGGAAAGCTTCAGAGAGACGTTTAGCTGTCTGGATGATGAGGATGATCCAGTCGCGTGTGCATCGCCATGCTATCTGGGCCCAGTCCTTGCGGAAGGTGGCGTCTTCCAAGAAGATCCGCGGGGCATTGGTGACAATTAGCCCTCTTGGGGCTGTATTGTTTCTAAGATATTCGCTAAGGATAACACCATGGAGTATCGTCCTTATGCGATTGCGTTTTTTCTCATTTAGACTCTCCCAGTCGGCAGTTTGGGCAATGGATGTTGCCATGTTGAAATCTGCCAGTAGGGGAGGGTTATCTAAGATGTTGTTGACATCGTCCAATGTGAACCCCAGGCCTTGATTTTCTGCTATAATGAGACTTCGTGCTATGCAAACTATCTTGAAAAATGAACGTTAGCTCTCACAGCTGTGCGCTGCAAAATTATAGGAAAACAATGAGAGAGCAAGGGAAATGCGGGGTGCGTCCGGATTCCCAATGTAATGATAGATTAAACAATGTGGACGAACCCACTATGTCGGTATGGTACAATCACTATTGTGGTAAGTACATGGACCCATTAGGTGTGTTAAAAGACCCCTCACAACAGCAAGGAGCCCAGACAAGGAGCAAATCGAAAGACCAACAGCCAGGCCCCAGCACGCGATGAGCCTCGTAACCAATCTCTCCACCCATGTCCTGACACCAGCAGAACTTGCAGTCCTGGAGAAAGGACTCGGATACGCACCCACAGCAAAACTAGACAAGTTCATGTTGCACTGTGAGCTTGCGGAATTCTTCCGAAAATTGAAATTAAAAGCATTTTTTGAAAACTCACCGCTCCAATCCGACACTGAGCAGCAAGGAGACACCCCCTTCAGAGTCAAGTCCACTTTCATCCCACCGCCCAGTGCCATACCACCGGAGGTGACTGTTTATGAACAGACAGTATTTAAAGAGATCGAAGCACTGAAGGAAGTCAATACTTACCAAAACACGAGCAACATAGAACGCCAGGCTCTCAAATCACTGAGAATGAATAACACCATTGTTATCAAACCGGCTGACAAAGGCAGCGGCACCGTCATCATGAACAAAGTAGACTACCGCCTTGAATGTGAACGACTACTCAATGAGACCAAAAACTATGAGAGACTCACTCAAGATCCGAGTGAAGCCCTCAGAACCCGCATCCATACACTGGTCGAAGAAGCTGAGACCACAGGACAAATCACGACAAAGGAAGCCAAATTCCTAACCACCACTCCAGGGAAAATACCGTACTTCTTTAGAGTACCAAAAACTCACAAAAATAAAATCCCCCCTCCCGGGCGCCGAATAGTATCAGGCATAGGATCTTTACTGGAACCGCTCTCACGATACTGTGACCATTTCTTACAACCATTGGTCCAGTCCACCAGTACATATCTCAAAGACACCAAAGATCTCCTAGGCCTTATCGATTCCCTGGCCTATAATCCGGACACTTCATTCCTGGTAAGCCTTGATGTAGAGAGCCTGTACACCAGTCTCCCGCAAGACGACACCCTACAAGTATTGAAATCCGCCCTCAACAACACCAACTGGCAACATCGGACCTCGAAAAGATTCATCCTGGAATGTGCCACGCTTGCACTCAAAGAAAACTTCTTCGAGTTTGAGGGCCGGCTCTACTTACAGAAGTACGGCACATCAATGGGGAGTGTTTTTGCTCCCAGCGTGGCCGGTCTTTATGTATACAACTTTGAGACCAGGTACCTACTTGACAACGACCTGCCATGATTCCCCCAAATCAGATTTTACAAACGCTACATTGATGATATCCTACTGATCTGGGAAGGAAACAACGAATCCCTCATAGCATTCTGCGAATGGTTAAACTTGTGTGACCCCAATCTCAGATTCACACACAGTTTTGACAGACACAAGACCACATTCTTAGATTTGGACATAGAAGCAGAAGGTGGGGGTCTGAAGAGCAAAACCCATTTCACAGCCACTGCCCGGAACTCCCTACTCCACTTCACCCGCTTCCATCCCAGGTCCCTGCGCGAGAACCTCCCCTACGGTCAGTACCTTCCGCTCCGCAGAAACTGCAGTGACATAGGGGACTACAAATCGCAAGCCAAAGATCTTAGCAATAAACTACAGCAGCGGGGCTACCCTAAAAGGATTACAGAAAAAGCCAAAAAACGGGCAAGAAACCAAAATCGTGAAGGTCTTATTGAGATACAGGCACGGGAACCAACACCCGCACCACTTACATGTGTAACCACATTCAATGCCGTTTCCCACAAGGTCTCACACATTATCAGAAGGAATTGGAAAATACTGAAGACAGGTAACCTTAACTGGGAACCCCCCCTCCTTTCAAACAAAAGAGCAAGATCCATTAAAGATGCCATAGTCTCCACACGACCAGCACCACAGCCGAAGCCCACCAACACAGTCCTCAATGCTTGGGGGCTCCCAACCGTGGTTGGCCACTTCCCCTGTGGCAACTGTAGCGTGTGCCACATCACTGAAACCACTAAGAGCCTCAGTCTGGAACCAGGGAAGACATGGCAATTGAGACAACACACAAATTGCAATACGGCACACGCAATTTACCGCATCATATGTCCTTGCAATCTCACCTACATTGGGATGACCAACCGCAAGGTCAAGACAAGAATCTGCGAACACCGCAGCACCATCAGGTGTAAGAAAAACACAACCCGCATGACAAACCACTTCCTAGAAGTAGGCCACACAACTAATAACATGCGTTGGGTCATCATTGAAGCATTAGACCCCAACCTACCGAATATACAGAGCCGACTGCTGGAGAAGGAGCAAAGATGGATCTACCGCCTATCCAGTCACCAAACAGGCCTCAACGATAACATTCCATGGAACAGCCTCAGGAGACCCTAGCAACTTCCATGTCTGCCATTCACAGTATGGACGTTCCTTATCTCGCAAATTGCACTAACTACAGACGCACACTCATCCGGCGCAACCGCTACTTGAGCCCCACCTTGTCCCACTTCCTTGTTGAGCCTCAACCACGACAAGTGATCTGGCCCCATTCACTACCGCATATATAGTATGACCCCTTAACATGCCCTCTGGGCTTTTACGCATCCATCAAGATCGGCGGAATCACAACAGATCCCCCTTTGGGCACTTAAACAGCCCTTAAACATGATTTACATTTTCCACACCATATGCCTCCAAGATGTGCACTATGGCACACCAGGACCTTTTTGTTTATCTTGCACGTATGTACGGGCACTGCATTTCAATGTCCCCTTTGCTCCGATGTCCAACTGTGCACTGGGTCTGTTTCATTGAAAGCATTAATGTTCAAAGTATCCAACACTTATCCAGATTTCGCCCATATAAACCACCCCAACATGGCCACCGCCTGCCCAGTTGTCCAACTTTGTACCAAGACCCTTTCATTCTAATCACCAATGCACAAAGAATACAGTACTTTGTTATACTTCGCCCTTCCAGACCACTCCATCATGGCCGCCGCCTTTTCCAACTTCCCAACTTAATACTGCGCATACGTGCGCATGCGCAAGGTCTTCCTGCTAAGTAACGAGCACACCGGCACGTACTAGACAGCGCTCAGTGGCATAAAAGCACCAGCTCCCCGGCGCTTTACACCAGCCGAGACGATGGGAGACCACAGCAGGTTTAAACACGGGCTACTCACCGAGACCAAGTAAGGTTGCGTTTTCCCCCCACATCCAGGATATCAGAGCACACATGGACTTCCGTGCTCACCGTGCCTTTATCCTCCCCCTCTTCTCTCTAAATTGGCACACCGGATGAGACCCCTCCCGAGCCTCGATCAGCTGCCCTAACCTTAATATAGTGTAAATATGATTTCAAACACCACGTCGCTAGGCAAACTATACCCACTGGTTTTAATTGTTTTGAACTATGCTCTAGAGAACGCGCCACCAAAACGCATGGCAATAACACATGTGTGGCTATTACCCGCACAGCGCGCCACATTACCACATTCTTTCGTGGCCACCACTGGCTCGATATAGTGCGCAATATGACCATATGTCAAACACCACGCTTGTTCAGCACAACGAGCCCTGTGACCTACTGGACCTCACACGAAGCTTTTTCCTTCAGCTTCTTTGCCACAATAAGGCAGGGGCGATCATTATCTCTCATAGGCTGCAAGACACTACTCGCATGCAGCATGCTCCACTCTATCAAGGCGAAGAAGACAATCACTGTGGTAGTCATCCAGACAATGACTATAGCACCTACGTAAGATTGCATTTCATGTTGCTTAAAGTATATGTATATATATGTCTTGTCTTGTCTTTTTCCCCCAACAGGTTTTTTTACAAGTATCTGTAAGTACGCCGACACTTAGACCACACACCTTAGCCTGTGTGTAGGTACTTCACTTATTTTTCACCTGGCGCCTTCCACCTTTGCCACTCACTAGCCTCACTAACCGGTCCTGAAGAAAGCCCCTCCCACACACCTTTTAGCGGGCTGAAACATGTAGACCAATTCACATAGTGAACTAAGGATAATAATTTCCTATTAGTTGCACCACACATTTTTAACTATATCCTGAGCCGCCATTAATAAACTTTACAGGCAAGGATCCTCAGAGATATTTTTAATAAAACCTCACGACACATCACACATTCACACCACAGGTTCACTGACAGAATATCGAGGAGCAAAATATCGACCTGCCAAAATATTGATGACAAAATATAGAATGCCAGAATATCGACTTCCTATCTACAAACAGGTAAGTACAAAAATATCGAATCCAAAATATCGTTGTAAATAATAAAGGGGCCCATTACGATGTCGGGCGGAAGCACGACCGCCGTGCTGACGGAGGCAAAAACCGCTAATTACCGTCCACCAGCAACGGTCCACACGCCTGCCAAATTAGGATGTGATTAGTCAGGCAAACACCGCCCGCAAGCCTGCGGCGCCGCCCGCCATCAAAGTGCGCCAGTCTACGTAGCGGCGCGAGCCAATGGAGACACACCGTCCGACGAAATGACGTACCGCCCGGCGTACAAATTACGATGCCACAACCAAACAGCCCCACCGGCTAAGAGACACCGCACGAGATACCAAGGCGGAAGCTCGACTTTTCCTGACGGAGACTAAAAGGCGGACCAGCCAGAGATGAATCCTGCACTCCAGGCCATCCCCTTGCTCTACCTGTTGCACCACCTAGGAGTGAACGCACCACGACGACGCAGGTAGGCAGACACACAACAAGGTTACGAAAACAATGCACACAGTGCAAGGGTGGGAAAACTGTACATGGCCCCCCAGACACCCCTATGTGGACAGGACACATCCACCACTGTACCCACACATGTCCCACCTGTCAAAAATAAACAACTCGCAACATCCTGGGCACCCACGACCCGGGCCCAGGAAGTGGCGTCCCCGTCACGGCACCGCAGCGTAGCGGCGATGGCGCTGAGTACACATGCGCACAACACAGTGGCCAACGACTGCGCCATAATTCGGCTGCACACAAACACCACAGGGCCACAACTACACACCCCACATACCAGCCCCACCCTGAAGGCACATGTCACGTGGCCTTCCTGCATCAGTCATGTCCCCAACCGACAACTCACAGTTGTCAACTTGACGTCACACAAGTGTCCCGAACAGGGGAGTAATGTGAATGCTAAATAGGACACACCCTTGTATGTAAAACATGGATAATCACACGGCGGCTACCACATAACAGCGCAGAATATCAACAATGTCCGGAAAAGGCACGCCAGTCTCAACAAGAAATACCAAAACCATCCTGCTCGCAATAACAACACATGCAATGTACAAAATAGAAAAACCCTGCTGCCTAAGAACAGGTGTGCACAATCACAACACCCACACAGAAGCCGAAATGTACAGCGGCAACGGAGTGTCCCGCCCACACACGGGAGAGCAGATAGCACTGAATGGCCTTCCATTCCTGCTCCGAAATAACATTGCAACAAATTATGCTGGAGAATGGAGCCATTGTACCAACAAGAAGCAAAACATAGCCATGCAGAGTAAAACGTCCGCTGGCAGATAGCGCACAACATGAAAGAAAGATAACACCACAAAATGCAATAATACCACTCCTCCATGTGGACCAAATGAAAGTAATGTGGAAAGAGTCACACACCACTGGCCTTGACTATTCATAGAAGCATGTGGGATGAGGGACTGTGTCCTCCGCCCAAGCTATACCCCAAGTCCATCCGCCTTACATCCATTCCAGAATTCCTAGCATCGACGGAGGCTGCACTCTGCTGACTGCTCAGGCAGACGGAGCACGCCATCACATCACCCTGTAGCAAAATGGCTGTTGCACCACTGACCCTCAACTACGCCGGACAGATCAAGCTGTACAGTGACAGCATGCTACACATAGTGGGCTGCTCAAATCTGGCAATGCTGAATGTAAGTTACCGAGTAACTTACCGCATTGCAATGTTCAGCTGCGTCATCCCCATATTCTACTGTCGGAGGTGTCCGTTCCACTGGCCTGTGGATTTATGTCTCTCCAACCCGGCATGTCCAAAGGCGGACTTGGTACACTTGTTTGCACCCCTGGACGACCACGACAGGATCTGTTCAGTGTATGGGGGCATGGCGTATGTGGCTGCAATCGGGGACACACTGCAATGGGACCAGTGTGCCTCCACAGAAAGTCTTCTGGATCACAGTTTCATGGAATGTCATCCAACATGTCCCATCAGGATTCTACAAGGGACAACTTACGACGAACACGTTGCCACCCACCACCCGCTTCATTGGATGACATCCATGTTCACCATCAATGGGATGGATACCCTGCTGGAAGGTATCGCATACACGTCAACTTGTCAATTCATGGGTCCCCGACTCAATATCCCCAATTGAACATAGATGTACAACACCGTACCCATGCTTGGCTTTCGCACGGAGTGGGCAGGTAGCTGTACAAGAACTATACCATATAATCTGCAACTAACACCCTACCATCAACTCCACTGCCATGACAACTGACATTTCTGGGACATGCACCCTGTTCGCCACCATATCCCGTGTCTCTGCATGAACAGGGGGAGGCAGAGGTATGGGATTTGTGTACAGTAACCACATGGGCAAAACAGCACGAACAACTATGCCATAATATGTATCCTGCGCACCTGGACACATGCACCTGTCAGTGCACACTTATCTGTCTGCTGTAGTACGTGCGAACTGTCACCTCACCTTTGTCTGTACTTCCGTGCGAGGACTTTTGCATGGACAACTAATGCAACCCCCTACAACATGGCCCTAGTAACAGTGTCATGTTCAGTAGCCACCACATTGCAACAACTGGTGAGACGCTGCTGCATGCAGGTGGGCACATGCCCTGATGTCACCTCTGACGCAGGTGTGTCGGAGTCAGTATTGTATTAAACCGGTACCATGGAACTGAGATGAACTGTCCCTATGATGCCAAGCTGTCTGGTAGGCTGAATGAATACTGTCTGTGTCAAAGCCCAGAGACCATCAGTAATCAGCAAATGTACTGTAGCATAGAAAGGGCAAGGCAGCTGTAACCCTGAAGCCTCCATTCCACAGTCAAAAACTAATTACATCTACCTATACCCCCTTTCGTATGTGTAATCATGCTAAGTATATCCTCCACATGCATTTTGCTGCCAGTAGTGTCCACTATTCTGCATCACAGAGGAAGTAAGTCCAAATACATGCCTCGAAGCAAATATGTGACTCTGTTGAATAATTTCAAGAAGACAAGTACGAATGAGCGAGGATGAGAGTGTGTGAAGTACACGAGAGCCGTGAGATGACCATGTACTCCAGTGACATTGGATGTCAATGCATATGAGTTGCCGCCACAGTGGACCTAGTGAAATACTACAGGTCGTGGGCCTTTGATTGTCAGACTCTGACGTGGCCCAACAGATCATCACATGAACACTGACAGGCTGGTCACTTCAAAGCACAGTCCTACATATGTGTATAATTACCTTCACAGTCTGACATCCCACTCATCAAGCAAAATTAGGACTCACGCAACAAGCATGCTACAGCAATGCATGTCAAAACACACACAGGAAATCAGTGTGGGTGGGCAGGTCCGCACAGTGAGTACGAACTGCTGAAACTCACATACATGCTTAATAAAACCAGGCACAATCTTGGCAGTCACACACCCTGCAGACCCACAATGGCCAAAACATATTAAGTAGGAGCCATCCTGAACTGTAAGGACACACCCACACACTGTGCAACATACAATACACACATGCGCTCACATTCACAGACCTGAACACGGATACAAACACCCACCATGCCCCTGGGTAACACATGTGTGTAATCGACATTGCCAGAGTGCACACACACACACCAACACCACCCCAAAGTCACACACTTCACACCACACACACCTACACTTCCCAAATGCACACTTTGAAAGTAACCCATGTGCCCAGGCTCAATGTCCATCACAAGATCAACATACACCTACACTGCTGGCCACCCAGAAAGTAAGCTCACACATACCCGCACACTATGCACATGCTACCTGTCATCCTGTGCCCAGACTCACACACCGTGCTTTGCCTGCACGCAAACATGACACGTAGACATTTACCATGGAATTCCAGCAAATACATGCAGACAACCCGTGTCACTAAAAAACGTCTTCATCACACACACAAGTGGCAGAGTCTGAAAGAAGTAAAGTCCCAGCCACGTGTAAAACACATTGGAATGTGACACCAGACATTGCAATTGTTGATGTAACATACAAGGCATGTGCCTCACTTAACTATGCACACCCAGTAACAACTGCAATCAGCAACTACACAGACACAACCGACTACAGGAACAACAGCATCCAGTCACAGATTACATAGACAGGCGGCAAAATTGTTCAACACCAGGGACAGTGGCCAGTCCAATGTGCAGAGTAGTGACACGAAAAGCTGCGTATGCAATGTGTGTGAGTGTACCCTGACATGGCCACCAACACTGCCATGGCAGGTACAATAGCCATCACAGCCACCACTGTGTCACAGGTAGATGTGTGTGTGTCCCTACCATTCAAACAGGATGGCCCGTTCAACTCGGTGCTGTCTATGTGCTACGGGACAGTTGGAGGTCCGCCCCTGAGAGAGAAGCACAACAGTGGAAGACACACATGTGTCATGTGAAGCGGGAGTTCCGCTTGGGCCAGGTGGGTGGGTGGCACGGGTAGGTGCACACATGCATTGTTGAAACAGACTGTGTGGGGAGGATTCCGGAGGGCTATATTTCTACTGTGTTGGGTATTTGGAATGCACACCTGTCTGGAGCTGAATGTGAACTTGTGTGGGCACAACAGACGGGCACATGATCAATGCTGCATCAGGCGTAGACGTTAGCCCTCCCTCTGGGGAGATGCTGGATACTGCTGTGCGTCTGCCAGGCCCTTGCCAAGGCACTCACATCCCCTGTCCACCAGGTGTACCCCCTACATTGTCCGCATGCACAGGCTACCCAGGGCACGGGATGGCAGTGGAGCTTGGTGGGTGGGAGCTCATGGCGCCCTCCTCCTGGTCACATCTCGCAGGCAACACATTCTCAGTGAGCAGCAGGGCACAAGTCCTAAATATGTAGTGGGGGGACGCAGACGTCACGACAGGAAGTGACGTCACGAAAGGTGGCTTGCACCATCAGACATTCTGCCTCCTTCGCCCACCACTTACATGCGATTGCAACAGAGAAGCCAGCGTGTGCCCAAGCAGCACCGAGCTCGCCCCAGAGGGGCCAAAGAGTGAATGTGTGTGTCCATTAGCACCAGTTCCCTGGCTCGTGGTAAAATCAGTGGTGGGACGCCGTCCACCCGCGTGGTACCCTGACTCGAGACCTGGTGTGCAGGCAAAGTGTCCTATTGGCTTTGCGAAATGTGTGAGATGCATGACACTCGTTGGCGGGGGATGGCTCGGAGGCCCGTCACCCTGAGGCCCATGTCCCACCACATGGGTCCCTTGTCAATGGCAGCGGTTGTAATGACTATGCGCGCAGGGGTGGGTCAACCCTACGTGTGAGATTGTGTTTGCGGCCTGGCCCGCTGGGGCAGACACAGCCTCTGTGTGTTGCATGTGGTGTATCCGGACTCCGGAGGCTGTCATGCATTGTCACTGTTGTCCAGGTATCGAGTTGGGGTACAACGCGGGTGGACGGCGTCCCACCACTCATATTACCGCGAGACAGATGATTGGGGCAAATGGACCCACACATTCACTCTTTGGCCTCTCTGTGGCGAGATCGGAGCTGCTTGTGCACGCGCTGGCTTCTACGATGCAATCGCATATAAGGGGTGAGCGAGGGAGGCAATGAGTCAGACGGTGCAAGCCACCTTCCGTGATGTCACTTCCTGTCGTGACGTCAGCGTCCCCCACCCCTTATTTTAGTACTCGTGCCCTGCTGTTGTCAGATGTGCCACTGCCCAGGGGGTGGAGAAAGGGTCAGGAATGTCAGCCTGATATTGGCCCAGTTGAAGGACCACCTTGACTGGGGGACAACCATTGGACAGTCTGTCGTAGCCCACCCACGCGTACATGTGGGCCCTCCATGTACTGTGTCACCTGCGGCAAAGTGATGTCATGGGCAATGACGTTATTGAGGAGAGCTGTCTGCCCCACGCAGAGATGGCGCATGAGCTCAACAGACCCAGCACTGAGGGCAGCAGGGCTCACATGTGCAGGGGCAGCTGTGCCTGGTGTGAAGGAAACTCTACCCTTCATCCCTGTGCCGACACGTGTTGCACTTGTGGAAGTAGATGGGAGGGCGGGCATTGGCCTCCGCGTGGCTGAAGAGGAGCCAGATTCCACGTCCTCTGTGTTAGCAAACATGGAAGCATCACCTCGGTCCTCAGATGACTCAGAAATTGCTGTCTCAGCCTGTAATTCATCCAGCACACGTCTGGCCCCTCCGAGGCGCTGGTCACATCTGACACACTCAGCACCTGTGCAGCTGCTACATCCGATGCCACACCACTGCTGACCGTCCCCTGTCCCTCAGCAACCACGGGAGATGCCACATGAGAGAGAGCGAGGTGGCCTCACTTATCTGGCATCAATTAAACAGACATGTGCAAGGGAAGCAGCACAGAACATCCACCAATCCACATGTTGCACGATACCTGTGCAATTGCATACAGCCACCACATTCAACACGTAATGGCTGGCGTACAGTAACTGAAGCCGCTAATAAGTGGCACATGTGTTGTGCACATAGCAACACACCCGGCCTGTGTCACCGTGCGACCATAGTCCCAAATCGCGGTGTGCACACCCACTGTCCTGATGGGGCAAGGATGACCACTACGTAATTAGGCCAAAGACATACCTGCATGGAGCAGAATGGGACACCACTCACACAGACTGCAACATGATGGGCCACAATGGCCATGAGCCCATGCCATCCACCTGTCGTTGACACGAGCATAACTGCTGTTGCACAGTGTGCCGGATGTGTAAGCAACAGAGACATGAGCTGAGGCATCGCAAACATATGACCGAACGAAATCAGAGTAGGCACAGTGCCTCAAACATACATGTGAATTGCCAATCCAGGCCACTACAGGTTGTTCCTGAGGGCTACGACTCTGAGTGCATTGAGAATGCAGAGTGCTCAAATTACATCTTGAGCCTCAGGAATCGCATATGCATGTCAGGTGCACACAGCACAGAGTACACTTACAACCCACTGCATACACAACATACATCGCATCACCAAGATTATGGTTAGGCTGTGGACACATGCTGCCTCTCACCGCAGAAGACACCATCCCACATTACTGTACACTTGCTTGCTGCTGATGCCCCTACAAACATGCATCCGGCACAGGCTGTGTGACTGTCAAGATGCAGACCATTACTGGTGAAATGCAGCGCCGTGCTGACCTGACAATACGAGGGGCATCCCCGATCCGTTCTCGCCACGTAGTAGCTCATCCGGCAGATGACGTCACACCCTTTGTGGAATTGGCTGCACTGTCGGTCACACATACACAGAGGCATCAACTTGGATGCAATGCCTCATCACAAGCCCTTGGGCTGGAGGACTTCAAACTGCAGGGATGGTACACAAGAGCCTTGGAATGTCACTCATGCACTTCTCAACATCACCCACATCCACCAATCACAGTGGCATGCTGCTGACCCATCCCAAATACTCAGAGACGTGCAACAGAGCCAGGAATTATTCGGACATGGCCCAACAGCATGTGTACACCACATGTGAATGCATGCTGCTGGGAGTGTGTACACAGTACCTGTCCATCCCATTCACATGCAGGTTGCCAGCACATTGAGCAATGTGTAGTCTGCCGACATCTACTGTCCATTGTCAGGTGGACCAACAAATAGATCACAAGGCAACACATCTTTGTGGGTGGACTCACTGTGTCCAACACTGCGCAGCCCTCAACGTACTCGCCCTGTGAATGGCTCACCCCGCAATGGAGGTCACATTCAGTGCCACTATCTCTCACACACATCCCTATCACAAGGCATGGTGTGTCCAATCGACAGGGCTGAGTTTGTGCATTTCAGGAGAGACCTGAACAAAAGACACATGTAACCCACTGTACAGTCAGTGTTGTCTCCTTCTAGGATTGTGCGGTCAATGTGCAGCCCAGGTCTGCTGCCACTGAGAAGGCCAGCAGGGACCCAGCCAGCCAGTCACACAAGCAATGACTGCCCTGAGTCCTGCATTGCCAAGTGGCTGCGTGACTGGATGTCTGACATGGAAATGCCATGTACCACCACTCGTGAGGGACATGCATGGGAAAGCGCCATAGAGCCTACATACCCCTTACACCTGTAGTTAGCATGGTAAGCAGTGCATGTTGGAACCCCACAGGCTCAGAATCATAGTGCTGCGGATCTACGACGTGTGTGTCCCCCACATGCACTCCCACACACACTGTAGTTGTCTTACACACACAAGTTTTGCTATGAATAGCCTTGGGCAGTGTGCGTGGAGCTCGGAATCCATGATCTCCAGCTCCTCGCTGGTGAGTGGACCTGGACATATCTTCAGAGTCGTCGACATGTAGGTGTACATGTGGCAGCAGCGGCAGGTGTTGTTGAGGGATGCCAGGCAGCAGTCCCTGTAAGCTGTGGTAATGCCTGTCTCCCTCCCACACTCATATAGCCCCCTGGGGCTGTTCCAGTGGGTCCAAGCTGCTGCAATTGGTGTACCATGTCTGCCTGCTTCAAATGCACACAATGGCCTGCACCGAGCTGTCCCGGTACGCTTACCTCTATCGTCGAACACGCAGGATGCAGTCGCGAGGGCCATTGGAGTTGGCCTCAAGGGCCTGGTCCATGGCGGGTACAGTCCGCTGGTGCCATGTGGAATCCACAGTTGAAGGTGCGCCATGCATTTGCAGGTGTGGCCATGATTTGTGTGTGGGAGCATGTCCACATTGGACAGGGCCACTTCATGCTGTGTGCATTGGCATTGACGGCCAGTGCTCAGCCTCCACATGTCTGTTGGCACATCATCATGTACACATTAGCATGGGTGCATGGGATGTGCATATGCACACACATGCCATATTTCTCTATGTACATCTCCCACTTGGCACGTGCAACATTACGTGTCACTTGTGATGTGTGTTTGCATTCACACAGCTGTGTTGTCATGGAGTTGTCAATGTGTACACCTGTCAATGTGTGTTGGAGGTGTGATACGTACAGTGCTGGACATTGGGTGGACTAGGGACATCATTGACTGTCTCATATCCCATTGTGCAACAGGACCCACTTGTTTTGGCCGCTCAGCCTGTGTACATTGTGTTGTTGGTGTGTGCCATACTCACCCGGCCTCGGAAGCTGTGTCTGGCACAGCAGCTAGGTATATTGCCGTGGTGTTGTCGCCTCCCACCTATGCAGTTTGAAACCATCATGATGCCTTTCAAGCTATTAGGGCCTAAATCCCCATGTGCATGCTCATGTCAATGGTTTGTGTCAGTAACCATTGCTATTGGTAAGGGGACCTGTGTAAGAGTATTGTGGCTGTGCTGTCCCTACTTGTCAGCTGTTCTGTGATTCTATAGCTTTGCCAGTTATTTTTGTGTATGTGTATGTGCCATGTGGTGTGTTGCATTGACATGTGTCCACTTCCATCTGTCCTAGGAGGAGACCAAACATACATCGCCCCTACCAATTGCTGTCAGACATGTGGGATGAGGAGGTCATTCGTAAATTCCGGCTGGACCGACCCACCCTGCATCGCCTATGTGCCATGTTGGAACCCCACTTTCATCCTCGCAGGGTGTATCCAACAGCATTCACCCCCACGGCTAAGGTGATGGCTGCACTGCATTTTTCGCTACCGGATCTTTCCAACACACGGTAGGCAGTGGAGCTGGAATGTCCCAACCCATGTTCAGCATGGTGCTACGGGATGTCCTGTCAGCTATGATGCTGTACAGGAACCGCTACATCAGATTCCCCAGGGCTCGTGATTTGGCGGCAGTGAAGGGGGCTTTCTATGCACTTGGACGCATCCCCACGTTGTTGGTGCAATTGATTGCACACATGTTGGCCTTGTTGCACCACAGGCCATGGAGCACATCTTTAGGAACCGGAAACATTTCCACTCCCTGAATGTGCAAGTGGTGTGCCTGGCGGACATGATCATCACGCACGTGTGTGCGAAGTTTCCGGTTCCACCCATGACTCGCACATCATGCGCCACAGCATCCTCCCACGACTGGTGTCCAATCTTCAACCGGACCGTGCCTGGATTGTTGGTGAGTATGCATACTCGTGTAGCGTGCTGGGTGTGACATGCTGTCTTGTGTCCTGTTGGAATTGCAAGGATTCTCTGTGTTTCTCACACCCAGGTGACTCGGCATATCCTAACGGGCCTTGGCTGCTGAGCCCACTCCGTAATCCCAGGACACCAGCTGATGTCAGATACAATGAGGCACATGGGAGGACCAGACGTGTGGTGGAGCGTACTTTTGGACTCCTGAAGTCCAGATTCAGGTGCCTGGACCGCACCGGGGTGCACTGGCATACTCCCCACAGAAGGTGTGCCAGATAGTTGTGGCATGCTGCATGCTGCACAACCTCGCTATTCGCAGGCAGATCCCCCTGATAGTGGATGACGGTGATCAGCCAGGACCCCCGCCTGCAGACCAGGCCGTGTCCAGTGACGAGGACAGTGGAGAGGAGGAAGCAGTGAATGAGCGTCAGCAGCTCATCGCCCGCTACTTCACTTGACGGTGAGTGACCATGTACGTCGGCTGATGTTGCTGTAGTTGTGTAGGTGTATGTGTGCATTGTCACGGCGGCCTATTGTTCACTGAGTGCTGTGTGGCAATGGTCCATGTCCAGGGTAGTATGCCACTGACAGTGGCTGTGGCATTGTGCCCTGTTGCTCTGTGAGATGTGTGTACATTGCTTGAACTTGATGAGAAGTACTGTGTGATGAGTGTGTGACACACACATTCAATGGACTCTTGTTCTGTTTTTCACCCCAAGGTCCCTCCAGCCTCTCCTGGCCTATCGACATACCACACTCCTGATGCATTACTGATCATGGTGACGGTTGCACATCCTTGATTAAACACAGAGCAGATACAACAGAATGTGATCCAGGTGTATTTATTTTGAACAGTGACATGTGATTGTGGGCAAGGTGTTGACAAAAGTGGTGCATGCTGGAACAATGAGTTGACGGACATGTCCGCGTGATGGCCAAGGTGTACCCATGTTGTTCTGGGTCCACAGTCCGACAGACACATGCCATTCACATGGCAGTGTGGGGTAGGATAGTAGTCCAAGTGAATGCAGTAGATGGCCACCGTGGCTGGCTGTCTCACTGGCGTTTGGAGCGTGCAAAGTCATCTCTGGACACCTGTTTCCTCTTCGGACGCCCCCTTCCACATTTGAGAGGGGGGGGTTGTGTTTGTGGGCTGCTGGTGGTGGCTGAGGATTGCCCACTCGCTGTGGACGCAGGGGAACTGGATGTTGCATGGACCTGCGCCCCAGCAGGTGGTGTCGGAGGTGGTGTGGTTGGCCTTGATTGGGCCCTCACCGCCACCACTAGCTGGCCCATGAGGTTGACAAGTTTGCCCATACGGGTCACGAATTGGCCCATATGGGCGTCCATGGACCTCAACACCCCAAGGACTTCCCGCGTATCGGAAGCTGACCGGGCCCATTGTCCCTGGGCCTCTTCATAGGCCCCAAGGACTCTTGCGATTTGCGGCAGGGCTTGGCTCCCAGGCTCTGATGGCGTTGACCTGACCCTGCTCCTCCCACCTGAACTGCTGCCACCGACCTGCCCACTCGCCACAGTGGTCACCCGGGGCCTCGTTGTGGCTCCCAGGGTCGGTGTCGACGTGCGTACAAGCCCTTGCACAGGCTGAGTGGTCAGGGAGGCCCTGGTGGTGGTGGTGGTGGTTGCGGCGGTGGTGGTGGCCGCAATGACTGTGGCAGCAGGGGCCTGGGACTGGTCACCGGCCCTGGGAGATGGGTTGGTGGGTAGGAGGGGTCCTGGGGAGCGGTTGGGCCCTGCCACACCAGATGTGCCTGGTCCGGAGTCCTCGTCCGAGGAGGTGTCCAGGTCTTCCACATCCGTGAGTCCGGGTGGAGGGCTTGTGGACTGGCTGTGATGACTGCTGTCTCCCTCTCCAGCATCATGCTGTTCGTCACCTGTGGGGCGGAGACGAAAGGTTATTGTGTTGCACCTTGCAAGGTTTGTGTTAGATGACTGACATTCACAGTTGGTGCACAGTTGTGCACTGATTTCCCAGATGCGTGTGTATGGCTCTACAATGTGTGTGCGTGATCAAGGCAATGTAATGGTGTGATGGGTGCACATGGCATGGGACGGATTTGGATAGCCAATCGGTGTGTGTTGCAGTACCCCTACATTTTGTGCCTTTGGTGGACACGGGGTACAGCCCCCTCAATGCTTTTGAGGTGCAATATGGTTTTGGGGTTTCAAATGGAATGCTTAGGAACGCAGATGGCAAAAGGGGTACAGCCCCCTCAACGCTTTTGATGTGAGATATGGTTTTGGGGTACATACTGTGACATAAGGGTGCAGGAGGGGACATGTGTTTTGGCCACACGACACTGCAGAGACAAAGGTGTGTGTATGTCTGACGTACCAAGCATATCATTTAGGGACATTACACTGCAAGCACTGTAGTTGGTGGGTGATGGTTGTGTGCCACACGACGTATTGCAGATGGGACAATTCCTTTGTGTGCGTGCTACCCTCAGCCATGTGCAGCAATGCAGTGCTCTTGGTGTGTTGACTATATTAGGTATGTTGTAAATCACAGTGTGACGTGCGCTTCAGACACTACAGACATATTGGTCATCGGCAGGAATCTTTGCTGTACTACTGTATATGGGGCAACTGATTAGATGATATACCTTTCATGACACTGGGGCTGTGAAGATGTGATGGATGAGACATTGAATGTGCATTGTGTAGCTGTGTGGTTCATGGGTCCAGTGGTGTATGTGACATTACTGTGGTTCCACTCAGTTACATTGGGACGAGATGGACTTACATGGGTGATGTTGTACGATGTCAACGGAACAAGCAGACACGACTACATGGACAATACTTCGATGGTGTTGCTGATGTGTGTGATGACTGGCACAGTGCACGGCATGTGGGTCAGTACTCCAGTGAGACTTGTGCATGCAGACGTGACTCCTTCCGTGTTAGTGTATTTGTGATGGCTCATGTGGGCTATGACTCTGTAATTCATGTCCGTGTGCACATTAGTCACATGATTATGACAGGGAGCAGTGCTACCTGTTCCTCTGCTACGTGACATGTCCCAAATGTTAGTCGTAGTACAGTCCTCATGCCTACAGACACCCCGCCCTGTACAGTAGTCTACCTACTTGTTGGTTTGTAGGGAGTAATGCAATGGCTGTCACATGGTCATGAGAGGGAGGGGTGCTCCATCGTGCTGGTCTGTGGCAGTGGGGGCCGTGTTGTGAGTTGTGGTGAAGGCTTACCATCCACAGACACCCCTCCATGTAGGGAAACATATCTACCTGTCGGGTGAAGGTGTGCACTGCAATGGCTGTCACGTGGGTGTGGGGAGTGCTCCATCTTGCTGCGCTGTAGGACTAGGGGCCTGGTGGTGGTTGTATTTCTGCAGTCCCCCCTCCGATACTCGGAGTTTGTGGTAAGGCTACTTACCTGTTACTTGTTGGTTAGTGCAGCTATGGCTGACACATGAGTGTGGGTGTGGGGAGTGCTCCTTCCGGCACATCTGGGGTACAGAGGGACCTGGTGGGAGTTGTGGTGCTGGCTGACTGTACACATGCCCCCATGGTTTTGTTTGTTGGTACCTTTGGGCTGAGTGTGTGGGAGTGTCTGTTGCATGTGTGTGAGATGTCTTGTGTATTGTGTACTGGACATGGGGGTGTTTGGCCCTCGGTGCTATGGCATTCTGGTAGTGCATGACAGTACATAGCGGTGTGCTGGTATACATTTGTTTGTACTTACCAGCCTCCACTCCCTCTGGTATTCCGGTGAGACTCTCCGGATGCAGAATGCCTCGCACCTTCTCCTCCCACGCCTTGAAGGTCTTGAATAGCGTGGGATTTCCGCCGCCAGTCGTGGCAGCCAGCTCACGGTTCTTGGCCTCCTTCTTCCTGACCACGCTTTTCAGGTCATGCCACCTCTTTGTGATTTCGCCCCGGTTGCGTGGCACGTTCCCAACTGCATTCACCTGGTCCACTATCCTTCTCCACATTCTGTTTCTGGTGGCTACTGTGTGTCTGTTGGACCTGGTTCCCATAGATTTGTGGGTGCACCTTGATGACCGTCAACTCAGTGGCAGTGTACTTCGGCATTCTTTGGCTTGCCATGGTGTGTGGTCTGCTATTTGTTGAGCTGGTGTGGTGGTTGTGTGGTGTGTGGTGTGTGGTGTGTGATGTGCAGGGGGTTCGTGGTGCCGTTGTTTCAGTGGTGATGGTGGTGGTGGTAGTGGTGGTGATGTGTGTGATGTGTGCGTGCGTGTGGTGTGCTGCTTTCCTTTGTGTCTCTCTGTGTTGTCTGATGGCGTCTTCGCTTTGACCTCGTGCAAGGGATTGTGGTCTGTGAGGAGGCTGCTTTTGTACTAATTTATGTGGGTGTGTCATGATGGTCTGTCGTTTTCAGGTGTGTTGTGTCTGTTGTCCTGGGATTTGTAGTTTTTTATTTTTGGCAGGGGGCATGTGTCATTGGGATGTGTTCTGGGTTTGTGTATTTTGGCGTGGTTTGCTGTGTGGACTTGTTGGCCATGTTGTGTGTATTTCTTTGTCCCGCCAATGGTTTCCGTGCACGGACGTGTCCGCAAGGCCTTCCGCCATGTCAGTTCTTCATCGCTGTTGTTAACCGTGGCGGGCGGGGAAAATGTGGATTTTCCGCGCTCATGTCGGGGAGATCATAATTTCACGGTCGTTGTCTCACTCATCAGGGTGGACGGATTTGGGATTTCGGGCGGGATTGCGTCCGTGGCGGACGGTTAATCTTCTACTCGGACATGGACGGGCGGAATTTTGTGTGTTTTTACCGCCGCGGGCGGAGGTTGCTTCGCGACATCATAATTGCTCGGTCGGTATTCCCATGGTGCAGGCGGGCGGTTTTTTCAGGCTATGGTGGATGGCGGATTTTTTAACGCCGGTTATCGTAATGGACCCCATAGTTTGTTAAAATATCGAATTTTTTAAATGTCTTAAAAGTAATGTAAAATAATAAAATAATAAATATAATTAAGTAAAACATACTTAAAAATACTTAAATAACCTTAAAATTAATAAATAATTAATGTAAATAAATAAAAAAATAAACATGCATTTTTATTTTTTAATACATATATATGTTAACTTAATATTATTAAAAAATATTCAATATTTTTAGTGTTGGATATCGGGAGGGTAAAATTTACTATTCCCACTCCAGTGAGTGCAACAGTAGGGAAAGCATTGGATAGCGGGAGGGTAAACATTACTATTCCCACTCCAGTGAGTGCAACAGTAGGGAAAGCGTTGGATAGCGGGAGGGTAAAAATTACTATTCCCACTCCAGTGAGTGCAACAGTAAGGAAAGCGTTGGATAGCGGGAGGGTAAAAATTACTATTCCCACTCCAGTGAGTGCAACAGTAGGGAAGCGTTGGATAGCGGGTAGGTAAAAATTACTATTCCCACTCCAGTGAGTGCAACAGTAGGGAAGCGTTGGATAGAGGGAGGGTAAAAATTACTATTCCCACTCCAGTGAGTGCAACAGTAGGGAAAGCGTTGGATAGTGTAGGGGTAAAATTACTATTCCCACTCCAGTGAGTGCAACAGTAGGAAAGCGTTGGATAGCGTAGGGGTAAAAATTACTATTCCCACTCCAAAGAGTGCAACAGTAGGGAAAGCGTTGGATAGCGTAGGGGTAAAAATTACTATTCCCACTCCAGAGAGTGCAACAGTAGGAAAGCGTTGGATAGCGTAGGGGTAAAAATTACTATTCCCACTCCAGAGAGTGCAACAGTAGGAAAGCGTTGGATAGCGTAGGGGTACAAATTGCTATTCCCACTCCAGTGAGTGCAACAGTAGGGAAAGCGTTGGATAGCGTAGGGGTAAAATTACTATTTCCACTCCAGTGAGTGCAACAGTAGGGAAAGCGTTGGATAGCGTAGGGGTAAAAATTACTATTCCCACTCCAGAGAGTGCAACAGTAGGGAAAGTGTTGGATAGCGGGAGGGTAAAAATTACTATTCCCCCTCCAGTGAGTGCAACAGTAGGAAAGTAATGATTTAATAATTAAATATATATAAATTAATTATCAATACCAATAAAAATGTATTAAAAATGTTTACCAATTAATAATTAATGTCTGTTCACCCACACCACACCAGCTCCACTGTAATCAGGTGTCGTAGCACAACCGGGGGGCATTTGGCCACCCGGTTGGGACCTCAATGATGAAGCGGTGAACAGACATAATATCGAATTTTTAATATCGAATTGCCAAAATATCGAGTTTTTTATATAGAATGGACAGAATATCGAATTGCCAAAATATAGTGGTGCAGAATATCGAAATTCAGGTAAGAAATATCAATTGTTATAATATCGACAGTCATAATATAGTTGTTAAAAATATCGAATTTTTTTATAGTGTTTTAAGTGTTAGTATATGTGTTAAAAGTATGTATTATTTTTGTAATGTATGTTTTAATTTTTTTAAAGTAATGAATTTTATGTTATTTAATTTTTGCGTAATTTAATTCTGTAGCGGGTTGTAGGTTTATAGGGGAATAGGGTGGGAAGTAATTTAATTATAGTAAATTAAATATTAATTTTTAGGAATTATTAATTATTTTTAATTTAAGTTTGCGTTTTAGGTCTGTAGCGGGTTGTGGGTTTATAGGGGAATAGGGTGGGAAGTAATTTAATTGTAATTAAGTAATTATTTAATTTTATTTATTGGTATTGATAAATAATTTATTGTTAATTAATTATTAATTGTTAATTAATTTTTATTAATTGTTAATTAATTTTTATTAATTTTTTAATTGGTAATTATTTTAATTGTATTAATTTATTATTCAGAGCGGGTTGTGGGTTTATAGGGGAATAGGGTGGGAAGTAATTTAATTGTAATTAAGTAATTATTTATTTTTATTAATTGGTATTGATTATTAATTTATTGTTAATTAATTATTAATTGGTAATTAATTTTTATTAATTGGTAATTAATTTGTATTAATTGATAATTATATTAATTGTATTAATTTATTATTCGGAGCGGGTTGTTGGTTTATAGGGAATAGGGTGGGAACTAATTTAATTGTAATTAAATAATTATTGAAAATATTTTTGTGTATTGATAATTAATTTACTGTTAATTAATTATTAATTGGTAAACATTTTGTATAACTTATTAATTTTTGGTATTGAAAAATAATTTGTGGTTAATTAATTATTAATAGGTAATTAATTTTTAATTATGAATATTTATTGGTATTTATAATTCATTAATTATTAAATAATTTGTCATTGGGAATTAATTTTTAATACATTTTTATTGGTATTGATAATTAATTTATATATATTTAATTATTAAATCATTACTTTCCCTACTGTTGCACTCACTGGAAGGGGAATAGTAATTTTTACCCTCCCGCTATCCATCACTTTCCCTACTGTTGCACACTCTGGAGTGGGAATAGTAATTTTTACCCCTACGCTATCCAACGCTTTCCCTACTGTTGCACTCACTGGAGTGGAAATAGTAATTTTTACCCCTACGCTATCCAACGCTTTCCCTACTGTTGCACTCACTGGAGTGGGAATAGTAATTTGTACCCCTACGCTATCCAACGCTTTCCCTACTGTTGCACTCACTGGAGTGGAAATAGTAATTTTTACCCCTACGCTATCCAATGCTTTCCCTACTGTTGCACTCACTGGAGTGGGAATAGTAATTTGTACCCCTACGCTATCCAACGCTTTCCCTACTGTTGCACTCTCTGGAGTGGGAATAGTAATTTTTACCCCTACGCTATCCAACGCTTTCCCTATTGTTGCACTCTCTGGAGTGGGAATAGTAATTTTTACCCCTACGCTATCCAACGCTTTCCCTACTGTTGCACTCTCTGGAGTGGGAATAGTAATTTTTACCCCTACGCTATCCAACGCTTTCCCTACTGTTGCACTCACTGGAGTGGGAATAGTAATTTTTACCCCTACACTATCCAATGCTTTCCCTACTGTTGCACTCACTGGAGTGTGAATAGTAATTTTACCTACCCGCTATCCAACGCTTTCCCTACTGTTGCACTCACTGGAGTGGGAATAGTAATTTTTACCCTCCCGCTATCCAACGCTTTCCCTACTGTTGCACTCACTGGAGTGGGAATAGTAATTTTTACCTACCCGCTTTCCAACGCTTTCCCTACTGTTGCACTCACTGGAGTGGGAATAGTAATTTTTACCCTCCCGCTATCCAACGCTTTCCTTACTGTTGCACTCACTGCAGTGGGAATAGTAATTTTTACCCTTCCGCTATCCAACGCTTTCCCTACTGTTGCACTCACTGGAGTGGGAATAGTAATTTTTACCCTCCCGCTATCCAACGCTTTCCCTACTGTTGCACTCACTGGAGTGGGAATAGTAAATTTTACCCTCCCGCTATCCAACACTAAAAATATTGAATATTTTAAAATAATATTAAGTTAACATATATATGTATTAAAAAATAAAAATGCATGTTTATTTTTTTTTAATTTACATTAATTATTTATTAATTTTAAGGTTATTTAAGTATTTTTAAGTATGTTTTACTTAATTATATTTATTATTTTATTATTTTACATTACTTTTAAGACATTTAAAAAATTCGATATTTTAACAAACTTAAAGGCCCATTACGATACCGGGCGTGGAAAAATCCGCCAGGCATGAAAGCGGCAAAAATCCGCCCGCACACACCGTCTGAACACCGACCACGCCATTACGAATACACAAACCGAAAACCGCCATCGGCGGAAAAACCACACAATAAATAATAATAAATCCGTATTTGTAAAGCGCGAACTACTCACCCTTACGGGTCTCAAGGCGCTGGGGGCCATTGTGGAAATTAAGTGAGCTATTGCCCAGAGTCACATGGTGCTGAGCTGAGCTGCCGCCGGAGCCGGGAATCGAACCAGGAGCCCTGTGCTCCGAAGTCAGCTGCCCTGGCCGCTGCACCACACCTCTCCACCTAGATACCGCCCGCCCTCGTCCGAGTCGGAGTCAAACCGCCCGCCACGGACGGAAACACGCACGACAACACAAAACCGCCCGCCCTCACGGCCGACACACCGCACGTGAAATTACGATCGCACCGCCATGAGCGTGGGTAAACCACAAATATACCGCCCGCCAGCGCAAACAACGCCGATGAGAATTGACACGGCAGAAGCCATGGCGCCCACGTCCCTGCACAGAAACCATCCGCTGACAAAAACAATCGCACACAACATGGCCAACAAGTCCACACAGCAAGGCACGCACAAATACACAAGCACAGTACACATCCCGAAAACACCCCCCTGGACAAACAAAAAATACAAAGGCCAGAACACCAGACACAACACACCTGAAAACAACAGACCATGAGGACACACCCACATAGGTAAGTACAAAAGCAGCACTCCCACAGACCACAACCCCTTGCAACATTGCAAACTAGAGAGGGAGAGGAGAGGACACAGTGACACAGCAAGGACAGCAGCACACCACAGAAACGCACACATCACAACCACCACCACCACCACCACCAAACACCGGCACCACAAACCCCCTGCACATTACACAACACACACCGCACCAGCACCACAAACACCATGGCACCACAAAGAATGCCCAAGTTCACGCCCATTGAGCTGACGGTCATGGTCGACGAGATCATCAAGGTGCACCCACAAATCTATGGGAACCTGGTCCAGCACACACCACTAGCCACCAGAAACAGAATGTGGAACCGGATCGTAGACCAGGTCAATGCAGTCGGGACCCTGCCCAGGAACAGAGTTGAAATAAACAAACGGTGGAATGACGTCAAGAGCCTGGTCAAGAAGAAGGAGAGCAAGAACAGAGAGCTGGCTGCCATCACTGGCGGAGGGAATCCCGCGCTCTTCAAGACCTTCAAAGCGTGGGAGGAGAAGGTGCGAGTCATTATACATCCGGAGATCCTCGCCGGATTAGCAGGGGAGTGGAGGCTGGTAAGTACAAACTAATGTATACCAGCACACCGCTATGTACTCACATGCACTACCACCATGCCACAGCTCCCAGGGACAAACACCCCCATGTCCAGCACACAATACACAACACATCACACACACATGCAACAGACACCACCACACACAGCCCAAACCTAACAACTGTAAGATACGTGGGGGCATGTGTACACTCAGCCAGCCACGTAACCACCAACAGGTCCCCAAGTATGCCAGAAGCGCCACAACGAGCACCCACCACACCCATGTGTCCGCCATAGCTGCACTAACCGACAAGTAACAGGTAAGTGGCAGGAACACAAAGTGCAGTGGGTGGGAGGGTGGACAGCTCAAGTACAACACACACCAGGCCCCTAGTCCCACAGCACAGCAAGGAGGAGCATCCCCCACACCCCACACCCACGTGTCAGCCACCGCAGTGCACACCGACAGCCGAAAGGTAGACATCACGGTCCACAACAATCGGTGTCAGTGGGTGTCCAGCCATCACCACGACCCACAACACCGCCCCCACCCCCACAGACCTGCAACATGGAGCACCCCCCGCTTAGAACCATGTGGCATCCAGTACAGTGCACGCACGAACAACCTGCAGGTGGGAAACTGGACAGGGCTGGATTACTGGAGGCATGAGGACCGTAACACGACCAACACATGGGACATGTCACGTAGCAGACGAACACGCAGCACCGCCCACCGTCACGAACAAGTGAACAATGTGCACACGGACATGAACCACAGACTCACACCCCACATGACCCATCACAGACACAGCAACACCCAAGGAGCCACGTCTGCATGCACAAGCCACACTGAATATAATACCACACGGCAGCCACTGTGCAATCCATCACACACAACCGAAACACCATTGAAGTCCTGTCCATGTAGCCCCTACTGCCTGTCAACTACACACCCCACAACTACGCCTATGTAAGACAAACAACACTAGACGCAACAGAGCGGAACAACATAAATGCACACGAACACCACTGAACCCATCAAACACACAGACACACCATGCACATACAACATACCATCCATCCCATCCGTCAGCCCCAGTCTCATGAAAGGCATGTCATCCGAACAGCTGCCACACATACAGCAGTCACGCTAAGATACATGCCCATGACCAACCATGTGCCAGAAGTCAATGAAGCGCACGCCACACTGTGAGCAACAACACACAACATGGGCCACACCCCCCCGAGCACTGCAGTGATGCACATGGCACAGGGCAGCACGCACACCAAGGAGATGGGACAACTGCAATACGTCGGGTGGCACACAACCATCACACACTCATAATGATGCGTCCAATGCCATGTCCAGTAATCACAACAGACAGCAAATATGCAGGGTATGTCAGGCATGCACACACCTCAGTCCATGCACTGTCATGCTGCCACAACACATGTCACGTTCGGCACCCATGGCTCACAGCATGTAGCCCAAAAGCATATTCCATCCCAAATGCGTTCCTGGGGCATGACCCCCATGTTGCCATATGCGTTCCTAAGCGTCCCATTTGAACCCCAAAAGCAAAGTACAAACCAGACCCAGGATGGGCCAGGAGCCCGCATACACCAGAGTCACAATAAGTAGGGGCACAGCAACACACCCATCGGCATGGCCAATCCGTCCCATGCCACATGTGCACAGCACACAGTCCCATTGCCAAGCACACACAACAACAGATTGTACAGCCACACACCCGCCTCCGGGACACACGTGCACGAGTGCACGAGCGGAGAATGTCAGACAACCAATACAGACTTCGCCAGGTGCAACACAATAACAAATCTCATTCTCTCCACAGGTGACGAACTGCTGGATGCTGGGGATGGAGACAGCAGCCAGCACAGCCAGCCTACAAGCCCCCAACGAGGACACACGGATGTGGAGGATCTGTCCTCCTCTTCGGACACGGACCACCAAGCAGGCCCATCTAGTGTGGCAGGGCCCAGCCGCTCCCCAGGACCCCTCCTACCCACCAACCCATCATCCAGGGCTGCTGAACATTCCCAGCCCCCTGCTGCCACTGTCGTTGCGGCCACACCCACGGTCATTGCGGCCACACCCACGGGCATTGCGGCCACACCCACGGTCATTGCGGCCACACCCACGGTCATTGCGGCCACTACCACTGCCGCAACCGCCACCACGTCTTCGCTGGCCCCAGCACCAGCGCAGGTGGTGGCCCGGACGACTGGATCCACCCTGGGAGCCAGGGTGAGGACCGTGGTGAGCAATGTGGCTAGTGGGCAGGCCGGTGGCAGCAGGACTGGTAGGAGGAGCAGGGTCAGGGAAACGCCAGCCTCCCTGGGAGCCATGCCCTGCCTCAAATGGCCAGAGTCCTTGGGGCCTATGAAGAGGCCCAAGGACAATGGGCCAGGTCAGCTACAGACACGCGTGAGGTGCTGGGGGTGCTGAGGTCCATGGACGCCCGTATGGGCCAAATCGTGGACCTCATGGGCCAGCTGGTGGTGGCGGTGAGGTCACAGCCAGGGACAGCAGCTCCCCTCCGCCACCACCTGCCGGGGCGCAGGGTCGAGCAGCAGTGTCCAGTTCCCCTGCGTCCACAGCCAGTGAGCACACCTCAACCACCAGCAGGTCGCAAGCAGGCACCCCCCTCGCAAACGTGGAAGGGGCCGTCCGAAGTGGAAACAGATCTCCCGGGAGGACTTCGCACGCTCCAGACGCAAGTGAGGCAGCCAGCCAGCCTTCCTTGACCACCCACTGCATTGACTTGGACTACGATCCCACTCCACACAGCCATCTGGATGGCATGTGTGTGTTGGACTATGGACATAGAACCAGTGGGTACACCCTGAGCATCACGCAGCCATGACCGACAGCTCATTGTCACTGCACGCACCACTTTTGTCATCACCTTACACACAATCACATGTCACAGTTTGAAATAAATGCACCTCTTCCACTAACTGCTGTCTGTGCCCTGTGTTTTAATTGTACGGAATACAACGGCCACCTTGAGCGGAACGGCACCTGATGCGTGGCATGGCAATGGAACCGGAGGGCCTGTAGGGACCTAGGGGTGGGAGACAGAACAGGAGCACATTCAATGAGTGTGTCACACACCCATCACACAGTACATGTCAACAACTACAAGCAATGTACACACATCGCACAGAGCAATAGGGCACAATGCCACAGCCACCATCAGTGGCATACTAACCTGGGCATGGAGCGTTGACACACAGCACGCAGTGAACAAAGGCCACCCTGACACAGCACACACACACCTGCACAAATACAGACACATCAGCCGTCGTACATGGACACTCACCGTTAAGTGAAGTAGCGGGCGATGAGCTGCTGGCGCACATTCCCAGCTTCCTCCTCTCCGCTGTCCTCCTCACTCGAGCTGTCCTGGTCTGCGGGCTGGGGCCCTGGTTGATCTCCGTCATCCACAATGAGGGGGATCTGCTTCCGAATGGCCAGATTGTGCAGCATGCAGCACGCCACCACTATCTGGCACACCTTCTGTGGGGAGTACGCCAGCGCACCCCCGGTGCGGTCCAGGCACCTGAACCTGGACTTGAGGAGGCCAAAGGTACGCTCGACCACACGTCTGGTCCTCCCATGTGCCTCATTGTAGCGATCGTCTGCTGGGGTGCGAGGATTCCTCAATGGACTGAGCAGCCATGCCCCATTCGGGTACGCAGAGTCACCTGGGTGTGAGGGACACAGAGAACCGTTGCTATTCCAACTGGACAGGGGACAGCATCGCACAACCAGCACGCTACACCACTCCACATACTCACCGACAATACAGCCACGATCCTGTTGCAGATTGGACATCAGTCGTGGCAAGATGCTGTTGCGCATTACGTGTGCGTCATGGGCCGAGCCTGGGAACTTTGCACACACGTGGGTTATCACCATGTCCGCAAGGCACACCACTTGCACATTCAGGGAGTGCGTGTGCTTCCTGTTGCGGTACAGGTGCTCAGTGGCCTGTGGTGGAACAAGGCCAACATGTGTGCAATCAATGGCACCAACGACGTGTGGGATCCTGCCAAGGGCATAGAATGCACCCTTCACTGCCGCCAATTCACGAGCCCTGGGGAATCTGATGTACCTGTTTCGGTACAGCATCATGGCTGCCAGTACATCCCTCAGCACCTTGCTGAACATGGGCTGGGACATCCCTCCTCCACTGCCCACTGTGTGCTGGAATGACCCAGTGGCGAAGAAATGCATGGCGGCCATCACCTTAGCCGTGGGGGTGAATGCTGTCGGATACACCCTGCGGGGACGGAGATGGGGTTCCAACATGGCACACAGTCGATGCAGGGTTGGCCTGTCCAGCCGAAACTTCCTTATGACCTCAGTATCCTCCATGTCCGCCAGCAATTGGTATGGGCGGTCAATGTTCGGTCTCCGCCTAGGGAAGATGGCAGTGGACACATGTCAGAGCAACACAACACATAGCAATTTCGCATTCACATCACTGACATGACTGAGCAAGCACATGAGTCACAGCCCAGCTGTCAAGCAGGGACGGCACGGCCACAATACACTTACACAGGTCTCCCACCAATGGCAATGGCTAGTGATGCAAACCACTGCCATGGTCATGCACATGGGGATCTAGGCCCCAATGACTTGCGGGGCGTGCTGATGGGGACTGACTGCATATTCGTCAAGCGGCAACGCCACGGCAACATGAATGTCTGCTGAGCATGGCACTGCTTCCGAGGCTGGATGAGTATGGCACACGACGACGACGATGTGGGCACAGGCTGAGCGGCCAAAACAAGTGGGACCTGTGGCACGAGGGGATATGAGACAGTAGTAGGTGTCAGCACTGCACCCTATGTACAGCACTGTACGGATCACACCTCCCGAAACATTGACAGGTGTCCACATTGACAGCCCCATGCCAAGACGGCTGTGTGCTTGCAGTCACACGTCACAGGTGAGAGGTTACATTGCACGTGCCAGGTGGCAGACGTACATAGTGGGAGCTATCATGTGTGTGCATGTGTCTCCTGTTCAGGATCCACCAGATGGGCGCTGACTCTGTACTGACCATTGGACACAGCATGTTCCGTGGAAGGCTTGTGTGTGTGGGATGGAGGCACTGGATGTGCCTCCGTTGGGTGGGGGGCCATGCACAGGGCGGGTACGTCGATGATTGCGCATTGTTGGTCACGGTGGGTGCACCCACTAAGATGTGTTGCCCTGTGTACAATTCCTATGTCCGCATGATGATGGACTGTAGATGTGGGCAGACTACACATTGGTCGATGTGCTGTCCATGTGCATGTGCCTTCACACCGGGCACAGCTGCCCCTGCACATGTGACCCCTGCTGGACTCGCTGCTGGGTCTGTGGAGCTGATGCACCTTCTGTGCGTGGGGCGGACAGCTCACCTCACTTCCCTCATTGCGCATGTCATGACTTTGCCGCAGGTGACATGGATCATGGAGGGCCCACATGTACGCGTGGGTAGGCTACACATGTTTGTTCACTGGTCGCCACCCCCAGTCAGTGTTTCGAATGGGAAGGTTGTTGTGCTGGTGGTATATTCGATGTGGCGGATGGGCGGGCCTAGGTGCGG
Organism: Calotriton arnoldi; assembly: GCA_963921515.1. NCBI lineage: Eukaryota > Metazoa > Chordata > Amphibia > Caudata > Salamandridae > Calotriton > Calotriton arnoldi. The sequence goes on from CAWUFW010003543.1 coordinate 191,634, forward strand.
GCTTACATTCCGGACATGGGGGGTAGTTGGATTGGCGACTAGTTGCAGTACACATGGGACACGTCTCTTCCTTTCCACATCTGGGTCATCCCTTGTACTCACTGACAGTGATACAGTCATCTTCGCCCCAGCCCTCATGTCCTCCCTCGCTCCCCCAATATGCATGTGCACCTGCGAGGCTAGCGCTTGCACAGGCAGCCCCAAGCTCGCACCAGAGAGGGCAAGGAGTGTATGTGTGGGTCCAGTTGCACGAGTGGGCTGTCTCAGGGTATGATGTGTGGCGGGACGCCGTCCACCTGCGTGGTGCCCCAAATGGAGACCCGGCCTGCATGGACTATGCATCACAGTCTTCGCCTTCCGGATCCGCCACCTGCGACACCCAGTGGCAGTGGCTGCCCTTGCGGCCAGGCCGCGTCCGTCTGTGACTGATGGCCCACACATTCACTCTTTGGCCTCTCTGGGGAGGGCTCGGGGGTGGTGGCGCACGCGCTTGCACTTAGTCGCAATGGCATGTGGCGTGGTTGGTATAATGGGCAATGGATGGGATGGTGCGAGCCACCTCCCGTGACGTCAGTGCTGCTCGTGCTGAGGTGCGTCCCCCCTACACTTCCATTTGACTTGTGCCATGCTACACGTTGAGGTTCTATTGCCTGCGTGATATGACCAGGAGGAGCGCGAGGAGACCTCTCACACACCATGCTCCACTGCCATCCCGTGCCCTGTATCGCCTGTGCGGATTGACTATGTTGGGGTTACACCTGGTCGACTGGGGCTGTGTGTGCCTTGTCAAGGGGCATGGCGGGCGCACAACAGGATCCAGCTAGTCCACGGAGGGTGGGCTGACGTGTGCGCCTGGTTCCGCATTGTTCGTGTGCCCGGCTGCTGTGCACACACGTGTTCACTTCCCCCCGACAGGTGTCCTCTCACAATGCCCAGGGAAGCGGTGGTGTACTGTTCATGACCCCTCCCAACACGGCGTGCTCCAACTTGGCATGTGCGCATCTACCCGTCGCACCCACCCACCTGAGCACTGCGTCCATACGACTTCACACGACACATGTGTGTCTTCCACAGTAGTGCTACTCATTTGCGTTGACATCCAATACCAGTGGACTACATGGTCATGTCACGACTGCCGTGTACTTCACATACTCTCATCCTCTCTCATTCGTACTTGTGAAATGAGTCAGCGGAGACAGTTTTGGTTTCAAACATTATATTGAGTCTTCTGTCCTCTGTGATGCAGTATAGTGGACACTACTGGCAGCGGAATACATGTTGAGGATATACTGAGCATGATTACAAATGGGATAGGGTGTGGGGTTACATGTGATTGGCTGTTGCATGTGGGATGTGGGCTTCAGAGTTACATCTGCTTGGCCAAGGCTGTGCTAATGTACATTTACGTATAGCTGCGGAGCTGCGGACTTTGACACAGACGGTATACAAGTAGCCTACCAGACCGCTTGGCATCATGGGCACAGTCCATCTCAGTTCCATGTGACAGGTTTGCTGCGGTTGTTCCTCATGCACGCGTGCATGTGAGATGACATCAGGGCATGTGCTTGCGTGCATGCAGCGGCGTGCCACTTGTTGTTGCAATGTGGTGGTTACTGGACATGTCACAGTCACTGGGGTCGTGTTGTTGTTGTTTGCACTTGTCGTCCGTGCAAAGGTCCTGGTATGGGATTTCCGGGGCGGGGGTGGGAGGGGTGCAGCACCCACAGACTCCAGGCGACCTATTCATGTCCACTGAGCGGTGTGTGTGTCCATGGGCGCTGGATCCATGTCGTGTCCTGGTTGTTCGTGCAGTTCCGTCCATGTGGGTGCGATACACAGACCCCATGCCACTGCCTCCCACGATGCATGCGGTGTTCCTGGATGTGATGGGGAACAGTGTGCATGTCCCGGTCATATCCGATGTCATGGCGATGTCGTTGATGGTGTGGTAATTGTTGCCGGTCGTTTGGTATGGCTGTTGTGGTGGTGACTGGCCAGTCCGTGCGGAAGCTAAGCATGGGTGCGGGGTTGGACATCATAGGTCAATCGGGGAACCTGCGTTGGGGTCCGACGAATTTACAGGTTGTCAGGTATGCGATGCCGTCCAGCAGGGCTTCCATGTCATTGGTGGTGTTTATGTTTGCCAGCCAATGTAGCGGATGGTGGCTGTCAAGGTGTTGTTCGTAAGTTGTCCCTTGGAGGACCATGATGGGGCATGCTGGGTGACATTCGATGTAGCTGTGCTCGATGATCCGTCGTGTGGAGGCACAGTGGTCCCATTTCAGTGCGGGTGCGATGTTGGCCACATACGCCATGCCCCCATAGGCAGAGCAGGCCCTGTCGTGTGCGTCCAGAGGGAGGAATAGTGCTAGCAGGTCCGCCTTTAGACATGCCGGGTTGGAGAGACACATCTCCACGGGATGCTGGTAGGGACACCTCCGACAGTAGAAGACGGGTATGACGCAGCTGAACAATGTGATGCGGTAAGTCAGTCGGTAACTGACGTTCAGCAGGGACAGGAGTTCGCATCCCAATATATGTATCAGGTTGGTTTTGTACAGCTTGACCTGTCCGGCGTAGTTGGGTAGGTGTGTTGCGGTTGCCATTTTGCAGCGGTGCGTTGTGGTGGCGTGCTCCGGCTGTGTGTGCAGTCTGCAATGTGCACGCTCCGAGGTTGCTGTGAGCTCTGTGTAGTCGTAGGGAGACAGGACTTGTGTTCTGTTGGCTTGTGCGGAGGACACGGGCCCTCATCCCACATGCTTCTCAGACAGTTCAAGGTCAGTGATGTGTGACTCCTTCCAATTAACTTGCATGGGGCCGACATGGGGGAGTGTTTGCTTTATTCTTTCCCGTCCGTTGTGTTCTTCTGTGATATGCGCTATCTGCCCTGTGGTCGGTCTCCTCTGCATGCCTGTGTTGGTCTTTTATTGGACAATGGCTGTATTCACCGGCTTCTTTCGTAGGGCTGTGGTTTCGGAGTTGGAATGGAAGGTCATTCAGTGCTGTCTGATCTCCCTTGTGTGGGCGGCAGGCTGCCTTTCCGCTCTGCGTTGGGCCTTGTGTGTGAGTGTTATTCTTGAGCCACCTGTTGTCGGTCCCCGGGCTCTTTGGTGTTCCGTTTTGTATGTCTTGTTCATATGTGCAGGGTGGTATGGGTGTTTCAGTGTGGTACTGGCGTTCCTCTTCCCGAAGGAGCCCTGCTTCTCCTAGTTGGTGTTGCCGCCGCTGTGTGCTTCGCCATGTTTGTTGCACTGGGGTGTGTCCTGCTGTTGCGTGACTTCACTGACATGTGTGCGTCGGTTGTGTGACGTTGGGTGTTGTCCGTGAATTGGGCGTTGGGGACATGTCTGTGGCAGGCCTGTCACGTGTCATGTGCGTTCGGGGTGGGGCTGGTGTGTGTGCTGCTTGGTTGTGTCCCTGTGTCTGTGTGCGACGCATGCATGGCGCTGCGGTTGGCCTCTGCGTTGTGCGCATGTGTGGCAGCGTCATCGCCGCTTTGGGGCCGTGACGGGGTGGTTGGTTCCTAGTCCCAGGTGGTGTGTACACATGTGTTACGAGATGTTACAATTTGGCCTGTGTGTCATATGTGGGTGCTATGGTAGATGTGTCGTGTACACGCGGGGGTGGGGGGTTGTCCGCTTTTTCCGCCCTTGCACTGTGTGCGCTGTTTGCGTGCACTTGTTGTATGTGTGCCTACCTGCGTCTTCGCGGTACGTTGCGTCCTTGGTGGTGCATCAGATAGAGCATAGGGAGGGCCTGCAGTGCTGGATTCATGCTCGGGGGTGCCGCTTCTTCGGTGTCCGTGCTCGGCGTTCGTGTTACCGCTTCGGTTTGACGTACGGTGTCTCTTAGCCGTGGGTTCAGTTTGTGTGCGGCATCGTAATTTGTACGCCGGGCGGTACGTGTTTCGTCGGACGGTGTGTGTCAATTGTGCTGCGCCGCTACGTGTACGGGCGCACTTTGATGGCGGACGGTGTCGCTGGCTTGCCGGCGGTGTTTGCCTGACTTTTCGCATCGTAATCGGGCGGGCGTGTGGACTGCTGCGTGCAGGCGGTGACTGGTGGTTTTTGCATCCGCCAGCACGGCGGTAGTGCTTCCGCCCGACATCCTAATGGGCCCCTATATTATTTACAACGATATTTTGGATTCGATATTTTTGTACTTACCTGTTTGTAGATAGGAAGTCGATATTCTGGCATTCCATATTTTGTCATTGATATTTTGGCAGGTCGATATTTTGCTCCTCGATATTCTGTCAGTGATCCTGATGAAGCATGACACCAACCATGTTGGTGTGTGAGGGGTCTTTTAAACACACCTAATGGGTCCATGTACTTACCACAATAGTGATTGTACCATACCGACATCGGGGGTTAATATACACCAGGAGGTTCAAGGATGTGAGGTAGCTCCAGTGGTGCGCAGTGTCCCTGAGGTGGATTGGGGAACTGGCACAGGGGTTCATAGTCCTAGTGGTGGGAGGGACACTCTACTGACTCTAGATGGGAGGTGCAGGAAGAGGGGTTCCCCCATGGTTGAAGTCCTGGTGTGTGAGTGTGAAGACCGCCCAGAAGAGTGTGGGTTGAGTGACAGAGACAGTCAGATACTGTCTTGCCCATCTCAGGAGAGTGGTGTGGGGTGCGTGTGCGATGCACTGGATGGTGAGGTGAAGGATAGTTTGGTTAACACCTGTGTGGGGCTGTGTGATCCAAATGTGGGAGAGCATATTGTTTAAGTCCCTGTTTTCCAGAGCTATGCCAACGCCTGGTGGAAAGTGAGTTCTCTGACCCCAGGGAGCTCACACTAGAGGCAGACCTCTGGCTGCGTGTTAGAGGATCTGAAGAGGCATTTGGGAGTGATCCTAAATGGAGTGGCTCAAGTATCTTCCAGACCTGCGTGAGGTAAGAGGTTCAGAGTAGCCCAGCTAGGTCCCAGTGTAGTGGGAGGGGTGTAGGGGCTCACGTCCTGTCTCTGCGGAGAAGGAGTGAGTGTGGGACTGCGTGTCCCAAGGTGCCTGAAACCCAGTCTCAGGGCCTGGAGGGTTCCTTAAGGGAACACCAGGCTGGGGGCCTAGGCTGGACTGGTAGGCCATTTGAGGGGGATCTCCAAGTGTCAGGAGAACCTGGAGCGTCTGTAAACAGAGCTCCAGTGGTTCTGGTGTCTGGCGGTGCCGCTCCAGTTGGGAGGGTGCAGAAGTCCAGATTGAGGGGTGAGAGGGGGATGTGTTCCCCAGTGGGAGAGCCAGTGGGTCAGGGGCCAGCCAGAAGGGCTGAGCCTCCTAGGAGTGACCATGGTGACACCACTTCTGTTTTGGGGGGACTTCACGCACTGTCAGGTGGACTGGGGTCAGGAGATCAGCGCCAGGCAGACTGTCACACAACACATGAGAGATGTGTTACCCTCTGGGGGGGCATGCGTCCTCCCCAGGAAGTCCTGGTGCGCCAGGCAGATTCTTACACAACTCTAGAGGAGTGTATTTCCCTTGGGGGTTGGTGTACCCTCCCGGAAGTCCTGGGTTGCCAGGCACAGGTCCAGCCTAAGGGTACAGACCCTGGGTTGGAGGGCCAGGTTCAGGGTGTCCCCCTGACCTGTAGGAAGGGGCAGCTGCTAACAGTGCCCCTACCAGTTTGTCTTCTGGGGGCACCGCTCCAGGTGGGAGGGTGCAGGGCCCCAGTAAGGGGGGCAGGGAGAGGACAGCCTCCCCCCTGACCTCTGCCCAGTCTAAGGGTACAGACCCTATGCTGGGATCCCAGTTACAGGATAGAACCCCTGAACTGGTGAGCGAGTGTGCAGGACGCCTGCCACAGGTGCCCTGACAATTCTGGAAGGAGGTACCGCTCCAGGTGGGAGGGTGCAGAGCCCCGAGGAGGAGGACCGGGTGTGGGATAGCCCACCCCAGTCTCCGGTCCAGCCGCCGGGTACAGGCCCGGGGCTGGTGGGTCAGTGTCAGGATGTAATACCTGACCTGACAGGAGGGAGAGTGGACAAAGGGTGCCAGGCACCTGGGGCTACTGCCCCCCGCTCTCTGATGCCACAGAGGTTTGAGAGCCCTGAGAGGCATAAGGCCTGGGTCTCATCACTGACCACTGTCAGTGACCACTGTGGCTTGCTGTCTGTCTGTTGGGACACACCTGTGAGCAAGCTAAGGTTAGGTGCTGCACAGATGGTGTCCACAGGTGCGGAGAAGGGTTCCCCATGGGTTAGCTTGGTGGGCCCTGAGAGTATGGACAGAAGGACCCAAATAGGCTCAGATTGGCATAGAACTGGAGTATGCCCCTGCTGTTGCGGGCCAGGGTCCAGGTTCTATCGCCCAAAGCAGGGAAGCCCGTCAAGGTAGTGATTGGTCTACCCTGCGTTTTGGCAGGAAGGGGGTTGTGTTGGACTTGGCCCTTTTTGCAGGGTCATCCCTGAACTTTTTGCCTTCCTCCTGTACTCTTTTTTTTTTTTTTTTTTAAATCTTTTTATTAACATTGCTCATATTATCATACATTACATGACAGTATTCATAAAGCATGTGATGGGATTGCAGTTCAACATCCAGTGTAAAGCATTCAAAGGCGTAAGCGGGATTTACAACTGTTAAAATCACTACCCTGGCCCCCCCTTCTAGCGCCCTGTATTTCCGCCAAGGCCCCCAGATTTTCTTCCATTTCCTAGTGCAGCCTCTACTCTTGTAGATCGTTTCCTCTGCCCTTTGGCACCACTCCTGTACTCTTTCTGACCTGTTTTTGTTGGTTTTATGACTCTGGGCACTTTACCACTGCTGATCAGTACTAAAGTGCATATGCTCTCCCTGTAAAGTGATGTAATGGATTAGTGACTCCATGATTGGGTTATTTGATTTACTTGTCAGACCCTAGTACAGTGCACTGTGTGTGCCCAGGGCCTGTAAATCAAATGCTGCTGGTGGGCTTGCAGCACTGGTTGTGCCACCCACCAGAGCAGATTGTAAACTGTGGCTCAGGCCTGCCGTTGCAGAGCCTGTGTGCAGCCTGGGGCTGCCATGTGGACTTGGCAAGTGCACACACTTGCCAGTCCCCAAACCTTCCCTTTTCTACATGTTAGCCACCCCTAAGGTAGGCCCAAGGGCAGGGTGCATTGTATGTGAACGGTAGGACATGCCCTGATGTGGATGGCATGTCCTGATAGTGAATTACAGCCATTTTCATTTTTCACTATTGCAAGGCTACCTGCTCCCATAGGCCAGAATGGGCAGTTTGATTATAACATCTTATAATCCTAACTGACCCAGGGAACCAGGTAGAAATTCGAGTTTAGTATGCCTGAACTCAGAATGTTAAAATACATCTTTTAGTGTGGGTGATTGTTACATTCTGTGTTTGAAAATACCACTTTTAGAAAGTAGGTATTTTCTTGCCTAACTATCCAGCCTGCCTCTGCTAGCTTGTGTATTGTATATCTGGTTTTGTGAGTGACAGAGGCTGGGGGACTCCAGGAGACAGGGTGAGTCAGCACTAGGCTGAATAGACCTATCTGCATGAGGAGTGGTGGGAGGAGTAGCACCTGGGCCTGAATAGGGCTGTGCCTGCCTTCCACAATGCTGGCTCCACCTCCTGTGGTGTGTCTGATGACCCTGGCCCACACTGACAATGGAAGAAGTTGTGCACTGGCAGAATGCACCCAGAACTGGTTTGGACTAGTTACAGGACCCTCTGCCTTCAGAGGACAAAGGATTTACTGGTATAAATATTGGGGCCCAGACCCCCAGACTTTAGATCACTTCTGGGAATAAAGACGAGCCTTTGCTGAGGAGAAGAACCAGGAAGCTGAAGGAGGAGACTACCCCTATGCTGCGTGTTGTTGGGGTTGGCCTGCAGTGGTTACTTTATTGCCAAAGAAAGGAGAAAAGGACTGAGTGTGCTTTCATCATCTTGAAGAAGATCTCCAAGGGCTTGAACATTGAGCTTGCCTCCTGCCTGAAGTTTCAGGGATACAAGACTTCACCCCCAGCTCCCTCCTGAATTCCCTTGCTGGGAATTGAAGTGCCTACTGCTGTTGGGCCTTCTGAGAGACTGCGTGTCGCTGGGAGCTGGAAGCGCGATGCAACGAAGAGGAAGCGTGTCGCCGCCGCAGCAGCTGTCGTCGCATCGCAGAGTAAGCGTGCCGCCGCTGTCGCATCCCCGAAGTGCCCCGCATCACCAGAGCAGCGTGCCGCCGCAGCAGTTGTCGTCGCATCGCGGAGTAAGCGTGCCGCCGCTGTCGCCATCGCATCACCGAAGCGCCTCGCATCACCGGAAAAGCGTGCTGCCGCCACAGAGGACGCCGGCGCAGCACCGGAGAAGAGTGTCGCAGGGCCTGTCACGGCTCAGAAGATCGCCGAGTCACTGCACGGCCGTCAGGCATGCACGCATCCCGTCTACGTTGCCGCACCGTAAGCAAGACGCCATTTTCTCACATCGCACCGGATCATCATCGCTTCGGAACCGGGCCGCAGTAAGAAACCGACGCATCCTCCTTTCTGCGTGTAAGGAATCGAAGCATCACCTTCCCTGCGACCCTTTTGTTTGTTTTGCGTTACGCATCCAAAGGTACATTGAGAGTAAAGTGTCGCATTTATCACCTTTATTGAACTGAGCTATTTTCTACCATTGACAGTCATATTTTTCGTATTGTATTGTGGATTTTTGTCGTTTTGGGTCTTGTGTTAAGTCTATTTAAAAATACTTATTTTTATACTACAACCTGTGTGGTGTCCATCTGTAGTGTTGTCACTGGGTTACTGTATGTGTTCACAAATGCTTTACACACTGCCTCTGAGATAAGCCTGCCTGCTCGTGCCAAGCTACCAAGGGGGTGAGCAGGGGTTATTTTAGTAGTGTATTCCCCTTACCCTGACTAGAAGCAAGGGTCCCTATTTGGACAAAGGTACCTACCTCTGCCAACTAGAGACCCCCAGTTCTAACAGTCTACAACACAGGGGCCAGTACGACAAGGATACGGAGAGATATATAACATTCAAATTGCAAACAGTTGACTTATAAGCAGGTATAGTGAACTTAAAAAGAAGTTCCAAAGAATAAAAAATAAAGACATTGCCTTCGAAAAGAAGCTAAACTGCCCCCAAACCCAGACATAGTGCCAATACAAAGAAAGTATATTGTTTATAATTATTACTTGCACAGCGATATAGAGAAACTAGAAATTAACCATGTACACCAGCAGAGGGAGACTGTGATGACATCAGAGACAACCTTGCAATGAAACTCTGTAAATTAGCATGCAACAGACGAAAGGATATGCAGTAACAGGATGTAATTCCTTTAAACGCTATGGATGGCCCTTCAGGCAGATGACGCTTCCAATTAAAAGGAATAAAATGTTCTGGCACCTCTACTGTTCTGAGTTTTGCACCTCAGAATGAGAGATAAAGTGAAAATATCACATAGCCTATCGCGTTGCAAGTTGCAAAACTGTGCGTATGTTCCCTGTGAAAATTCAGCCAGATTTTACGTGCCACAGTTTATGAGGGAAAACAATTAGTTTACTATGACAGTTGTAATCCCAATTCAAGATTACTAGCCTACTTGTAATGAGAATTTAGGGGTTTTGTTGTTCTCTCTTGGACTGAAAACTATAATACTCAGAAGATTGATGTCCAGTCACCTACCTTCTGTATTTTTGCCACTTGAATTTTGTCAGTGGGGTTACAAGGTATTTGTTAGACATTTGCCATTACTGCAGGGTCGCCACAGATTTTTTTGTCTTCTTTTGTTGGACTCATTTTTGTTTGCATGGGACACTGTGCACTTTACCCCTGTTAACCAGCTGTAAAGTGCTTGCACTCTCCCTTTCAAACATGTTAAAATTTGTATACACCTGATTGGCACATTTAATTTACATGTAGGTCCCTAGTATATAGTAGTACCTGTACCCAGGGACTGTAAAATAAATGCTACAGGTGGGCTGCAGAACTCATTGTTCCACCCACTAAAGTAGCACTGTAAAAAAATGTCTCCAGGCCTCCCCCTGCAGCCTGCGCATGCAATTTTGAACTGCCATTTCGACCTGGCAAAATAAACCTTTTTGCAAAACCTAATACTTCCATTTTAGTACTTATAAGTCACCCCTTAAGGTAGGCCGTAACTGCCCATAGGACAGGGTGCATGGTATTTAAAAAGTAGGATATGTATATTTCATGTTTTGCATGTCCTAACTGTGGAAAACCCTTAAAGGTGTTTTTCACTGTAGCAAAGCTGACTCTCTAAAAGGAAAACATGTGGTTACTTTAGAACACCTTATGAGGCTTAATTTCAGTATGGGAGCATCTAGAATAATGATTCGAGGACTCAATTTAATAGTAATCTAAAATCCAACTTAACAGTAAAGTCAGATTTTATATTACTGTTTTGAAAATGGCACTTTTGGAAAGCTGTCAGTTTCCTGCCTAAGCCAAATGTGCCTTCCTGCCAATGTCCAGTGTCGACTAACTTCTGAAAGGCTTCCCTGTGGTGAGATTGCTCCCAGACAGTGGACAAAAGGCTTGGGTATAGAGAGGTGTTTTTCCTCCTTGAGCAGGATGGCCTGGTGGGGTCCAGGTCCTTCCTGAGCTTCAACGGGTACCAACCCTGTCACTGGCAGATGCAGCTCACACCTAGGCCTGCCTCCCTTTGTCTTCCTATCAGTTTGACTCCAATCACAGTGCCGGGGAGGAGACGCCATAGAGCTGGGTTGGAGTGTCCACAATGGAGGGCTTGCCCATTTCCATAGCCACACCTCTGGGTGGGCACAGGGTAAGAAGTATTCTGCCATGTTGGATTTAGGAAGAGAAGGGCACTGTGGGGTGGCTTACAGTAAAACACACAGGAAGTGCTGCATAAGTGGGTAGAGTCACCCCTGGGAACATTTACCCCATTGGATAGGGAGTGGTCAGGTGGTCACCCACAGACTGACCCACGGGAATAAAAGTGGCATCACTCCTGGACCCGTGAAGAATTAGAAGAAAGGCTGCCCTGCTGTCTGAAGAACCTGACAAAAGATTAGACCTGCTTGCCTTGAACACAGGACCCCAGATGTTGGCTGACCTCTTGTTTGAGCTACAGGAAGACAACAAGATTCAAGAGGCCTTTCCTGCAACTGCCAAGCTGACTATTTCCAACTGGACCTGTCTGAACCTTGCTGCTGGCCTCTGAGGAAGTGAGTCTTGAGCCCCAAATGCTGTCCTCGAGACCCTGGATCCTTGGTTGGTCTCAAAGTGTACTCCTCCTATAGTTACCTGAAAGTTGATACTTAGAAACATCCCGCTGGGACAAAGATTTAGTTTGCTCCCGCTATGTTCTTCTCTGCAGCAACAAATCTGATCCTGCAGGACTTTGCGGAGATGATGTTCGGCCTCCTGGAGCCCGCTTTGGCTAAAGGCTGTAGCCTTACCCCACTGAAAGAATACGAGCTCCAAAAAAGACTGAAGGTATAAATCTTCACCGGGCGAGGGCACGAAAAGAATCTAGCCAGTGAGGGACATGTTCTGGGTGCGAAATTCAAATTTCTCTTGCTCTGAGCTTTCCTTCCAAAAGTCAACGGCTTCACTGGAACCTCATCCAGCGGCTGTCTGAAGGTAAAACTTTCCACTGGGATCAACCTGGTCCCTGCATCCAACCCGTGCTCCATCGTAGTTGGCTTAACATTTGACTTTGTTCCAGTCAAGCACAAACAAATGACAGCGGTTGGCACTTAAGGCTTTTTGGTGCTATTTTGAACCTTAAAAGCTAAACATTTATAACTCCAGTTCTACTTATTGGATTGTTTGTTATCTTTTATTTATTAAAATGTACTCTATTTTCCTAAATTGCTTCTGGATTTTTCTTGTGTCATATTTTCACTTTATTACTGTGTGAGTACTGAATACATACTTTACACATTGCCTCTAAGTTAAGCATGCTTGCTTCCGTGCCAAGCTACCATTTAACAGAGGGTTATGCACAGGTTTATTTAGAGTCTTTTGTGGTTCACCATGTCAAGACTTGTGAATATTATTAGAGGTGGGTTGTCAGCCCTCTCAATTAATTCTCAAATTTCTTACAGTGTTGCTTTTACTGAAGTTTATTTTCTATGTGTGTAGTAAGGGAGCATTTAGTGCACCTATAATGGACTCCTGTTATAAAAGGATATCTATGATCCAATGTTAATAGACTGATTATCAAGGAGGCATCATGTGTCTTGAGTTTTCATTTTAGGGCATAGTGAGGCAACCTGTTTTTCTATTAATTTTCTATGAATTTTCACCAGTCCATGAGATTCCTGAGAAAGATGGTGGAAGTTATGATGTTATAGTCAAACCATTCCAGAACCTGTCTACATCTTTTGCATGGTTCATTGTTAAGGCCATCATTACAAATTCACCATAGTTTGATGTTGGAATACCAGAGCTGGAATCACAAATTCAGTCCAGTTCCCCAAAATATGGGGATTATTAATTAATTTTCCCAGAGTCAGGAACAAAACACAAAACTGAGAGTACTGTTATATTTCATATAGGTACCCCAATATAGGTCTAGGTAACATCATAACCCTTCACCTACATTCTCTCCTATACTACATACATAACAGATTTGAAGGACTGACCCAGTTACAATACTACACACAAGTACGTAGGGTTTTTCCCTGGACACTGGCCTCATAAATTATGCATGAGGATTCTTAGTTTCTTGGAATCACGGCAAGACCATCATCTCCTGCATAATAACTGTGTATAAAGTTCATTCCCGACGTCATCCTAAGTCCGACACTGGCACAGCAAGGTATAACCCCTGGGGATACCTTAGGGTATATAAACACCACATCTTGCTGAGATAGAGAGAGGAGATCAGGACTTCCCGGCCGACACACTGACGCAAGACGCTGAGGTTCCTGCATGCAGATACTCCAGCTCGCAGTGGTCTGACATCCCTTGCGGGGTGTTCAGCTCAAGACCAGAACGGGGTCCCGCAGTCTCACATCAGGTAATGGGGTTGGCTTTATCCTAGAGGGATTCTTGGCTTTACACCTACTCACATGCAAGGTACATTTAGGTTCATCTAGTTAGGGTGCATTGTAGAAGTACGCATTTTATTGCCATGTATTTTATATACTTGCTTGTAGTTATGATTTTAGCAAAATGGTAGAAACCTACCATCTGTTTACTTTCTTAGTGCTGCTACTCATTTATATATGCTACTGTCTACTGGTGATTTCAGTGCACTTATTTTACGCTAGAATAACGACTGTTCAATAAATACTTATTTAAAACGTCCCAACCGTTTATTCTGTGTATCTCTCTGAGAACAAGTGAGCACGAGTGACTAAGCGAAAAGTAAGTTACTGTTTCCGCGGTCCTGAGGGATCAGGGTTGTCATGTTCGATAGTTGCCAAGAACTATTCTCTCCTTGGTAAGAGGAGGTTATAGTGGCATTGCGAGCTAGCTGGTACACAGGCCAACATACCCGGTGGGGGTGTCTGGAATCAGTCTGGACACCAGTCTCGCAGTGTATGTTGTCTAAACGTGCAGATCCTATATCGGTCTTATAGGAACTACACAACAGTACCTGCTACAATTCTGTTTTTCCTGCATTTAAGATACATTTAGCGGGTTCAAACCCGCATCCATTTACTAAATGCTTGGAGAGGGATTAAATGTATGTGGAGGCTTTGTTTTGGCCATTGTGCAGGTGGTGGGGATGGAGGTGATGGGAGATCAGAGCAGGTGATGGCTGACCTGGGGGAGCATTTATATCTCCCCTGTTTTGCCGGAGCAGAGCAGCAGGCCAGGTGCAGCACCTCAACGATAGAATCAGCTTCCACATACCCAAAAGAGACCTCAGATCCGCCAACCTCGTCCTCGCCGAGACCCCACGCATCCGCAGAGCCAAAGCAGGGGGAAGAGCCTTCTCCTACATTGCGGCCAAGACCTGGAATGAGCTCCCGATCGAAATCAGACACGCCCCCTCCCTGAACACCTTCAGGAAGGCACTCAAGACCTGGCTTTTCGACTGAACGGAACTGCGGACCCCCCCCCTCCCAGCGCCTTGAGACCCTCACGGGTGAGTAGCACGCTTATAATCTCCCTGATTGATTGATTGATTTTGAAGCCCCTGCAGCACCAAAAAAGGGTAACACACCTTTACTACGCGTGTATTACTACGATCTGCTTTTAATACAAATTTTTTAGTGCGCGTTACCATTACTACGCATGCTGCTACATAGCATGCTTTTACTTCGCAAATACTATTAGTACGCATTACTTTACTTTGCAATTGAATGATGCCAAAAGTCACTGTCATGCCATCCGCAGTAATTAAATATGATATAAAAGTATCCAGAGTGCACCTATCCAACATGTCCCACGTGCCCACAATCTGACAGTGCACCTAATTGTTCCCGCAACCCACATGTCAGCCCGGAGCCTTGCCCCGCAGTATGGACTTCATGGCTTTATCCGGTTGCCCTAAAATGTGTTGTGCCCCTTTACTCACCTCATCCGACAGGACATGCACATGGAATATCAAAAATGGGCCTGGAGCTGAAGCTCCACCCCATTACAACATGCAGCAAAACGGGGTACGATCAGAAAAGAATCTTTTCTCTTGATGCTTAATTCCAAGGATTGTTCCATAAGTAGATGAAAGTGGCTGCGGATCCAAGCTGCCAGTAGCAATGACGTGGAAATTAAGGCATTCGGAATAAACAGATTTAAAAGGTGTATTTAGCTGAATAGAATTCCCACGGTTTAGTATTGTTTTCAATATTAAACTTAGTCCTTTTTTTATTTTTGCGAAAGAAGAAATCCGTGACGCAAATACGTTTATATGTAATACGGAGGATCGAAGGCGAGAGGAGAGGAAGGAAGAAACTTCGCTGTACAGGTACATTTTTTAATACAATTAAATGTAAAATAACTATTTAAGAGTAAGAGTAAACGAATATCAAAAAAAATAAATGGATTTAATATTTCAATTTTTTTTTTTTAAAGTAAAGATGTAGAAACGATTTACGGAGGTTAGACGGAGATAGGTCAGGAAGGTTGACCAGGGGTTTATGCATGGCATGAGAAGGAAACCAAAAAGGGAACACATTTCAATTGCATATCTTGATCCGTTCTGCTGTTTGGTGCACAAATATGTTTATGGTTGTGTTTTATAGAGCACTTGCTTACCAGTGTCCTAGTGCTATCCTGATTTAGAAGAGATAAGATGTGGTCGTGTAAAGGGTAATTAGATTGTAGGTAACGGGCATGTTTTAAAAGTTTACCAAATAGAAACAACTGTGTTTTTCATACCCGAGTATTAATTTTTTAACTGATTTTTAAATTACTCCCCCACCCAAAACCCCTTTTTCCCTGGCATCCCGTGACAGGGGATAGGTTACTTTAATTAAAAATATTAAAAAATGACGATATATGCGAAGTAGTTGTATGCGAAGTAATTATCAGCGATGTAAAAGCATATTCTTATCTTAATAATGCTTTTGCGAAATAATGGAATGCACAGTAAAAATATGCGTAGTAATGGCATTTGCAATGTAAAAACATCGCACTAAATGCATGCGTACTAATGGCATGCTAAGTAGCGTCATATATTCCCAAAAAGGGTCTGGATCCAGAGTTTCCATACCAGGTAATCTCAACTTCAAAAATACTAGGGCTACTCAAGGCCATTCATAATAATAAAGACGTAAGTGTAAATGCAACTTCTGTTCATAGCAGCTATGTCATCTCTAACAGCAGCGGAACAGTCAATTACACTGTACTGAGTGTGAGTTTGTTTCCTATGGTCTAACAGCATGACCATGTTTCATTGGGTAGTACACGATCTGCCTTGCTATTTGTGCCACTACATATTTTGTTACCCACATTGTTTTTGTATTTATTTTCACTCAATCTCAGGTATATGTCAATGTTTTTGCAATATTGGTGAAATGTATATTCCGATACTAATCAGTAAGCATAAAAATAGAACAATTTTTGCAAAATATTTCACATGCAGTTTTTTCGAAAATATTACTCAGGCTGCATAAGTAATTAAGATCTTCTGTGTGCTGAACTCATTATGTATGACTAAATGGAGTATTGACTTTCGCTCCCAGTCAATCCAAGTACAACAAAAGGGAGTCTATGTTAATGTATATCGTCATGGTTACAAGCACATTTTGCTACAAATCGTGGCACCGATTTGGCGGCACCAAGCTAGTATTCTGACTGTCCCATGGCTTTTAATTGTGTTATGCAAGATGATTTAATATTATGCTGCATGACCATTTAAGGTGTTTTGACACTGCCTAGTCAATGGGTGTATCTATGTACATTTATTTCTTAAGGAAAGTTATTTGACTCTTCATCATTTTTGCCTAAGAAGAGGGTATATTTCAAAATTCACCTTAATTTATGCCACTATTACCAGGTATTCACATTTCTTTCTACTTTTGTTTACCCTTGTGGGAAGAACAAAGAGAGATAAATATTTAGATAAAAGGTCACCTTTTAGGACATCTGGCTCTAGTCCTCTGAAGAAGGAATTGTGTGTTATAAACAAAATGGAGAATTTGTATTTCAGCTCTTCAAAATGAAGAATCATACCTCTGTCCCAGTGAGACCAGGAATGCCTGCAGCTTCAGGTGTGATCCAAAAAAAGAGGCTGTGGCAGGCCTGCTCAAAAGGCCTAAAAAGGACTCAACATCACCTTCGAAATCCCTTTTGTGTCCTACATTAGAAGGTTTATTTGAAGCAATTAAGATCTTGTAACCTTTCATAGTGGTAACACTTCCTTGCAAAAAATTTAAGCAAAGTGGTCCTCTCTGTCCCTCCAAGAGAGTGTTGGAAATAGAACAAAGAACAAGTAACATGGAAGATATCATAGGAACATAAAGAATACATCTTATTAGACTGACTTACCTAATAGGTTTTCAGAAGACTTGGAAAATAGATATAGATTGAACAACTCAAGAGTTTATGGCATTCCTGATGGCTTAAGGGGGTATTTTATGGTTTTCTTTTTGAAGTCAAGTATTCCAAAATTATGAGTCTTCAACATTTGTGTCATTGTAACATTCAAAGGGTGCATTGTATTGATATGAAAAGTCTTGAATCTCCCTCTATCTCTAAACCAAGAAGCGTAATCATCCATTTTCATCAAAAAACAATTACGCTGGTTGAGTCATAAAATATTTTTCTATCAAGACTTCTCAAGAGCCACGGCTACTGAGTTTCTAGATCCTCGTCTAGTGTTAAAGTTCTATAAATGCAAGATTTAGCTCTGATACATCCTTGGTATTTCAGACTAATTCACAGAGGTAATACAATTACGTTTGAAGATCACCCTAACCTTAGGAAATGTATCCATCTTTATAAGGGAGAAGAAATAGGGGTTGATAGGAATGAAGGTTCTTGGGATTCCTTTATCTTATATTCTCGCATTGCTGTTTCAACTGCTAGTTTATGTGAGGATGCATTGTTTTTCTACCTTTTGTTGAATAACTTTCAGCTACATTATGGTTCTTTGTTTTACTCTTTTAGTCTTTGCAGGTTGTCTATTTTTGTGCTGTTTCCATGATACTTCCAATTGATACAGTGTTGCCTTTCCTTTCATGAAATTGTTTTTTTCTGTTTTACTCTAGATGCACATGGTACCTTTGTTGGGTAAGTTACTTCGTGCATTGTTTTTCTAGTTATTTTTGATCTTATGTACATTATTTTGACATGCTCTTCACCTGATTTCTATAGTAATTTTTTAGTATATTTCCCTGTTTCTTCTATCACTGCTTGGCAAGCCATTTGTTTCATTTTCCTTCTTGGTGTTTCACCACCCTCATACCTAATTGATAAACACTTTCCATATTCTTTACGTTGTGGTCTTGTAGGTCATTTAGTATCTACAGACTTCTCCAGAAGTGCGTGCAAGAAGAAGCACACAGCCAAATTGAAGGCCTTCTCAAAGTCCAGCTGCATTAATGTCGTCTGCTGGGACACAGAGCCCAAGACAGCTAATATTACGTTTAGCCTCCTTAGGCAGTGCTGGGTGCCCCTGGCCTGCATGAAGCCATTTTGGTCCATATGCACCAGAGCTGTCACCTGGGTAACCAATCTATTTGCCAGAGCCATTGCCATCAATTTGGCCTCACGTTTAGCAAGGAGATCAGCCTATATGATTCGCAGTCCATAGGAGATCTGTCTGGTTTGGGGAGGACTGCTATGGTGGCGCCCCCAGATGTCTAGGGGAAGGGTAGCATCGGTTCCAGCTCTCTCGATCATAGCAAGGAGGTGTGGGACCAGGGTGGATGCGAACCTTTTAAAGAATTCCATTGGGAATCTGTTCAGTCCAGACGCCTTCCCGGTTTGCATGTCCTGCAATGCTGTAAGCAATTTGTCTTCCAATAGAGGCCTATCTAGCTCTGCCCTGTGGGATATCCTTGGGACCCCCAAATCTGCTACTATGGGATTATGTTGTTCTGCTCTACTTGGTGGGATCAAACTGTACAATTTCTCATAGTGCTGTGCAAATGTTTCCGCTATGACCATGGCATCATGGGACACCTGGCCGTCCAGTCTGCGTGTCTGGGGAACAAATCTGTCCTCCAGTAATTTGGTAGCTAACCTATGTATTAGTTTCCCAGTTTTATCCCCGAGTTTGTACACTCTGTTCTGGAACTCCCTACTACCGCCCTGGCCCTCCTAAATAGCTTCAGCGTTTCAATGACTGCCTCAAGGCGACATATCACCTCAGAGTCGGTCTTCTGGACTAGGTGACGTTCCATTTTCAAGACTTGCCACTCAAGGGGCATGATCTCTGTCGCGGTCTCCTTCTTTCTACCTGCGATATATATGCTATTATTTGCCCCCTGAGGACCACCTTCATGACCTCCCATAGTACAACCGGGGAGACATCTGGAATCGAATTAACTCTATAGTAAAACTAATTCTCTTTTCGTAGGAATTCTTGTAACTTGACATCTTTCAGCCATCCAGCTCGGAGGTTCCAGTGGAAGCCTGTCTTATGCGTCACATGCCCCAGAGTGATCTCTATGAATGAGTGATCAGACATAACCCTTGGGTGGATTTTGCCCCCAGACACTCCTAGAATGTCAACGGAGGGAAGAATCATGTGAGTGAGAGTAGTTCTCAGGGTCCGCTGTTGTGAGAACGCTCCTCAGGATCAGTACAATGTGCAAATTGGGTCCACCTCTCTGTTAGAAATGTGGGTCTGTAGTGGGCAGAGGTAGGTACCTTTGTCCAAATAGGGACCCTTGCTTCTAGTCTTGGTAAGGGGGATACACTTCTAAAATAACCCCTGCTCACCCCCTTGGTAGCTTGGAACGAGCAGACAGGCTTATCTCAGAGGCAGTGTGTAAAGCATTTGTGAACACATACAGTAAATTAGTGAAAACACTACAAATGGACACCACACGAGTTTAGAAAAATATGTAATCTTTATCTAAACCAAACAAGACCAAAACAACAGAAATCCACAATACAGTAATAAAAATACAACTTCCAAATGGTAGAAATAGCTCAGTTCAAAGCAAATTGCAGATGCAACACTTTTCACTCAAAGTACCTTGGATGCATTGTGCACACAAACAAAGAGGGTCGCAGGGAAGGTGATGTGTCGGTTCCTTACACTCAGGGAAGGTGATGCATTGGTTCCTTGATCCGGGAGATGTGATGCGTTGGTTCCTTACTGCTGCGCAGGGGAGGCAATGCGTTGGTTCCTTCCCCGAGACGAGGCGATGCATTGGTTTCTTACTGCGTGGGGAGGTGATGCGTCAGTTTCTTACTGTGTCTCCCAACGATGTGACAGACCTGGTGCCGTGATGCGGTGATCTGGGATGATGCGTGGGTTCTTGCAGCCGCACAGCAGGGCTTGCGTCAGAATCGGTGCAGTGATCTCAGACTTCGAGATCGGTGCACTCGATGCAGCGTGCAGCGATTTCTCGAGCCGCGGACAGGCGCTGCGACGATTTCTTCGGTGATGTGTCGGAAACAGGTGTGGATGCGTCGCGCTTCTCAAAGTTGCGTTACTTTTCCAGCTCCCAGTGGCAAACAGCCTCCAGAGGTCCAAAACAACAGCAGGCACCTCCTAGCAGGTCAGAACTCACAGCAAGGAAGTTCAAGGGAGCTGGTGGTGAAGTCTTTGTGTCCCTGAGACTTCAGAACAGGAGGCAAGCTCAGTTTCAAGCCCTTGGAAATCTTCCTCAAGCAGGGGACACAGCAAACAGCAAAGTCATTTTCCCTTTCCTTGGCAGAAAGTAGCCACTGCAGGCCAACCCCAGACAGCAAACAGCACAGGGGCAGTATTGTTCCTCAGTTTCTCCAGCTTTTCTCCTTGGCAAACGTTCCTCTTGATTTCCAGAAGTGATCTAAAAGTCTGGGGTATGGACCCCTCTTTTTATACAGTAAATCTCTTTGTTCTCGAGTGCAGAGAAGCTCTTTGCCCAGCCAAAACTAGTTCTGTCCTCTCTGGTGCAGCTTCCTGGCTGGAGGTGGAGACAGCATTGTGGAAGGCAGACCAGGCCGTTCAGGTGAAAGGAAATCTCCTCCCCCTACTCTAAATGAAGCCCAGGTCTATTCAGCCCAGCCCTGACTCATCCAGACTCTCTGGAGCCATTGCACATCCCCAGTCTCTGTCACTCCAAAGCCAGACAGTCAATACACATCCTAGCACAGGCATACTGGATGGCTAAGCAAAAAAATACCTACTTTCTAAAAGTGGTATTTTCAAACACAGAATGTAAAAATCACCCTCACTAAAAGATACCTTTTAACATTCTGAGTTCAGGCATACTAAACTTTATTTTCCTACCTTGTTCCCAGGGGTAGTTATGCTTCTAAGATGTTATAAGCAAGCTCCCCATTCTATCATATGGAAACAGATAGCCTTGCAATAGTGAAAAACGAAATTGGCAGTATTTCACTATCAGGACATGCCACACACACACCAGGGCATGTCCTACCTTTCACATACACTGCACCCTGCCCACAGGGGTACCTTGGGCCTACCTTAGGGGTGACTTACATGTAAGAAAAGGGAAGGTTAGAGCCTGGCAAGTGGGTGCACTTGCCAAGTCGACATGGCAGTAATAAACAGCGACCAGACACTGCAGTGGCAGATCTGAGTTACATTTACAAGCTGCTTAGGTGGGTGGCACAATTAGTGCTGCAGGCCCACTAGCAGCATTTGATATAAAAGCCCTGGGCACACACAGTGCACTGTACTAGGGACTGACTAGTAAATCAAATAAGCCAATTATGGAAACACCAATCCATAACAACAATTTACAAAGGGAGCACTTGCACTTTGGCACTGAACAGCAGTGGCAAAGTGCCCAAAGCATCTAGACCAGCAAAACGAAGTCCAACACACAGCAAAAACACAAGAGGCAAAGGCAAAAATACAGGGGCAGGGTATGCCCAGACGTGGGTTCCTTGCTCACTTTGTCACTGGATTCAAGCTAGCCTGGCTGATGAGGGCTGTTAGCCCAAAACCAGTTCCAGGATGCTTGTTTCCGGTCCAGGGAAGACATGGCTTGGCAGTTCGGGCTGGACTGTTCCCATGAGGCACAGGGTCAAGACTGATTTGCACATGGCTGTGTCTGAACTGGGGTGGCAAAGTGAGCTAAAGAACGATGATGGATTCAACCCAGATCTGTGACTGGGGGTGAGTGTCTGAAAAGTTTCAGCGCTCCGTCCATCATCTCCTTGTGTTTGCTTTGTTCGCCCTAAGTTGCATGGTATGCCCAGACGTGGGTCCCTTGCTCACTTTGCCACTGGATTCAAGCTAGTCTGGCTGATGAGGGCTGTTAGCCCAAAACCGGTCCCAGGATGCTTGTTTCCGGTCCAGGGAAGACATGGCTTGGCAGTTTGGGCTAGACTGTTCCCATGAGGCACAGGGTCAAGTCTGATTTGCATATGGCTGTGTCTGAACTGGGGTGGCAAAGTGAGCTAAAGAACGATGATGGATTCAACCCAGATCTGTGACTGGGGGTGAGTGTCTGAAAAGTTTCAGCGCTCCGTCCATCCTCTCCTTGTTTTTGCTTTGTTCGCCCTAAGTTGGCAGGGTATGCCCAGACGTGGGTCCCTTGCTCACTTTGCCACTGGATTCATGCTAGCCTGGCTGATGATGGCTGTTAGCACGAAACTGGTCCCAGGATGCTTGTTTACGGTCCAGGGAAGACATGGCTTTGCAGTTCGGGCTGGACTGTTCCCATGAGGCACAGGGTCAAGACTGATTTGCACATGGCTGTGTCTGAACTGGGGTGGCAAAGTGAGCTAAAGAACGATGATGGATTCAACCCAGATCTGTGACTGGGGGTGAGTGTCTGAAAAGTTTCAGCGCTCTGTCCATCATCTCCTTGTGTTTGCTTTGTTTGCCCTGAGTTGGCAGGGTACGCCCAGACGTGGGTCCCTTGCTCACATTGCCACTGTATTCAAGCTAGCCTGGCTGATGAGGGCTGTTAGCCCGAAACCAGTCCCAGGATGCTTGTTTCCGGTCCATGGAAGACATGGCTTGGCAGTTCTGGCTGGATTGTTCCCATGAGGCACAGGGTCAAGACTGATTTGCACATGGCTGTGTCTGAACTGGGGTGCCAAAGTGAGCTAAAGAACGATGATGGATTCAACCCAGATCTGTGACTGGGGGTGAGTGTCTGAAAAGTTTCAGCGCTCCGTCCATCATCTCCTTGTGTTTGCTTTGTTCGCCCTAAATTGCAGGGTATGCCCAGACGTGGGTCCCTTGCTCACTTTGCCACTGGATTCAAGCTAGCCTGGCTGATGAGGGCTGTTTGCCCGAAACCGGTCCCAGGATGCTTGTTTACGGTCCAGGGAAGACATGGCTTGGCAGTTCGGGCTGGACTGTTCCCATGAGGCACAGGGTCAAGACTGATTTGCACATGGCTGTGTCTGAACTGGGGTGGCAAAGTGAGCTAAAGAACGATGATGGATTCAACCCAGATCTGTGACTGGGGGTGAGTGTCTGAAAAGTTTCAGCGCTCCGTCCATCATCTCCTTGTGTTTGCTTTGTTCACCCTACGTTGGCAGGGTATGCCCAGACATGGGTCCCTTGCTCACTTTGCCAATGGATTCAAGCTAGCCTGGCTGATGAGGGCTGTTAGCCCGAAACCGGTCCCAGGATGCTTGTTTCCGGTCCAGGGAAGACATGGCTTGGCAGTTTGGGCTGGACTGTTCCCATGAAGCACAGGGTCAAGACTGATTTGCATATGGCTGTGTCTGAACTGGGGTGGCAAAGTGAGCTAAAGAACGATGATGGATTCAACCCAGATCTGTGACTGGGGGTGAGTGTCTGAAAAGTTTCAGCGCTCCGTCCATCATCTCCTTGTGTTTGCTTTGTTTGCCCTGAGTTGGCAGGGTATGCCCAGACGTGGGTCCCTTGCTCACTTTGCCACTGGATTCAAGCTAGCCTGGCTGATGAGGGCTGTTAGCCCGAAACCGGTCCCTGGATGCTTGTTTCTGGTCCAGGGAAGACATGGCTTGGCAGTTCGGGCTGGACTGTTCCCATGAGGCACAGGGTCAAGACTGATTTGCATATGGCTGTGTCTGAACTGGGCTGGCAAAGTGAGCTAAAGAACGATGATGGATTCAACCCAGATCTGTGATTGGGGGTGTCTGAAAAGTTTCAGCGCTCCGTCCATCATCTCCTTCTGTTTGCTGTGTGTGCCTGGGGCCTGTAAATCAAATGCTGCTAGTGGACCTGCAGCACTGATTGTGCCACCCACATAAGCAGCCTGTAAATGTGACTCAGATCTGCCACTGCAGTATCTGTGGCAGTCTAGTACTGCCATGCCGACTTGGCAACTGCAGCCACTTGCCAGGCTCTACTCTTCCCTTTTCTTACATGTTAGTCACCCGTAAGGTAGGCCCATGGCACCCCTGTGGGCAGGATGCAGTGTATGCGAAAGGTAGGACATGCCCTGGTGTGTGTGGCATGCCCTGATAGTGAAATACTGCCACTTTCGTTTTTCACTATTGCAAGGCTGTCTGTTCCTATAGGATAGAGTAGGGAGTTTGCTTAAACACATCTTATAAGCATAACTACCCCTGGGAACAAGATAGGAAACTAAAGTTTGATATGCCTGAACTCAGAAAGTTTAAATGCATCTTTTAGTGAGGGTGGTTTTTACATTCTGTGTTTGAAAATACCACTTTTAGAAAGTAGGTATTTTCTTGCTTAGCCATCCAGTGTGCCTCTGCTAGGTTTGTGTATTGCATGTCTGGCTTTGGATACAGAGGCAAGGGAGGAGCAGTGGCTCCAGAGAGTCTGATGAGTCAGGGCTGGGCTGAATAGACCTGGGCTGCATTAAGAGTGAGGGAGGAGATTTCCTTTCACCTGAATGGGCCTGGTCTGCCTTCCACAATGCTGTCTCCACCACCTGCCAGGAAGCTGCACCAGAGAGGACAGAACTGGTTTTGACCAACCACAGGGCT
This sequence comes from Calotriton arnoldi, assembly GCA_963921515.1. NCBI lineage: Eukaryota > Metazoa > Chordata > Amphibia > Caudata > Salamandridae > Calotriton > Calotriton arnoldi. The sequence continues at coordinate 216,055 of CAWUFW010003543.1, forward strand.
TCTCTGCCACCAGAGAACAAAGGATTTTGTAGTATAAATATTGAGGCCCAGACCCCAGAACTTTAGATCATTTTTGGGAATCAAGAGGAGCCTTTGCCAAGGAGAAGAGCCGGAGAAGCTGAGGAGGAATACTGCCCCTGTGCTGTTTGCTGTCTGGGGTTGGCCTGCAGTGGCTACTTGCTGCCAAGGAAAGGAGAAAAGGACGTTGCTGTTTGCTGTGTCCCCTGCTTGAGGAAGATCTACAAGGGCTTGAATTGAACTTGCCTCCTGTTCTGAAGTCTCTGGGACAAAAAGACTTCACCACCAGCTCCCCTGAACTTCCTTTCTGGGAGTTCTGACCTGCTAAGAGGTGCCTGCTGTTGTTTTGGACCTCTGGAGGCTGTTTGCCACTGGGAGCTGGGAAAAGTAATGCAACTTCGGGAAGTGAGACGCATCCGCACCTGTTTCCGACGCATCACCAAAGAAATCGTCGCAGCGCCTGCCCGCAGCTCGAGGAATCGCCACATGCCGCTTCGAGTGCACCGATCTCCGAAGTCTGAGATCACCGCACCAATTCTGGCGCAAGGCCTGCTGTGAGGCTGCAAGAACCCACGCATCGTTCCAGGTCGTCGCATCGCATAGAGGCGCCAAGTTTGTCACATCATTGAGGGACGCAGTAAGAAACCGACGCATCACCTCCCCACGCAGTAAGAAACCGGCGCATCACCTCCTCTCTGGTAAGGAACCGACACATCACCTCCCCTGCGCAGCAGTAAGGAACCGACGCATCACCTCCCCCGGAGCAAGGAACCGATGCATCACCTTCCCTGAGTGTAAGGAACCCACGCATCACCTTCCCTGCCGCCCTTTTTGTTTGTTTGCGTGACGCATCCAAGGTACTTTGTGTGAAAAGTGTTGCATCTGCAATTTACTTTGAACTGAACTATTTCTACCATTTGGAAGTCATATTTGTATTACTGTAGTGTGGATTTTTGTCGTTTGGTCTTGTTTGGTTTAGATAAAGATTACTTATTTTTCTAAACTGGTGTGGTGTCCATTTGTAGTGTTTTCACTGTATTACTGTATGTGTTCACAAATGCTTTACACACTGCCTCTGAGATAAGCCTGTCTGCTCGTGCCAAGCTACCAAGGGGGTGAGCAGGGGTTATTTTAGAAGTGTATCACCCTTACCCTGACTAGAAGCAAGGATCTCTATTTGGACAAAGGTACCTACCTCTGGCAACTAGAGACCCCCATTTCTAACAGTGTGCATCAGTCCTGGTGACTGAATTGAGCCCTCGATAGTCCACACAGAACCAGAGTTCTGGCATGGCACTGGGTGCGGCAGCCTTTGGAACCAATACCACTGGGCTAGCCCAAGGGCTGTTTGAGGGCTCAATCACCCCTAGCGCTAACATCTTGGAGACCTCCTCCTTGATGCAAGCCTTGACCCTGTCAGTCATTCTGTAAATTTTGTGCTTTACAGGAGGACTGTCCCAGTGTCCACATCATGAACACACCACTGAGTGACACCAGGGGTCAGGGAGAACAGAGCCGCAAACTGTCCCAACAGTAGGCGGCAGTCACTCTGCTGTTCTGGAGTCAGGGCTGGGGATAGTGTTACACCGTCCACTGACCCATCATGTTCCTTAGCAGAAAGGAGGTCAGGAAGAGGCTCAGTCTCCTCCTCCCTTCCAGCATCTGTCACTAGGAGCATGCCCACTTCAGACCTCTCCAAGTGGGGCTTAAGGCGGTTCACATGCAGGACCCGCATAGGGTTCCTTGGAGTCTGCAAGTCCACCAGGTAGGTGATTTTACTCTTGCGCTCCACCACCTCAAATGGCCCAGTCCACTTATCTTGGAGCGCACAAGGCTCCACTGGGGCCATGACCCACACTTTCTGGCCAGGATGAAACTCGATCAGAGTGGCATTCTGATCATACCACCGTTTCATCTCGTGGCTGGCTTCCAGATTCACCTGAGCGAGTTGCCTGAAGCGCTTTGTCTGGTTCCTGAAGGCCAGCATGTAGCTATATACATCCTGGGGAGGTTTACTGGGAGCTTTCTCCCAGCCTTCTTTGACCAGACTTAGAGGTCCTCTTACAGGATGCCCATAAGGAGCTCAAAGGGACTGAACTCTAAGGACTTCTGCGGTACCTCTCTGTAAGCAGACAAAAGGCATGGTAAGAGGACGTCCCACTTACGCATCATGGGCACACCAAGACCCATAATCATGCCCTTCAGTGTCCGGTTGAATCTCTCAGCCAGCCCATTACCTTGAGGGTGGTATGGAGTGGTGAACTTGTAGGTAACACTGCACTCCTGCCACAGGGACTTCATATACTTGGATATGAAGTTGGTACCCTAGTCGGACACCACCTCTCTGGGGAACCCCACATGGGAGGAAATCCCCATCAACGCATGACCCACCACGGGGCTGTCACAGTCCGGAGAGGGATGGTTTTCAGGTACCTGGTGGCATGGTCCACCAAGACCAGGATGAACCTGTTGCCCATTGCTGTCTTGGGATCCAGAGGCCCCACAATGTCAATACTCACCCTCTCAAAGGGGGTGCTGACTGCAGGGAAAGGTTGGAGAGGAGCCTTGCACTTCTTCCCACTCTTACCACTTGCCTGGCAAGTCTGGCAAGACCTACAATGTTTGTCAGAGTTCTTACGCATTTGGGGCCAGTAAAAGTGGGTGACAAGCCTTTCAAAGGTCTTGTCTTGCCCCAAATGCCCTGCCAATGGCACATCATGAGTCAGACCCAGTAGGAAGGCACTGAAGCGCTGGGGTACCACCAGCACATGGGTTGACCCAGGCTCAGCAACCTTAGGCTCACTATACCGGAGACCATTCTCCCAGTAAATCCAATGTGATCCAGACTGATCACCTGCTGCCTGGTTTGCAGCCTGCTGCCACAAACTAACAAGAGAAGAGCTTTTCTGCTGTTCCTGGCAGAATTCCTCCCTGGAGGGCCCCCCTTCCTGCTGCCAATGGGTCAGCTCAGGCAGGTCCCCCAGTTCAGCCACTTGCCTCCCTGTAGGCTCCAGGGCATCCCCCTCAAGGTTTGCCTCCTCTTGGACCGTGGGAACTTCGGGGGCCAGTTTCCCATGCCCCCTGCCTCTTCTTTTTCTGGCAGGCACCTGGGCTACTCTTTCAGGCTCCAGGTCCTCTTGATCGCCCTTACCGGGTGCCATAGACCGAGTGGTCACACACGCCCACTCAGGCAGACCCAACATCTCCAAATGAGATTTCCGCTCAACCTTCTCCCAAGGGGAACTCTCCAAATCGTTGCCTAGCAGAGAGTCAACAGGCATGGCTGGCCTCACAGCTACTTTCAAGGTACCTGAGACCCCCCCCACTCAAATGGAACCTGTGCCATTTTACAGAGGCACTCAGAGTTGTCAGCTGCAACTACTGGGTAGAATGTGTTGGGGACCACCTCCTCATCATACACTAGCCGACAACTGACAGCTATCACACTGGCTCCAGTGTCTCTCAGAGCTTCCACACTATGGCCATTGATGGTCACCCACTATCTGTATGTTTTAGTGTTATCAGGCAGATGAGCTCTTGGGACCATCTCACTGTCTCCTAAAGAGACCAGGGTCATTTCTGCGGACCCCCACCCCTCTTGGGCACCCGACTCCTCCCCCAAGGCTACACTAGTCATTTCTCGGGGCGGTGCATCAGGGGGTGCTGTGGTAATCTTTTTGGGACACCTAGGGTCCCCCTGGAAGTGACCCACCTGACCACAACCATTACATGCCCTGGGGCCCTATTGACCAGGCTTACATGTAGGGACCCATGGCTTCTTCTCAGTGGGAGGCTGGGAACCTTTCCTTTGGTTCCCTTGGGAATTACTCTGGGGCCCTTTTTGGAACTTCTTTTGTTTACCCTTGTCCCCCCCACTCTTCTGCTGGGGATAAGGTTTCCACCCTTTGGCGGAGTCACCCACATGACTTTTTTGGTCCCTGGTGCTGACCCAGCGGTCCGCCTCCACAGCAAGCTTCCTGGGGTCAGTCAGCTTACTGTCAATCAAGTGCTGGCATAGCTCTGAAAAACCATTATCTGACAAGTGCTCCCATGCAACCAAATCATAGAGCCCCTGAAAATCATTTACCTTTCTTCCCTTCACCCATCCATCCAGTGCTCTGCAAAAATAGGAGACATACTCCACCCAAGTGCTTGACTCCAGCTTCTTACAAGCCCTAAACTTCTGCCTGTACACTTCTGGAGTCAAACCATACCTCCCTATTAAGGCTTCCTTCATGGGAGCATAAGACATCTGATCTTCAGTGGGCAATGCTAGCAACGTTTCCCTCCCTTCAGTGACAAAGCGGATCCACAACACCGCTCCACAATCTCTCTCAGGGATTCTGTAGGACCTCATTGCTACCTCATAAGCTTTGAACCACTGACCAATGTCCTCATGCTTCATAAAATCCTTAATAACCTCCTTGGGGATGTATATCTTCCCTTCTCCAGGCACTGATGGTGCGCTGCCACCATTGGGATTGGACTCTAGACTTTTTGCCTTTAGATCAAGTTCCCTCAAACCTCTTTCATACTCTAAGAGCATCTTTTTTCCTCCAGGGCTAATTTCTCCCTCTGAAATGCCAACTCCTTATCCTCTTTCCCCAGCCTGAGCTTCGTGAGCTCCAACTCATGCATCATGTTTTTCTCCCTGTCCTCCAGCTCTTCTGCTGGAGACAGCCCCTTTGAAGAGACACTGCTGCCCTCCCAGGAAGGTAACCTCCCCCCAGGCAGACCCAATAGCCTATTCTGCTGTTCATCTAAATCCTCCACCTTCTCCACAGGTTGGTCGTCATGCTCGCTGGCATCCCTTGACTCCAACCAGGCCCTCAGCGCCTTTTGGAATTCCTCCTTTCTGGAGATGCCTCCTACAGAGATTTTAAACTTTTTATGGATAGCTTTTAGCTGTGACACAGTGTAGGTTTCAACCCTATCTTCTTTAAATTCAACATCCAAAGATGCAAGTGATGCTGGATTTGACATGATGAAGATTGGCAGTTCTCAGTTGCAAGAAAAAAAAAATAGTCCCAAAGAAAAAGTAGTTCCACCAATTGTATGTGGTTGCATGATGGTCTGCACTCTACTAGTAGTGTACACCAATCACTGTATGTAAGACACAAATGCAAGTCCAGATCCCCACCGCTGACCACCAATGTTAGAAATGGGGGTCTCTAGTTGGCAGAGGTAGGTACCTTTGTCCAAATAGGGACCCTTGCTTCTAGTCAGGGTAGAGAGGATACACTTCTAAAATAATCCCTGCTCACCCCCTTGGTATCTTGGCACGAGCAGACAGGCTTATCTCAGAGGCAGTGTGCAAAGCATTTCTGAACACATACAGTAATATAGTGAAAACACTACAAAAGACACCACACCAGTTTAGAAAAATAAGTAATCTTTATCTAAACTAAACAAGACCAAAACAACTAAAATCCACAATACAGTGATAAAAATATGACTTCCAAATGGTAGAAATAGTTTAATTCAAAGCAAATTGCAGATGAAACACTTTTCACTCAAAGTACCTTGAATGCATCACACACACAAACAAAAAGGGTCGCAGGGAAGGTGATGCGTCGGTTCCTTACACTCAGGGAAGGTGATGCGTCGGTTCCTTGCTCCGGGGAAGGTGATGCGTCGGTTCCTCACTGCTGCGCAGGGGAGGTGATGCATCGGTTCCTTACCAGAGAGGAGGTGATGCGTCGGTTTCTTACTGTGTGGGATGGTGATGCGTCAGTTTCTTACTGCGTCCCCCAATGATGTGACAGACCTGGTGCCTCGATGCGATGCAATGATTCAGGACGATGCGTGGGTTCTTGCCGCCACACAGCAGGGTTTGCGTCGGAATCGGTGCGGTGATCTCGGACTTCGGAGATCGGTGTACCCGATGTGGCGTGCAGCGATTTCTCGAGCCGTGGGCAGGCGCTGCAACAATTTCTTTGGCGATGCATCAGAAACAGGTGCGGATGCTTCGCGCTTCTCGAAGTTGCATTACTTTTCCAGCTCCCAGCGGCAAACAGCCTCCAGGTGTCCAAAACAACAGCAGGCACCTCTTAGCAGGTCAGAACTTACAGCAAGGAAGTTCAGGGGAGCTGGTGATGTCTTTGTATCCCTGAGATTTCAGAACAGGAGGCAAGCTCAGTTTCAAGCCCTTGGAGATCTTCCTCAAGCAGGGGACACAGCAAACAGCAAAGTCCTTTTCCCTTTCCTTGGCAAAACGTAGCCACTGCAGGCCAACCCAGACAGCAAGCAGCAGAGGGGCAGTATTCCTCCTCAGTTTCTCCAGCTCTTCTCCTTGGCAAATGTCCCTTTTGATTCCCAGAAGTGATCTAAAAGTCTGGGGTCTGGACCCCTCTGTTTATACAGTAAATCTCTTTGTTCTCTAGTGCAGAGAAGCTCTTTGCCCAGCCAAAACCAGTTCCTTCCCCTCTGGTGCAGCTTCCTGGCAGGGCGTGGAGACAGCATTGTGGAAGGCAGACCAGGCCCACTCAGGCGAAAGGAAATCTCCTACCCCAACTCTAAATGCGGCCCAGGTATATTCAGCCCAGCCCTGACTCATCCAGACTCTCTGGAGCCACTGAACATCCCCAGCCTCTGTCACCCCAAAGCCAGACAGTCAATACACATCCTAGCAGAGTCACACTGGATGGCTAAGCAAGAAAATACCTACTTTCTAAAAGTGGTATTTTCAAACACAGAATGTAGAAATCACCCTCCCTAAAAGATGCATTTTAACATTCTGAGTTCAGGCATACTAAACTTTATTTTCCTACCTTGTTCCCAGGGGTCGTTATGCTTATGAGATGTTTTAAGCAAACTCCCCATTCTATCCTATTGGAACAGATAGCCTTGCAATAGTGAAAAACGAAATTGGCAGTACTTCACTATCATGACATGCCGCACACACCAGGGCATGTCCTACCTTTCACATACACTGCACCCTGCCCACAGGGGTACCTTGGGCCTACCTTAGGGGTGACTAACATGTAAGAAAAGGGAAGGTTAGGGCCTGGCAAGTGGGTGCACTTGCCAAGTCGACATGGCAGTACTAAACTGCACACAGACACTGCAGTGGCAGATCTGAGTTACATTTACAGACTGCTTAGGTGGGTGGCACAATCAGTGCTGCAGGCCCACTAGCAGCATTTGATTTACAGGCCCTGGGCACACACAGTGCACTGTACTAGGGACTGACTAGTAAATCAAATAAGCCAATTATGGAAACACCAATCCATAACAACAATTTACAAAGGGAGCACTTACACGTTGGCACTGAACAGCAGTGACAAAGTGCCCAAAGCATTTAGACTAGCAAAACAAAGTCCAACACACAGCAAAAACACAGGAGGCAAAGGCAAATATACAGGGGAAACCCACACCAATGATGCTAGGTCTAACACTCGCAATATCCCTAATTCTGCATACCAGAAAGGCGCAGAACTTTAGGGCGATCAAGCAAGGGAAAGGGAAATGGAAAGGGTACAGCAAGGAAAGAGATCTGCAAGAAAAAGTGATATGTATTTATTCTCAATGACTCTAAATCATCAAGCACATGCAGGTCTGCAAACAATGCTTACTAAATTACCTAGCACATGGTCGTTAGTTCCTACACCAGATGGAAGACTATTTGCACAGCTTAAATCAAAAATGTGTCTCTCACTGGAAAACTGGAAGAGGAAATGCATCAAACTGAAACAACAACAAAAAGGTTCATTTATTACCTATGTGTTCTCTCCAGAAAACACTTATACGTCTGCCTTTTTTTAGTCTGGAACATCATACATACCACAAGCACAGCTTGTCTGTTTGCCAATGTGAAAGCAATCCTATATTTGGTCTGTAAGGGGGCAAGACTTTGTTCTAGGAAGTAGTTATTAGTTTCACTCCCAGCCTGGCTTAGCCTGGGCGCGAACTGTTAAGAGAGCTGTCAGTTCAGTTCAGTTCAAAAACTTTATTCGGATAGGACAATATCCATAAAAGCACAACACATACAACAAATTAAAAACACAAATTCATATTCACAGTAAAACAAATTCAATGACATGGTCAGAAATGCATAATATTTAAAAAGCACGTGCAGCAGGTTACTAAAAAAAAGCCTAATAATTTAAGACATTCTTCATGGGTCGCACATCGTTTTACGAGCCCATACAGCGATTCTCAAAAAAGTACCAACGCGGAAGACTCATCATCTTCCAATTTAAGTGTACTCCTGAGCGCATCTACTGAATGGATGGGTGAGTTTTTAAAAAAAACGGTATTAAAAGCCATTGAGCATACTTTATATAAAACTTGCAGAAAAATAAGAAATGTAAAATTGTTTGGCCACTCTGTCCATCGCACGGGCAAGGCAGAGAATCAAGATTTGCATTGTACCCAAGAGGGAAACAGAGCAAGAATTTTACAGTGCCAGCCCTTAAGCGGAAGAGAAGTCTCCTCTCCCAGTGGCATATGGGCAGAGTTAGGTAACTAGGCAAGCAGTATGCGCTGTGCTCAATGGGCATAAAGTTTACAACAGTTGATTTCTTGGATTCCCTCTCCAGTCTTTCCGTGCTGTAAAGTGTATATAGTGCCGTCCTAAGAGCTTTTTTATGTACAGTCTCAGTTGTGTTAGGACTTGAAAAGAGCCCGCCATAATTAACACTACTTAGGCTCTGATTCACCCCGGCAAGCCATGGAATATCCATCCCTCTCTCACAACTAATGAAGTCACCTATTATCACTCTTGTGAGGGACGCTGCTGGATTTTTCCATATGGCGAGCCAGAATAAAGCAGGGCGGGCCCTTATGAAGTCCTCAATGCAACTTAATTTCAATTCGCTGTGGCAAACATACTGAGAGGTGGAGATCGGTGCACCCAGTAGTTTTTCGACAGAATCTATTTTACTCTCGCTGGATGCTATGGCTTTTAACGATGCCCCAAACCTCTGTTCCATAGGTAGCTGTGGGTATACACTGGGATTTAAAAATCTTTAAAATACCTAAAATAGCCCTTGTTCTTTTTGGGCGAGGGAGGCTAAGAATAGAATTGGTGGCCTTTGAGAACTTGTTCTTACAAAACACCACATGTTCAGACCAGGTGCAGTTTGTAGCAAAGACCAACCCAAGATATGGAAAAGTGCTAGTGCATTTTAATTTTTGATCACCCACAGATATGAAATTTAATGAGTGTTTTCTCGGCCCACAAGACATTATAAAGGATTTCTTAAAATTAGTGCATAAGTCTAAGCTGGCCATAAAATCAACAAATCCCTGTACTAAAGTGCGTAGTGCATTTGGTGTGCGGCCCATTAAAACCTGTGTCATCAACATATAATAACACGGGAAGTATTGTACCATTTACATTGGGAACATCATTGGTGAGTGTAATCAATGATTTGTGCAAATTATTGATATAAATATTAGAAAGAAGAGGGGCTAAGACACATCCTTGCCTAACCCCTCTGCCTACTTTGATATCATTAGAAACCTCACCCCCACCGCCGATCCTAACCCGGGCCTTCAAGTCTGTATGTATATATGCCAAAAAATGCACCAATGCCTCATCCAAGCCATATGCTAAAAGAATGGACCATAGACGAGAAGAGAGATGTCCAACAACACAAGAACAAAGAAAAAATAGCATTCTGTATTTTCAATAATATCATACAATGAGCTTCAGCCATTAATTAGCATGTTTCAAAATATGCACAATCTGAGTTCCAAACAATATTAATTTCTCGCACATAGGTGCTCAAAAGAACTGTGCAAAGTTATTTATATTGAGATAAATGTCAGTTCCCTGCAAAGAAGAAAAAATGGTTTGTATAATGTCAAAAGAATAAGAAGCGGGCACTGTTCGTGCGTCCTCCTCTTTTAATTGAGCGCTCATCTCATCAGCCCCAGTCAACAGAGCCCATGGGAAGCAAGGCTCCTTCAAATCACGGCTCGAACCTCAGGGTCAGGAAACACTGTGATTCCCCAGAGACTCTAGAATGGTGTACTCCTACGTGGAGACCCATTGTTGCAGACAGCCCAGCGTTGGAGACCCTCCGCCTCCTTGTTGCAGAATGGGAGAATGCCGATAGAATTTACCCAGCACCTCACCCAACGAAACTTGAGTGGGTCCTCTCCAAAGCGATTCCAAGTACAAGGCAGCAACATGAATTGTGCACAATGGTTGGCATGCTTGGGCTCATTTAAATGAGCCCCTCTCAGACCAGCTGCAAGCCTTTGCAGCCGCTAAGACTTATGGGAGGTGTAGTTCCCTCAAGTGTGCTAGTTCACAATTAATGTTTACATCAGTTTTTAGTCCCTGAAGGTGCCCAAAGAGTCTCCTCACTCTCCTATTGCTCCTCACTTCCTGACAGCAGTGTGTGTATTCACGCACATGTTATGTTATGTTACTTTAATTTGTAACGCGCGCGGATACTCTCGAGTGTCCCGGCGCGAAGCCATGAGGGGTGGAGGTGGAGATTTAAACAAAAAGGTATGTTTTCAGGTTTTTCCTGAAAACTACTGGGTCCTGAATGTTGCGTAAGGCAAGGGGAAGGGCGTTCCAAGCAACAGCAGCCTTCTGAGCCAAAGACCTACATCCAAGTTCCTCACCTTCCAAATGTTGCTAAAGCCAAGAGATTCTGCCCAGGACACCAGGGTTGAATGCCGACCCTGTCTGGACCACCCCTTGGTGTCAAGTTGTGGAAGGATAATTTCATTAAAGTTACCCCCAACTAGAAGTCCCCCTTTCGGAAATGAAGCTTTTGAAGGTTTTTCCCAGGTCCAGCATTGTAGATGTCTGCAGGGTAGGAGGGACATATACCGATATCGTTTGTCCACATCCTCCCATATAAGGAGCCCGTGACAATGACATATCTTTCCAAAATGTCTGGGGTAACCTCCGTAACCACAATAGGGAAGGTTTTGTGTAGATGGATCGTCACCCCTCTGGAACCCCAAGCAAACCCTGCATGATGCACTCAATTAAACCCATATCATGCCAGAAGGGAGCATCTGTTACCTAGCAAGTGTTTTTCCTGTAAGAGGAGGACTGCTGGGGCCAGTTTATGTGTCTGCCGAAGGATCGCAGTTCTTTTAACTTTGTCCAGCAGCCCGTTTACTTTCCAAGACATTATCTTATCGTGCATGGTGGTAGTACCCTTAGGTATGGCAGGTAATTTGTCTTACAAGCCCAAGTTCCCACAGATGTGCCCAGTGTGCGGTGATGTGGGTCAACAAAAACTAAATAGGGTGTCCCCCACTGTCCCTTTAACTGCACCCACTCAATACTTCAAATCTATAAGCATCTGTTGCCCTACAAACTAACATGAACAAAAACATAAACTCGTACAACATCGTAGTCTTAGTTTGCAGGGGTTAGTGTTCCCTGCACCAGCCTCACCAACAACGTTCTTTGTGTCCCACCTTTGACAACAGGATAGGAGGAGAGAATTATGGCCATTACGTCCTCCCTGAGCATGCACATCCTCATCCACTGGTCGGGACCCAGTCTTGTCTGTTACTGGAGCCCTCTGAGGATGATGTTTTCCGCTGGATCTCGATCATCAGCTCCTGGATGCTATCTCACCTCCTACTGTGTCTCCTTCAGCTCCTGTTTCTCCTCAAGTATATTAGTCTCCCTTGCTCACTCCCTTGGGATGTCATCGGTTCTGCTGTTGCTTTTGGCAACAGTTTCTTTTCCACACCCCAGTCCCAAGCTTCCTCAGGGTTTTCAAAGAACAGAGATTTCCCTTGATGAAATACTTTCTTTCAATTTGGCCGGGTACATTAGCATATATTGTATGCCCATGGCTCTTCATTTATTTTTTACATCCAAGAAGGATTTACGGAGGAGTTGTACCTTGCCTGTGTAATCAGGAAATAGCATAACTTTGGTGTCCGCACATCGGATGTCTGGACGGTGACGTGCATGCCTCAGGATAGTGTCCCTGTCCATAGAATTTAGCACCCAAATGATGATGGGTCTGGACGGCGACCCCGAATGAGGCCTCGGGGCCAGCGCTCAGTAGGCTCTTTCTAATATGAAGCATGGGGAGAGGTCCGTGTTTAGAATCCATGATTTGAAACAGTCAGTTATGAATTGTTCTGGGTGCAGGCCCTCCGTGCCATCAGGCAAGCCCACCAATCGGATTGTTCCTGCGCGACCTGCCCTCCGCATCCTCCACTCAATATTCAAGAACAGTTGCCAGCTCCCGCAGCTTCTTGATCTCTTTGCTCAATGTGCCCGCTACATCCTCCAGGGAGGAGACACGTCCCTCTACCTCCGTGGTGTGGGCAGCCAGGTTATGCAGGTCCTGATGAGGAGGGACGCTCAGGAAACTGAGCAAGCGTTTAAAACTTTGAAGAGGAAATGTAATTCTGCCCCTATTTGGGCCCATCCCAACCCAGAGCAACTATATGTGGTGCAAGCTGATGCTTCTCTGACTGCCCTGGGTGGTATCTTATCCCAACGAGATGTCAAAACAGGACAGCTACATCCTATCGCCTACTATTCCCGAAAACTGCTCCCTGCTGAGGATAATTACACTATCACAGATCGGGAGCTGTTGGCCATTAAGGCCGTGTTCAAGGAGTGGCGCCATCACTTGCTGGGAGTGAAACACCTAATAACCATATGCCTTGACCACAGAAACCACCAGTGTTTATACTCAGTCAGGGCTCAAACTGCTCATCAGTTATGGTGGACTTTATTTTGTAACAGCTATGATTTCATAATCACATTTTGCCCTGGGAAAGAAAATGCCAAAGCTGACTCTCTTTCCAGAATAGGAGAAGATGACAATTCCCAGGTAGTACAAGAACCAAAATCAATTTTGCCTGCATGTTTTCAGGGTCTGGTCCTCACCTCTTCTTTCTTACCCGACTTACAGAAAAGCATTAGTAGCACGACACAAGAAGAATGCGTAAATAGCAACTGCAAACTCAGTTTTTGAGATGGCCTATTGTTCAAAGACAATAAACGGTACTTATCCACTGTAGAACATCAACATCTGGCACTGTACCTTTGTCAAGACCATCTTATGGCCTATCATCCAGGATACCATAAAACCCTAGAACACTTGCAGAGACACTTCTGGTGGCCATCCATGTCCAAGGATACACAAGACTATGTAGCCCAATGTTCTATCTGTGCTCAAGGAAAAGCCTCAAATGTACCGTCAAGCGGCTTATTACACCCAATTCCAGTACCCTTGCGGCCATGGCACACAGTCTCCCTTGATTTCGGGGTTGAGTTACCAAAAACCAAAACTGGATTCACTACCATTCTTACCATAGTAGTTCATTTGTCCAAAATGGAGCATTTTGTGCCTCTAAAGTAATTACCCTCGGCAGCAGAATTTGCTCCCATCTTCATGTCCCAAGTGGTATGTCTGCACGGAATGCCCTTTGTCTTGATCATAGATCAGGGGTCTCAATTTCCATCTAATTTCTGGAGAGCATTATGTAGATCATTGGACATGGATGCAAGCATTTCTTCTGCTTACCACCCTCAAATGGATGGTCAAGGAGAAAGAACAAACCAGACCATGGAACAATACCTTTGGTATTTATTACTTACCATAGAGAAAGACTGGTCAGAGGTATTGTGGGCAGTGGAATACAGATACAATAACACTGAATACACATCTTTGGGTGTGTCTCCCTTCTACTTCCTACAAGGTTATCATCCACAAACGATTCCCTGGGATACAACCCACTCTAACACAATGGCCGCAGTCCAAGAGTTCCATACCACCCTACATACTCTATGGAAGCTAGCTTGTTATCAATTGGCTAAAGCTAAAGACTCCTTCAAAAAGACTGCCAATGCACATCACCAACCAGAACCTGGGTTAGCAGTAGAAGACATGGTGTGGTTATCCATAAAAAATCTGAACCTACATGGGTCCAAAAAATTACTTCCACGATACTTGGGTCCTTACACTATCACAAAGATCTTTAACAAAGTAGCCATGAAACTAGACCTAACTTCGGCCATGAAGAACCACCCGGTATTCCAAGTATCACTCCTAAAGAGACCACATCCAGACAGTCGCATCAATACACCACCGCTCCCAGGCTTAGAAGATGACCACATGAATACAAAGTACGTAACCATTCTAGATTCCCATAGGACCAGGGGGAAGTTGTATTACCTTGTGGACTGGAAAGGGTACAGCCTGTAGAAATGGCCCTGAGAACTCCACTTCCATGTTCTCCATGCTCTCCAGTTGATCTGCGCCTTCCATGCCCGACATCTGCTCAAACCACGTCCAGCCTCTCCTGTGTTGGGGTTTCTGTCTCGGGGAGGGGGTTACTGTCATGGGTCTGGGACATACTCTCAGTATTCTGCCCATCACTCAACCTGATCTGTCATATGGTGAGTTGTATAATCTGCGCATGTTGCACATTGATGTTCACCATGCCTATAGTCTCAGCCCCCCGAGCTGCATGCCGCATATGTTATATACTAATGTGCTCCACCGTATGCTGCTACATTGCATATTTTGTACCAATGTGCTCACTACTGTAGTTGCAGTAACAGTATTTATTTGTTGCTGTTCCTCGTGCATTATTGCCCTGGCTTCGACTGTGCAGTGAAAGCCGAGATCCTGTGAAATCGCACCAAGTCACAGCGACCATCTTGGGTGTGGCGTGCTCGGACAAAGTAATTTGAACCATGCCCGGAGTGACCAACCCGCTTTCCCTTGTGGGTTTCCCTGCCAGAGCTGCTCTTTCGACATGCTTAATAGGAAATTCCCCAAAACTTACCTTGACTCTGGGTTTCTTGACTCCGCGTCGGATCAGCTCGCCGCTGCCTGCATCAGTGATCCAGCCCTGCAAAAGAAAAAGGCAAACATTAAGAATACGGACATTAAGGTACAGGCTTGTATTGATTTACTTATCAAGCCCCTCATAGAATACTATTGGAATTATGCATAGACTTCTTGACACAAGTCCATTGTGTGTATGGACTTAAGTTACTAACCTAACCTGCGCAGAGAAACCGTCACATACAGTGTTAATACTGTGTACAGGAAGTGTAAACATTTCAAGCAACACTTGAGGCCAGTGAAGAGACAACTGGAACCACGCAGGCTAAAGACTATAAACCATTCTTGTGCAGAGACTTTGGACTACTGTTTTATGCATAGTGTCTTAGACGGTGCGAAATCAACATCTTCTACAGCAGCAGACATATGCGTCATACTTGTAATAGAAAGAGGCATATACAACGACATAATGTGGTGACATCAGGTTACTAATCATATGGTCCTTCTCTATAAGCATTTGCCATGTTTAAATGTGTACTGTGCTTACATAATGTATCTGTGTTTATGTATCTAGAGTCTACCACCCTCCTGAGGCCCTTCATTCAATACTAAACCACCCAATAAACAACCAGGCATGCCTTCATGATGACTCCTGTTGATTGCAGGTAGCCATTTAGTGGTTTTGCAGAGTGGGGATCGCACAAGTATCATTGCACGTCCTTTTCCTGACTGATGACTGTTCCTTATTTTTAAGGTTCGAAAACTGAGACCAGTGTGGGACCTCCATGCTGAGCAGCCTGGACCTCCACCCCCGTATCCCAGCTTTCTTCCCTATTGAGCTTAACATACTCAAATAAGAGGGTAGAGACAGTGGAGTTGGCCCACATCATCTCTACGGTGCCACGCCACTGGCTTAAGGTAAGTTTTGCGGTAAGTCTGACACAATGAGGCTCCGGGCCACTTCTCTGCTGAGAGCGGGGCCACACAAGCCCCTCTGAGCACACAGCGTTGTTGTCTCAGGCCTTCAAGGGCACACGCAGGCCCTACGAGCAGGGGGATCTTCAGAGGTGAAGAAGGGAGTGACAAGGGAGAGGAAAAGATGTGAGGTGGACGACTGCTGGTCATCTTTAGAGTGCTGTTCGACTGGATGGTGTAGGATTCTTGAGGCCGGCTCAGAGCTTACTCAAAGTGGGGCTTTCATCTTAGGCTACCAGGCCACGCTGCCATCTTCAGACTTCTCACTTATCTTCCATGCTTATTCTTCACTTTGGTTTTTCTCTTTGTCTGCCCTTTCTCCAACTCTTCTTCCCTTAACTCTGTTTTTCCTTTTCAAATTGTATTTTGTTGCAATGATTAGGTGATGGGGTAGGCATATTTTTACCTATTTATGCAAGACCTACGTACAATTATAATAATTACTTGTAATGTATGGGGGCTATGGAATTCTGTAAAAGGCAAATAATTCTAACCCATTTCACTGAATTGAAAGCTCACATTGTACATTTACAAGAAGCCCATTTAGCTGGGCATGTCTTACAAACAGTGGTTTGGTGAAATGTTCTATTCAACTGCAACTGATAATAAAAATGGTGTTGCAAGGTTATGTCATTGGAGCTTAAAATTAGATATATTATTGCATGAAAATCATTCTGAGGGTAAATAGGTCTTAGCAAACACAAGGAGATAATGGACGGAGCGCTGAAACTTTTCAGACACTCACCCCCAGTCACAGATCTGGGTTGAATCCATCATCATTCTTTAGCTCACTTCGCCACCTCAGTTCAGACCCAGCTATATGCAAATCAGTCTTGGCCCTGTGCTTCATGGGAACAGTCCAGCCCGAATTGCCAAGCCAGGTCTTCCCTGAACCGGAAACAAGCATCCTGGGACCGGTTTCTGGGTAACACCCTTCATCAGTCAGGCTAGCTTGAATCCAGTGGCAAAGTGAGCAAGGGACCCACGTCTGGGCATACCCTGCCAACTTAGGGCGAACAAAGCAAACACAAGGAGATAATGGACGGAGCGCTGAAACTTTTCAGACACTCACCCCCAGTCACAGATCTGGGTTGAATCCATCATCATTCTTTAGCTCACTTCGCCGCCTCAGTTCAGACCCAGCTATATGCAAATCAGTCTTGGCCCTGTGCCTCATGGGAACAGTCCAGCCCGAACTGCCAAGCCAGGTCTTCCCTGAACCGGAAACAAGCATCCTGGGACCGGTGTCTGGGTAACACCCTTCATCAGCCAGGCTAGTAAATAGGTCTTGACTGATCACAGGATTGAGGATATCCCATTATGCATTTTAAATATTTATGGAACTAATCATTCAGATACCTCCTTCTGGGGAATGGTATCTTCTAAAATTCTTCTGTATTCTCTGGATTGATTTATTGTTGTGGGTAGTTGTAACCAGATGATTGACTATTTCATGACAGTAAATGTCCAAGTTAAATTGGTCCCAAATTGTCAGGTTTTGCACTAACATTTTTTGCAAGATCCAAGACAAGCAATGTTCTTTTCCATCTCGCACAGTCCACACCAGTAACCACATATACTCGAACACAAAAGTCGGTGCTAGAAGTGGAGAAAGGGAAATGGAATAACAGAGGAAACAAACACAGGACAGCATTTTCTGCCTCTTTGCTTCTCGGGTGAAAGAAGGCTGCAGGTTGTGGTGGATCTCTACAAGATAAATAGATATGTTAAGTAACTTGTCAATGGAACACTAAACATAACTGTAATGGTGATAGTATATACTGTAGGAATATCTCTGTATAACCAATTCTTAACACATGCTTTGACAGGGTACTAGGAATTCATGAAAGCAAAACATAAAAGGTATGAATATCTTGCTAAACATGTATACTCCTGCAAATCGCTCTTTGATAGAATAACAATCTTATGCTGTGTCACTGTATGCTCTCTTCTGAAATATGAATATTGTTTCTACTTGATTGCTGCAAACTGAAAACATAAGAGGCATCAATAACTTTCTGGGATTCCCTGCACTTAGCAATCTACTCATACTGGAATTTTAATGCCTTATAATATGCATGCATTAATATTCATATAAATATGAAACATATTGTTAGTTTGTTCATTACAGAATCCTATTGCAGGACATATAACGCCAGTCTTTAGTGTTCAAACAAATGCGCAAAATAAATCAAAGTTTTTAGCAAATCATACATGCTTTCAGGATTCTTTTCTGAGAATCAAAATGTCCATCACTCAATCCCTAGATAGCTAAGGGCCTTGACACGTGAAAACAAACATCTATTTAGCAAGGTCGGACTGCAGCAACATTATAGCACAAATTGCATAGAAGGATGCCAACAACCTCAAGAAAAGTTATACTTGCAAATCCAAGATGGCCTCTTTCTCTATAGAAATTTGAGAGTCTGTGGCCCACTGGAAAACACAGTTACCTTCTGATACTCAACTGTATTGCACATTTCCAGCAGTGCACAGCTTAAATCCACTCAGTGCCCACACACTATGTAATGACCATGATTCTTTCCTTTGTGGAAAGCCCTCGGTTTATGCTTTCAAAATGCTGCTTCGTGACACAGGTGAGAGCAGACAGTTTCATTTGTAGACTTTAACCAAGTTTATGAACATCCAAAGACTTGTAAATGGCAATAATGACAGCATTGATAAAAGTGAGGAATTTGGAGTGTCATAGTCCAACGTTAGAAATCATTAATTTTGACTTTTTGCCTCTAACTACTAAAAGGGATAACATTTAGTTTCCCTTGACTGTATTCTTAATTAAGTATTCATCATCTTCATTCAATAATGCTGATGTACTAAAACCTCAATGAAATGTTATGCTTGATAGCTCTGCTATCCTTTCAATTTCTTTATTAATTGTTTATTGTATTGCTTTGTTTGAAGTATCATACTCACTTTTATGATATCATTATTTTATAGCTAATCATTTAACTATATTTCACAGATATTCTTTTTTCTGTTTTATATTCTTTCGTCTTTTTATTTGCTTTACTTCTCTTTTACTCATTCCCACCAAATTTGAATTACTCTGTTTTTATGAAACAATTAACAAATGCTGGCTATTTTTTTCTAACCTGCTACTTGTCCATTGTTAACAGTATTCCTTATTAGAATCACTTATTATCCTATTCATGTAAGTATTGTTGTGGACACTATTTTTTGAAACATGTATTGCTAATCTTATATAATAATTTGACCTTATTTCTTATGATTGCCAATAATATTGGAAAGTGTCTTCACATTTTTTATAAGTTTTAGTTTTGGCTTTAATGCAGGCTCTCTTGCTTTTCTGATTACATTCCTCCTGTATGTATAAGGACCTCAAAACTCCTTCCTGGTGAAGCCCCTTGTAGAAACTTGAAAGTCATTGCAGAAATCTTTCAGCCAATGCGCAGTGTAGCATTCTAATCTGGCCAGCTCAAACTCCGTTCTTGTAGTTGCAGGTGTGGCTTCTCCAGAGAGAAACATAATTTAGCAGAAAAAATCAAAATGGCTAATCAGGGAGAATTGAAAAAGGCTTGAGTTGGTCTTAGGTATAGAGTTGTAGTGAACACTGAATTACTATATGGTATTACACAAACACAAGTCCTATCCTCACCACTGATCACCAATGTTAGAAATTGGATCTCTAGTTGGCAGAGGTTTGTACCCTGTCCAAGTAGTGACCACAATCCTATTCAGGGTAAGCTAGAACAGACTTTAAATTAACCTGTGCTCACCCTCTGGTAGCTTGGCACAGAGCAGGCAGGCTTAACTTAAGAAGCAATGTGTAAAGTATTTGTGCAACACATACGCAGTAACACAATGAAAACACCACAAAAAGGCTCCACACATGTGTAGAATAATAGAGAATATTTATCTGAGTAAAACAAGACCAAAATGACAAAAATCGAATCAGTAGAAGTAAAGATATCAATTTTTGAAGAAAAAACAAAAATAGTGCTTAGAAGTCACTAGCGGTCAAAAGGTTACTTGAGGTCGCGAGGGACCAGTACAAATCCAAAGTTTGCGCCAACCACGATGGAGGGCAGGCCGGCTACAGGACCCAGACAAGTCCCGCTGAAGAAATACCTCGGCTGGAGCAAGTGTCAACATCGAGAGCCTACTGCGTCATCATCGAGCCGTGCAAAGGGGATCCCACGTCGTCGTCGAGCTTCGTTGAATTGAATGCAACGCATCGTCGTCAAGCTGTACAGAGAGTTGTCGTTGAGCCACACAAGCTGTGGATCCGCTGTCGTCGAGCAGCCTCTCCATCGATGTCGAAGGGCGATGCGGCAGAATTTCACAAGCAGACGAGGCGATGCGTCATTTTTTGCAGAAATCAGCTACATAACCCACTTCTGAGGCCTAGGACTGGAGGGGGCACCTCAGGCAAGGGTAGGACTCATAGATGGCAGAGTCCTGCAGCACCAGCAGGATTTCAGGAAGTTTTTTCTGTCCCTGAGACTTCAGAAAACAGGAGGCAAGCCAGCAAGCCCTTGGAGTCTCTCTGGGTTCATGCGAGATGGGTCTAGTCCTTGTCCACAGCAGAGCAGAGATCAGCATGCAGCAGGGTAGCCCAGAAAAGCCAAGAAGTAGTTCCTCAGAACAGTCAGCCAAGGCAAACCAGCAATCCTTACAGCACAGTAGTCTTTACTCCAGCAGAGTTCTTCCCAAGTCCAGTAGTGTACTGATTTGGTAGGGTCAGAGCCCCAGCACTTATACCCAAAAGTGACTTTGATGTAGGGGGTGACTTCAAAGGAGCTCTCTGAAGTGTACAGAGATAACCCAGTCCTGTCTGCCAGGCTATCTGTGGGGGGTAAATCAGTGCTTTGTGTGTGGACAGGACACTACCTATTGAAGTGTAAGTGTCAGCCCCTCCCATTCCTCCCTGCCCAGGAAGACCCATCAGAATGCAGATGAATACAAATGAGTGCTCAGAATGCAGATGAGCCTCACCTTCCTGTGTTTGTGGCCGTCTAGGGAGAATGCACAAAGTAAAGGAATCACCCAGACCTGTGTTGGAGACAGGCTGCAGGCACACAGAGCAAAGTTAAGAGCAGAGAAATGTCCACTTTCTAAAAGTGGCATTTCTAAAATAGTAATGTCAAATCCAACTTTACCACTAAAGAGGATTGATTGTTACTATTCCAAAAATATGAAACATGATTTAGCTACTCCTTTCTAATCCGGGATTACAGCTTTAAAGTGTTTTACGGAATTTCCTATGCTAGCCTATGAGAGGAGTAGTCCTCACAACAGTGAAAAACTAATATAGCTGTTAGCCACTACCAGGACATGTAAAACCTAAACATTCATGTCCTGCCTTTTAGGCTACACAACACCCTGCCCATAGGGCTACCTAGGGCCTACCTTAGGGGTGACCTATGTGTACTAAAAGGGGAGTTTAAGGCTTGGGAAGTGGTTTTAAATGCCAAGTCGAAGTGGAAGGAAGCTGCGCACACAGGCTCTGCAATGGAAGTGCTGAGACAGGTTTGAAAGGCTACTCGTGTGGTTGGCACAACCAGTGCTGCAGGCCCACTAGTAGCATTTAGATTACAGGCCCTTGGTATATGGTTTACCACTCTACAAGAGACTTGCAGGTAAACTAAATATGCCAATCAGGTATACATCAATGTCACCATGTTTAGGGGAGAAGCACATGCACTTTAGCACTGATCAGCCGTGGTAAAGTGCTCAGACTCCTAAGGCCAACAAAAAGATACAGCAAAAAGTGGAGGCAAGCAAGCAGATAGTTAGGGGAAGACCACCCTAAGGATGACAGGTCTAAAAGACACTATTTGTATATGTATGACGCTGCATTATTTTGTTGTGACATCCGCTGACAGACAGAACCTGTGAAGTCATAGCTGAATGTTTAGTGCTGAGTGGTCGTTTGAGAGAGGCAAGACAATTGGAGAGACGGGAGACAACTGGAGAGAGAAAACTGGATTGAGACCAGTGAAGAAGAAGTTCCAATAGGGGGATAGACCTGCAATTTACGTTTTTAGGCCTTAAAATGTGGATGATCCCAATGTAGTATTTTTTAAAGTAGTACTTTTCTAAAGTAGTACCCTGGCTACTCATGGGAGAGCCTCAGGCACTAAAGGGTCTAATGGGTCTAGGTCTTCTGCTTTTACAGTCAAGGGCAAGTTGAAAGATAGTCTCCGCAATTAAATAATTACAGATAAACTCTCGCCATCTAGGTATCACTGAGGGTGAAGTCACAATGCTGACAGACTGTTAGACAGGTGCGACAGGATGAATGATAGCGTAAATGGAGTGTGTGCATGAGCCCAGAGAGATAGCATCTAATGTGAAGCAGTCTAATTTATCATGAACTATAAGGCGACAGTCCTATGAAGGAGGAATGCTCTACCGGTTTGGAGGCCACCCCAGATAAAAGACTTTTATCACTTCTAGCCAGGATTTAGCATCCATATGTGAATTGTATACTTTGTAAGCATCATGAAAACCAGAGACCGATGGAAATGAGTTTTACTTATTAAAGTCTTCCATGTAAGGACATGGAAGACAAATCAGCTGATGGAAACTATGCTGGTCCATTGGCGGAGGGGGGACTCACTGGCAATGCGACTTGCAAGAGATAAGTTGAAACAGACAAACAGTATTTGCTCTATTTCGCTGACAAAATGGATTCTTATTACGAATACAGCAATATGACATGTTCCTAATAACGAATGTAGCTTCGCTGACTTAATAAAATTGCTTACTAGTATGTATTTTCAATAATCAATAACTGTATATAGTTCATTAAAATGTAAATGGTCTTGTATGTGGATATGTACAAAAACTTATCTCACCTCACAAAGAAAATAAGCCTAAAACGTAAGAAAATGAATCATGCCACATATTAGAGGTCACTAGAGCTAGTCAGCAATTAAGGCGGGTTTATTGGATGCAGTAATCATCCACTGCCTTACCCTTCATTTAATAGGTATGCGCAGCTTTCCCTTCCATACTGTGTTTCTCCATACAGGCAGACAATGGCAGTCGGTACATTTAAAGTATGACTCAATGCTAGAACAGAGTAAGAACTGAGGTTCATGCTACCCATCTGGAGGGTTAGGCATGCCCAGCTCACACCACTAGCACCCACTTCATTTTGAGAATGGGCTTTCAAAATGCAGCCTCATGGATAGAGGAATATTGAACATTTCGCTGTGGTGACCACACAGCACAGGAGGGCTGCAGAGATTCATAATATCCCTCTACCATCTTGAAGAAGCTGAATATGTACTATCATCATTCAATTGTCCCAATCATCCTGTTTGAAATGTAGCAGCAGCTTCCATTGGCCTTGCATCTGTCCATGTATTTGTGGCAGAGAAGACATAAGATATTAAACTAGGAGCGATGGACTAGGAGTAGTATATGATGAGGTTGTATTCTTGACATCGCATTAGTCAATAAAAGTAGAAAGATCATTGATTCATTAATATAGATATTGCTTGATCCATCAAGAGGGCCAATATCTGAAGATCCAACTAGGCTGCTACCCTCTTGAGGGACCAATGCTTGCCAGTATATCAGCCCGGACAGCAAGTAGCGCCCCTGTCCCATGGGTAGGGGAGCAGATAGCCTTGATTTCTAGGGGGCTGTAACGAAAAAAGGAAAATAATCAGTAAGATCTCTTGATGGAACAATGTGTTTTATTGGTCTGATGTAGATGGCTATTTTGTGCTGGCAAACCCTGAAATTCACAAATTGGCAGAGTTTGCAACTGCAAATTTGCTTTTTGCTATGTATTAAACCGAATTTTTTGAGTCAGAAAACATTTCTGACTCCAAAATTGGGTTTACCAATCCATACAGAATCACAATTAGGAAAGGTATGAAAGGAGCATTCTCTCTTAATTGTGATTCATATAGTATGTATCAATGGTTTTCGACTACAAGAGAGATCGCAACCCATTGACCAGTAATCGACTCCTCAAATTAGATGGTAACTGATTCGCAAAGAGGAAGCTGTCCCCGTCGGAGAGCTTTCCCCTTTGGAATTGTGTTGTGTGACCACAGGTGTGAGCAGGCAGTGGACTTGGGACCATGGCCTACTCACAGTGATGTGTTCGTCAACTGGAATTTAATTAAAAAAACACTTTCTGCTTTAAAAAATGTCCTGTTTGGAAATCCATACGCAGGGATAATGGTTTGCTGTTCCTTGCATGCCATCATCTGTGTATTTGCAGCCAATCCAAGGGGGGTCTCAAATAATGACCAGCCTAATTAATATTCATTATGAAGGTCATTTTGCAACCCCCTGTCACTGGAGATTTTAAGATGCAACCTAATAGTATATAAGTTGCAAAATTGAAAACTGGTCAGAAAACTTTGGTCTGCTATTAGGGCCCCCTTTTGCGATCAGTCTTTAGCGCATCAGACGCACTGTCAGACTCCACAAGTTAACAATCTGATCCAGAATGCACTGCAGCTGGTCATGGCGCATGTCCCAGCAGCAACTGGGTCAATCTCTTTGACAGAAAGCTGATGCGAAAAAGTGGATTCAGTCAGAAGGGAATCCCCCCAAGGATAGCTTCACTGAATCAGGATAGAAATGAGTTAAAATAGGAGGCGTCAGGAGAGGGGTACAGAGTAGGGAGCAACCAGAGTGTTTTCTTGCCCGCTAGTGGCTTCTTGCTCCAGGCATGTTGTTGGCGTATCTGGGAGCCCCTCACTAGATGGACTGCCACTGCCCACAATGGGTACACTTTTGGTAGCGCTCTTCCCCGCTGCTGCAGTCTCTCAATGACACCTCTGTCCCTGTGCCTGAGTGTTCATGCTGCCTGCACTGGCAGGGGCATTGGTGATGACTGATCTACGATCCCACAGAATCAGCACAAGGCTCAGCGCGGCCCACCTGCAGGCAGTGTTGGTGGCGCCTGCAGTAATAGCACAATTGTGAATGGGCAGATGCGGCTAAAAGATTTGGGAGAGAGTCAGTCACGAAGGCGATCTGAAACAAGAGTGTCGAGCAATTATTCAGTGTAGGACTCAACATCATTGTTAGGATGGGTGTTTAGCTTTAGGGGATATTTCATTCTGTTTTTTTAGTCCGGCTCTATTATGTACATACTAACAATGCTATGTTTGCTGCATGGAAACCTAAATAATGTCACCACATGGACACCCACATGGTAAAACAATTTACACTTGGAGCTGACAACTATCTCAACCTATCGTGGACAGTCAAGCATACGACAACAGGGTCACAAGAGGATGTATGTCGCAATGACATCCCTTGTTTTCTGAGTCATATGAAAGTTCCAACGTCCTTGACTGCTCAAAGACCTTGGCACATTGAATGTTGTATCAAAGGTATGGCGGTTCAAAGGTCATTCACGAACACTAAAATGCTATGTGCAAACTTCAAGTGGCTTCAAAAGAAAGCCACGTTTCCAATCAAGCTGCGACAAATCACTGTCAACTCATGATTGTTGTGCAACATGCAATGCAGTTTCAGTTCTGTTTAGTTGCAATACCTTCAAATGAATGTCTCTGTATCTCTTACAGTTTTCCCAAGCCCTACTCCTAGGAATCTTATTGCGCAATGCTTGTGTTTGACTCTTTTCTCTTACAATCCACCAAACACGCACCACAGAAGGCAAGGGCTAATACCTCATTGACTACCTCTGAAGTAGAAAGAAGCCTCCAACAGAAGGGCAGGTCTGCAGGCACTATTCAATACAAGGCTAAACAAGTATATCACTGGTGCCCCTATGGGTGGCATGCCTTAGTATGTATACTTGCTGACATTTGAGGGTCCTCATGCCTTTTCCAGGTGGTTCCTGCAAGCCACTGCTTTGTCATGCATAAAGAGCCAGTCTAAAAAAGCCTCCCCATGGGACTGTTATAGTATAGCACTACCTGTGGGCGTTGAAACTGCAGCCGCATGTTTGTTAGGGCAAAAGGCCCATCACAAATAAACGTGCAGGGCTTCATGAATGTGGAGGGCCATACCATGTAAGGAGCTATATGCTTCATCACAAGAAAGGAGCGCTACTCTTGGAATATCTTACTAACACGATTTATTTCACATAATAGCGTTTGAAAGTACATTTTAAATGGCCCCTATCATAGACCATGAGAGCAGAAGGATTGGAAGATACGGACAAATACAGTCTACCACCCACAACCAGGCTGCTTAATTTGAATGTTTACACAACAGTGTTAATTTTACATTATGATTTAGGCAATGCTTAATATATAATAAAGTAAGTGCTGTGGCCCAAAGGTTTGCTCAAAAGCCGGAGGACAGTGCTCAGAAGTCGGGGTGCCAAATATCTAGCCTGCATAATGTTGATTCCACCTCATGCCCCTTTAATCCACCACCAGACACCTCCTGCCTCTTTCACTCTTGCAGGTTCTTCTTCAGCCCTCCTTTAACCATCTGTCACTGTTTTCTGTCTTTCTCTTCCTCCTGCTTCCCCTTTATTTGGATTTTTATATTTCTTGCTCTGGATCAAAGTCTGTTGAGGAAAAATAAGTGCCCATCCCCAAAAATCAGTGCTGGTAGGCCTCATCTGTAACCATCGCTTCAAATTAAGTACTGTTTTTAGGGCTGGTTCCATCCCCGCATTTACGAAGGGACAGAAGTGTCCTTCGATTGCCTTCTTTATCCAGATTTACTGGGGCAGTATTTTGATTTGAGGTTGGTAAACTATCACTTGCATGCCAGTAATAATTTGCATCAAAATATGTCCTCCAGGCAGTCTAGCAAGTGATTCTGGGGATTTTACATAAACTTCAATCGAATTCCCTTTTATATGCATTACAAATAATTTCTTTTCCAACGGTAACTGGATCACCTGATTGCGCCAGAGATGTCAGTACAAGGAAGGTGATGATTGCTGTGAATTAATGTGCGACCCAACAAAGGCTCCTTATTCTAGCTGCTAGTAACAGGAAAAGCTGGGATACAGCCAAGTGGAGAGGATAAGGGTAGCCAACAATAATAAGGGCGCCTGAGAGAAACAGGATTGCGATAACTGCTGGGAGATTTTGCTGTTTATCGTGTATGAAATGTTGACCTCAGTTTACATGGACAATATATAAGATCTCTTGTCAGAGCTCTGGATAAAGTGAGTGTGTGTGCGTCGACCACGTTCAATCACACAACATTCTTCACAGAGGGTAGACAGTGAAATGAGTTCTGTTTTCAGTAATTCACCATTGGATAGTGGATTCAGGATTTGCACTATAATGTGGGAATGGGAGAATACAATGTCAATGATTACCGTGATGTGTGAAGGCCCGACAACGACAATACCAATAAATGCAATATCAACGTATGCCATAACCTGTGCCTGCATGACCATGCCAGTACCCGTCAATGCATAGTTAATGCATGTTATAACCTGTACCAGCTTTGCAGCGCCGACACTGACAATGAGATCAATGTATGTCATAATCCATGCTAAAATGACGATACGGTTACAAGCAGGTGCGACCAGTACAGGTAAGAGTGGTGGGGCGGGAAGTCGACAAACGACGGGATAGGGAAAATAAATAAATAAATAAAACCACTTACCTTGCGCTCGCCACATCACCGACTATGTAATGTAGAAAATTGCTTTATTGTACCTCATGAACTGTATATAACAGCGGCCAAAACTTTGTACACCGAGAGACTTTGAGTAGACGCACTCTGTTGAGGCTCTCCCGGCCGTAGCGTTTAATTAAACCAACTTGATCCTGTTTTGCCAAACACCTTGTCTTTTCATTTATTTAAGGTAAACTCATATCTGAGCAACAATACAATAAAAAATTACAGGGGAACCGCACCCAGAATTACACAGTCTCGTTGTAACTCCTCATTACACAGTGGATTCTCCAAGTTCAATCTGGAATCCTCCTATTAACTCTGCATCTTCGGAGTTAATGGAACCCCTGGTATTTTAAAATTTGGGGGTCCAGAATTAACACCCCATCATCCGTGTAGTTCTAATGAGGCCCAAAGTCGATGCTGATTTTTAAAAGATACTTGTGAGCTGGTTGTACTGGAGAGGAGACACTAAGCTAGGGAGAGGATGTAGCCTTACGGCTAGAGCGGTCGACTTTGAAGCTGAGGAACCGGGTTTGAGTCTCGGCAACGACGCTTAACATCCTGTGATTCTGGGCAAATCACTTAATCTCCCCGTGCCTAACAAAAATTAATGTGTCCTCCTGTAACGAAACTGGTGCTCAAGTAAAGCACACTGATACCTGATGTCTTGGGTCTAGTTCGCGCTATATAAAACTCTAAAAAAAAAAGCTTGGTACCGTAAAAAGGAAGAGCTTTTGAATGGATCCCTTAACGTTTCACAGTTGTTTTCTAATTTATATGGATGGGTTTGAATGGCTGTAGTTGTGAGTGAATGTGACATTGACTTCAATCTGTAAACAGAATGTTTTAACAATCTCTCAACAATCTGAATATCTTTACGATTTGTTAACAGAGAACATGAATGTCTTTTCAATGTGTTTTTAGACAATGTTAATGTCTTCGCAATCTGATAAGAAATATGAATGTCTTTAAAATCTGTCAACAGAGAGCGTGTGTATGTTTCATTCCAAACTGTCAAAAGTGAATGTGACAGACTTTACAAAATGTTACAAGTAAATATGAATAACGTCTGACTCTAAAAGACTGAATGGAAAATACTAATCAGTTCTATTAATGTGAATAACTTCAGAGCATGTTACGAGTGAATGTAAATACGTTTTTTTCTACTGATTGTATAACAAAGAGTAAACTACAGATAGCAAGGGTTCTATTATCTGCCAGGGGTGCTGTCCCACTCTATTCTGGTGCACCCTTTCAACAGACAAGGACAGTCATCCAATTATGAAGAAAGTATAGGCAAAGCCGATTGGGTCTGGTTTTTCACATAGCTACAGTTACCTCAAGAAATTACCAGATGTCCTTTTCAAGTCAGAAAAAGCAGTGTGAAGTCTTTAACAGGATTGCAGCCCTTCAGAACTTTACTAGATGTCCCTCTCAAGTCAGACGCAAATGCTTAACAAGTCTTTCACGAATCTGCAAGAACTCACATTGTTACAAAATGTCCCTATTGAGTAATATGCAACTGCTTAAAATGTCCTTCCCAAAGTTGAGGTGTTGTGGTCTCAACATAAACATGCACACATCCACTTTTGCCACTCTAATAAATTGTGCTTTATTTCAAAAGGGTAAGTAAATATGCCAACGCTAGTATATGCTGAGGAATCAATATCACAACTTTCAATAAGTGTCTTGCTTACTATGGAACACTTGTAAAGACAGTCTAGTATTTATAGGTACTGGCAATCACTGGTTAAGTCAAGTGCCTTCTACCATATTGTTGGGAAACTGTTTTCTTGAGTGGAACTATATTTATGTCCCAGTAAAATAGCCACTGTCTTATGCTATGGGCTGTGGCCGGAAAAAGAAAAATGCAAGCCAATAGATAAAAATCTTTGGTGAAGGGTTCATATATTTATATATATAGGAGGCGGTAGCCACTCTGTAGTTATAGTTAGGATTCCGAGAGATAGGAATTCATCAGATTTTGCTTGCTAATAACTTTGTCACTGTTTGATGACTCTCCACAAAACCCTGCATACCTATTCTTTTTTCTACATTGGCCGGCGATGCAAAATTTTGTGGTGAATAGCTAAGGTGTTGCAAAGAAAAAAGGGGGGTCCCATATCAAGTTTTTCCATCAATGCATTTTCTATAGACTTTTGTAAACAGACATAGTGGTAAAAATGGCTGAATCGGATTTACATGAAATTTGCCAGGAATATAGATTATGGTGTGGAAAGGGTCCTTTTTGTTATTTGATCTGAATTTGTTCAGTTTTTTTTAAATAATAAGGTACACACCTTAATGATATATTGGGTCATGGTATATTGTGGTACATACACGGTACAACGCGGTACATGAAAATGACAAAACACAAAATTATTGGTTAATGAAAGCCTTTGCAAAATATTAAGGCAGCCATATTGTTTAGTATTAATTCAAGACAAAGTGTTTTGAATGAACCGAGCGCACAGCTGTGGAAAACTTTATCTTTCTTTATATGCTACTTATTTCAGAAGTTTATCTACTTCAAAACAGTGTAACATGAACACTAACTAATAATCACACAATGATCTCCTTATTCATTTTCATTTACTTCTATTAACATACATATTTACACATCATTGAATTAGTATTAATTCATTTGTCATTACTTCATGACTCAATTTGTTGTTGCATCAAAACTGTCTGGTACAACGTAAGCAAATCATCGTAACATTATGAATATCTAAACAACAGCGGTGGCGATTGATGACCTTCGGCCCGATGCATTTCGGGACCTCCTGTCCCTTCCTCAGGGGCCTCTGTAAATATAAGTAAAGCCATTTGTCATGTGGATATTCATCATATACAAAGCGAATGTACATCAGTGTATTTACAATTTGCATATTTCAATACAGCCATCAAGACGCAACGATGCCATCAGGAGCTACATGTCCACATAAAACCTGAAAAATGTGTACCATAGATACCAGTGCTGAGATAAATAAGAAACCGGCATGAGTGAAGTGAACGAAGCGTGAAGTGAACTTACAAAAACGTTCGGAGAAAGGGAAAGGGACCTCTCCCAGGAGTCCCTAAGAATACGTGTTTATCAGCGCGTTTAAAATAGTGGTGCATGAAGTACCCAGCGTGAAAACGAAAACGCAAACACTAAACGACTGTAACAAACCTTGAAGCTAAAAGGTAAAGGCTTCAAAGAGTGGTGAAATGTAAATTGCCCTGTAGAAATGGGCACTGTTCTGATGAAGCTGAAAACATACACGAAGTAGCAATTACTACTGGAATTAAAACAAAACGCTAAGTGCATGACAAACAACTGACAGTGTTACTACCTGTAAATACGTGAACTTACATCAATATGAAATAAGAGGTCGGTCACCTGTAATACAAAACGAACAATTAGATGTAGGACAAGGCTAATGGTTAAAATGACGATATTGCAAGACCTCTAGGGGATTGACACTAACCTAAATCTAAGTTACTTGTTCGACACACGATGGCGTGAACGCTACTGCAAATGTAGAAGAGCTGAAACGCGGGCATGAGACGGAGAGATCAACATAAAGGGCGGACGAGGTCATGTGCGAGTGAGCGTGACGAGCAATATTAAAGTGAAACGCGGCGGCCATCTTGGAGATGTGTGTAAGATAAAAGATGTCGCAGCTCGAGAAATACTGATGTTAAGTAGAGTAAAGTAAAAGAAAATCATCACACCATATATGAGTGCAAGTGCTCAAAAGATGAAAATAGAGAACCTGACGACATGCTGAAAGAGAAACACTAGGGGGCCGATTCCGATGTCGGACGGACTCAGGTCCGTCCGACATCGGTCAGGAGCCATAACCGACCGACCTGCTGTCGTCGGTTACGGCCCTGCAAGTACGATGCGACCGAACCCTGTTCGGTCGCTACTCGTATACTACACAATGGGAGCATGCATTCCGAGCGGAATGCATGCTTGCATTGTGGAAAGAAAGAGTGCAGTTCATCCCTGCACCCTGTGGCCGGCACCCCAAGGTGCCTGCCACCGGGTGCAGGGATCAACAGAGGGGCACCATAGGTGCCCCCAGGCCGTCATTCGGCGGTCTCGCACCCAAGGGGGCCCTACTGGGGGCCCCCAAAGACAGTTACCGACTGCCTTTTCGTGCCGGAAAGACCGGCACGAAAAGGCAGTGAGCTACTGCCATCGTACTCCCTCGGTCGTGAAGAGGCGGCCGGGGAGTACTGAAGGATTTCCGGACAGCGGACGGGCTCTCCGAGCCCGTCGTAAGCCATCCGGAAATCCGAGTCGGATTCCTTTCCGACCGAGCCCATCGGAATGGCTCGGTCGGAAGGAATCCGGCCGGCACGTTCCGATTCGGTCGGAAGGGCTCCGACCATCGTTCGGTGCCCTTCCGGCCGAAATCGGAATCGGCCCCTAGGTGTGTGTGGTTAATACTTCTAAACATGCATATGAACAAAACGGTATCATGATGAACATCTGGGTTATAATGAATACAACAGTACTACAGATCTCATGTCCTAATGAAAAAAAACATACAGTATGTTTACTGGTTCCAAATACATGTTCTAATGTGAAATCCTGGACTGTCACCTCTCTTAGGAATGACATGGATGTGAATGATAATAAGTGTATATATGAGATGTGTATCTGAAATAAAATGAGAAAAGCCCTTTGCGACTAAAATGACGTATAGAGGAAAATGTGAAAATGAATATGGTTCTGAAAGTGAACCATAAACATAAACATAAACAGGGTATCTATAGCTATCATAGGTAAATTAAAGAAAACAACTCAAGTCCAATTTATCATTCAGTCCCAGTGGTTCCATGGTTTGATATTTTTTGATCAACATAACTTCTCGTTGAGACAAGAACTGGCTCAGGTCCCTACCTTCTTTGTTTGTACCAGACAGTTTTGATGCAACAACAAATTGAGTCATGAAGTAATGACAAATGAATTAATACTAATTCAATGATGTGTAAATATGTATGTTAATAGAAGTAAATGAAAATGAATAAGGAGATCATTGTGTGATTATTAGTTAGTGTTCATGTTACACTGTTTTGAAGTAGATAAACTTCTGAAATAAGTAGCCTATAAAGAAAGATAAAGTTTTCCACAGCTGTGCGCTCGGTTCATTCAAAACACTTTGTCTTGAATTAATACTCAGTAATTAATCATCCTAGGGATAGGCAGCCCTTTGACACCGTGCAGCACGCAGAAAGTTGATTAAATCTCCACACTATTGGTTCTTCCGATTGTAAAGAGCAGCAATACATAATCAGGTGTGCAAGTGACTACCCCCCATTTTTTCATAAATTTAAGCTTTAACTGCCACCTCCCGTCACCTGCACCCACCCTGTTTACATGATGGCTTCTTTTGAAAGTATAGCGAGCACAACAGAAAATAGAGCAGAAACTAAAGCCTACACTGCTGAACAGGCCACAGAAATGTACGCATTAATTAAAGCCACCAAATCCTTCGGTACCCACCAAGGATCTACTATTCAGCAACTTCGACATTTAGAGTTTATCATGCGTCGCGAACTTAATCAAAGATTACACGCTTCGACGCTCATTCAATATCACAAGCATCAACGAATTCCGAGAGGCTTGAGACTGGCCATCAAACCCCTACTGTTCCGCCTACAATTTAACAAACAATTCATGGATAGATGGTATGCAGTATTGAATAAGTGTTCTCTCGACCTAATTTTACTAATAGTTGAAGAACTATCCAAAACGATCACTGAACTTGAGGAAGAAATTTACAACATTCAAAAAGATCTTTCTGAACGTATGGACCCAAACGAATGGTCTAAGACTCTTGAACAAATCAACAACAAATTAGACAGTTACGGTAATGAACTACAAGAACGCAAACTAAGGAAATTTAAACGCGATACGATTGATTACAGCCTCAATGAGGTGTACACTTGGGCTGAAATGTATTCACAACGGAGACCCACCAAAAAACAACACACTTCCTCTGAAGAAAGCGTGGTATCGGATCGTGATTTGTTACCAACAAGGCCACCTTTGAATACAGAAGGCACAGATATACCATCAACAAGTGGATGCGACAGTGGTGAAACTGCTCAAGAACGTCCAGCAAGTTCTACGGAATCTTTTTTGTCCAAAAGCCAGCAACCAACACAACCTCCGGATCAATTAGTCAACAAATCCAACGAAAAAGGTTCAAAACAAGGAGAGGCAAAAGACAAAACCAAGGAAAAGGCACGTTCAAATCTTCGGAGCCAAAAGACATTGTCATAAATATTTCTTCTGAAAGCTTAACTCAGAAACAATTACAAGTTCTCAACAAAGGAACCTCCTTTGTTGCTACTTACAATACCAACCTTGCTGAAATCGAAATAGCTTTCTACAAATTCATACGTATCATCAAATTACGACACTTTTTTGACAATGTGATTCCTGAAAGCCAAACTTTGGAACCCCATGAATATGTGGAATTTAAACCAAAAAGCACATACACCGCACCTGTATCCCACAAAACGATAGATTTGTTTGAAGCACTAGTTCTACAAGATTTACGTCAACTTGAGTTCAAACCACCAAGGAGATCCAATTTGACCAAAACTGAGAAAAGAATCTTAGAACAATTGTCTAAAAAAAAGGAACTAACATTCCAACGGGTCGACAAAGGAGTTGCCTTAATCATCATGGACACGACCTACTACCAACAGAAAGTTAGAGAACATTTAACAGATTAATCTACTTATCTTAAACTTGAGCATGATCCTATGAATGACATTGCTTTAACTCTAAACATAATATTGGAACATGCCATCGACATGGATTGGATTTCTTTAAAAACAAAAAAATTTCTAACCAAACAATTTCCCAAACGTCCACATTTATATATGCTGCCTAAAATACACAAGCATCCCACTGATCCTCCCTTCAGACCTATAGTCTCGGGTGTAGGATCGATATTCGAACCACTTGGCAAGTATATTGATCAATTCCTTCAAAACTTTGTGAACATTGGAAAACCAATATACGAGACACCACGGATTTCTTGGATCAGCTTCAGAACTTAGATACCACCAACAGCTCTAATTGGGTGCTGTGTACCATCGACGTTACTTCTCTGTACACGTCAATCCCGCTGAAGGAAGGTATCGAAGCAGTTGAATGGGCTTTACTAAAGTTGCAGAACATTGGAGCACACAAAGTTTTTTTGCTGGAATTATTGTTATTCTGTCTGCAGCACAGTTATTTCCGATGGGAAGATGAGTTTTACCTACAGATAAGCGGAACCAGCATGGGATTTGGGGGGGGCCCCCACCTATGCGAACATCTTTATGGCTGATTTTGAAGAAGAGCATATTCTTCAAAACAACGAATGGAACAAACATCTTGTAATGTACCGACGGTTCATTGATGACATCTTTTTAATTTGGTCATACACCATCAAAGCATTGGAAGACAACATCAGAGTTCTGAACACCAGGAACACCAGAATAAAATTCACGCATCACATCAACACCGAAGAATTGTCTTTTTTAGATGTTCTAGTGTCTAAGGATGAACAAGTTAACCAAACGAAGACGTTCGTAAAATCCACTGACCGCAACAATACTTTGCTGTATCAAAGCTTTCATTCCCCTCAACTTATTCAAAATTTGCCATTTTCCCAAATGCTTCGGATCAAAAGAATTTCTTCAACACCAGAAGCTTTCAATCACGATATTGATCGCATAAAAACCAGATTCTTGAATCGCGGATACCCCAAAGATTGTTTAATGAAAGCAGAAGCGCGAGTAGCACTCATTCATCGCAAGGATTTACTTATGAGCAAACCCAAAAAATCTCCCACAAACCGTAGTGTTTTTGTCTCCAAATTTTCTACAAGATCAGCAAGCATCAAGAAAATCATCACGAAACGATGGGAACTAATTCAAAAAGAGGGTGATTTTAACAATATATTCAGAGACCAACCAATATTTGCGTATACACGCAGTCTCAATCTGAAGGAAGTGTTGTCATCAAGGAAAATCACTGATACTGCTCGTAACGTAGGCATGAGAAAGTGCAACAATTGCACACACTGCAACAATGTGATGCAACAAAATTTTGTAACTCACCCCAGAACCGGTGAAAAAACACTACTACACTTCACTGCAGACTGTAACTCCACCCACGTTGTGTATAGTATCAAATGCCCTTGTGGACTCATGTATATCGGTAAGAAGGAAAGAAAGATCAAAATCCGAATAGGGGAACAGAAAAGTATGATACGTACCAAGAACACCAACTCCAACTTAGTAGTACATTGGCTACAACAACAACACAACATTTCGCAAGTGCGATTTTTGGTGCTTGAAAAAATCCTAAACAAAGAAGGTAGGGACCTGAGCCAGTTCTTGTCTCAACAAGAAGTTATGTTGATCAAGAAATATCAAACCATGGAACCACTGGGACTGAATGATAAATTGGACTTGAGTTGTTTTCTTTAATTTACCTATGATAGCTATAGATACCCTAGATTTGTTTATGTTTATGGTTCACTTTCAGAACCATATTCATTTTCACATTTTCCTCTATACGTCATTTTAGTCGCAAAGGGCTTTTCTCATTTTATTTCAGAAACACATCTCATATATACACTTATTATCACTCACATCCACGTCATTCCTAAGAGAGGTGACAGTCCAGGATTTCACATTAGAACATGTATTTGGAACCAGTAAACATACTGTATGTTTTTTTCATTAGGACATGAGATCTGTTAGTACTGTTGTATTCATTATAACCCAGATGTTCATCATGATACCGTTTTGTTCATATGCATGTTTAGAAGTATTAACCACACACACCTAGTGTTTCTCTTTCAGCATGTCGTCAGGTTCTCTATTTTCATCTTTTGAGCACTTGCACTCATATATGGTGTGATGATTTTCTTTTACTTTACTCTACTTAACATCAGTATTTCTCGAGCTGCGACATCTTTTATCTTACACACATCTCCAAGATGGCCGCCGCGTTTCACTTTAATATTGCTCGTCACGCTCACTCGCACATGACCTCGTCCGCCCTTTATGTTGATCTCTCCGTCTCATGCCCGCGTTTCAGCTCTTCTACATTTGCAGTAGCGTTCACGCCATCGTGTGTCGAACAAGTAACTTAGATTTAGGTTAGTGTCAATCCCTAGAGGTCTTGCAATATCGTCATTTTAACCATTAGCCTTGTCCTACATCTAATTGTTCGTTTTGTATTACAGGTGACCGACCTCTTATTTCATATTGATGTAAGTTCACGTATTTACAGGTACTAACACTGTCAGTTGTTTGTCATGCACTTAGCGTTTTGTTTTAATTCCAGTAGTAATTGCTACTTCGTGTATGTTTTCAGCTTCGTCAGAACA
Organism: Calotriton arnoldi; assembly: GCA_963921515.1. Taxonomy (NCBI): domain Eukaryota; kingdom Metazoa; phylum Chordata; class Amphibia; order Caudata; family Salamandridae; genus Calotriton; species Calotriton arnoldi. The sequence continues at coordinate 252,773 of CAWUFW010003543.1, forward strand.
GTGCCCATTTCTACAGGGCAATTTACATTTCACCACTCTTTGAAGCCTTTACCTTTTAGCTTCAAGGTTTGTTACAGTCGTTTAGTGTTTGCGTTTTCGTTTTCACGCTGGGTACTTCATGCACCACTATTTTAAACGCGCCGATAAACACGTATTCTTAGGGACTCCTGGGAGAGGTCCCTTTCCCTTTCTCCGAACGTTTTTGTAAGTTCACTTCACGCTTCGTTCACTTCACTCATGCCTGTTTCTTATTTATCTCAGCACTGGTATCTATGGTACACATTTTTCAGGTTTTATGTGGACATGTAGCTCCTGATGGCATCGTTGGGTCTTGATGGCTGTATTGAAATATGCAAATTGTAAATACACTGATGTACATTTACTTATATTTACAGTGGCCCCTGAGGAAGGGACAGGAGGTCCCGAAATGCATCGGGCCGAAGGTCATCAATCGTCACCGCTGTTGTTTAGATATTCATTATGTTACGATGATTTGCTTACGTTGTACCAGACAGTTTTGATGCAACAACAAATTGAGTCATGAAGTAATGACAAATGAATTAATACTAATTCAATGATGTGTAAATATGTATGTTAATAGAAGTAAATGAAAATGAATAAGGAGATCATTGTGTGATTATTAGTTAGTGTTCATGTTACACTTTTTTGAAGTAGATAAACTTCTGAAATAAGTAGCATATAAAGAAAGATAAAGTTTTCCACAGCTGTGCGCTCGGTTCATTCAAAACACTTTGTCTTGAATTAATACTCAGTAATTAATCATCCTAGGGATAGGCAGCCCTTTGACACCGTGCAGCACGCAGAAAGTTGATTAAATCTCCACACTATTGGTTCTTACGATTGTAAAGAGCAGCAATACATAATCAGGTGTGCAAGTGACTACCCCGCATTTTTTCATAAATTTAAGCCATATTGTTTAGACCACACTTTGTTTTGGTTCTGTGCTTTTACTAACCCTGAGCGGAGCTGGGGGAGCGGTCCCCAACTCCATGGAGCTCCGCTCCGCCGCCCGCCTCCACCCCCCCCAAGTAAGAATTAAATGAATATACAATATAAGTAAAATAATAAACACTTACCTTTCCTGCGGCGTCCCCGGGCTGCCGTCCTCCTCTTCCTCGGCGTTACACGGTGATCTGCGCATGTGCGCGCACCCGCATTTCTCGGAAGGAACGCGCATGCGCGGGCGCGAGCGCATGCGCAGATCACCATGAAACGCAGAGGAAGAGGAGGACGGCAGCCCAGGGAACGCCGCAGGCAAGGTAAGTGTTTATTATTTTACTTATATTGTATATTTATTTAATTCTTACTTGGGGTGTTGGAGGCGGGGGCTGGTCAACTCCGCTCCGCCGCGGAGTGTGCAGAGATTTGCCTACTCTGCGTTCTTCGCGGAACGCGGAGTAGGCAAATCTCCGCATACTCCGCGGGCGGAGCGGAGTTCTCTGCCCACGCTTAGCTTTTACGTGAACTATAGCTTATTACACTTTTTATAGTGGATAGGAAGCAATAAGGAATTTTAGCAAAGTCTGTAGAGTTAGGGAAAAGTATTTTTATTGGTTTACATATTATTTAAAAAGTTTTCAGCAAAGCACAGTACTTTCTTGAAATTATCTAGAAAGTACAGTGTTACTCAGTGAAATCATATCTACATATATCTATATATATGCATATGATAAATAATAACATATGATAAAATAACATTAGACGTAATATAGTGTGACCTTTAAAAGAGCCTTAGTTTTTTTACGAAACATATTTATATATGTTTGTCAAGCCAAGTTTTTTGGTTTGAAATCAAAATATGGTTTCCATAGGTTGATAAATGTACACCATCCGGACAATACAGTGCTGCACTGCATATTATATATTTAAATGAAAAATAGAAGTAATTTTATGATCGTGAAGGAATGCTGACACTGCCTTGTTCACGCCGTCAAGGCTTTTCAAACTTAACAGTATTTACAGAGGACCACTTCCACTTTGTCTTTGACAAATATTTGAGAACACATAATGTGTAATAGGAAACATAGACATCAAATGAAAAATGTCTCTTTCATCTCAATTTCCAATGTAACTACAGTTACTTGTCCTATATCATTGCCACCACAGTGAATAACCTGAAAATGAGGATGGTCACATTTACTAACAGAGGAAAGTAGAGGGAGTAACTAATTCCATTTCACACCTCTTTCACCAATTCATGTTAGTTCAACTCCTTTCAAACCTAAAGCATTTTCAACACTTACTTTTTTAGCATGCTGTCTGGCCCAAAATATGAAACTGTGGCCAAAAAAACCAAACCCTAACCATCTAACACTGATGTACAAACATAAGAAACACAGAGGCAGACAAACAAATATATAAAGAATTAGATGATTGGCTATTAGGAAACAACATCATACCACAAACTTCATTTTAAAATGAGGACAATTATTGGCTTAAATACAATTTGGACTACTAATGTAGCACAATACTAACAAAAGCCAAAATCAGGAAAGAAAATAAACTAGTTTGCAGCAATGATGTTTAATAAGTATTAGAACAGCTTTTGGCACACACATTTGTGTTCACTTGACAATGAAAATGAAGAGAAAACTAGATAAGAAATACATTTAAGAAGTAAAGCATAATGCAATTTGTAATGCCACAAAGTGGGCTATAAACACAGCCCAATACTACTAAATACCCCCAACAACACTAGAGTCTCTGCTGACTATTGGAAAGCATAGAGCTATTTTTCTTCTTCAATGACATATATAGCTACACTGATAAATTTTTAGTAGAAAACCTACTCTTATTAATCATGGTAAACTAAGTTGTGACACGGGAGAAAAGAAAGATGTTTTATTATTTATCACTTCTTTAACTATTTAAACCATGACACAAAAAAGAAGAACTTATAGGTCCCTTTCAATGGTATGAAGATGCATTTAATGTTTATAAATATGGCATTGCATTGCATGAATTTCAGAGATTCTTACAAATGCTCAATCAAGAAATAGAAGAATAAAACAATATTAATGCAGACATTCTATACAATACTCCATCTAATAATAGTACTTCTACTTCCAGGACTGCTGACCCACTTGGCTAACCAATCTACTTCCAAAACTGCTGACCACTTGGGCAACCAATTATTGACACTGAAGCTGTGGTTGCCATAGACGATGTTCAAAATGCTATGTAACAAGTCAAAAAGGACGTACATAATTTAGATACCTTAGTGTCGCAATTAAATAGTGAACAACTAGAAATTTAGAAATAGAAAACGGGATCAGTAGATCATGGACTTCAACATGAAAATGGAAAATGTGAATCTACTACTTATCAACATACAATACAATCTATAAGTGGACAAGCAGGCTCAGGGAAAAGCTTTCTCAACAAGGTAATTACTGCTTATATGCCTTAAGTTACTAGCTCTAATTTATCTCATATAATTACTTCCCCCACTTGGCTTAGCAGCACATAACATCAAAGAAATTACCTTACATCATCTACTGTTACTACCTGTGAAGCATGATAGCAAAATGGAACACTCAAAATTAAATACTGATACATGCCAATTTATCTCATGTAGTTATTGCTCCTACTGGCTTAGCAGCACATAGCATCAAATAAATTACCTTACATCATATACTCTTACTACCAGTGAAGCATGACAGCAAAATGGAATGCTTAAAATTAAATACTGATACATGGCAAGAACTTGGTAGAGACCTTAAAAATGATTAGTTCTTGATGACTACTACCATATGAACATCTTGATCTGTGAATGTTCTAAATGATGACATAGCAGTATAACAGAAATGGTAGGTTTTTTTAATGTAATCCTACTATACATAGGGACTGTCAGTCATTGTGAAGTGCAAGTGTCTAACAGTTTCTATTTTGGGGGATCTATTTTTTCAGGTGTATCGTACATGTGCAAGGACAAAATGCAGTCACTAAAACATAAACTGCTTATTCACAATCATCTTACAAAGTTCACCAATGAAAGCCTAAGCAAAAAGTGAAGGGAAATGGGGAAAGGGCAAGGAAGGGAGAGGGAGGTAGTGATAGGGGAATAGTTGCAGTGATAACTTTGTACAACATCCTACTAAAATAATAAACTGAAACAGAGATGCCTGTAAAGCTGGGCTATATAATATATGGAAAAGCATTTTAGATGGTCTTGTTCCCAGTAGGCGAGTTGCTCTGTCTCGTGAGCTCTGAATTCAGAGGTGCCTTTGTCATGACGACATCACACATCATCATAAGACCATAAACTGAGCCAGAATTGCAGGTAAAACTGGGCTGTATAAGGTTTGGAAAAGCATTTTAGATGGTCTTGTTCACAGGAAAGGAGATGATCGATCTTGTAGATTCTTAATTTAGGTATCATGTGAATAGGTAAGTCTTGAGCCTTTTTCAAAAGTAGAGGATGTCAGGAGCAATTCTTAAATGGATTTGGAGGGTGCTCCAATTTCCCGAAACTGATCCAGAAAAGGATTGTCTTGTGAGCTTGTGTCATTCTGAATTGAATAAGAGAGACCTTGCTGATTCTCTTAAGACATCAGAGATTGCCAAAAACTCTGATAGAAAACAAGGTTCGTCTGAGCGCAGGGCTTTGAATGTCTTGCAGCAAAATTTTACTTTGATTAAAGCTTCTAAGAGAAGCCAGTGGAGATTATTTAGTATTGGAGAGGCAGTCATTTTGGAAAGGTTCTGGTGCATTCTGGGCCTGTTTTTATAGTTTGGGACTGGTTACCACCTGCTTCAGGTTAGTGGTAAATTGCATGCACAAATGGCCCGTTTTGCACATAGTCGCAATTTGCGAGTACTCCATACATTTGATTTGCGAGTCGCTATTTGCGACTCGCAATTTGGTAAACGCTAATAGCGTTCGCTTTTTCTGCGACTGGCTATTCAGTTGCAACGCTAATTTTAAAATTGCGAGTGCATATCGTACATAGCGTACGGCCATTTCTGCATGCGCAAATCAATTTGCAACCGATTTTGCGCATGCAAAATGGTTGTACATCTGGCCCTGGGTTCCTTGTATGAATATGAATATATATATATATATATATATATATATATATATATATATATATATATATATATATATATATATATATATATATATATATATATATATCCAAACCAACCCTCCGATACCGAAAGGAAGAGGCCACACGGGGAATTGCCTCGGAAGCGCTTTAATAAACAGCATATTGGCATAATGCATTTCGGCTTACAACAGCCTTCTTCGGATGCCTCTGTTGATTCACGGTGCTGCCCCACCCGCGCTTTTATGAAGTCCTGCACCCTCTCATGGGCGGGAGCGCATTCAGTCCAAGATCACATGACTGCCCATCAGAAGCAGTGTTGTAAACACTGCAACTCCCAGAAAACACCTTGCCGGGACCGATGTTGCATGGGGAGTGTGTTGGTAATTCCGTCCAAATAGAATGAAGCTGGGCAGGACAAAGCGCAACGTGGCCGGTTTGGAAAGTCCTGAATGATGAAATATCAAAAAGCGCTTCCTTCGGCCCCCGTATACGTTCCAGCCTTGTAGAGATGAGAGTCTGCCAGGCTGTGAACAGGAAAGCAATGTGACCTGTTTCTCGCAAAGTTACGAGCTGCATTTCACAGCAGCCCCTGCATATCTCACTCGTAGAGGCGGGCTGAGTTGAATCCAATACCTCGGGAACAGAGAAAACTGCAACAGCAGACACCAGTAATCCCTCAGCCAACTTGCGGGACGGGGCCTCTTTACACGCCTCCTGCCGGCGCGAAAATATCCAAACCAACCCTCCGATACCGAAAGGAAGAGGCCACACGGGGAATTGCCTCGGATGCGCTTTAATAAACAGCATATTGGCATAATGCATTTCGGCTTACAACAGCCTTCTTCGGATGCCTCTGTTGATTCATGGTGCTGCCCCACCCGCGCTTTTATGAAGTCCTGCACCCTCCCATGGGCGGGAGCGCATTCAGTCCAAGATCACATGACTGCCCATCAGAAGCAGTGTTGTAAACACTGCAACTCCCAGAAAACACCTTGCCGGGACCGATGTTGCATGGGGAGTGTGTTGGTAATTCCATCCAAATAGAATGAAGCTGGGCAGGACAAAGCGCAACGTGGCCGGTTTGGAAAGTCCTGAATGATGAAATATCAAAAAGCGCTTCCTTCGGCCCCCTTATACGTTCCAGCCTTGTAGAGATGAGAGTCTGCCAGGCTGTGAACAGGAAAGCAATGTGACCTGTTCCTCGCAAAGTTACGAGCTTCATTTCACAGCAGCCCCTGCATATCTCAATCATAGAGGCGGGCTGAGTTGAATCCAATACCTCAGGAACAGAGAAAACTGCAACAGCAGACACCAGTAATCCCTCAGCCAACTTGCGGGACGGGGCCTCTTTACACGCCTCTGGCCGGCGCGAAAATATCCAAACCAACCCTCCGATACCGAAAGGAAGAGGCCACACGGGAATTGCCTCGGAAGCGCTTTAATAAACAGCATATTGGCATAATTCATTTCGGCTTACAACAGCCTTCTTCGGATGCCTCTGTTGATTCACGGTGCTGCTTCACCTGCGCTTTTATGAGGTCCTGCACCCTCCCATGGGCGGGAGCGCATTCAGTCCAAGATCACATGGCTGCCCATCAGAAGCAGTGTTGTAAACACTGCAACTCCCAGAAAACACCTTGCCGGGACCGATGTTGCATGGGGAGTGTGTTGGTAATTCCGTCCAAATAGAATGAAGCTGGGCATATATTTAACGACCAGTGCCTTCTCCCAGGTAAGATAAAGGCTCGACACACTCCGGGGTCTTTCAAAGGCTTTATTTAAAAATTACACTTGCGTGGTGCTGGCAGTCCCTGAAACGCTTAGGCAGACGCGTTTCAGCCATTCTTGGCTTTCCTCAGTGCCGGTCTCACGGACTCCAGAGTCTCTCTGGGGGTCAAGCAGAATGCAGTTGATAAATTGACCGCTCCCAGTCAGGTGGTATTCGACCCCTCCTCCAATTAAAGGTGTACCTGCATCACGAGAGCATCCTCCCAGGCAGGTGCATGCTGGGTAATGTAGTCCAGATGGATGTCTGCACAGTGGCAGGGTCACTCCAAACACCATGTGATGCCCCAAACTCCTTGGACCTGAGCTACAGTCCAGCTTGAGTGCCCAGTTGGATGAAACAAAGCCTCCTGCCATCCCCTTACTCAGGCATTAGATATTGTCTCCTCTCTCCCCTTTGCAGCAAATACGACCAGGTGGTGTTACCAGCTGCTGGGGGGGCTCCGCGTTTTTGCATTCCAGTGCAAACGTCCAAGGTTGCTGGTCTTCCGCGGTGCTCCTAACCGAGAGGGTGTGCCGCACGTCAGCGACCTGCTTGCTGACCAAACACAACGACCAGTGTCTTCTCCCAGGTAAGATAAAGGCTCGACACACTCCGGGGTCTTTCAAAGGCTTTATTTAAAAATTACACTTGCGTGGTGCTGGCAGTCCCTGAAACGCTTAGGCAGACGCGTTTCAGCCATTCTTGGCTTTCCTCAGTGCCGGTCTCACGGACTCCATAGTCTCTCTGGGGGTCAAGCAGAATGCAGTTGATAAATTGACCGCTCCCAGTCAGGTGGTATTCGACCCCTCCTCCAATTAAAGGTGTACCTGCATCACGAGAGCATCCTCCCAGGCAGGTGCATGCTGGGTAATGTAGTCCAGATGGATGTCTGCACAGTGGCAGGGTCACTCCAAACACCATGTGATGCCCCAAACTCGTTGGACCTGAGCTACAGTCCAGCTTGAGTGCCCAGTTGGATGAAACAAAGCCTCCTGCCGTCCCCTTACTCAGGCATTAGATATTGTCTCCTCTCTCCCCTTTGCAGCAAATACGACCAGGTGGTGTTACCAGCTGCTGGGGTTGCTCCGCATTTTTGCATTCCAGTGCAAACGTCCAAGGTTGCTGGTCTTCCGCGGTGCTCCTAAACGAGAGGGTGTGCCTCACGTCAGCGACCTGCTTGCTGACCAAACACAACGACCAGTGCCTTCTCCCAGGTAAGATAAAGGCTCGACACACTCCGGGGTCTTTCAAAGGCTTTATTTAAAAATTACACTTGCGTGGTGCTGGCAGTCCCTGAAACGCTTAGGCAGATGCGTTTCAGCCATTCTTGGCTTTCCTCAGTGCCGGTCTCACGGACTCCATAGTCTCTCTGGGGGTCAAGCAGAATGCAGTTGATAAATTAACTGCTCCCAGTCAGGTGGTATTCGACCCCTCCGCCAATTAAAGGTGTACCTGCATCACGAGAGCATCCTCCCAGGCAGGTGCATGCTGGGTAATGTAGTCCAGATGGATGTCTGCACAGTGGCAGGGTCACTCCAAACACCATGTGATGCCCCAAACTCCTTGGACCTGAGCTACAGTCCAGCTTGAGTGCCCAGTTGGATGAAACAAAGCCTCCTGCCGTCCCCTTACTCAGGCATTAGATATTGTCTCCTCTCTCCCCTTTGCAGCAAATACGACCAGGTGGTGTTACCAGCTGCTGGGGGGGCTCTGCATATATATATATATATATACTGTGCGTGGAGTGGTAAATGGCTTTTGTCATTTTACAGCTCGGCATGGACAGCACTGTGCTAGTCCTATGCTTAAAAACTTTGCTGTAGAAATAGCAAAAGACTTTGTCCCTTTCTATCTCGGCATGGATGGCACTGTGCTAATCCTATGCTTAAAGACTTTGATAGAAAATCAGACATTTGAGGTGAGCAGATCTAGAGTGTCGCTGGTGTTGAGGGTGCTCTATACAGGAGCTGCTTTCCACCTAAAGTTGAGAACTACCCAGAGTTCTCTGCTTCTTTTTTGCATAATTTATGCATCACTCTATACCTGAAAGGGTATTGTTTTGACATATATTGGGTGCTCCCTTGTGTTTGGACAAAGCTATACCTCTCTGAAGAGCTCTAAGTAGAGTGAAACACTGTGTCAGGGGTTGTTTTTACTCATTTCAGGTTGGCTTGGTTGGTATTTTACCAATTCACAGCTGTAATACTATGGCTGGAGTGGTAAATGGCTTTTGTCATTTTACAGCGCGGCATGGACAGCACTGTGCTAGTCCTAGGCTTAAAAACTTTGCTGTAGAAATGGCAAAAGACTTTGTCCCTTTCTATCTCTGCATGGATGGCACTGTGCTAATCCTGTGCTTAAAGACTTTGATAGAAAAGCAGACATTTGAGGTGAGCAGATCTAGAGTGTCACTGGTGTTGAGGGTGCTCTTTACAGGAGCTGCTTTCCACCTAAATTTGAGAACTACCCAGAGTTCTCTGCTTCTTTTTTTCATTCATATATATATATCTATCTATCTATATATATATATATATATATATATATATATATATATATATATATATATATATATATATATATATATATTATCTACTGGCGGTCGCCAGTAGATAGTTATAGTTAGGACCTATTTTCCATAGGAAATCCGCAACATTCTATTTGAAATAACTCTTGCGTCGGTTGACGAATCTTCGCGAAAGTTTCAAACTTTGTGGCCTGCTCCAGTCCGCTCCTATCCTGAAAGTCTCGGGGTGATTCATCAAGCGGGGGCCGAGAAAAAAGGGTGGTCCCAAAACGTGTTTTCCCCATTCATTTTCCCATAGGAAACTTTAGCCACGGCTACAGCCCGAACTGCTGAACGGAATTACAGCAAATTTGGCAAAGAGGTAGTTCTTGGTTCATAAAGAACCCTTTTTGTTAAATGGTGTAAATCCGTTCAGTAGTTGCTGAGAAAATCAAAAGTAAAAACACATATATATCTATGGCTGCGGAGGATCCGCGCACCCTCCCGATGACCAGCTGTATGCTAATTGGCTGTCAACACTCCAAACCAGGAAGTGTTGGCAGCCATCTTGTGACTCGGTAGAACCGAGTCACAAGAAAACAGTAAAAAAAATCACGCAAAACGCAAATAGGGGGCAGGGTAGAAACACCCTGACCCCCTAGGCCTGGGTTTTTTAAAAACGGCATAAAACGCGCTGGGTGCGCGGATCCTGCCGATAAAAAAAAAAAAACAAAGCGCGGTCTCCCGCGCTTCGATGCTATTTTGCCCCCGGGTGGGCCAAGTCCCGGGGGCATGCGGGGGTTGGTTTTTATTTTATGTGGGGGGCCTCTAAGGCCCCCGAAGCCCCGGGAACCGCCACCCCCCCGGGGCTTCTTTTTTTTATAAAGAATGACCTGTGTGCGGGGCTCCTGCCCCCCCACATGCCCCGGGGACCGCCACCTCCCCGGGGCACTAAGAAAATACATGTGGGGGTCCGTTTCGGACACATGTTTGGTATGACAGGACGGGAGCCTCGCGGCTCCCGTCCTGTCATAGCAAACTTGCTTTGAATTTTGGAAGAGAGAGCAGGAAACCTGCTCTCTCTTCCAAAATTCAAAGCACATTGCTTTTCCACACGGGGAGCTGCATCTTAGCAGCTCCCCATGTGGAAAAGCAATGCCGGCTCCCGGGGGACGCGGGGAGCCGACGGGACCGTGGGGGGATTGGGGACCCCCCACAATCCCCAACGGAGAGGGCCAGCCCGGGGGATGGGGTCCCGGGGCAAGTAGTGGCCCGGGAGGGAGCCACGCGGCCCCCTCCCCAAAAAAATAATAATAAAAAAATATAGAAAAATAAAGGCCTGCCCCGGGGATGGGGTCCCGGGGCAAAAGGAGACCTGAGGAAGGGGCCACGCAGCCCCTCCTTAAAAAATCATAAAAAGTGTGGCCATGCCCCGGGGATGGGGTCCCGGGGCCGGAATCGGCCACGGGAGGGAGGCCACGCGGCCCCCTTCCCGTTTTGTTTTTTTTTAAAAAGAAAAAAAAGGGGTAAGGCCCTGGGGGATGGGGTCCCCAGGGCCCAAAAAAAGGAAAAAGAAAGGGGGGCCACACAGCCCCCCTTCGGGAAAAAAAAATGTTAAAGAAAAAAAACGATTGTGCCGCAGGCCCCGCCCCCTTCCTTTACCACTTTGCAAACTCGCCCCCTGGCGCGTTTGCAGAGGGGGAACGAATTCCCCTTGAAATCTGGGGGTCCCTGGGGGCCAACTAGCCCACCAAGAACCTCCAGTATGCGCCAGGGGGCTGCGTTGCAGAGAGGTGTACAGAGGCCACGCCCCTTTTTACACCTCTCTGCAACGAAGCTCTGTGGCGCTTACTGGAGGTACCTGGTGGGATAGTTGGACCCCAGGGACCCTCAGGATTCAAGGGGACTTAATCCCCCAAACTTAAAACGCGCCATGGGGCGCGTTTGCACAGTGGTGAAGGGAGGGGGCGGGGCTAAAGGGGACATGTGTGCAAACAGGCCCCGTGGTGCGTTTTAAGATGGGGAATTAAATCCCCTTCAATCCTGTAATGAGTGATGTAATATGTGACGTCATCAGCAGTGCATTGCGGGGCGCGAGTTATAGTTAGCTGAACTAACTATAACGGGGGAATTTCACGGGTTTTGTATGAGTGCAATGTCCAACTAACTATAACTGTCCCTAAAACCTATTGTTTTTTCAGTGAATATATAGATAGATATATATATTTATATATATATATATATATATATATATATATATATATATATATGCTTAATTTCTTCTTCCACACACATACCTCTGGTTCTATCCTCTTCCATTTTTCTCTAGAACCCATTTTAATATGATCTTTGAACATCATCTTATCCCAACCACTAGGTTCCTCTCACCCTCCTCTATGCCTCTCGAACCATGGCTTCAGGTGTGCATGCAATGTTCATACAAGGAAACCACAACCCATATATCTATATATATATATGTGAAGTATTCCAGAGAAAGATAGAAAAAAATAATAAGAAGGATAGTGTGTGGGGGAAGACAGGAATGAAGCATAGAGGTAAATGTGAGAGAAAGAAGAGGAGTAATCATAAATGAGGCTGCTTTGTGTGCTTTTTCAAGTCTTACATTCTGCACTATACACAACAGTGTTGTAAAGGTGCAATGTGTGCTGGACCTTGTTTGTGGCTGCAGATGGACTCGTTGGCCTTTAGGTGTTCATATATTACTGATATCGACTAAAATGCAAAGAGGCAAATCATAACACTCATGAAAACTGACATTTCAGTTATTTTGGTGGAAGTGCCACCCCTGTATTCAGATTATACTTTGGCTGCACTAGTTATTTTTGTATTTAAAGCATTCCTAGTCATTTAACCAATCAGGATCACGTTACAAGTGGCCTGGAAAATGGGCTTGATTTTCCCCACCGAGACTTATTGATAGCAGTGGGTACTGCTAACTTTGGGAGTGGGGACAATTTTGCCTATTTTGAGTTGGACCCTAAAGGTTTGCTAAGAAAGTAGGAATTATGAGTGAGTTTGCAATTCTGAGTCCGATTCCTCATTTACCCCATGATGTTCACATGGAGATTTTGTCTATTATCACCAAACAAAATCTCTGTTTGAAAGTGAAACAAAATGTTATTAGGCATTTTATGAAGTGCAGTATTCTCCTTGGTATAGGTCTTTTGACATTATAAAAGAAAAAAGTACACATGCTAAAAAATGACAGAGAGTTTTATGATGTAAAAACCCATGTCTTCAGTGGTTTACAAATTTGCAAAAGACATGGTTCCTTCCTGTATATGAAGTAAATTTATTTCAGTCCTGAGCGCCTTGCACATGAAAAGATTTTCCACCCCATTTCTTCAAATGAAATTTGGGTACAACATGTCTCAGTTGGTCTACTGATCTCAAACCTCTGCTAGTAACATATTTGATAAAACTACTAAAAAAACAGAATTTAGGAGGTCTGTAGATTGGGTGTAGGAAGAAAGTGAAGATATCAAGTGCAGTGGGCCAAAGCTTAGTGTTCCAACTGCTGAGAGAATTTGAGATGAGACTAACCACAGCTTTGGCTCTGTTGAGCTTTAAAAAATTACAGCATAAACAATAAGGTGATGGAAGTAGTGTGATATTTCACTTCAACCAATAGCAATTGCTTGGGCCACATTGCAGATCTTCATTCTTCACCCAGAATGCCACTCCAGACAGAGACCTATGATATGCAAATTAGCTATGGTCCTGTTCAAATATGAACAGTCCAGCCTGCGTTGCCAGGCTAAGCACCCTTTAGATGGGAACACGAGCAAACGCAAACCCATTTGTGCCTATTTGGGATTTGTTAGTGAGAGTGTATCCTGAGCTCCATGCACAGTGAACTAGGGACATATCCATTACACCTAGGGCATTGAGGACAACAAAAACATGATGGGTAGATTCCTTGAATCAATCGCAGCCACTGGTAATCACTCTAGGCTACAATCTGCTTCATCATTATTTTGTCGAACCATACCATCGCATACAATAACCAGCCAGGTGCAAACCAGTCTTAGTTCCGCTTCAATAGAAACAGTCCAACCTGAACAGCCAGGTTCCCAATTCACAAATTGTGCAAACATACAAAGGTAGGGGTCTAAAGGAGGTCCCAAAACACATGAGACTAGGAAAAGTTTGATCATTTTCTCTTCTGCAATCTTAATGACTTTTTTAAATATAGATGAGGTAGATGTATTAGTAACTACTGTCAAATTAAAGTTATACTATTTGGAACCTGAAATCAAATCCACTTGGATATTCAAGATCGAGGTACTTAAGCTAAGAACAAAACATTGAGAAGGTGATATCACAATATTGAAAGCATCGGGATATGCAAAAGAATTCAAAGTTTAAAGTTTTAGACATATTTTTTGATTCTTTTATATAAGCGTTTCTTTGCTACTCTAATAGTATCATTGTAACTACTCAGTGGTTGTTCACAATCATTTTTGTCCTCTGTCTCAAATTAGTTCTACACTTCTCTTCAAAAATCTTTACGTTTCTCTTTTCCAACCATAACTCCACATTAAAATATCTCCAGCCTTTGTGTTTTGGCTTGAGAGAGCAATCTGTTTCAAGAACAATGTCATCAAATACAGTCTTTCAAATAATATTTTAGTCGTCAGGCTTTGCCTTCAGATCATCTGAAGGTCATTATTAGCACAGGCTAAATGAGAACGGTGACATATCGGCCACTCTTTCACAGTATGCAAGATCTGTTTTTGGGAAGCACAACTCTAGCAGATGGCTTACCAATCTGAAGTAACTATTTATCTATCACTTATTCAATAGGGTACTGGAGTGAGGATAATATATCTTTTGAGGCAGTTTAATAAATGTACCTTATAAAACATATTTATATATCTGGATATTGCTTCGGACTATCCCTGTTTGGTTCTCCACATCATCGATGGTGACACCATGGAGAAATGTGTCCATTGATAGCCCATATTCTGTACTCAAAAAGACCTTATCAAACACATCTATACTCCATGCACTTCTACTCAAAATTTCAATAGCTTTGAGATGGCCCTCTGCATGAAATATGTGTCAATTGAAATTGTGTTGTTTCAGAAAATGAAATTGACTATTGGAATGTTCTAGTTTTGGGTTAGACCCGTTGTACTTTACAATATAACAATAAACCAAGTTGGTGGACACTTGACTTTATTACTCAGTGTCTCTGCTTACGAATATTGGGTAACAGCTAAGGTTAAAGTGCTCTTGTTGTTAAGAAAAAGATCTTCCGCTATTAGCTAATTCAATTGTTGCAGGTACTTTCAGTTTAATTCAGATAATGTGCTGTTATGTCACCAGATCTTTAAACTGTTACATGCCAGTGCTGGGAGTTGTTAGACTTTCAGGCATTGTGGTGCACCTGTATACAGAGACACTGTCTTGTGCCATCTAAGATGTATTCCTATTACAAGCATGAGAAGCATTTCATTTAGTACTAAGATTCTGCATTGTGTCATCTAGTCAATCATGTATTTATTTTTGTACAGTGTTTGTCCACCACAGGACATCTTGGTGTCAGAATTCCTAAAGCACAACAAGAACAATGGGTCCTCAGATGAACCTTTAAGCTTAATCTTCCCTGGCATCCCATAACCTATTGAAAAGTACAAATATACATACAGTTATATTTGTATGTATATATTGTGTAACAATGCAAAAAATATATAGAGAGTATGTGCTACAGAACGGCACAGTGCTAGTGAATTGTGACAAGAGTGATTCATAGAGCACATGTGCTATTTACAAAAGGAAAATAGACTGCTGATTTGCTAGGAATTCAATTGTGGTAGAATAAGACTCCAACTTTGAGTATTTTGTTCAAACACTACAATAAATGCAAGTCAACAGATCAATATGTCACCATTTCAACCCTCTATTGTTACTTCACTGGGTTCTTCATCAGGACCAACTGAAATGGTATCAACCCTGATTGTATTTCAAGAATTCTTCCCATAGGTGCCACCATATCAGAACTCAGTGTTATTTCAGCAAGGAGAAATGTCTATTCTCCATAACCCAAGTCACCGTCAGTCAATCAATATGAAGCCCACTATTCGGGTAGCAGCATCAGTGGTTTTCTGTCTGCCGATGTGGTCTTAAAAAGGCTACCACAAGAGAAGGACCTCACAGAAGTAGTAGGTTTCAAACCTCAAACGGAGAGTAGTCAGTGATCTAAAGCAAATCCCAAGGCAGAGCATTACAGAGCTTGGGCCCCAACACTCTGGAGGCCCTACCTCCATATCAATCCCATTTACAGTGCGGAACCCTCTGAGAAAGAAGTGAGCCTCAGTGATTGTCCTGCAGCATACACTGGCAAACCTTTACAAGAAAAGAAAGGCCCTTCCTGTGAAAAGCCCAGAGAACCAAACATAAGACCTTAAACTGAACACTCTGCTTCACTACAAACCAGTGGAGCAACTGTTGAGCCCAGAGGTGCTCCCTATGACATTATTCAAGTCTATATGGAAGACAAGCCAATTTTAATAGTTAGCTATGCTACTGTCTAATCTAGTGCTGTTATTGCAGCATCAGCAGAGTAACTTTGATCATGAGTGTGCTACTTTTTTGTGTAGTTTTTGGCAAAGACCACAGAGATCATATCTATCATGTCTTTGTCAATTCATAAAACTTGATGTTGTACAATTAAGTATCCGCTTAGTGTATAACAGTTTAGTTTGTAAGAAACCGCACTCTTGAAAAATCTTCTAGTTAGTAAAACATGTGTCAGCACCATTTTTCAGAACACCCTTTTCAGACTCACTGTAAATATTAATCCTTTTGTGTGGTATTCCTCCAGATTTTTGCTTTCTTGTACTAAACCCATTTTTGTTTTCTTTTAGGGCTCTGCACACTTTACTCCTGCTAACCAGGGATAAAGTGCTTGTGCTCTTCCTTTAAACATGGTAAGATTGACATATTCTTAATTGGCACAAATAATTTACTTATTACATGTATTCAGAGCCTATAAATGCTGCTAGTGGGCTTTCTAACCTCTAAAGTAGCACTATAAAGCATATCCCTAGGCCTGCCCCTTCAGCCTGGGCATGCAGTTTTAAACTGCCATTTCAATCTGGCAAAATATACCTTTTGCCAGGCCTAAATCTTCCTTTTTAATACCTACTAGTCACCCCTAAGGTTGGCTCTAAATGCCTAAAGGGCGGGGTGCATGGTGTTTCAAAAGTAGGGCATTTAATGTTTTACAGATCCTGACAGTTTAAAACCTTCAACGTAGTTTTTCACTTTAGCAAGGCTGGCTCTCTCATAGGAAAACACTGGGTTACACTATAATGATTTATACCTATTAATTTCAGTTTGGGAGCTGCTAAAAAAAATGATTCAATGATTTATTTTAGTAGTATTTTAAAATACAACTTAATGGTCAAGTTAAATGTTATATTACTATTTTAGAAATTACACTTTTAGGAAGGTATAATGTTCCTGCCTTAACCATATGGGCCTTTCTTCCAGTGTTTAGTGTCAACTGATGCTGGCGGCTCCCCTGTGGTGAGATGGGGACTACTCCCAGACAGTAGATAAAGGGCTTGGGTGTGGGTAAGTATTTTTCTTCCTTAAGCAGGATGGCCTGGAGGGCTCTGCCCAGCTCCTTCCTGAGCTTAAAAGAATGCCTACCCTTACCCTTACACTTACCTTGCCATGCCACCCTTTGGCTTGCCAGCCGGCTTGGATCCAATCCCAGTAGAGAGTTAAACTGCCCCAGAACTGGTGGGGTTTGCCCGTTTCCATAGCCACATCTCTGGGTGGGCACAGGTAGCTCTGATCAGGGGAAGAAGGGTTCTGCTTGTTGTTTTCAGGGAAAGAGGGATAATGTGGGATAGCTTAAAGTAAAACACACAGGAAGTGTTGCAAACATGGTTAGGGTTACCCCAGAGAACTTTTAATAGAGTGGTCAGGAGTTTCCCCTCTCACATGCTGACACTTGGCATAAATGTGGCACCTCAGTACCCTTCACAGAGCACTCCAGGACCTCTGAAGAATCAGAAGAAGGACTCGAAAGGCCGTGCGTTCTTGCGCACCTCATGGACCGCTCACGCTGAGTTTCTAGCACTCTTCAGGCTACTGGCACTAAATTGTACCGCGAGCAGTGCGACATGCATATTTTCCGCCCATTGGAGGCCGCAGAGTTTTATCTAACTCTGCGGAATTCCGTGAGGTAAAACTCCGCGAGTTCCACCCACTCCTAATTGCTATAGTTTTGGTGTCCATTTATTTATTAAATATTCTTAATTTTTCTAAATTGGTTTGAGATTTTTCTGCATAAACGCTTTCACTTTTTCTCTCAATTAGGCCTAGCTGGGTGAAGCACAGGTTTATTTAGAGACTTTTGTGGCTCTCCCTGAAAAGGACCGTCATTATTTCTAACTAAAAAATACAGGGTATGATATCTGAATACCCACAAAGCAGTCATGTCATGAAAATAAAGTTGATTTAACAATATCGAGCATTTTTGAATATTGCTTACAGTAATGAATAAAATCATCAATAACTAAGGAAATAAAATTTCATTGAAGGAAATAAATTATCTGAGGTGTGCATTTTTATTGTGCATGAATCTTTCTTGTTTTGAAGGAGGCACACTTCAGGTAAACGTACCCGGACTTGCTCTATTGGGTACCAGGCATATTTCTGGGAGGCTGGAAGGTTGGTGCTGCTTCTGGTGGAAGTGGAGGCGGCTTTTGGTGCTAGTGGCCAGAGTGGCTGCTTCCTACTGATGGTGCGTCCTGTCCACGGAGCTTAAAGCCAACTGCAAAGGCAAAGGATTTTAAATTGCAAGCAGTCAGTCAGAGATCTGTGATTGCCTGCACTGACTTTAAAAAACATGTGTTTGTTTGCAAATGGTTTTATAGCTGGACAGAAGAAAGATAATTGCCACTAGTTTATAACCTCTACCAGCGATTAAAAAAGAAGGCAAATGGCAACTGTAAATAGAGCTGGGAGAGCCAACATATTAACAAGAAGAGACGAGCTAGGGGTCTGGCAAAGGCCTAAGATCCCCTGCACGAACCGAGCCATGAAAACACTTGTGATGTAAATCATGCAGCAAACATCTAATCATGGGCAGAATTTCAATTATGCTGGAATAATTGCAGTCACTTCAGTAATTCTGAGTTACTCTTTAATGCAGAATTACCTATAATTACACGAGTACTCCTGTTTGTGTAATTAAGATTACTGTTTACTGCAATGCTCTTTTGTTGGATGCACCAGAGTTTTTACTAAATCGTTTGTCAAGGGTTCAGGTTGCAGCAGCTAAACTTGCCCTGAATAAACCTCGGAGAGCCTCTGCCTCTCTGGCTCTGAAGTAGCTACATTGGCTACTGCTTAAGCAAAGAATATGGATTGAATCACTTTGCATGGCATTTAAAGCTTTCAGGGGATGGCCCCCATTCCCCTGCAAAAGACTAAGAGGTTGAGAAGGTACATTCCAAACAGACCTCTTCGATTGCCATCAGTCAATTTGTTATGTGTCCCTATGTTTAGAAAACCAAGGCAAGGAGGCTGGACCTTCATGGTCAGTGTAGCCAAGCTCTGGAATTCAATTCCTCCCTCACTAAGATCAATGAACGACCTGGTGAAGTTTAAAAGGGCGCTTAAGACTTGGCTCTTTTAAAGTAATTTGAGTCAAGCTGGTATCTCTTCTTTAGGGAATCTAACTTCATTCTCTTCAAGGATTTCCCTATTTCTTTCTGTGTCTCTCATTATTGTTATTGACCAGCGCCAGGATACCAGTTGGTGACAGAGCGCTTTATAAAATATATAAATAAATAAATAAGAATAACTTCGGGGAAAGAATTTGAATGTGAGAGCACATATAGTGAGCACAAGCAGCCACTCGCACTCACTATTTGTGTTCTGCTGCATTTAGCACTGTTTCTTAGAGGAAAATGCATCCTCACATCCATTTTGTACGTGAGACTACATATTGCACTAAGAAAATAGCATTAAGTGTCAGTATAAAGTTGGAGGAAATCCAAGAGCACATTTAGCGAGCACGAGCAGCCACTGGCACCCGCTATTTGTGTTCTATTGCATTTAGCGTTATTTCTTAACGCAAAATGCACCCTTGCATCCATTTTGGATGCAAGGGGTTATTTTTGCACTAAGAAATAGTGCTAAATACAGAATTACTCTCCTCACATAATTCAAGCATAATCTCGCAGAATTTTTAGGTAATGGCGCTTGATTACCCTACACTGAATTATGCGAGTTACGCCCACCCCTACAAACATCATATAAAAATATGATGAAGTCTCTTCAAAATCCCAAAAAGTGTATTTCTTAAACTTGAGGGAGTATTTCACCTTTGTACATCAGATTATATTTCTGCACTGGAGGCATTTATTAAAAGTGATAGATAGATTTTAAACATGAACTTGGAAACCTTTCCTGTCCTCCACCCTGATGGCAATTCCATTAATGAACTAAGAGGCAAATCAGCTGTCATTTAGTTGTTTATATGACTTAGATTCATGTTATATACAGAACAACATCATAGTCCACTAAATTGAACATAGATTTTTGTACAGCACACATACTGAAGGCAGGTATTTTAAGGTGCTCTCATATGTGATAATGGAGAAAACATAGGCTAAGTGAAATAAAATATTTGCCTAGGATAACACAATTTGGTCAAGTGGGAAGCAGGGATTGATCCCAGGTTTTATTGTGTATCTGTGCAATTCATTCACTAGATGAGCATCTCTCACTCCTGTTTTGCATCAAACATTAATGCTTTGTTTTTAATTCTTGGCACAGAAGGGTATACTGGTAATGCATGCTATGGCCCCAAATGTCTTTTAGGGAGTGGAAGATGATGACGTTTCTGCGTAATTGGACAAATCCTATTGTTTCTTTGCCAGGGGTCATTCTGAAAGGGAGGCAAATCTTTTATTCTTGTGGCTACTTACATAGGAAGGGGATGAGTTTGGGCTGGGAGAATTTCTTTAGCTTTTACTTGTGTAAAAATGTTGCAAAATAGTATCCTGTTGTCTGAAATGCAGAAACATGCAAACACATAGGGCCCGATTCCGATCTCGCTCGGAAGGCCTACGAATCGGATTTGGCTTTTACGGATCCGATTCGTAGCCCTTTTTCCCATCCGAATCGTACACAGGTCCGAACGACCAAGTATGATGCAAAGATCGTGTACGCGCCGCCCGAATCGTTTCCCAACCCGATCCTGTCCGTACGACTCGGACGCAGACGCAGACGCTTTGTACAGTTCTATGGAGTCTGTCACCAAGCGAGCAAGTATGATGCACGATTCGGACAGCCTTCACGATTCGGTATGTCCGGATCGAAAAAGCTGCCAGAATCGTTCCTTTGGGGCCTGTAGCAGGCCCCCCATCACCTGGAGCCATGGGTCCCCCCTTCTCATGCATGCACAGTGTGGCGGGCACCATGGGATGCCCGCCACAGGGTGTACGCTTTTCCCCACCCACCCCTTTTTGCTATGGGAGCCTGTCTACGCGTCCAGTATACAGGCTCCCATAGAGTTCAATGGGAGTCCGAGCGAACCGAGTCTGTAAGGATGTGAATGCATTGTACTCGCTCGCTCGGACTCCAGGTGCACGATTCGCTCGTAAAGCCCTACGGATCCGAGTCGTACGGAGGGCTTTACAAGCGAGATCGGAATCGGGCCCATAGTAGTAATAAAGGGCCTGTCTTATTTCTTCATGTGAGAAAGTGGATTATTAGTTGTGGTGAATGGTAGTCCACCAAAAGTAGTATTGGCACTATTATGTATAAGTCCAGTAAAGGTTTCATTAATTTAAACCTGAACTCAACCTCAGGTAGCTATGGCCCAGAGCAGACAGGCTTAATTTAAAGAAATTGTTTAAGGCAATTAGAAGTACCAAAACGGTTAAAAAGTGGAACACACACACAAAAAATCTCACTGCATTTTTTAAAAATAGCAAATATTTAAATAAACAAAATGACACCAAAATGACAAAACTCCAAAAACAGGAGCCTGAGATATGAGTTTTAAATTGTTTAATTAAAAATAGGTCTAAAAAGGACAAAGCTGTAACCATGGTTAACTGGTCACACTAGACCAGGACAAGGGTCAACTGTAGTAGACCGTGGGTCATATATGAGGGACAGGTTGGTCCCAGTCAAAGAGTAACCTTAGGACTTAGAAAATTCTCAAGAAGGTAACTTTTTTCAGCGGGGCAAGGCTGCAGACTGGAAATGAAGATGGGCTTGTTGACGCAGGACTAAGGGCCTGATTACAATCTTGGTGGACAGGGTAACTCCCGGATATCCCATCCGCCATATTACAATTCCATTATGTCCTATGGAACTTATAAGGCGGACAGGATATCCATCACATTTGTGTCTCAGTGAAACCATTGATGAAGGCGGTGAAGCTCAGAGCGTGCAAAGTCCAGAGTCCGTGGCCAGTAATTCATCGACATCGATCGGATGCTGCTCAGCATCAGGCCCGGTGAAGATTTCTACCTCTGGCCACAGAGCCTTTTCTTGAATTCTGATTTTCTCAGCGGGATTGACGAAGTCAGATGCCAATCGGCGTCAGGCTCACTGAATCAGATTTGCTGCTGTGGAGAAGAACATAGCGGTAATTGTGGTGAAGTCAGGCCCACTGGAGATTCATCCTCAGCGGATCTGCTGGCAAGCTGATCCCGGTCCAATGACAGTTCTCGAGGCAGAAATTTGGCAAATAATTTCAAAGCCCCACCTTTTATAGTTAGGCAAGAGGTGTACACTATGACACTAGCCAAGAGTTCCAGGACCTCAGGAACAGGACTTTGGGGTCAGGACTCATAGGAAATTGGATTTTTGATTGAGAGGGGTGAAGACCCATCTCAAGCAGCAACCACAATCCATATCAGGGTGAACCACAAAAAGTCACTGAATTAACCTGTGCTTAACCCTCTGGTAGCTTGAAAAAAAGAAGTCAGGCTTAACTTAGAGGCACAGTGTTAAGTATTAATGCAGCACACAAACAGTAATAAAGTAAAAACACAACACAAGAAAAACCACAAACAACTTTAGAAAAATAGAGTCAACTGTAATAAAGAAAATGACACCACAGTGAATTAAATCCAATCAGTAGAACTGGAGTTATGAATAAAAAAAAATTAAGTGAAAAATAGTGCCTAAAAGATCATTGCGCCAACTGTGGGTCTCTGGTCACAGGCGCAAAGTCAAACATTTAGGCCGACCACTGTGGAGTGCTGTCCAGCTACACAAGGGGGATTGGGCCAGGTCTTGGCTTACCTTCAGATTTAGGAGAAATTTCAAGGAAATGTTCCTGAGAAGGAAAAGTGCAGCGGGGCAAGGCAGCCAGCGGTGTCTAAGGAGGAAGCATCATCATCAGGGAGCTGCTGGACACAGCCATAGTGAAGATTTCTACGTTCGTACTGTGTCACGTTTTTGGAAGCTGAAAATCTCCAGCGGGACAAAGCTGTACATGGTAGTAGACGAGGGCGCCACAAAGCCAGATACCGTTGCTCAGAGGTCCCCCTGAATAGGATTTGCTGCTGCTGAAAAGAATGTAGCGGGAGCTACTGCGAAGTCAGGCTGACCGACGATGCACCTCAGGTGGATTGGCAAGCAGGTAGGTCCCGGTCTCCTGTTAGTTCTCAAACCACTTTTTGGTGAAAAATGTTGTAAGTCTCAAGTTTCAGGTTTTGGCTGGAGGAGCACCTTTAGCACCACTTCCAAGGGTCCAGGACTGGTTGGTCACCACTTGGGGGTCAAGACTCACTCCAGGCAGAGGCCAGGTGCAGGATTCAAGGACTCTGTAGTTTGTTATGTCCCTGTAGCTCACACAGGAGGCCAGCCAACTAGCCCTTGAAGTCACTCTGGTAGTCCTGGGCTCAAGCTGCAAGGCAGGCCTCAAGCAGTAATGCAGTCATCTGATGGTACAAGACAAGCTTCAAGCAGCAGGGTAGGCCTCTGGTAGCCACACGGCACTCCTCAGAGGTACAAAGCAGGCCTCAAGCAGCGGGGCAGCCCTCCTACAAGTCAGTCCTGTTAGAAATGGGGGTCTCTAGTTGGCAGAGGTAGGTGCCTTTGTCCAAATAGGGACCCTTGCTTCTAGTCAGGGAAAGGGGGGATACACACTTTAGATAACCCCTGATCACCCCCTGGGTAGCTTGGCATGAGCAGACAGGCTTATCCCAAAGGCAATGTGTAAAGTATTTGAACTCAAACACACAGTAATATAGTGATAACACCACAAATGGACCCCACACCAGTTTAGGAAAAATAAAGTATCTTTATCTAAACTCAACAAGACCAAAACGACAAACATCTAACATGCAGGTAATAAGATATGACATTAGAACAGTTATTGCAAAAATATAGCTTGTAGAAAACAAATAGCTCCACCTGGGGCTATTGCGACATCGTGACAGCAATAAATCGAAAGTACAGCGCCGACCGCGATGAGCGCAGCGTCGGGCATGGAGCCACACGGACCCCTCAACAAACAGTACCTTGGAAACGAAGTCTATGACGAGGCACGGCGTCATGGAGGTGAGTCCTCCGTGCCAAGGTCAAGGCCAGCTCCCTGGCTGCCACGAGGGAGGCGAGGTGTCACGTCCGTGAGGAGGCGACATGTCGAGTCCAGGACAGGGGAAGTCAGTTGCATCGGTGGTGAGGCATCAGTTCTGGTGATGGTGCGAAGTCGGCGAGTTCGTGGAGTCACTCTCAGCAGTTATTGGCACCACGATAACTGGATGCAGGCGCTGGCGATGATGGAGTCGGTGTGAGTGCTGGTGTCAGGAAATGCCAATAGCTGCAGGCGTTGGCAGGAGTCGAAGGGCGTCGGAGCTGCAGTGCAGGCCGAGCGGTGCATCGTGCACTTCACATGCAGTGCCCCTGGCCTCGGTGCAGGTCACGTTGTCACAGTGGCGTTGCTGACGGCGTCGGAGATTGCTTTTCTTGCTTCTTGCAAGTTTCTTCCAACTCCCAACAGCAGGAACAATCTCCAGAGGCCCAAAACTGGAATAGGCACCTCTTGGCAGGTCAGAACTCTCAGCAATAGAGTTCAGGGGAGCTGGGGGCGAAGTCTTTGTGTCCCTGAGACTTCAGAACAGGAGGCCAGCACACACAGGCCCTTGGAGATTCTTCTTCAAGCAGGTTCACAGGAAAGTTCTAGTCTTTGTCCTTTCCTTGGCAGAAGCAGCAATTGCAGGCCAACCCCACACAGCACACAGCACAGGGGCAGTACTCCTCCTCACAGCTCTCCAGCTCTTCTCCTTGGCAAAGGTTCCTCTTGAGTACAGAAGTGATCTAAAGCTCTGGGGTTTAAGGTCTAATACTTATACCCCATTTTGTCTTTGTTCTCTTTGTGCAAGGGTCTCTTAGCCCAATCCAAACCAGTTCTGTCCTCACTGGTGCAGTATGACCACAGGGGGTGGAGACATCATTGTGCAAGGGAGACAGGCCCTATTCAGGTACAAGAAAAACGCCTCCCACTACCCTAAATGCAGCCAAGGTCTATTCAGCTCAGCTCTGGGTCATCCAGGAAGGGCCAGGCACACCTCACCCCCCCCCCCCCGCCTCCCACCCCAGTGGCTGTTTACAGTGAATGCACATCCCCAGCCCCTGTCACTCCAAAACCAGACAGTCAATCCACAAACAGGCAGAGGCACACAGAATGGTTAAACAAGAAAATGCCCACTTTTTAAAAGTGTAATTTTCAAACACATAATTTAAAAACCATCTTCACTAAAAGATGTGTTATTAAATTCTGAGTTCAGAGAGCCTAAACTTTATTCCCCTATCTTGTCCCAATGGGAAGTTATACTTGTAAGATGTTACAAAGTATCTCTCATTCTATCCTATGGGACAGATAGCCTTTCAATGATGAAAAATGAAATTGGCAGTATTTCACTATCAGGACATGTCACACACACACCAGTACATGTCCTGCCTTTTACAGACACCGCACCTTGCCCATGGGGGTATCTTGGGCCTACCATAGGGGTGCCTTATATGTAAGAAAAGGGAAGGTTAGGGACTGGCAAGTGGGTGCACTTGCCAGGTCGACATGACAGTTTAAACTGCGCACAGACACTGCAGTGGCAGGTCTGAGTTACCTTTTCAGGGCTACTCATGTGCGTTGCACAATCAGTGCTGCAGGCCCACTAGTAGCATTTGATTTACAAGCCCTTGCACACTCACTGCACTTTACTATGGACTTACCAGTAAATCAAATATGCCAATCAGGGAGAACTAACTGTAATAACAATTTACACAGGGAGCACTTGCACTTTGACACTGATCAGCAGTGGCAAAGTGCCCAAAGCATCTAAGCCAGCAAAAACTAAATCCAGCACAGCATCAAAAATACAGAAGGTACAGGCAAAAAGTCTGGGGAAACCACACCAAAGATGCCAAGTCTAACAAGTCCATTTGGAGTTCCTCCGCAGGTCAAGTAGTGTACTGAAGAGTTGGTCTGAGGGTCCAATATTCATACCTAGTGCCAGCCTTTGAAGTAGGGGAAGCTTCTAGGCTGGCATCTGGTTCTAGAAACGTCCTTCCTTCCTTTGCCCAGGCTCAGTGGTCTAGGGTGACAATAGGCTGGTGTCAAGTTCCTTTGAGAGTGTGCTGGAGGCAGCCATTTGAAATGTATGTGAGGCTGGGAACAGCTCCACCCCTCCCATCCTGCCAACACCTAGTTCCCCTTTGTATCACTGTCTGGGAAAAATACACAAAGGCCAACTGCTAACCTATTCACAGTCAGGTGACCCAGGCCACAGGCAGCAGGCACCTTATGGTTAGGTCAAGAAGATGCAAACTTTCTAAAAGTGGCATTTTTAGAATTGTTGACATAAAATTCAACTTTACCATTAAAAAGTCTTTTAATGTATAATTCTTTTGTGACCAAACATGACATTTCTACCAGTTACCAATCAAAGGTTAGCATGTATTAAATGTAATAATATAACACAGTCTTATCCTATGGAAGAGGTAGGTCTCACAGTAGTGAAAAACGAATTTGGGAGACATGTAAAGCTTAAAAACATATGTCCTAACTTTTAAATACAATGCACCCTGCCTGTGGTTCTGTTTGGGGCCTACCTTAGGGGTGATGTATATGTATTAAAAAGGGAGGATTGGGCCTGGCAAAATATTTTTGGGCGAGTTTGAAATGGCAGTTTAAAACTGCACACGGGCTGCAATGGCAAACCTGAGGGCTGCTTAAGTGAGTGGCACAATAAGTGCTGCAGGCCTACTATTAGCATTTAATTTACAGGCCTTGGGTACGGATTGTACACTTTACTAGCGACTTATAAGTAAATTAAATGCACCCATTGGGTTTAAGCCACTTTTACCAGGTATTAAGGAGAAAACACAAACACTTTAGCACTGGCTAGCAGTGTCAGTCAGTCAAAGGCAACGTTTATTTAGACCATAGTCTTTAAACAGCAAAAAACGGAGTTTGTAAATACCCAAAATCTTTACAATTTCATCAGTGGTTCCATAAAAGGTAACCTATAGGCAAAAGAAAACGCCACAGATATCCTAGAACAAATAACATATTAACATACTTACTTAATATAAACATTATCAGCACAGCTCTGCTGAGCTAAATAAAAGTTAAAATTTGATTTAAAAATTTTCTATTAGTAATTAAGTACATTTTAATAAAATTCCCTATAAGATCACTAAAACCCTTCAATTTTTCCATAAAAACTTTTACGGCCTTCATATAACTTCCAATAGCAATTGCAATCTCAAGATTAGACATATCTATTAGTAGCTCTACCGCATGAGCCCGTAGCACGGTACCATATTTTAAAAAATCGGGCGTAAAAATAATTTACGCTGGGCTAAAACTAATACACAATCTACTAATATGTGCAAAATATCACATTTTGTTCCCAGTGTACATTTACAGTTACCATCGGGTTTTATCATTTCTGCTTTTATTTTCTCGTTTGCCATCCAAGGATTAAGACCAATTCGCAGTCTTAAAATTTCACATCTAAGCCAATAATTGGGTAGTGTATCCAAGTATTGGTACCAGGCTTCTTCCGCCAAGAATCCCTCATAAATTGTACCGATTTCTTCTTACTCAAGTACTCCATATCTACTTTCCTGGACAATTCCTGCCCTTGGGATCTGAGTGTACTCTTAATAAATTCTACTTGCAGTGATTTTTGACAGATTCTCACATTTAAAGTCTCGCCAACCATGTGCAATTTCTTTCTAGTCTCCTTGGCCCATTTTAGGCTACTAGACTGAATCTCCTTTCTGCACCATTGTGAGACCTTCTGTGCCACCCCGGGATCCTGTCGCTTCCAAAACCTTAGCAAGGCCACCTGAGCCTGTATACTCCATGATGTTGTTCCTAGCTCAATTCTAATTGCCTGAATCATTGCTGAGCCAGGTAACAACAGTAGGGGTTTTAAACACTTCCCTTCCTCCATGTCCCAATCACTTTTACCACTTAGGTAGAGAACTTCTGCACCATACAATACTTGGGGGGGTATCATTGCACTATAGGCCTTTAACAGCGGTCTGTGGGACATGTCTCCGTATTCCCGGTTAAATTTTTTCAGCCCACATACCGATGTATAGGCCTTTGCTTTCTGGGCTTCTAGGTGCGTATGCCACTTTAGAGTACTATCAAACCAGACCTCAAGGTATCTGTACTCTGTCACAATTTCCAGTTTTAATGGGCCCAAGAACCAGCTAAACCTGGGGTCTCTTTTCCCAAAGCATAAAATTTTTGTTTTATCCATATTTACAGTTAAAGCTTTGCCACACAGTACTCTTTAAAGGCATTTAGCTTCCTTTGGAGGCCTAATTCAGTCTGATCAAAAATTACCAGATCGTCTGCGTACAATAGACATGACAATTGTTTTCCATTCATTTTCGGACTGGTACTTCTATCAACTTCGAAGGCCAAGGGCAAATCTGCTAAAAATATGGCAAAAAGGAAGGGGGCCAACACACAGCCCTGTCTAAGGCCGTTCTCAATAGCAATTTTCGGAGTCAAGGAGCCCACGGTATCCTTTATGATCTGCGCCCAATTCCCTCTATGTAGCTCTTGAATTATAGCCAACAAGCCATCCGGAATGTTATATTTTTTCAAAGTCTCCCAGAGGCATTTACGATCCACTAAATCAAATGCTGCACGGAAGTCAACAAAGCAACAGTATAGCTTCCCTCTTTGCTCAATTGACTTCCGTGCTACTGCCCATAGGGCGAAGCAATGGTCGACAGTGGAATGGCCTTCCTTGAAGCCCCCTTGCTCTACCGGCACAATCGACCGCTGCTCCACCCAACCCTTTAGTCTGCCTAATATTATTTTCGCAAAGACCTTTTCCCCAATGTCCAGAAGATTGATTAATCTGTAATTTTTCGGGGCTTTCATATCTCCCTTCTTGTGTACAGGTCTAATTACTGCTCCTTCCAGTTCTTGGGGATTCTTCCAGAATCTAAAATAGCTAAAAACATGTATGACAGAAATTCAGCCCACCAATCTAATTGAGACTGTATTATAATAGCTGGGAGGTTATCAGGTCCTGCTGCTCTGGTTAGCTTTAACTTGTTTATGGTATTCTTCACATTTGCTACTGAAAAGTCTATTTTTAAATCTTCCACTAACCCGCTCCAATGCAGCAATTCACCTACTTTAGGTGCACTACGTGTGCCATACAGTTCCTTCAAATATTCTTCCCATGCGGTCTCTTCTACCACGCAGTTCATAGCCCCAACAGGTTGTTCTGCTGCTGTCTGTATCAGCTTCCAGAACTGCCGTATATTTTTTGTTTCAATGGTCTCCAACTGGTTTTCCCAGCACTTTTCGTTATAAACTCTTTTCGATCTACTAACTAACATTTTATATTCCCTTCTCAGTTTTTTGAGTTTTATAAATCTACCCAGGTCATATTTAACCCTGAGGATTCGTGATTCTTTCCTTATCTCCCTCTTCGTCTTTAAACATTCTTCAGAAAACCACTTAGCTTGCCTTGCCGGAGTTTTATAATGGTTTTTAACCCTAGTTTTCTTATTTTTTAATTCAACTCGGAGGCATTGCACCACCTGTTCTATTTTTCTCTCAAACCATTCCAGGTTCTGCCCTCTGACGCTTCCCAAATCTAGCTTCTGTTGTAATTTTGTCAACTTTGCTATATATTCGTCCATTAGTCTCGTTGTCACCCGCCTGGGTACTCAACTTGTTGTGGAATTACTGTGTCTCGTGGACTCAGATTCGCCAATCGGACCTCAATCTGCAAGGGGTTATGATCGCTACCTTCCCTTTGCCATACCCGGAAACCCTTTATTCGTGCAAAGTTCCAAGCAAAAGTAAAAGCGTAATCTATTGGGCAATTTTGTATACCTATTTTAAATGTTTTCTTGGCCGGGCAATCTTTCCCTATCCTTCCATTCAGGCAGAATAGGCCTTTTGTCCCCAAATACCTTCCTAAATTTATATCTTGCCTTGAGGGTACGCAATCAGGGAAGTTAGCCATCCTTATATCGTAAGCTTCCAATATTTCCATAAACCAAGGGTCTAGCTTATTAGGATCCAATTTATGATTAAAATCACTCATT
Source organism: Calotriton arnoldi (assembly GCA_963921515.1). Lineage (NCBI taxonomy): Eukaryota > Metazoa > Chordata > Amphibia > Caudata > Salamandridae > Calotriton > Calotriton arnoldi. The sequence continues at coordinate 282,732 of CAWUFW010003543.1, forward strand.
ATTAAAAACCTGTCAATGCCGTACTTATCACTTAGGGTATCCACATCTTCTTTAAAATGGCCCATCTCCACCCCATACTCCTCAGGGGACCCCCATTGCATAAAAACATTTATAAGGACCAGGTTTTCATGCTTTTTGTCTGTGACCAACAGGGATATCCTACATACAAGCAGCCATTTACATTTTACACTTTGGGGCAACACCTCCTTCACCACTTTAGTAGATAGAAGGGTCATAATCCCACCTGCTGGGCGTCCAAACTTTTTTTTCTTTGCGGGTCTGTGGAGTTGGACAAAGCCATCAATTGTAGGGGTTTTGTCGCATAGCCAAGTTTCCTGTAAACATATTATCTCAGCACTCTGGGCTAGTTCTTTTATACTTTCTTGTTTTACCAGTCCCCCTAGCCCGTTTATGTTCCAAGATACGATCTTAAGGCTATGCGACACCCCACTATCCTAGTCCACTTCATTTAAACAATCATCTTCCCCATTATACCACTGGGAGGGACCTGCAAGGCTACTTCCTTGGCTCCAATTCCCCCATTGTTTACAAATGTCTGAATTATTGACTACTATATTAAAATCTCCATTATCTTCCCCTTCTTCCTCTAGCACCCTCACCTGCCTCTTACCTAAACCTGCGTGACACTTTAGGAACCCTCCACCGGGTTGACTACCCCTCACTAATTCTCCATCTGGGATTATCCTTATCCCTTCCTTCAATACCTCACGCTCTGCTTTCCCAATTGCCACCTTTACCAAGTCGGAGGAAACTAACACCTTGGTAATTTCCTTCCCATTAGAGTTTTCTCTAAAACCCACCTGACGCAGGTCTTTAGTTCCAGTTCCTCTCAGACTCGGGCATTTTGAAAATGAGTATAAGAGTTGAGATCTATTTAGGGGTAAAATCTTCTTTATTTTTTCCCCCCCCTTCTCTGATTGTACAGGTTCAAAGTGTAACCACCTATTTCCTACTACCTCCATATCCACCTAAGGGGAATTCACACCTACTTGCCGTTTATTCTTCCTGGTGGCTACCATTGGTTTACTCTTGTCTTCTATTATTTCCCTAGCGTGAGTTTCTCTTCCGGAGTTTTTCCCCGGGGTTAGTGCTTTTGAGCTCACTCTACTGGGTTTCGTAGGGGGTTTTAATTGGACCTTCCTTAATCCCTCCGCTACACCCTTCATCCTTCCTTTTTTCGCTCCCTTCTTCTCTTCAACTTCCCTAGGATTCTGAGTGGGCTGCATCTCTTGGGGTACAATTTCTAGAGTGCCCACTTCATCCCTCCCTCTTTTTATTACTTTTACTTTCCTCTTCTTTTGCACCTTCCTTCGTATTCGTCTCACATAGTTGATAGGCCTATTACTAGCATATTCAGCCCATCTCTTAATCAGCATTGGACATTTTGAGATATATACATTCTGTGAGCCTTCTGGTATCACTGTGACCCCAGCGGGATCCGGAGACTGCGGGTCTTCAGATATCACTCTGACCCCAGAGGAATCCGGAGACCGCGAGTCAGGGCAGGTCTTATTATATTTGGCATGTGACCCCTAATTCCGTGTAGCTCACCCACAATCTTCTGGAGTTGCATTTTTTGGGTTTTTAAAATATCATTATTTAACATTGTCACTTGTAATAACCCTTGTAAAGTTCTTCTTTGCAACAACACCATTATGTCCAACATTGAAGCCGAAGGGGTTGCTGAAATGTCTAGGTCTAGTGTGGTGTTTCGCACAGATCCTTCTGTCATTTCTGTTCTCTGGATGTCAGGCTGCTCTAAGCTCTTATCCAAATTTGGCCTTATGGCTGTATCTGAAATATCAATCCCTGACCCCTCGGGGTTATTCACCATTGGGTCTGTGTTGGAAAACGGGGCAGTATCTGTGAGGCCTGCACTAATAACATGTCACATTTGTCCTTCACTGGGAACCAAACACCCTAGTGTAGCGCCTGACTCTCAGAGGGTAGCGTTGCAGAGCAGTCTAAGGCTTACTCAAGGGAGGTGGTGTGGGCTAGTAATCGCCATTACAGGTGCGCAGAAATAACACTCAATAATTGATTGTCCAGTCTGTACTTTGCTTTATAAAAGTAAGAGTACATTTATTAAACACACACACTACTCAATACTATTGATGGAGCAGAAAAATAAAAAATAAATTAACCCCTAACAAATTTTATAAATAATTAATAAAATGTTCGTTTAAATGTATTAATCAACAATGTACGTGAGGGAAGGATAACACGCAAGTACATGGGCTGAATAATCTATTAACGAATGTCTGTGTGTCTAATTATAACATAAAAATAATTGCGTACTAAATAAATAATAAATGCATGATTTGTGCTTCATAGAATATAAACGTGTCGTTGCAAAAACAATAGTGATGGTAAGTAAGGAACAGCTTAAATGTTGCTTTCTGCTAGGTAATAACTAATTGGGGTACGTAGATGACGGGAGGGAAACGAAAAGGCTATGTTTCTGTATTTTAAGTATGTTTTGTTTATTTCTAAATAGTGCTTCTAAGTATAAACGAGTGGCGATATAAAATGGCTGCCGGTTATTAAAGTGCGCATGTGCGGGGAAACGCGTGTCAAGGGAGAAAAGTTGGAGAAAAGCTAACCACGTGATGATGCTGAGAGGCTAGGATGCAAGAATGGTCAAGGCTGATGTGACCTAATTGACCTGATAGTGTGCCGTGGTGATCAGCAAAGAACCGTGGGAAACCGTTTTAAGAGAAAGGACAATGCTTGCAGAGTTCTCGAATGTATCGAAAGAAGTTACAAATGTACTGATCGAAGCGGATGGAAACATGTCTTGAACTGTGAGAAAGGAAATGAACATATACATTCCAAAGAACAAGTTGGATCCGGGAGAACTTGATTAAGAATGAATAGATGAAATGAATGGACCAATGAAAGAAAAGCGCGTTATTAATGTTGCAACAATTTAGTTAGCAAAGTTAGAATTAGGGTATAAGAGGGCCTACTCTTAGTGGGAGGGGGTCAGAGTTGGAGAGTCGCAGTCAGAGTCGGTGTTGGAGTTGGTGGCTTCCAGTGCTTGGTGGTCCAGATCGATCCATTTTACTGAGCGGGAGATGCTGAAAGACTGTTAGATGAGACGGGTTGCAGGTAGCTGATGCTGACGAGCTGAAGTTTCTGTTGCTGTCTTATTTTTCCAGTTGAGTATGAGAATCAGGTTATTTTTAATTCTTAAACTTAGGTTAGAAATCCTTAGGCTAAATTAGGAAAGATAGGCAGGTAATTAGGGTTTTGCTTCATGACAAAATTTCCTTTCTGCAATAAAATTGATTTTGCTTAATAAATATTTGAATTAATAATGAATGAATAATTGAATAAAAAGTCTAAATTCTTTCTCATGCTTTTAAAATTATTAAAAAAATTAAGATTCTTAATCAAACGACTCAGTGGTTATTTTACTAAATGATTGTGACACTGGTAATTGGTTATTGTGATTTAGCTGGTCTTAATCACTACAAACTGATTTCTTACTAGATGATCCATCGACAAACAATGAGCAGGAATATCTTAAGAAATAACTAAGAAAGCGATAGGTTAAAGTAATAAGGTATCCCGGCTCTTTCCAGCGGTACATAAATGATGTTTTTCATTTAGTTCTCATGTTTCTCCTAGGAGTATAGATTTTCGTAAAGGTGTAGAGGAAATCCAGGTGTGTGTGTGTGTGTGTGATAGGCGATGTTATGGGCCCCATCATCATGTGGATGTGAGAAAATATAAGTCGCCCCTGGATGACCGATAAGTGACCTAGGAGGAAAATAGTTTTTATTGTACGCGCTGCATCAGATTTCTTGGTAGCAGAGTTATGGTTTCTATAGATTAGTTTAGTGATTATTGATTATTGATTTGTTGATTATTTTTTGATGACTAATACTATATGTTGAGTCGTGTTATGTTATATGTGAGTTTTCACGCTTCTGGGATGTAGGAAGTGGAACACGTGTGGCAAGAGAAGTCACATGGAATTTGGTACATGGTCTGAATTCATTTTGGTAATAACACAGGTTGTGTTATGTTAGGGATTTTCTGTATGAAAGGTGTGTAACTGAGATAGCAAATCACGTTTTCTTGTGAAACTTTGGCCTTAATTCTCAGGAGCATAGTCTCCACATGTGTCTTAGCCCCAGAGAAACGAGTTAATTGTTTGCTTGAAAGAAGGGTAAGGTAGAGGGAAGTGCTACTTTATCGGCGAGAGTTAATAATTCTGTGGTAGGGTAGAGGTAAGCGCTGCCTACTGGAAATACAGGATTCTTGTGTAAAAGGACAAAGCTGTCACTTTTGTTTAGCGAATCAGACTATGGAATTGTTTTAATTGTTGTAACTAATGAAGAAACAGTGAAAAGAAAAATTGCCGATAATTTTTGTAAAGGAGGGGTAAAAGAGCAGGAGTGACATCGACAGTGCCGCGCTAGGATTGGATAGTGCGCTAGTCACGTGAACACAGAGTCAAGAGTGACGTAGAAAAGTGCCGCGCTAGGATTGGTTGGTCCGCGGACGAAGGGAATTGTTCTGATTGGTGCGTTAGTGTGAGTCGCGCTGTGATAGGTTGAAGTTCCGTACACAGAACAGTGCTGGTTTGAAGAGAAAACCAATCGAAAACATGCCGTATTACGAGTATGAAAGGGAGAGAACGTCATGGACGACAAAAATAAAGAATTTCTTTAAGAAAGACAAAAAGGTTGTGACTAGAGAGGGACAAGTAATTCCTCCGCCGAAATCAGCAGCTTCACATATGATGCTGAAATATGGATATCATACATGCATATGGTTGGAAAATTGGGCAAAGTATACGAAGAATGATGGTGCATTAGCTTTCCCTGAGAATGGTTCATTTAGTGTAGCGGTTTTGCGAAATTTGCGAGAAAAGATGACAAATCTAGAACCTAGACCTAGACCGACACAGTTTGAAGCATTGACGGAATGGGAGGATGAGATGTATGAGCGAGAGAGATTCAGAGGTTTAAGAGATCATGAGTTTATGCCTGGAAGAATGTGGGGAATAAATCATGAGGATAGAATAAAACGATGGAGATGTGCTAACATGACAGGAGGTTTGTTTCCGGCTTTTACAGTTGAGGAAGAGACTAAGAGAAAACGTACTGAGAAAAAGAAACATATGGAGAGGGAGAAATATATGCATGAGAGTGAAACGGATGATGAATTGCTGGAAGATATTTTAAATAGAAATCCACCTCCGTATCAGCAGAGTTCTACAGTGGTGACACCAAATGCGCCGCTAATAGAGACTGTGCGAAATAAAAGTCCGGTAAAAAGAATTGAAATAAATAGGTCACAAGATCAAATAAGAACTTCACAAAATGAAGGAGTAGAAAGTGACAATGCAAGTGAATTAGCAAGGACAACAAAAGAACTGACTGAGAAAATTAGGGAATTAACGAAAAACATGGAAGCTGTGACTGTACCTGTAACAATAGGTCCAGTAATACCAGTTTTTGAGAATCAGAAAATTGATGAACGGTCCTTAGTGATTCCTATGAGTTCACAATTTCAGAGAGAAAAAGAAAGGATGGAACCAAGTGCAAGTACAAGTAATTTGGCTAGTACTTACAGACCAAGTCCACCTACAAATTTGACTGTGAATGAGTGTAATGGTAGGAAAATGCATATGGTAACAGAATCTGCAACAGAGACTCCTGAAAAGAGTGGTAATTGGATAGAACTAAATAATACACCCATAGGTCCGACACCTGATGAGTTAAATGAGTGGATGAAGGCATTTAAAATAAAAGAACCAGAAGAAAAACCATTAGATGTAATTAGGTTAAAAATTGACATGGAAGAATTAATTCTAGGAACGATTGGTACAGAAAAGATAAAAAATTACCAGGATGATGAAATAATGTTTCTGTGCAAAAGTATTACATGGAGAGCAAAGAATTTACATGACAAACTAGAAGAGATAGCCAGTGAAATTGGAATAGATTTTGTGAAAGTGAAAACATTGCAGAAACCCTACAGAGTAGACTTTTGTGAGAAAGATATTGAAAACTTGAACACAGCAGGAAGGCTGACACAGATAAAAGAGTTAATTGTTTTACTGAGAAAATGGGGTGATGTGGACAGATGGAAAGTTAGATGGACGAAAAAGAATGAGAAAACTACAGACAAAGCTTCTTTGGCTTTTATGATAACTGAAAAAGAACCTGTTGCAAGAGAATACCCTATGAGAGAAACTCCAGGTGGTAGTTATGTGCATGTTCCCTGGACTAGGCAGGATATACTGTCATTTACAAATGAATTTCCGAAGCTGAGAGAGAAACCAGTTGAATGGTACCGACAAGTAGAGAGGTTTGTGAAGGTTTCAAAAGTGTTGTGGATAGATTTAGATGGATTGTTTGACATAGTGGTGCCAACTGATTTGTGGTCTGAGTGTAAAATTACAGTTGACTGGCCAACTACAGAATATCCAAGAGATCCTAAGACAGGAGCTCCAGGTCCTGAGGTGATGAGGAAGTACGATAAGGTGATTACCTTTTGAAAAATAAGATTCCTCCTAAAGAAACAGATTGGGTAAAAATCGATAGAACTACACAGGAAAGTAAGGAGTCTGTACATGCCTATTATGAAAGGTTGTTGTTGGTTTTCAAGCAGTATAGTGGATATGAGGAGTTGAGTGAAAAAGATATGAGTCATTTCGTATACAGATTTGTGTTTGGGCTGAAACCAGAGATTAGTGAAATAATTAAACAGCATATGATTAATTGGCAAATTGGCACGGTAGATGAGGTACTGAGGTATGCTAAGTATTGTAGTGATGATATTGAGAGTAGACAGCGTAAATTGAAAGAGAAGGCAATGTGGGCACAGGTGAAAGTGGCAGAAAAGCAAGAAGCTCAATTGGACAATAATAGTGGGAATGAAACAGGACAGAATAAATCGCGACCTAACATAGGTAAAGGGAAAGGTCAAGTGAGTCTAGAGGAGGCAAAGAAGAAATGGCCCTGTCATAATTGCGGAAAATTAGGGCATTGGAGAAACGAGTGTAAGTTCCCACCTAAACCTAATCCGGAAAATCAATCATTAACTCCACAGGTGCAGAATGAGGTAGTTGTTCAACAAGGTCAGGTGCCACAACCACCACTTCCCAACACTGTTAACCAGCAAAGATACAGTACAGAAACAGGATTCTACGGAGGAGAGCAGGTAACACAGTTGCCGCGAGCAGCTAACATTTCTCAGTATTGGTTGCGACAGAGTGAGGATGAGGCGGATGAAAGTTCATGACGGTGCCTAGGAGAGGGAAAAGAGTGCGTACTTGGCGCAACTCTAGAGGTAGATCAGTCTGGTCCCTTTGTGGATGGAGAAGTGAATGGTGCAAATGTAACATTCCTTGTCGATACTGGAGCTACCCGTTCTACTGTTAGATCAGTGGAAATTCCAAACCTTCCTCTCTCAGGTGAATACATCCAAGTAGTAGGAGTAGCAAATCAGCAGATTAAAACACCACTTACTGAATTAGTGGAAGTAAAAATTGGTTCTTTTAGCAAAATGCATAGATTCGTAGTGTGCGATTGTAGTCCTGTAAATCTCTTAGGTCGTGACCTTTGTGCAAAATGAATTGCACAATTTATTGTACGCCAGATGGAATTGGATTTCAAACCCCAGATGAAGATGTATTGTATAAAGTAACACTGATGAATCAGGAACCTGAAATGAGTGGTTTGTTTCCTGCATTTGATGCAGAAAAACTTCCAAAAGAACTGAAAAATACAGTGAAAGAAAATGTGTGGGATTTTACAGGAGAAGATATTGGATTAATGAAAGAAGTTGATCCCGTAAAAGTAACAGTAAAAGAAGGAACAACTTACCCAAATACGCCACAGTATAAATTGACTCCAGAAATAATTGAAGGAATAACTCCTGTAATAAATAAAATGATCGAACAGGGAATTCTAAAAGAAATAATGAGCAGTCCATGTAATTCACCTATTATGGGACTGAAAAAGCCAAACGGAACATATAGAATAGTACAGGATTTGAGAAAGATCAACAAAATAGTTGTGCCTTGTTGTCCAATAGTGCCAAACCCTGCAGTAATTCTATACCAAATTCCACACGAAGCTGAGTGGTACACAGTGATAGATTTGTGTCACGCATTTTTCTCTATTCCTTTGCATCCAGATAGCCAGCCATTATTTGCGTTCCGGTTCGGAGAGCGTATTTTGGCATGGTGCCGAATTCCTCAGGGGTATACAGAAAGCCCCTCAATCTTTAATCAGATTTTAAAGAAGTCCCTGGAAGATTTGAAAATGCCAGAAAAGTCAGTGATGGTGCAGTATATCGATGACCTGTTGGTGGCATCGAAAACAAAAGAAGCATGTGTAAGTGATACAATTGCTTTACTGAACCATCTAGAGAAAAGAGGACATAAAGTGTCCCTTCGAAATTGCAATTTTGCCAAAAAGAAGTCCAATATTTAGGGCATAAAATTGAGAAAGGAGTGCGAAAGATAGCGACAGAAAGAGTAAAAATGATTCAAGGAATGAGAGCACCAATGACGCAAAGAGAGGTAAGAATGTTTCTGGGAATGGTTGGATATTGCCGACAATGGATAAGTGGTTTTTCCTTGATTGCTAAACCATTACAAAAACTGACCAAGAAGGATGTAAAAGATCCTTTTGAGTTGAATGACGAAGAAATGAAATCTTTCAAAGAGTTGAAAAAGAAATTGTGTGAGGCCCCTGCTTTAGGAATGCCTGACTATGAAAAGGATTTTGAATTGTACTGCAGTGAAAGAGATGGATGTGCATTTTCAGTACTGGTACAAAAACATGGAACAATGAAGAGACCAATTGCTTATTTCTCAGCTGTTTTAGATCCTATAGCAAAAGCGTTGCCTGGATGTCTGAAAGCTGTTGCTGCTACTTGTGTAAGTCTGGAACAAAGTGAAGGTATAGTGATGGGGTATCCACTGAGAGTATATGTTCCCCATTCAGTAGAAATTCTTTTGACAAGAACAAAAACACAGTACATGACACATAGTCGGCTGACTAAGTACGAAAAAGTAATCTTGAGTGCAGAAAATGTGACCATAGATAGATGTATGAATGTGAATCCTTCGACATCATTGCCAGATGAAGAGAGTATAATTGAACAAGATGAAGTAGATCATGATTGTCTGAATGTGCTGGAATATTGCACAAAACCAAGAGCTGACATAAAAGATGAGCCTTTAAAGGAATCAGATTATGTCATGTTTGTGGATGGCTCATGCTTGAGAACGAAAGAAGGAGTTTTAAGCGCAGCTTACGCAGTGTGCACAGTGGCAACTGTGATGGAAGCGTCTTGTCTGAAAGGAATAAGGTCTGCCCAAGTTGCAGAACTGATTGCTTTGATTCAAGCATGTAAGTTGGGAAGAAATGTACGAGTTACGATTGTGACCGATAGCCAGTATGGTTTCGGTATCGTGCATGATTTCGGTCAGATTTGGTCACAAAGAGGTTTCTTGACGTCTGCAGGAACACCTATCAGAAATGGAGATTTTGTTAAGAAACTGCTTGAGGCGATACAGCTGCCTAAGCAGATAGCTGTAGTGAAATGCAAGGCACATAAGAAAAATGAAGATTACATAGCTGTCGGTAATAATTATGCGGATGAGATAGCCAAATACTGTGCAGAGAACATGGTATCCTTAAACAAGAATCGCGAAAGGGAGCATATCTCTTCTCCTTTGCTTTTTACTAACACTGTCGAGACATGGGATGAGGTGAGACAGTTACAGGAAGCTGCAAATGATGAGGAAAAAGATTACTGGATAAAAGCAGGATGTAGAAGACAAGAAAACAATGGTGTGTGGGTTTACAGAGATGAAAGACCAGTTATGCCTGATAGCATGATTGCAGACATGGCACGGATGTACCATGGACAAGCTCATATTGGGAGAGATGCAATGATCAGACTTTTTAGACAAACATGGTATAACCCAAAATTCAGAGCCATAGCTGAAAGTCTTTGTCAAAGATGTCTTATTTGTCAACAGTTTAATCCAGGAAGAAAGACAATAGTGAGTCTAGGAACAATAGGACGAGAAGGAGGTCCGTTCACTAGAATGCAATTAGACTTCATCGAAATGCCCCTTGTAACAGACTAAAATATGTTCTAGTGGTCGTCTGTTTGTTTTCTCGTTGGGTGGAGGCATACCCCACTAGAAGGAATGATGGAATAACGGTAGCAAAACTTATGCTGCGAGAGTTCATTCCAAGGTATGGTTTTCCAGTCACGGTTGAGACAGATAGAGGAACACATTTTCAAAATGAGTTGATCCAATTGATTTGTGAAGCATTAAGTATTAAACAAAAACTGCATTGTGCATACAGACCAGAGGCTTCTGGGGTAGTAGAGCAAATTAATGGAACAATTAAGAACAGGTTAGGAAAAATGTGTCAAGCTACAGGACTCAAATGGCCAGATGCACTGCCCCTTGTCCTGATGACCATCAGAAGCATTCCTGAAAAGAAAACTGGACTTAGTCCTCATGAGGTGATCATGGGACGAGCAATGAGACAAGCACAAGTACCTGTCAACAAGTTATTGACTATAACTGATGATCTAGTACTGGATTATTGCAAAGGACTGGCTGATGTGGTGCGTTCTGTGTTTCATCAGGTTGGACCGGATGCGACCACTCTTGAAAGAAAACCAGCCCACGACTTGAATCCAGGAGACTGGGTCCGCATAAAAATCCACAGGAGAAGAAACTGTCTAGTTCCTCGCTGGGACGAGCCACGACAGGTAATCCTAGTGACAACAACTGCAGTCAAGTGTGCAGGAGTGAAGAACTGGGTCCATGCCAGTCACACAATTAGAGTTCAAGAACCTGCAGATCGACATGTGAGTCGACGTCTGGAAGTGTGGGATAAGAGTTCAACGACTGGGACAAAAGGAATAAGAGAAAGGGTGCCAGAACTTGAAGATCGACCTGAAAGTCGACATCTGGAAACCCCAACTGCAAGCACTTCTAGAGAGGAAGAGGAAGAAGAAGAAGAAGGAAGAATTTCAGAAATTCCAGAACCTGAAGATCGACCTGTAAGTCGACATCTGGAAATATCTGACACGAGTTCAGGATCTGATGATTCAGTTGCAAACTGTGAAGAATTTCGAAGGAGAACTTGGGGATATAAACCAATTAGAGAAGAGAATGAACAAGAAAATGATCTAGATGAGCAACCAAGTACAAGTTATGGTGGAAATCCTTCAAAAGTAATATTAATAGACAAAGTAGGGAAAGAGACAAATAAAAAGTTAGAAAATCGAGAAGAACCCCGAGGAGCAATAGGGACAGATAGTGAAACAAAAGAACAGGGAAAATTAGAAGCAGAGAGTGAGGAAAATACCAATTCGGAAGAACACCGAGGAGGGACAGTAATAAGGGAACACAAGAAGGAGAAGACAGATCCACCAGTAAGAGAAGATGAGATCATAAGCTTCAAAATAAGAGACAATTGTGAAAAAGTTGAAACAGAATCTGAAGAAAGTGGAGAAGAAGAGAAAACAAAAACTGAATCAAGAAAAAGAAACTGGAAATCAGAAAGAGGAGAAAAAGAAGGTGAAGCCAAAAGGCCAAGAAAAGGAGACAATTGGCCCAGCAACTATATAAGAAAATTGAGATACAGAATAATCAGAACTGGAGAAAAAAGTGCTGAACAGGTGAATGAAATAACAAGTCAAAAGGAACAAGAAAAGCCAAGTGGAAAACGACTGCAAAAGTCTAAAAGAACAAAGAAAGTGAATTCAAAGTACAAGTCACCTGAGTGGTTGTACATTGCTCTAACGGATTACAAAGAAGAAGGAAACACTCACGAGTACCCGAGACTAAGAAACCGAATGGGTAAAGGTGAGATGCAACAAACCTAAAGTGAAGACTTAAAGTGCTTCTGCCGGATGTGACAATTTTACTGGATATGACAAATCACCGGATGTGACAACGAAAGAATTCTGGAAAGAATTAAAAGAAAGTACCAAGCAAAGACTTTTGAAAGCAGAGTGGCATCTAAGTCATTTCTGAGGTGTAGTGACACAATTTTCTGAAACTTAACAAAAAGATAAAAGTAAAATGGAAAATACTAGAGATAGAAGAGATAAATGTGAGTTTGTAAAAAGATGGTGTAAAATGTGCTGCTTTTGTACAGGTTTATTAATGACAGTATGGATAGTTTTAGCAATCACAATTCCTATTAGTTTAGCTGTAATAGAAGCAAAGAATGATACTAAACCAGAAAAAGAAACTAATATTAAAGAACCAGTTATTTTAAGAAGTAGTGCAGAATTACATAAGGATAAGTCAGTAACAGACTTTTCTAAAAATGTTTTTACAAAATTGTTGTACGAATATGTAGAGACAATGGATGTGAGAGATTGTTATGTTTGTATGCAGTTGCCTGCATCAGTGTCAGAAGGTGTGACTTATCATCACCTACCTCTAACTTATGGAATAACCTGTAGTGTCATAGCAAGTTTATTTTATAAAACAGGTAGATTAGAGTTTTATTACACTGATATAGATAAGATTTTTGCAAATGTTCCTGTAGTTCCAGAACTTAACAAAGTAAAACAAGCAAGGGTTTTAGGAGAATTCTTTTAGAGCATAGAAAATTAACATTAGAAGAAATAGCTAAAAACAACCTTACCTGTGAGTTAAAGAAAGAAGAAAAGGTATTTTTAGAAATGGTTGAAGAAAGAAGAATGAAATTTCAAAGAGAAGCAATAAAAGAGGAAGGAACACATCTGTGGACGTTTGAGGAAGGAAATCATGAAGGGAAAAAGATAAATGCAGCAATGACATTAGATTGGCCGCAAACAGGAAAGTTGTGTATTAGAAGAAATAAGACAGTCTATGACAATTATTTTGTAGGTTCCAGTATCTGCCATGACAATTATCAAATTTTGGGAGGTTGGGGATTCAAAGGTGGAAAAGATCCAATATTTCCAGGTATCTATTATATTTGTGGGAATAGAGCTTATTACAGGTTACCGGACCATTGGTATGGAACTTGCTATGTAGGCCTGGTCTTTCCAAAAATCTTTCATATGGACAGAGAAGAAAAAGGAACATACAAGATGATTAATAGCTTTACACGTAGAAAGAGGGAAAGTTTTTCAGAAATTGTAGGTGATATTTTTGGAGCATTAATACCAGCAGTGGGAATATCTTTGAATGCATTTAAAATTCGGAAGTTATCCACAGTAGTAGATCGTTTGTCTACAGATACTGCGGGAGGGTTCTTGATGGTAAATACCGAAATGGTTGCCATGAGAGCTATGGTGATGCAAAATCGGCTTGCCCTTGATATTCTTTTGGCAAAAGAGGGTGGAGTCTGTGGAATGCTGAAAGTCCAACATTGTTGCACTTACATTCCTGATAAAAGTGAAAATATACAAAAGTATATTACAAATATTACAAATTTGCACAAAGAACTAGTTCCACTGGAGGTTGAAAGTGTCTTGGGAAAACTTGGTAGAGGGTTTTCTTCAGTAGCAAATTGGTTAACAAGAATGAGTAGACTAATGATAGGGAAAGTTATAATAATAGCAACTGTAGCAATATTGTTAGCCATGGTGTTGAAAATTGTAATAACGTGTATAAAAAGAAAAGTAAGACAAAATAAGATAAAAAGAAATAACAGAATAATGAAAGAGAGAGAGAGAGAAATGGGTGAAATTGAGTTAGAGAAAATGAAAGAAAGCATGTATAAAGAGACAAGAAGACAAGATGAAATGGAAACAGATGTGTAACTAACAAAAAGCAAAAGGATGAAAGACATATGCTGCCTGAAAAAGAAGTATAACTTGGTTTTTATGTGGTGATTTAAAAATCACCAAAGGGGGAGTTGATGGAGCAGAGAAAATAAAATTGTTTTAACCCCTAACAAATTTTATAAATAATTAATAAAATGTTCGTTTAAATGTATTAATCAACAATGTACGTGAGGGAAGGGTAACACGCAAGTACATGGGCTGAATAATCTATTAACGAATGTCTGTGTGTCTAATTATAACATAAAAATAATTGCGTACTAAATAAATAATAAATGCATGATTTGTGCTTCATAGAATATAAACGTGTCGTTGCAAAAACAATAGTGATGGTAAGTAAGGAACAGCTTAAATGTTGCTTTCTGCTAGGTAATAACTAATTGGGGTACGTAGATGACGGGAGGGAAACGAAAAGGCTATGTTTCTCTATTTTAATTATGTTTTGTTTATTTCTAAATAGTGCTTCTAAGTATAAACGAGTGGCGATATAAAATGGCTGCCGGTTATTAAAGTGCGCATGTGCGGGAAACGCGTGACAAGGTAGAAAAGTTGGAGAAAAGCTAACCACGTGATGATGTTGAGAGGCTAGTATGCAAGAATGGTCAAGGCTGATGTGACCTAATTGACCTGATAGTGTGCCGTGGTGATCAGCAAAGAACCGTGGGAAACCGTTTTAAGAGAAAGGACAATGCCTGCAGAGTTCTCGAATGTATCGAAAGAAGTTACAAATGTACTGATCGAAGCGGATGGAAACATGTCTTGAACTGTGAGAAAGGAAATGAACATATACATTCCAAAGAACAAGTTGGATCCGGGAGAACTTGATTAAGAATGAATAGATGAAATGAATGGACCAATGAAAGAAAAGCGCGTTATTAATGTTGCAACAATTTAGTTAGCAAAGTTAGAATTAGGGTATAAGAGGGCCTACTCTTAGTGGGAGGGGGTCAGAGTTGGAGAGTCGCAGTCAGAGTCGGTGTTGGAGTGGGTGGCTTCCAGTGCTTGGTGGTCCAGATCGATCCATTTTACTGAGCGGGAGATGCTGAAAGACTGTTAGATGAGACGGGTTGCAGGTAGCTGATGCTGACGAGCTGAAGTTTCTGTTGCTGTCTTATTTTTCCAGTTGAGTATGAGAATCAGGTTATTTTTAATTCTTAAACTTAGGTTAGAAATCCTTAGGCTAAATTAGGAAAGATAGGCAGGTAATTAGGGTTTTGCTTCATGACAAAATTTCCTTTCTGCAATAAAATTGATTTTGCTTAATAAATATTTGAATTAATAATGAATGAATAATTGAATAAAAAGTCTAAATTCTTTC
Source organism: Calotriton arnoldi (assembly GCA_963921515.1). Taxonomy (NCBI): domain Eukaryota; kingdom Metazoa; phylum Chordata; class Amphibia; order Caudata; family Salamandridae; genus Calotriton; species Calotriton arnoldi. The sequence goes on from CAWUFW010003543.1 coordinate 297,862, forward strand.
TCATGCTTTTAAAATTATATAAAAATTAAGATTCTTAATCAAACGACTCAGTGGTTATTTTACTAAATGATTGTGACACTGGTAATTGGTTATTGTGATTTAGCTGGTCTTAATCACTACAAACTGATTTCTTACTAGATGATCCATCGACAAAACAATGAGCAGGAATATCTTAAGAAATAACTAAGAAAGCGATAGGTTAAAGTAATAAGGTATCCCGGCTCTTTCCAGCGGTATATAAATGATGTTTTTCATTTAGTTCTCATGTTTCTCCTAGGAGTATAGATTTTCGTAAAGGTGTAGAGGAAATCCAGGTGTGTGTGTGTGTGTGTGATAGGCGATGTTATGGGCCCCATCGTCATGTGGATGTGAGAAAATATAAGTCGCCCCTGGATGACCGATAAGTGACCTAGGAGGAAAATAGTTTTTATTGTACGCGCTGCATCACTATGCACCAATTTACATAAGCTGTTGGAATTACTTTGTGACATTGCATAACATCTCCACACCTCCCGCAGGGGGGGGGGTGGGGTCTAGTACCACCACTCCCAAGTATGCACATCATCTTGCCCCCTAATGCCATGGGTTGACACAACCTGGAGCGAGGGCCTTGCCAACTGGCACCATCCCAGTGGCGACCCCCCATCATCTCAACAAGCATTAGAAATAGGTGCCCCTGCCCTGGGGACACAGAACCCTGACTGAACATTGTATACTGACCATACAGTATGCACCTCTACATCTTAGTAGCTAACAGTCTGGGTTGTTCCTCCCCTAACGCAGTAGCAAGAATACATATTTGGGGCATCACTTTAAATGAGGTACTTATCTTAGCTGATAACAGTTGTAATGCATTGCAATTAAAGCCCCTAAAAGGCATCACAGTTGAATCACAGGATTAAGCATATACAGCCAGACACCCTAGCAGGAATGTCTAACAACATAACCCCACTTTGCTTATGATTCTACCTCACGCAGGTACTTCACATTACACATGTGCCTTTCAGTCCCTCTATAAAGAAATAACATGGTTAAATGCATTTGTGGTGCAATTACACCTCTTCACCTCCAGAGGATGCCCTTCTCCAGACATCCCCAACTCAGCCCTTCACACCTTGAGGCAGTCCCTAAGGAACCCCCAGCTGCAGAACAAAAGTTCCAGCCATGGGGATGCTGATGACACCTGGCTGAGCCCTTGAGGGGTTATTCTTTGTAAGTTCCCAGAGACTTAGGGAGGGATGTTCCATTTTCGTGCTGGGGGCGACTGTGTTGCTCCTGCAGCTCCCCCTGCACCTAGGCACTCATCTTGCAGTGACCCCATCCTCCTGGGGCCACCACAAGCCAATGAAAAGCAGCTTTCCCCTGCAGGCCAGTCCGGGCCTGCAAGGCATTATGGGGCGCTTCTCCTTAGCCCCGCATATTATAGCAGCTGCTCTCCCGCTGCTTCGGGGAGAGCCGCAACGTAGCCCTCCGGCCGCGCCCTGATTCGGTGGAGGGTCCGGTCCCACCCGGACCCCCAGGTGAGCGATGGCAGCTCGGGGAGCCCACCCCCGGCTAGTCTGATGGTTTTTCGGGGGCCCGGTCCCACCCGGGACCCTCACTGCAGGCTCGATGGAGAGCCACTCGGGGAGCCCACCCCCGGTGGTTCCCGCCGGCTCCCCGACTGGCCAGCACCCTCGCGTGCTGCCGCGGGAGCCGGCACCCATCTTCTGGTCTGCCCGCTCAGGCGGGCAGACACGAGGCTGCTTCCCCGCTCCAGCGGGTCTCCAGGGGAGTGCGATGGCACTCCCCCTGCCTTCCCGCTACTGAGGGGGAGTGTGGCGGCACTCCCCCCTCCTCCATTCGGGGCCCGGAGATGGGGTCCCGGGCCCCCGAACATCTTCGAGGGGGGCGCGATGGCGCTCCCCTCACTCCGGAGTCCTCAGGGGCAGGGTGGGCTCCTGGCAGCCCGGTTGGGGCCATTTTCACGGGGAGCGCGACGGCGCTCCCCAACTGGATTTCTCCCTCTTCGGGGCCGGGAGTTGGGATCCTGGGCCCCTGGACAATCTTCACGGGGAGCATGATGGCGCTCTCCAGGCTTTGTCTTCTCCCGCGAGGGGGGACTCCTGTGGCTTCGGGTGGCCAGGGTGGGCTCCTGGCACCCCCCCCTTTGGATAAGTTCACAGGGAGCGCAACGGCGCTCCCCGACTTTCTCTTCTTGTGGGGCAGCCCCCGGGACCTGACCCACCCCGGGGGCACATATTGGACCAGCGGCGGAGCCCCACACGCTTTGTCGTCGGTCCCTGCAGAGGTCAAAGGTCGCCTACCTTCTGGGGGGCATATCTCGGCCCCCAGGCGACCGATCTGCTCCATTCTGGCCTCTTCTCGCTCCTGGTGGCCAGCCCTAGCCACTGGGAGCCCTTTCCTTCTCCCTCCTGGTCTCACGGAGGGGGGATTCAGCAGGGAGCTGTCTTCACTGGCTCCCTGCACCAGCCTCTCACCTGGCTCTTCTCCTGGGCCTCTCTTCTCCTTGCACAGAGGCCCAGGCTTCTGCTCACTGGTCCTGGTCTCCCCTTGTGGCGCAAGTCAGGGTCCTGGGCCAGTCGGGAGGTTCTTCCTTCCAGCTGCCCTTGGTGCCAGGCTCCAGCACCAGTTGTCCTCAGCAGACCACACCCCAGAGAGAGCTCCTCTTCCTGTGCAGACTCTTTTTAAAGAATGGGGGGAGGCTGGCAGGAAGTCTCTGTTTGCCCTATCACACAGCGACACATCACCTCTCTGCCCCTGTTCCCTCCTTCCTGCCCAGGCCTCTGGGTTTGTTCAAAATGGCGTCGTCCAGGGGTCTCATGCCACATGGTCTCTGAGAGTCCCTTCCCCCCTCGCTGCCTTCTCTCCAGAGCAGCTTGGTGCCTGGCACCAGGTGTCAGCTGCTGATGGATGAACCTGTAGCTCCACCCATCTTCTCTTCTTGGAGTGGAGGCCTTCGCCCTTGTGCAGGGCTGGGCCTCTGAGGCTACAGCTTGGGGAGGAAGGTCATTAATTCAGCCTGGCAGGGTCAGCCCCAGCCAGGCCCTGGTTATGAGCTGACTCAGAGAAATATGACATTTCTGGATGACCCAAAAGCAGCACAACTATGACTCTGGACTCTGCAGAATACCTCTTCTCACATAAGTTACAGTGGACTTTAGTGCGTGTCTGGAATTTGTAGGCCCTAGGAAAGTGAAACTAGCCCATGTGCTCCCCATCCTCATAGGAGAGTAATGGAGTGAAAACAGTAAAGCACACTGGCTTTCCCTCAAATGTTTCTTCCCATTGTATAAAGCCTATTCCATGTCACCACCCAGTTCTGCATAACTCCTGCCACACCATTCACCTTGTAGCTGCTCCTGGGCTGCGCACGCCAGGAATCTCCCCTGTGCAGCCCTTACACTTGTGCACATGCATGTACACACGTGTCCGCATGTAACCAGCCCAGTGCCCCTTACTCTGGCGGCAGCGCAGCGGCCTACTCGTGCCAGGAGGACACCGGTAAAATACACATGCAGTCCCTTTCATCATGAGTTCACTGTGGGTGAGTTCCAACTTATGAGGCTCTCCCACAGTAAAAGCTCAACAAATAGGTGTTCAAAAAACAAAAAATCCGGGCGGCTCAGATGGTCAGAACCACCTTCTGACACACGCCGCGCCCAGCTGATTCCTACAGGGAAGAAATAGCCACTCTACATGGGTATTCTTCCCATAATCAGCGATAACTAGTTATAAGGGGTTCTGACCAGACCCCCCTTACTCAACAGTTATCCGCTCAGACCACCTACTCCTCCCATCCAGGTGGAGAAGTGTGGCTCAATGGTTAGAGCGGCAGACCCTGATGCAGAGATCTGGCCCGGGACCAGGGTTCAATTCCCACCTCGGCGGGTCTTGGGCTCAATTTCCTCGGACCTGATAATTCTCGCCTCGGTGCCTATTCTAATCATGGGTCCCACTCTGCAACTCTGGGCAATAGCTTGCTTAATCTCCACAACGGCCCCACCAGCGCTGGGATGCCTGCCTTCACCTTGGGGGTGCCCAGGAGTGGACATTTCACAGGGAAAAGCCAGGAAGGGTTCCACAGCGGTATGCGTACAGCGCCAGGACACCCCTTTGGGGGTATAAGTGCGCTTTACAAGTACGAATTTCATTTCATCCATGAGACCTCCACCCATGATAGGGATCCCAGACTACCCTAAGAACCCTCCGGGTTCTAGGTTAGATACCTCCAGGTCACTCACGGTCTACATGGACTCAGCCTAACTAGGCACACCTTTGCCCTTGGTCATGCAACACTATGCCTACCATGTCTCTGGACAAGGGTGCAGTGCCTTAGCAACGATGCGGTCTTCTGGGATAGGTCTACATCCAATCCCCTGGGTCACTAGCTGGTCTTCCTTCCGGAGTTTGTTCCAACCAGTACCCTCTCTCCTTTTGGTACTTGCACCCCAAAGATGCAACCTCTCTGGACCCTCACCCTCAGCCTGCCGCTGGGGACATTCAGCTGCCACCACCCTTTCGGGATGACTGTCTTCCCTAAAGAAAGCACAGCCATTCGTACTTTCCCGACACACAGAAAAGCACCTTTGGCCACTGGCCTGGCTCCCTGATAGGACCTCAGACCAGCCTCACTACCACACTGGCAGTGCCCGGGAGGAACACTGAGGGTGCCTCGTCAGACATCCTACAGCTCATTCCCCCCGTCAGTAGCTCCACACTGAAACTACCCCAGGAACCTAGACCCCTTCCTTGTTCTCCGCTGCGAGAACAGGGCCTATGCACCCTTCCCTCCGAGAGGCGCGCTCTCTTCCCGGAGTACCATTAGAGAGCCTGTGGGCCCCGAGTTAGCTACACCCAGGCCCACCTCTCATGGATCTCCCCGGTCTCCCAGCAGCACCTTGGGAGACCGTCCAGGGACCCTCATGATCCCTGGATGGCCTGCACCACCCCTTCTGAAGAGCAGGGTCCCTTCACTTAAGATAGGCCCCACCTGCCTTCAGGGTAGTACTACCACACTCAGCCAGGGACCCTAAAGATCCCGGCTAGGCCTGCACCACCCCTTTGGGAAGCACAGGGTCCCTTCACTTAAGATGGGCCCCACCTGTGTTATGGGTGGTACTACCTTGCAGAAGTCCACCTCCTGCATCGAGCTAGGGGAACACCCCCATGCTCCTGGTCCTCGGGCCCAAGTCCCACAGGACCTACCTGGCTGGTCACCGGCTAGGCATCGCCCCAGCCACCACTTCAGGTTCACAACACCAGCTCCAGAATGACATCCTGTTGCTTCCTTGGGTAACCGCCTACCTGACCCTGACACCTCAGGGTCCACCACTAACCCTTCACCTGGAATTTAGGGAGCACATCATCCCCTCTCAGATCTCCACTGGGTCAGTTACCTAGCCCACCTAGTGTACCTAGGGGCTACCACTACAAATCCTGTTCGAGAACTACCCTCCTTTGGGGCCACCCCCACCAGGGACCACTCCTGGGTTGCTCACCTTCCCCACCAGTTAACCTGGGGGGCCTGCCGGACCCACAACTCTACCACACCCTCCTCCCACCGTGGGAAAAGTTTCTTGGGGTCCCCCACCATGGGAACCCCTGGGGTGTTACTACCTGGGGTAAAAAACCCTCCTGCCCCACCCTTCCAGTGGTTTTGGCCTCCGCCAATGGCAAGAAAACTTCTGGGGCCCCTTCTGTGGAAACCCTCCCTGCCCTTAAAAAGCCCGGGAATCTCCCTGGACCCCCTACCTCTCCTGTACCCCCAAAGGTCAATCCACCCCTACACCCCCATCTGTGATGTAGGTATCAGTTGCTGTCCCTATCTCTTGAGGAGACACCCTCCTCATGCAGGTTCCTTGATTCCAGCGAGATCTAAATTCATGGGGTCAGGGCCCCAATATTTATATCCCAAATTCCTTTGTTCTCTGAAGGCAGAGAGGCCTTTGCCTAGTCCAAACCAGTTCTGGAGCACTTTGTTGACAAGTCTCCGTCCCTTCTTTCAGAGAGTAGGCCAGGGACATCAGACGCACCACAGGAGGTGGAGCCAGCATTGTGGAGGGAAGGCACTGTCCTACTCAGGGCCCAGGTGCAACTCCTCCCACCCATCTACATGTAGATCTTGCTATTCAGCCCTGTGCTGACTCACCCTGTCTCCTGGCATCCCCCAGCCCCTGTCACTCACACTCCAGACAAGGAATACACAACCTCGCAGAGGCAGGCTTGGATGGTTAGACAAGAAAATACCCACTTTCTAAAACTGGTATTTTCAAACACAGAATGTTAAAACCAACTTCACTAAAAGATGCATTTTATCATTCTGAGTCCAGGCATACTAAACTCGAATTTCTACCATGTTCCCGGGGTCAGTTAGGATTATAAGCTGTAATAATCAAAACTGCCCGTTCTGGCCTATGGGGAACAGGTAGCCTTGCAATAGTGAAAAACGAACTAGGCTGTAATTCACTATCAGGACATGCCACACACACCAGGGCATGTCCTTCCTTTCGCATACAACGCACCCTGCCCACAGGGGTACCTTGGGCCTACCTTAGGGGTGACTAACATGTAGAAAAGGGAAGGTTTAGGGACTTGCAAGTGTGCGCACTTGCCAAGTCGACATGGCAGCCCCAGGCTGCGCACAGGCTCTGCGATTGCAGGCCCGAGTTACACTTTACGGGCTGTTTGCGTGGGTGGCACAATCCAGTGCTGCAGCCCACCAACAGCATTTGGTCTATAGGCCCTGGCACTCGCAGTGCACTTTACAAGGGACTGACACATAAACCAAATAGGCCAATCATGGAAACGCCAATCCGCAACACATTTTATACAGGAGCACTTGCACTTTCCCACTGGATAGCAGTGAGGAAAGCGCGCAGAATCATTACGCCAGCAAAAACAGAGTCAAAACCGGGAGGTCAGAAAGCAAAAAGTCAGGGGAAACACGCCAAAAGATGCCAAGTCTAACACATGTCCCCTCCAGCTGAAAGTAGGGAGAACTACCCAACCCCATTGGAGTTCTCTTCACTAAGGCGGAAGAACCTGGACAGACCATCTGCGTTGGCGTGTTCTGTACCAGGACGGTGTTCCACAGTAAAGTCCATTCCCTGTAGGGAGATGGACCACCTCAGCAGTTTTGGATTCTCACCCCTCATTTGCATCAACCATCTGAGGGGCCTGTGGTCTGTCTGAACCCGGAAGTGAGTCCCAAACAGGTATGGTCTCAACTTCTTCAGCGCCCAGACCACAGCAAAAGCTTCCCTTTCTATGGCACTCCACCTCTGTTCCCTGGGGAGTAGTCTCCTGCTAAGGAAGACTACAGGCTGATCCAGGCCCTCTTCGTTCAGTTGTGAGAGCACCGCTCCCACACCATGCTCTGAAGCGTCAGTCTGCACGACGAATTCCTTGGAGAAGTCAGGTGCCTTGAGCATGGGCGCCGTGCACATGGCTGCCTTCAGGGCATCAAAAGCTTTCTGGCAGGACTCAGTCCAGATCACTTTCCTGGGCTGCTTCTTAGAAGTCAGCTCTGTTAAGGGGGCAACGATGGTGCCATAGCCCTTAACAAATCTCCTATAGTAGCCGGTGAGACCTAAGAAGGCTCTCACCTCTGTCTGGGTCTTGGGGGCTCCCAAGCCAGAATGGTGTCAATCTTGGGTTGTAGGGGCGCCACCTGGCCGCTTCCTACCTGGTGTCCCAAGTACACCACAGAACCCTGCCCGATCTGGCACTTACTGGCCTTGATCGTGAGGCCTGCACCTTGCAGAGCCCTCAACACTTTCTCAAGGTGCTGTAAATGTTCTTCCCAGCTGGAACCGAACACAGGAATGTCATCCAGGTAGGCGGCACTGAAATCCTCCAGCCCAGCCAACACCTGATTGACCAACCTCTGAAAGGTGGCAGGGGCATTCTTCAACCCAAAGGGCATCACCCGGAATTGGTAATGACCTTCTGGGGTTGAGAATGCTGATCTCTCCTTGGCCCCATCGGTTAAGGCAATCTGCCAGTACCCAGACGTCAAATCAAACGTGCTGAGGAACCGGGCAGCTCCCAACCGATCAATGAGCTCATCAGCTCTGGGGATGGGGTGCGCGTCAGTCCTGGTGACGGCATTGAGCCCACGGTAGTCCACACAAAACCGGAGTTCTGGAGTGGCACCGGGCGCAGCAGCCTTTGGGACCAAGACCACTGGGCTGGCCCAAGGACTGTGGGAGGGCTCAATCACCCCTAACGCCAACATCTTAGAGACCTCCTCCTTGATGCTGGCTCTGACCCGGTCAGTCAACCTGTAAATCTTGTGCTTCACAGGAGGGCTGTCACCAGTGTCCACGTCATGGGTACACCAGTGAGTAACACCGGGGTCAGAGAGAACAGTGGGGCGAACTGTCCCAACAACTGGTGACAGTCCCCTGCTGCTCCTGAGTCAGAGTAGGGGAGAGGATCACACCTTCTACTGACCCATCATGCTCCTTGGTAGACAGGAGGTCAGGGAGAGGCTCACTCTCCTCTTCCACCCCATCATCTGTCGCCAAGAGCATACTCACTTCGGACCTCTCGAAGTGGGGCTTGAGGCGGTTCACGTGAAGGACCCTCAAAGGGTTCCTTGGAGCTTGCAAATCCACCAGGTAGGTGACGTCACTTTTGCGCTCCACCACCTCATATGGCCCAGTCCACTTGTCCTGCAAGGTACAAGGTGCCACTGGGGCCATGACCCACACTTTTTGCCCAGGTTGAAATAACTCCTGTGCTTTACCCTTGTCCCCCCCACCTTTCTGCTGGGGACCCTGCCCACCTTTGGCCGAGTATCCCCCAAACGCTTTCTTGTGGACCCTGGTATTCACCCAGCGGTCCGCTTCCATAGCAAGCTTCCTGGGGTCAGTTAGCTTACTATCCACTAGGTGCTGGCGCAGATCTGCAAAACATAGACTAGACAAGTGCTCCCATGCAATCAAGTTGTAGAGCCCCTGAAAATCTGTTACACTACTGCCCTTCACCCAACCATCCAGCGACCTGCAGAACACATCCACACATTCCAACCAAGTGTTGGCATCAGACTTCTTACTGGACCTGAACTGATCCCTGTACTTTTCAGGAGTAAGACCATACTTAGTGAGAAGGGCATCCTTCATGTCAGCATAGGTGAGGTGATACCCCTTACCCAAAGCTATCAGAGCATCCCTTGCTTCTTCAGGGAAAAGTGGCCACAATCCTGCTCCCCAATTTTCCTCAGGGACCCCATTCATGTGTATGGCTGCCTCATAACCCTGGAACCACCTTTGTATGTCATCCCCCTTCTTGAACTCCTTGCCTACATTCTTGGGAATGTGCACAATCCTGTCTGCCTTTATGGACGAATTGCTGCCACCATCTGAGCCTGACTTACTCCTAAGTTCTAGCTCCTTCAGTTCTCTCTCATGCTCTAAGAGCATCTTCTTCTCCTCCATGGCCAATCTCCTCTCCTCTCCTCCCTCTTCTCCTCCCGCTCACTCTCCAGCCTGAGCTTCTGCAGCTCAAACTGCCTTGCCTCCCGCCTGTCCTCCAGCTCCTCTGGGGACAGACTGCTGCTGCCTGACCTGGCGGGTTCCCCCTCACCCAAAAGCACATCCACCCTGGAAATAGGCTCCTCCACCTCCTCACTGAGATTACCAGGCTGCCCATTGGCATGTCTGGCTGCTACCCAGGCCCTCAGAGCCTTCTGTAGCTCCTCCTTCCTTGTGAGGCCTTTAATTTGGACTTTCAGGTTTTTACAAATCGCTCGTAGCTCCTTTACGGCGAAGGACTCCAACCTATCCTCCTCAAAGATAACTTCCAGAGATGTAACGGATGATGCAGTTGATTCAGGCATGATGAAAGTAGTGAGTTGAAAACTGGCAAGATCAAAAATAGGCCAAAAGAAAAAGAACCAGTATGTGGTACGTAATGGTCTGCGATATGGTAGTAGTGCACACCAATCACTGTAAGTCAAGTGCAAACACAAGTCCTATCCTCACCGCTGACAACCAATGTTAGAAATGGGATCTCTAGTTGGCAAGGGCTTGCACCTTTGTCCAAGTAGGGACCCTTCTTCCTAGTCAGGGTAAGGGAGTTACACTCCTAAAATAACCCCTGCTCACCCCCTTGGTAGCTTGGCACGAGCAGTCAGGCTTATTCTAGAGGCAGTGTGTAAAGCATTTGCACATAACCAACAGTAATACAGTGTAAGCACTACAAACGGACACCACACCAGTTTAGAATAATAACCAATTTTTATATACTCAAGACAAGACCAATTACGACAAAAATCCACAATACTATACTTTAAAAATGAATGCTTGATAAGGTAACTTCTTCTTTGCAGGAATAACACAAAAGCGAAGTTCGTACGAGTCGGTAGCCCCGTCCGGGTCTACCGCGATGCTGAATTACACAGAGTCCAACAGTTCCAGCCGACCACGTCGCTACGGGCCAGCAGAGTCGTGAACAGACTCGGTCACAGTACCTTTCTCGTGGTGGCTGGTACGGAGTGTACGAGCCGGTCGGCGTTCGTCGCGGTTGCGGTGCAAGACGGAGCGATGCAAGGTGCGGTGTCCCTCGATGCGGTGCAGGCAGCGGCTCGATGAGCGTCGTGCAGACGGAGTCCGTGAGTCCAAGGCGTGCGGTGCAGGGCGAGACGGTGTACGATGCGGTGCTGACAGGTTGCGATGCAGGCGACCAAGCCGGAGTGCGGGAGCTGGCGTCGGACAGCGGTGCGAGTCGGAGCAGTGCGTCGCAAACGTGCGAGCGGTGCCCCAAATGCGATGCGGTCACGACTGTTGAGCCAGTTGCAGCGACCGCGTCGGTCGGGTCCGGCTGGTTCAGTGAAGCGATGCGATGCGAACTGCGGTGCCCACAGGTCACGGTGCAAGCAGCGGCTCGGTGTTGACGGCGTCGGACGTCGCCTACGGTGAGACCAGGGTTGCGATGCGAAGCGGGGCGATGCGGTCTGCGGTGCAAACAGGTCACCGGTCAGGGGTGGATTCGGTTGACGGAGTCGGTTGCAGTTCCCTTCCTCTGTGGCAACTGAAACAGCGTTCCAGAAGCGGTACCCAGAGGCTTGTGAAGTCTTTGTAGTCCCTGAGACTTCTTAACAGGAGGCCAGCTCGGTTCAAGGCCCTTGGAGATACTCAGCACAAGTTTGTAGAAAGTTCAGTCCTTTCACTGCCCAAGGCAGAAGCAGCAGCTGCAGGCCAACCCAACAAAGCAACAATACAGCAAAGGGGCAGTACTCCTCCTGGCAGCTCTTCCAGCTCTTCGTCTTGGCAGGTTCCTTGATTCCAGCGAGATCTAAATTCATGGGGTCAGGGCCCCAATATTTATATCCCAAATTCCTTTGTTCTCTGAAGGCAGAGAGGCCTTTGCCTAGTCCAAACCAGTTCTGGAGCACTTTGTTGACAAGTCTCCGTCCCTTCTTTCAGAGAGTAGGCCAGGGACATCAGACGCACCACAGGAGGTGGAGCCAGCATTGTGGAGGGAAGGCACTGTCCTATTCAGGGCCCAGGTGCAACTCCTCCCACCCATCTACATGTAGATCTTGCTATTCAGCAATGTGCTGACTCACCCTGTCTCCTGGCATCCCCCAGCCCCTGTCACTCACACTCCAGACAAGGAATACACCACCTTGCAGAGGCAGGCTTGGATGGTTAGACAAGAAAATACCCACTTTCTAAAAGTGGTATTTTCAAACACAGAATGTTAAAACCAACTTCACTAAAAGATGCATTTTATCATTCTGAGTCCAGGCATACTAAACTCGAATTTCTACCATGTTCCCGGGGTCAGTTAGGATTATAAGCTGTAATAATCAAAACTGCCCGTTCTGGCCTATGGGGAACAGGTAGCCTTGCAATAGTGAAAAACGAACTAGGCTGTAATTCACTATCAGGACATGCCACACACACCAGGGCATGTCCTACCTTTCGCATACAACGCACCCTGCCCACAGGGGTACCTTGGGCCTACCTTAGGGGTGACTAACATGTAGAAAAGGGAAGGTTTAGGGACTTGCAAGTGTGCGCACTTGCCAAGTCGACATGGCAGCCCCAGGCTGCGCACAGGGTCTGCGATGGCAGGCCCGAGTTACACTTTACGGGCTGTTTGCGTGGGTGGCACAATCCAGTGCTGCAGCCCACCAACAGCATTTGGTCTATAGGCCCTGGCACTCGCAGTGCACTTTACAAGGGACTGACACATAAACCAAATAGGCCAATCATGGAAACGCCAATCCGCAACACATTTTATACAGGAGCACTTGCACTTTCCCACTGGATAGCAGTGAGGAAAGCGCGCAGAATCATTACACCAGCAAAAACAGAGTCAAAACCGGGAGGTCAGAAAGCAAAAAGTCAGGGGAAACACGCCAAAAGATGCCAAGTCTAAAACACCAATGGATACCCACAACTAGGCGAGAATTATCACCATACCTCTTGGACTGACACGGGATCATACTAAGGTGTCATGGAAGCACAAAACAGTACGAAAATGACCGCCATTATGTTCAGGCCAGCATTTTATCAGGGATAGGCAACATGGCATGGATGCCCACAAACTCTCAAGAATTACCACCATCGAGGCAAGGCCAGCATTTTTCCAGGAGTAAAGAAAACAACTGGATTTCTGAACAGTTTCATAGTAGACAACATATTTTTTAAACACAGCAAGTACTGAAATACATAGCACATCAACACAGTCTGAATATTAGGATTCAATTGGCAAACCTTAGGAACTCACTGCGTAGGATGCACATAGGCCATATATTTGTTCCTGATTTCCGACTGTGGAATGTCAGTCTATGGCAGTTGGAGTAAAGGGGAGGGAGGAGGCACTTTCCAGTCTCTGGAAGAATGACTTCTAGGTTTTCACTCTTGAGCGTCCCTTCTGCAGTCATCACTAGGCTATGCTGTGCCTGGCAACATTGCACATTGTAGGATTTACCGCTGATCTACTGCTCATTCATTGCCCCCCATTGCTGAACATTATTTGTATTCCCCCTTTAGTTGTCCTCTTGATTTGTGAGTCCTTTTAAGTTTTGGTCATTCTTTTCTTTTCCAAAGACTCTTCAGGTGTGTTTGTCTTCCCTTTATGGGCCTGGTGATCTGACCTTTATCTCCAATCCCCTCGGTTGGCTACCAGTCACATTTAACTCTCCTTCCCTGACAGATTCCTGTGCTTGTTCTCTAGGAAATCCTAGGCGTCTGTGCTTAATTTGAGACGGTGGTTACCGGTGCTCGGCACCAGCACTTATTTGTCAAAACCGCACTTATGACAATCTGCCACATGATGGCCATGTCTGTTAAATTTAGAGATTTACATATTTATTAATTCAATGTGCATTAAAAATGAGTAATAATTGCCGCCCAAGACATCCTTTTAGGTTGAGGGGCCTTGAATAGTCTGAACTGTCACACTTGTAGGAGTGTGATGGTTAGTAGTTGTGTTGGTACCGTCATTGGCAGCGCTGGCAGGGGCAGCGGATGGTGCAGGCTGCAATGGACTCTTGACTAGGGCCCTGGCCCTTATTTTGTTTTACAAATCAAGAACTGCTAGATTATCTTGACGAGAACGGTCAGAATATTTCTGGCATAACTACATGAGCACTACATTGTAAATATCAATATTCTGAACGTTCAGGTGCATTTCATCCCGGGTTCTTTTCATGTCAACCAACGGCAGGAGTCCCATGACTAGGCCGGAATCAGATTGCTAATCTGTGAAAAGAATCCAAGAAACCGCTGTGCCTGGTGTCTCTGGTCCTTCCCACATCCCCCAAGATGCTTCTGCTCTCTGCCTGTCTAATCACACAGCAGAAATTGGGGGGAGGAGAGCTGAGGTGAGAGTCACTGTTCCTGTTAACCGTTTTGTCTCAAAACCTGGCACTGACTGTGCACTTGCTCCTGTGCTGTACGGACTTTGAGAGGAAAGAATTCAACACAAATTCTAGCATTAAGGGGTTGATGAAGGAGGGAGGCATATCAGGAAGAATTCATTAAAGAGTGAAGGTAAAAGGAGACGCGAAGGAAGAAGAATAAACCCCCACCAGCAACTTGACCAAAGCAATTTCCTTTCAGTTCAACATTTGCAAAAACATGTGATTAAACACACATGTCCGAGTACACTTTCCACATGGTCGCGAATTTGTGCGTGGTTGGTTGGCCTTCTTCTATGTCGCCCATCTTTACAAATATAGTTACTGCTAAACTGATAGGGGGTATAGAAAATTCTGGTTAATTTCAAATACTGATGGCCTCATTCCGGTTGCCATGGGAAGTGTAAATTAAACGATAATCGAGTTTGACTTTCGACTTGGCGCACATCACCGAGGATAGCTGGGGAAAAAACCTCGCCTTATTCCTAATAGCATACGACAAAAATGTCGGTCCCGTTCCTTCCACGGAATACGCAATGAGGCCCCAACAATGAAATAATGAAATCTTTGTCGCACCTGGGTTTCACGTCCAGCGTCATGTCTAATACCACACCAGACACTGAAATAAATAAATTTCTAAAAATCAAGGAAATCTTCTTTACTTTCATTTCAGATATATATATATATGTATATTTAAATGTGAGCCTGCCTGCCACATGTTATTGACAGAGAACACTTTCTGACACAAATGCCTTCATTTCTGTTGGGTGAAGACAGTAATACCTTCCATACAGTATATTCATCTGATCAGAAGTAACACTGCAGGCCACATAAACTCAGCACGGCTCGGTTTGATGTGGCCCCAGAACTGGCCGGAGAGCTGCAATAGAATATGTGAACTAATGCTGGGGTTGGCAGCAGCTGAAAGAGATTGCCCTGCAGATCAAACTGCAGCAGAACTGTCTTTGGCGCCGAGGAGCTTTGGTGAGCAGAGCTCCCAGCAGGAGTAGATTTATTACAGAGGCCCTACTCAGCCAGACATGTTCGGTGCTACAGCCAACAGGAGATTACACGTGCTTCAAAGATGAAAGTCGACACAGGACAGATTGCATATGCAAATGAAAAGGTAAGCAGGCAGCAGCGAGAGGGGCGCTGCTTATTGCCACCATTAAATGGAACACTGTTCGCTCTTCCAGTTGACAGACAAGGCATTGAGATATTTTTGGAAATGGAAAATTACACATTTTTTTTAACCTGTAATATTTCACAAACAGTTTTATGGTGATCCTACACCAGGTCTTAGAGAACAAAAGTCGAGTTGATAAGAGGGCCCTCATTATGGGCTGGTCTGACTTTCTTGTGGAGATAGCGGAATTAAGTTGACTGGCAGGTATCCCCTGTTAAATCCGGAAAATACAAGTTTTTTCCTCGAAGTGGGGAACAACTTTTCGCACCCGTATTTAACATGCGCCAGTCGTTTTTCACAATTTCAGTGAAAAAAACGATAACAATTTCCACCTGCTTTGAGAAGGCAAAAAATGCCAGCTTGATGTCTGGCAGGGGTTTTAAATGGAAGGCAGGGTGAAGGCAGGGTGATGGACCCACCTATGCCTGTCCCAAGGAAGTATGGACTTCTGCAGCCAATGGGTGGGGCTGTGCAATGCTGCTTGCTGCAGCCCCAGCCCCTGCAGACTTCGTGGGAGGCCTAGTGTCTCCTGGCCATGAATTTTGGGTTCCGGAGATTTCAGCCAGCAGCGGCTCCTCCGTTAAAGCGGGAAAGCGTCGCCCACTGCTCTCTCAGCAGTGCAAACATGAAAAATAAAATAATAATAAAACAATGTTATTATCATTTTATTTTTCATCCCGAAAAGCCGAGTCTAGGGCAGGGCGTGGCCATCCTGACGGACAGCAGCAGACAGGAGGAGTGGCTGGCACTGTAAGTACGCATGTTAGTTTGGCCGGATGTCTTAGTATGGCCAAACTGACATGCACACTTAGATTTCTCCGACCCGAGCTGTATTGCACAGCCAGGTGGAGAATAGGCACAGGCTCCCAGGCCATAACTGAGCGCCCACCAGCCCGCTACGGCCAATCCCGGCGCTTCTCTCATGCTGGGTAATAGTATTATCAGCATGAGAGCAGCATCTGGATTGGCATAGGGGAGCGTGTGCACCAGCCCATGGACTGCCGGGAGTCAACAGGAGCAGAAGAGCACTGAGGCTTTGGCTGGCAGGTAAGTACTTTTTTTTCTCCCCTGCAGTGGCTCACCTCTTTTCTTCAGCAGCAGCCGCCACTGCTTCAGACCCAATAATTTCAGGTCAAAAACACTTGTAACTGCAAATTCTGTTATATTTCACTGGGAGCTAATGCTCTGGGTTGAATAATACTGTCATAATGAGGGCCTATGTTTCTGAACCAGTAGATTATTGAGGTCAAAGGACATCACGTACAAAGGGTTTTACCATTTGCAAAGCCTCTGATTCTCTAATTCAGAGGTTTTTCTAGCACAAAACCCTTTTTTAAACGTACTAAACCTATTTTATTAATAAACCAAATTGTATTGATTTTACAGACTTCAACATAAACAGTACAGTGCAGATAATAGTACCTGATTTGAGCAGAACACATTTTTCCCAGAACATTTCATTGGTTATGCAAGTCCAAATAGGCCCACCATTTGCTCCATATTTTGTGACATTTTTGTGTGCATCCCCTCGCCTCGTAAATCAATTCCTCATGTTTGGCGCACCAGTCCATGCCCGTGCACCAAACTGCCAACGTCGGTGGTGCACTAGATGTCCACACGTAGACTATGTCTCTTTTGGCCACCAGCATGCCCTGCCCCAATAAGATTGCTCCCATCCAGGGCCTCCCACATCTTCCAGTATCCCTAACAGAGCACCTTGGGGTGTAGGCTCCACAAGACGCCCCAGCAATCATGAGAGCACCTGGAATATCTTCATCTAGTAGTTTGCAATAATCGGACAAGTCCTCACCATATGGAAAAAAATCACTATTTGTATCTGGGCAATGAAAACATGCAGGGGAGGGACGCGCCTGAGCTTGCCAAAGTCAGAGCGGGGTGAGGTAGGTGAGGTGTAAATATTTCAGTTGCACCACTCAGAGACGGGAGGATATAGCTAATGTCTGTGGGGCCATTTTAGTGTCATGCCAGTCGTCTTCATTCAGTTGGCCAAACCAGCCCTCCCAGTGCTTCCGCAACAAGGTGAAATGGTTGAAGAATTAAATGACTAGGGCCTTATAAATGAGAGAGATGCCCCCCCTTCCCAATGGGGCCCATAAGGTCCTTCACTTCTAAGGCATTGTATTCAGGGATAACTTGAAGGTCAGTGCAGTACAGACTTGGAGCATTGCAGAGCTGCAGGAAACAATAGAAGTGGGAGTTGCAGAGTCAGAAGTCTGCTTGCCGTTCAAATTGGTGCTCTGTCAAACATCCCCCAGCCTTGAGATTCCGAGAAGGTCCCATTTCCGGAAGCCCTCCAGCTGCGCCACATGCCCCAACCAACGAGTCATCTCCAAAGTAAGTTTGCAGTCCCACCAAGGGGCGGAATAGAATACCATTAACACAGACTTGCACCCAAGGTTGAGCATAAAGAATCTGAGCATATGCCAAAAACCGGGGCCCTAATCCCAATTTGGACAGCACCCCCATTAAATATTCCAAATCTAGGAAATCAAAAGCCTTTTCAAAATCAATAAGTAGAAATGCACAGCAGCCCACAAGACTTCAGCGGTGCTTTAGTGCGCCATGCTCTCGCCAAATACAGTGGCGGGTACTGCGATGAGATATAAAGCCACATTGGTCTGTGTGGACCAACGCTGATATTACCCATACAGGTTTGTTTGCTAGCACCTTTGCATACAGCTTAAGTTTGGCATTTGTAAGGGAGATGGACGGTAGGAGGCACATACTTCAGGGGACACCCCTGCTTGTAGACCACCACTATAGTGGCCATGTCCAGGTGTTGGGGAAATCAGCCATTGTCAATGGCCTCTACAAATATCACTAATAGGAGGGCAAGAGGAGGCTACAAAATTGTTGATAATATTCAAGAGGCAACCTGTCAGGACCCGGGGCTTTGTCCAGATTCATGTCCTTCAGGGCCGCCTGCAGTTCTGCTAACTTGATAGGTTGATCTAATTCTGCTGTTTCTGAGGCGGACTAGGCTAAGAAGTGGCATATCAGCTGTAAGAGGCAACAGGTATTCTCTCAGGGGTCGCTTCTCCTTCTCACATAGAGTTTGGTAGTAGTCAGTAAAAGTGGCGGCAAGGGCAGGAGAATCCATGTGGCCCAACCTTGTGGGTTGGTAATTCGTGAGATGATTCTATTAGCAGCTTCACACGTGGCCAGCCAGTACAGTAATTTGCCTGATTTATTCCCCCATTCATAGACCCATTTAGAGGAGGCAATCCAGCACTGTCTGGCCCCCGCAAACACTGCTGCTGCAATGTCATCTTTAACGAATGCAAGTCAGCGCTGTGTTGGTTCATCTGCCATGTCTCTGGCCGAGGGCCCTTATCTGCATTTCAAGTGTAATTGTCTGCCCCTGTCTCTCCACCACTCTAGCTTGTACACCCTAACTATTTCCCACATACATGCCTTCTCCGACACCCATAGGGTTCCCGGGGATTCCACAGAGCCCTTGCGAAGGTCTAGGTAGTGTTGCTGTTCTTGTTGCAAAAGCACTAGCATTTCCTGTCTTGAAGGCACCAGGCATTCAGTCACTGCATAGGGTGGATGCTATCCATTCACCTCTCCAAGTGGGGCCATAACTGGGGAGATGTCAGAGATTCTGTGCAGGAGGATGTGCACTGCCAAAATCTCTAATAGGTCCGCGGCAGGCAAGACAAAGTATAAAAGGGACCTCATTCCATGTGTGGCCGAAGCGACTGGTGCTAAATGCACCATGCATCGCAGAGCTCCATACGTTCTGACCAAGCAGCCAAGACAGTATTTACCGCTCTGCCTGCCCAAGTGTCTGCTGTTGAGTCTAGAGGGGGGGACCATCAATATACTGAAATCACCTTCCACAAGCATACAACCTTGTGGAAATGTAATCACCTGATCCTTTACTACTTCCAGGGTGGATTTGGGCTGGAGTGGGGGGGATAGAGACACTGAGTAGGTTGTATGGCCGCCCCTCAAACCTGCTCTCCAACGCCACATATCGTCCCTGCCCACCTTCTGAGACACTGAAGACTTCCATCAGGAAGGTTTTATGAAAGAAGAATCGCTACCCAAATGGAACCTCTGGGGAAACTCCTATGGAACACCATACCATACACGTATCTGGCTAAGAACAGGCATTTGTTACCTAATAGGTGAGTTCCTGTAGCATGAGGACCTCATTAGCATGCCTGCTCACAAAATTAAGGACTGCTCCCTGTGTGATATGGTTGAGCAGGCCATTCTCATTTGCGGTCACAACTTGAAAGAAACCATGGCTTCAACTGTAGCAATGCACCGGGATCAAGCGTGCTGGGAATAGGGGGGTGGGGACCTGCCTGTGATATGCGAGAGTGTCTCATGATGCTGGAATCAAGGTCGGAAACGTGTAATGTGTTGGGAAGTGCACTGCCCATAAGTATACAGAACCATTGAAAACAGGGCCAACTGAGCCCAACCCAACTATTCCCACCCCAACTCCCCCCTTCCCATACTTCTACTCCAGAAGTATCCAGCACCCACAATAACAGCAAGAACTACAAGGAAAAGAACTGGGTGAGATTACGCATTGCTTGCCCCGGCTCACCCAATAAAGGTTCAAAATCTCGGGGTAGCACGTTGCTGGTCAGGCATATGTCTGAGAGTTTGTTAATATCACTGGGGCTCTGGAGGCCCTCACTCGTCTGACACACAGGGGTGCATCGAATGCCCTCCCTCATGTCCCAAAGCCCTCAGCACCCAGGGAAGTGCCCAGGCATCCTGGTTCAGCATCTCCAGTGAGAGTCATTTGGGACTTCTTCTGCTCTGTGTCAGTGTAAACCGCATCTGAGGAGGCGAGAGCACCTTTGCGTTGACGCGGGTCTCTCAGGGAGCTGTGACGCCTACTGTGCCTCAGAGACCTCGTTCAATTGGGCTCTTGCTGTCCCGAAACTTCCAGCTGACTGGGAACCGAGTTGACGGAGTTCGTTCTTCCATCACCATCTCGCGCACCGCCTCTGTGGTCTCACAGAAGAAGGTTTTGGAGCCATGAATAACCTTAATTTTGATGGGGAATAGGACCAAGTATTGAAAGCACATGACCCTCATGTTTTGTTTCACCACCTTGAAGGAATTATGTTGTTGTTGGACCTGGCGGAAGTAGGCAGGGAAAATGGGAATGGTAAGGCTTCCCCTGAATGTGCAGCTCTAAGTATTGCATCTCTATCCCAGAACTTCAGGATCTTGGCAATCATAGGCTGTGGGGGGGCCCTTGGTGGCTGCCTAGCCGTTAGATACCTGTGCGCTCTTTCGGTGATAAAGGAGGATGAAAGAATGTTTGACGGAATCTATGATGTAAACCATTGTTCCAGAAAGCTCTCTGGGTTGAGCCATCTGATCCTTTGGGGAAGCTTATAAAACAGAGATGCAATCTCTGGGTGCGATTTCCAGCATCTTCAACCCCTGCTTCTAATGTCCGACATGGTAGTCAGGTGAGCCACTTTAGCTCAAAGGTCGTGGATCGTATCCTCCAGTTCCAAGATGCGGCTCTCTGTTCCTGCCACTCTATCCACCACATTCTGCAGCACAGCAGGACCCCATCTACACCCACCTCATCTATTTTAATCTCCAGTACTGCGGGCGCCCCTTGAATGGCCTACAGTATCACGCTACTGTCCGAAGGCTGCAGCCTTTGGTGAGGAGCATCCCCTGGGCTACTTTGCTTTGGGGTCTCAGAGGTGGGTGCTGTAAATTTGTCTATTTTGGACTGGGCTTTGAGAGGAAGTCTATTTTTCCCTCCCCATGACGGATAGTTGGGTCCCTTGCTATCTCTGGGGTCACAGATTGGAATCAGGGTGGCTGGACGGGCCTGTGCAGATATCTTTTATCTCAGATGGAAACCTCGCTGTACCCCAGAGGATACCAAAGACCCAGAAGGGGAAGGTCCTGTGACTTCAGATAAGCCACCACCACAGGCCCTGACCCGCTTTCCCCAAGAGTGGGCAGCACAAGCAGTCAGAGGTTGGACATCGGTCTGCGGCTCACCTGACCAGTCCTGAGTCAGCAGTTGATCCAAGCCTACCCTGTGCAAGGGACCCGGCGACCACACCTATGGTGGGCCCCCGGAAATTACACCCATCGGCGCAACCTCAAGTCGGCTGGTGCAAGCAGTGATGAAAGCCACTGGGGGATGAGAGAGGGTTTTGCCCTGGTAGTAACCACTCATCAGGCATAGCGACCACCAGTGGGACCCAGTCAGGCCCAATGGGGATACCCTCAACACTCCAATCGCTGTCCAGAGGCCACTGGGGCTCTCGCAACTACTGGCCCCTGCCTCAGTACTGCAGCAGGTTTGCCATCTTGGGTGTGTCGTGGCCACACAAGGTGGATACTGCAGCCAGCATTGCGCTGATGACCCGGCACTCAGAAACCCCAGAAGTAAATCCAGTACACAAGAGGGAGCCGGCCCCTCGCTTGGCAGCTTTAGATGGTGGGGCCAACAACAGGATCACATGTCAGCCATATTGGCCTCTCTGGCCACACCCCTAAACTAAATCCATTTAACGATTCGGAAAAGGTTTTTTATTAATCATTAAATTGGTTTAGAAAACTATTAAGTATCACTGTTTGGAATGGGGGGTGTTAAGGGCATCCATTCCAATACCTATTCCTTATGGTATGTTTTGATGTTTTTAACCAAAATCTGGTAAAAAACATTACAATTTTACCACCAACTCAAAGGAGGTGATAATCCAATCGTAATGGAAGGGTGTCCATAAAGGACCACTTCCCCTTTCTGAATGTTCGCAAAAATATTTTTAGGAGTAGGCAGTGGTACAAGCCCACTTCTCACTATTTCAAAATGTTTGTAAACCTTTTCATGTTTTTTTTTTAACCGCATCCTGTTTTCCATGTAGGAAACAGGCTCCAAAAAGGCTGCTTTATTGAAAATCAGTCACAGATATGGTGGTCTACTGACCACAGCATGCCACAATCCCTATGATTGTAGCTAATTCTAGTAGGTCACGATTTGTTTCCTACCTCATACATAATAATGAGTTAGGGTGATTTACGAACCACTATGATTCTGCATTTTGAGAACAATCCCATTAGTACATTGGTCGGTTCGTAAAATGCAAATGCATTCAGTAAAAGTCAACATGCAAATTGTGACCCTTTTACCAAATGATTTTTGTTGTACATGAGGTCTGGTATTCATCAATAGTGAATCCTAGGAACTCACTATTTAAGACACTGGACTCATAGTACATACAAATTTTCAATTTCTAAATAGTGAGTCAGTATTTTTATTTTTTATTTTTATTAGTCCTCATATGCAACCTTGGGGAAAAGGTAAAGATCATATCCAAGGGGTGTTTAAACAGAAGAAGTAATACAACACCTCCACCTGGCTTTAGACTCTTTTACCAACCTTTTCCTTTTCAAACCAGTACTTGGAGAGGAGATTGTGGCAACCACCACTATCCTCAGCATCCGGTAGAAAGTTGTCTTAATCCTTGGACTTTCTCCTATGTCCTACCCTAACTTTACTTTTTCCCCCATACTACACAATTTTTCAAACAAACATTTTAAAGTGAAAAAAGGTGCCCACATTCTTTCTCTTTTAGTAGAACCAATTTGACAGTCAAGTCTAGCTATATGACCAACTGAGGCCTTCCATCCCTCACATGTCGGTTGTGTTCTGAAATCCATTTTAAACAGATTTCTCTCTGTGCTATAACCATCAAGATAAAAATTAGTTGGGTTCGAATCCTCCCCAAACATACCCCTCCCCCATGCAGTGTTCCAAATATAACTAAAGAAAGGCTTACCGGAATGTTTATTCCCATAATTTTAGTTAGTGCTTCACCTACTTCTTGCCAGAATGACTGGATAGCCAGACACCGCCAAAAGAGATGAACATCATCCGCATTCTCCCTAGCACATTTCGGGCACTGCCTCTTCTTGCCGTCCCCCATCTTTGCTAGCTTCTTTGGGGACCAGTACGCCCTGTATAATGTAAACAAGTGATTTCTCCTAAGTGGAGCTGACTTCACTGAAGACCAAAGCATAGATGCAGATACTTGCCACAGATGTGTTACATTGCAGCCCAGCATGTCCAGCTTCCAGATCTCCTCCGGCGAAGCCCGGGAGACATCTTCTCCCAGCACCAAAGCCCAGTACCATCTGGCAACTTCCTTTTTGTATGTCTGGGTGCTTTGTAACTCATCTTCAACTTTCAATTTCTGCCCCCAGTTCGACTGAGCTCGAGACCAGCCCGCTAGTTGATAGTATTTAAATCTGGATAGTCTAGATTCCGTAATTGTGCGTAGTTTTTCCCATGATAGTAAAGCACCTTCCTCAGCTAGCTGGCCCCACTTCTCAATACCTGCCACCAACAAAGGTAATGCTAGGTTATCTTGAAGACACAGAGGTGTCCCTGGGGAGTTCCATATTGGAGCTTTTGTACTGTAGTATGAAATTTCCAGTACTCTTTTTACTTGTGTCCATGTTTTACATGCCGTAATAAGTATTTTAAACTTGACTTTTTTTTAAAAATGCTTGAGGTGATCAAATTTATATAAAAAGAAGTTTCCTTCTTCTGCTAATTTTTTCGTTAGGGCCCTTAAGTATGCTGGGATATCTTTAGAGTCCATTAATAGTTTCCTTATGTTCTTTAATGCAAAAGCCCAGTAGTACATTTGAAAATCCGGCAGTGCAATGCCACCATCAACTTTTTTCTTTCTGAGCTTTTTCCACGCGATTCTTACACTCCTACAACTCCAAATAAAGCTACTTAATTCGCACTGTAACTTTCTGAACCCTTCTGGCTTAAAATACAGGGGAGGGAGTTAAAAGAAAAGTGAATTTTGGTAAAATCATCATTTTTACAAGGTTGGTTCTTCCCAAGATGGATATAGGGAGAGCAGCCCAGCGGTTCAAAATCATTTTAGTTTCTTTCATAAGTCTATTGAAATTAATATATGCCATCTCATCCAGATTTTTAACCACCCGAAATCCAAATATCTGATTTCTGTTTTTCCTAAGGGGGTTCCTAATGGTTCGTTCCAGGACATGAGTTCAGTTTTGTCTTCATTCACAAGGTATCCTGACATTTTCCCAAAATCGACTGCTAACTCCATTATTAATGGCAGTGAAGTGTGAGGGTCTCTAGTGTAAATTATTAAATTGTCGGCGTATAAGGCTTCCTTTCTTTATCCATTCAAGATAATGAAAAGGGAGAATTCTCTGTTCTGTTCTTAATCTTCTGGCCAGAGGTTCTATGTATATATTAAAGAGTAGCGGAGATAACGGGCATCCCTGTCTCGTACCTCTACTTATTTCAAAGGACGGCGTTAGTGAGCCATTGACCAATATCCTTGCTACTGAGGCTTGATAGATACTTTTAAATGCCCTAAGGAAATTTCCCATTAATCCATTTTTCTCCATTACCTGATATAAGTACGGCCAACTGACTATATCAAACGCCTTGGCTGCGTCAACCATTATTATGGTTAAAGGAGTTCCTGAGACCAAGGCCACGTCAATTGCACCTACCAGGTCCTGGGTGAGTTCTGCTAGTTGTCTTCCCCTCATGAAACCTTTCTGGTTTTCATGTATTATATCTCCTAGGACCTTATCTAATCTTTAGGCAAGAATTTGTGTGAACATCTTATAGTCCAAATTTAGCAAGGATATTGGTCTATATGCCTCGCATTTAGTCAAGTCCTTATTGGGTTTAGGTATTAATGTTATTACCGCCTCGTTCCATGAAGGCGGCAGAGGGAGATGTTCCATATAAATCCCGTTTACTAACTTTAATAGGTGAGGAGTGAGTTTCGCCCTTAATACCTTATATATCTAATTTGGCAAACCATCCGAGCCAGTGGCCTTCCCATTCTGGAAATTATTTATGATCTTATCTATCTCTTCCTTCGTAATTTCCTGAGTTATAGAAGTATTTTGATCCACACTCAAACTGGGGAGATTGTCTTGTTGTAACCATTCCTTAATCTCACTCTGTGTTGCTGCTGTGTCCTCTGTATATACTTCTTGAAAAACCCTAAGAAAGCCTCCCCAATAGTTCGATCCTCTATGCATCTCTCTTTGGTCTCATTATTTACCACCTCTTTAATTTCATTTCTTATGCTATCCTGCCTCACCTTCCATGCTAGCAACTTCCCACACCCCTCTCCGTATTCATAATGAGCCAACTTGCTAGCCTTCCACCTCCTCTGCACTATCCCTTCCAGATATTCTCCTAGAGAATCCTTAGCCTCCCTCAGCTTGTTTTGAAGCTCCAAGACATTGGCAAGTTTCGCAGAAACAGCTAACTCCTCCTGAATTTCCTTGATGCTTGTTTCAAGGTTTAAAAGTTTATCCCTAGCTAACTTTCTTTTATATGCTGCCAAACTTATTAACCTGCCACGGATAAAGGCTTTATAAGCATCCACACAATGTGTCCCGGGGCTGAGTATTCATTGAGATTAAAAAAGTCAATCGTATTAGCCCTCAAATAATTTATAACATCCGTATCTCTCAGAAGAGTTCTATCTAGGGTCCATCAGGCCTGGGCTGAAGAAATACCTAATGAAATCTCTAACTTTATTGATGCATGATCCGGTAAGTGTATTGGCTGGTACGTTATTCTGCTAATGCTTTTTTTTAGTTTACAATCTGTCAAAAATAGATCAATTCTAGAGGCGTGCAAATATTTTTTATTCTGAAACGTATATTCTTTTTTCCGTCCCTCTTTTAATCTCCAGGCGTCTACTAACCCTAAATTCTTAATTAGTTGATGTAAACTTTCTCTCATTTTTGGGGAGTGCATTATAGATTTAACAGTGGATTTATCCAAGTCTGGGTCCAATAGAGTGTTAAAATCCCCTCCCATTATTATTAGATATCTCATTCCCAGAAGTTGATTATATACTTCCTCGAGCGGGATGGATTATCTATATTGGGGCCGTAATATCCTACAAAGGTGTACCCTACACTGTGTATTTTAGTATTGCAGATCAACCACCTACCCCCTGGGGCAGCAATAGGGTTTTCCAATCTAGCTTGGGCAGAGATCTTAAAGATAATTGCTACACCTTTTATATTGCATGTTTGATTGGTGCATGCGAATTGCGTAATCCATTTATTCCCTTTAAGGATACCATCCCATTCCTCTTGACGTAAATGTGTCTCCTGCAATATTATGACGTCATTATCTGACTCCTGAAGCAATTCCAGTATCTTCATTCTCCTACTTTTGACCCTTAGCCCATTCACATTCCATGTTAATACCCTCAAAACCTGAGCCTTTCTACAGTCTGCTGTCATTGGGATATATATTCGTCTCCCTACTCCTAGAGGTCTTTGATCTTCTTATACACATGAGGACTCTAAAAAATTGTATTGATTTTTTCCCTATTTTGCTCCCACACCTGGGTTCAAATAGATTAAAAAGTGAGTCTCTTCCCTTACCACCCTCCCAACCCACCCTGGGGAACCCTCCCTCTCTCCAAGTTGGGTAATGCATTATACCCTCTGAGCTCTTTTGTTCCGATCACATTTTATAAGTCTTTCTGAGCCTTTATCTGTAAAACCAAATCTTCCGCCTCAGACACCTCTTTTATGTTATACATCTTATTATTCCACATTACTTTCAGTAATGCTGGAAATTTCAACTGCGCATTTGCCCCCAAGGTTCTCAATTCCTGTATATGTCTTCCCAGTTCCCATTGGCGAGTTTAAGTGACTTTTGCTATGTCGGATCTTATAGTGAAAAACCAATGATTCTTTTCATATTGCTTTGCTTTAAGCGCTGCTGTCAGGATTATTTCATTAATCATATAAGAGCGAAAGTTTATTAAGATTTTCCTTGGGTTTTCTCTGCCAGGGTTCCTCTGCATGGGTCCCGGTGTGCTCTCTGAATATCCATTTCCAAGTCCTGACCTACAGTTTCTGGGATAAATTCTTTTATCAATTTAATAACAAATGCTTTTATGTCCCCTCCTTCCGTGCCCTCTGGGATATTTAAGAGTCTTAGGTTATTTCGCCTTGAGTTGTTTTCCATCGCTTCTAGCTTGTCTCTAATTTCCTTCTCTCCATTTTTTAAGCTTTGAATCTCAGGCATACAATCTCAGGCATGTAATCGCAGGCACACAAGGAACAGCCCTGGACTGGATCCGATCATTCCTTACCGGAAGAAGCCAAAGGATCAGACTCCCACCCTTCCTCTCCGACCCCACGAAAATCACCTGCGGAGTCCCACAGGGTTCATCACTGAGCCCCACCCTCTTCAACATCTACATGGCCCCCCTCGCAGCCATCGTCCTACAACATGGCCTCAACATCTTATCCTATGCCGATGACACCCAGCTCATCCTTTCCCTCACCAAAGACCCCACCACTGCCAAACTCAACTTCCAAAAAGGAATGCAAGACGTCGCAGTCTGGATGACCAACAGCTGCCTGAAGCTCAACGCCGAGAAGACAGAAGTCCTCGTCCTCGGTACCACCCCTTCTGCATGGGACAGCACCTGGTGGCTGACCGCCCTCGGAAGCCCACCTACCCCCTCAGACCACGCCAAGAACCTCGGCATCGTACTCGACTCATCACTCACCATGAACCGACAGGTCAACACTGTCACCTCCAGCTGCTTCAACACCCTCGGCATCCTCCGCAAGACCTTCAAGTGGATCCCCCATGAGTCAAGGAAGACAGTCACCCACTCACTCATCACCAGCAGACTGGACTATGGAAACGCACTCTACGCCGGCATCAACAAGTCCCTACCCCGCAAACTCCAGACAATACAGAACACAGCCGCCAGACTCATCCTCGGCATCCCCCGACACGAACACATCAGCCAACACCTACGAAGTCTCCACTGGCTCCCCCGTGGAGAAAAGAGTCACTTTCAAAATCCTCACTCACGCCTACAAATGCCTACACAACAACGGACCCAAATACATCAACGACAGAATCAACTTCCACGTACCCAAAAGAAACCTCCGATCTTCCAACCTCACACTGGCCGAAACCCCGCGCATCCACAGAGCCAGAGCAGGAGGAAGATCCTTCTCTCACATTGCAGCCAAGACCTGGAACGAGCTACCGGCAGACATCAGATGTGCCCCCTCCCTGAACACCTTCAGGAAGACCCTCAAGACCTGGCTCTTCGGCTAAACAGATCTGCGGACCCCCCCCCCCGTCAGCGCCTTGAGACCCTCACGGGTGAGTAGCGCGCTTACAATTCCCTGATTGATTGACTGATTTATGATTAGATTTTACTTCCTCTTGAAATGTTCCAAGAGATTCTTCCATTGTAGCAAGCCTTTCTGTGATGCTAGCCAATTTTTCCTCTAGATTTTTGCAAACCTCGTGTATCTTCTCATTAATTTTTTCTGAGATTGCAAATTTTTCTTTTATGTCTTTTGACAGAGAGAGTAGTATTTGGCTGACATCTACGCTAGCCAATTCTGCATTCTTATTAGCATTTGTGCTGTCTTTTTCTGAGAGAGGTTGTGAAACCTCCTCAATATATCATCCGTCTGTGGACTATCCATTAGTATTGCGAACTGGTTAGAAATAGAGATAGGTTGAGAAGCATTATAAGGAGGCCCTAAACTGTCCATATTGAGTGGAGTCTCAGGACTATGTATTCTATTCATTGAAGTAGAAATCAGACTAGGGCTAGAGATTTTAGTTTGGTTCTCCGCCCCCTTAATCTTAAAAAAAGATCTTAATGAAGGGGTAATCTTAACTTTCCCACCCGAGCTGTTCTCAGACACCCCAGCTGTTTTTGCCCCTTTCTGAGAAGAAACTGTTTTTTGTGTTTTTGTTTGTGATATGGGGTAAAGATGGGTGCTTTCTTGGGGGGGCCCTGGGACACACACTACCACCCTCTCTAGTAACTGGTTATGGGTATGGTCTTCTTCACCAACTACCTGCGCTTGTTGGGCTTCAAAATCAGCATTTCTCAAAGCATACCTATTCTTTCCCTGTCTCACAGAGGGGAATACTAAATTAATACTAATCCAGCCCCAGTATTTGACTGCACTTTAGTCTCCTTAGTAATGTCCCCAGCAGTTTTGAGAGAAGAGGGTGGATTCAAGTTGCTGTTATTAATAATCAACATGCTCGGGGAACATGGCGGCTCGCTAACATGCCGGCCGTGAGCTCCGTAGTTCCGATCAAACGCTATGTAACTTTCTCGAAATACAGCCTTAGCTGAGCTTCGCTCCTTTTTCGGATTTTCGCCCAGAATCTCAGGCGTGTGTCAGGGTTTTTTTCATCAAGCCACACACGTCTGGTATCTGCCGGTATTTCCTACGGTCTCCGGCGCCCCTGGACACGCCGGTGCAGTGGCTGCAGTGGCATTCACGGTAGCGGCCGTTACTTCCGGTCTGCCTTGGTTTTCTGCTGCGAAGCAGATTCGTCGGGGTAGATGGGCGGCAGAGTACCTCAGCTTTCGCGGGATCTCGAGCATGACTGCCACAGGAGTCGCATGTACAGGAGGAGTGGGGGCTCCTATTGAGTTGTCAGAGCTGTCTGTGGGAGGGGTACCGGCAGGAACACACATGACCCCCCCCGAAAATCAGTAAAAGCAAGAGGGCAAAACAAAAATGATAATAGTGAGTCAGTATTGTTAGCTATTTAGAAATCGGAAAATGTACTTTTTGTACACTGTAATGTTGTGGGAGACAGTGGAACAGTCCACGTCTCCTCTGGTGTTAGGGGATGGTCCCGTTAGACCATGACCCCTATGAAATGTGTCGGAATGGGTTTGGCTCGGCGTACGCCGAGACCACGTGTGTGATGCAATAAAAGCCCAGGGCTCTGGGCGTGGCTTGGTCTTGGAGCTAGCCACCAACTAAATTACGTGTGCGGTGTCCTCATTGCGTCAAGCCCAGGCCTTGACCAGAATACTACATTGGCGACGAGGTGGTGTCAGTTTGCTGCTGTCCTACCTCTCTCCCACCGTGCTGCCTCCGGCGCCTCCGTGAGTCCGCTACTGCCTGTGACCCGGCGTGCCCCTGCCGTGTGCTGGAGCCGACCTGTGCATCCGCGCGACTCCACCGGCGGCGGCTCGACTGATGTGCCGCCCTGCAGCCGACATCCCGCCACGATCTCCGCGCGAGGCCAGGAAGAGTGCGCGCACACGTGCGGCCCTGTATTTCGGCCTGCACGTCGCAGCGGTGCTCTACACCACGCAAGGGAGCCTGCTGTGGCGCGTGTGGAGTCCTGCGGCCGACCGTGGTAGAAGGCACCGGTAAGCTGCACAGCGCTGTCCTGCTGCCCCCTCTGGCCGCCCTGTTGCACTGCACCGGCCCTGGAATGCATGTGGCACACCTGACAGCCTTACTGTAGGGGAGGATTCCCAGCTCGTGGCTGTGCATGCCCTGGAGGTCTGCTGCCCCCTCCAGGCATTTTCACTTGCCTACTCCTGCTCCCGAGGCTATAACTGAAGCCCGGCCACTCTCTGCCTACATCCAAGGAGTCCGGGCCACCAGCTGCAGGCGCTTCTCTCTCCTATACTCCCGCGTGGGCCCCAGTCGCCTGCGCCTGCCGTCCTGCCACGCAGCTGGCACGCTGCAGCTCCCTGCTTTTGGAGGTCTCTACGCCCTGCTGCATTGGCTAGGGGCGCATCCTTCGCCTTCCTGCCACCGTCCTCTGCTGGGCCAGCCTGGCCTCCATCCCACCCTTGGAGCCCTTTGACATCACAGGGCCACCACCCTCCCAAGCTGCAAGGTGGAAGGCGTGGGTGGAGCGGTTGGAGACGTTCTTTGACGCTGCGGACATCCCTGCCCCACGGCGAAGACCCATGCTACTCCACCTGGGCGGTGCGGAAATCCACAAAATCGCAAAGTCAGTCCGCGAGGCTGGGCCCCCAAGGAACTATGCCACGATGCGCGACGCCATCACGGAGCATTTTGAGCCTTACGCCAATCCGGATTACGAGCGCTTCCTCCTCCGCCAAGCAAAACAGCTCCCTGATGAGTCCGTTGACGTATTCTACGCCCGCCTCAAGGAGTTAGCCAGCACGTGCACCCTGCCTGATGTGGATGATGAGATCCGAGCGCAATTCATTCAAGGCTGCGCCTCCTCTAAGCTACGCGAGCGCGTCCTCCAGGAACACCGCATGCCGATGAGGGACATCCTGACCCTGGGACGCTCCAAAGAACTGTCCAAGGCCAGAGCGGCCCATATGGAGCTCAGAGCTACGGCGGCCGTCAAAGAGGAGCCAGTCTGCGCTGTCCGTACTGAGACACGTGACCCTCGACAAAAGCCCAGAAGATCCTCGACCCACAGCTCCAGGCAGAGCTCTAAGGTCCGCCTCTGTGGATGGTGTGGAGGCCCACTCCCACATGACGGCGCCTGTCCAGCCCAAGGGAAAACCTGTAGTGCGTGTGGAAAGATCAATCACTTCTCCAAGGTCTGCCGCTCGAAGCCTCAGCGGCAACCACCAGGCCCACCTCGACAGGTGCGCGCACTTGAGCCTCTCCCAGATGACTCCTCGAGTGGCGACATGGACGAAGATGAGGCCGTAACCGTGCATGTGGTGCACATGCTACACGCCCTCTCTGCCTCCCCGCAGGCAGCGCCCATGTGCACTATCGACGTGCAGGATCATCCAGTGGCGGCGCTCATTGACACAGGAGCAACGATCAACCTCATGGCCGCCAGCGTCTACAAGCTGTTACCCAACTTGCCCGCCCTCCGCAACACCAACGTCCAGGTGTACGCCTTCGGGACACACACCCCGCTCAGAATATGTGGCGTATTCCAGGCCAATCTCTCTCACGACCAAGTACATCAACGGTCCAAGGTCTACGTCTCCCAAGAAGGGTCGGGATTCCTACTCAGCTGCCGCACCGCACAAGACCTCCGCCTCATCCACTTTGCCTTCACCGTGCTGGCTCACGACCTGGAACGTTTGCTTACCGAGTTTGCACCTCTCTTCGAAGGGATTGGATGCCTCAAAGGCCCGGCAGTCCGGCTCCACATAGACAAGTCCGTGGCCCCGATTGCCCTCAGGCACAGGAGGATTGCCTTCCATCTTCGCCCAAAGGTCGAGGCGGAACTCCGTCTTTTGGAAAAGGCCGGAATCATCGAACGGGTGCGCGGCCCCACCCCGTGGGTGTCCCCCATCGTGGTTGCGAAGAAGCCAAAACAGCCTGACGCGGTCCGCATCTGTGTTGACATGCGGATCCCAAACCTCGCCATTAAACGGGAGCGCCACCTGACGCCCACAGTTGACGACATAATAGGCGAACTTGCGGGGTCCAAGTGGTTCTCGAAGATGGACCTCCGCTCCGGGTACCATCAGGTTCCTCTCCACTCAGACTCTCGCCCAATTACCACCTTCTCCACCCACGCCGGTCTCTGGCGCTACAAACGCCTCAGCTTCGGAATCTCCAGTGCGGCCGAAGTATTCCAAAACATCATCAAGACCGTCCTGCAAGGACTAGAGGGGGTGCTCAACGTGAGCGATGATATCTTAGTGCACGCTCCCTCCCTGGAAGAACATCTCCTCCGCCTAGCTGCTGTGTTCGCTCGCCTGCGAGACTGTGGTTTGACCCTACACAAGGAAAAGTGCGAGTTCCTGCGCCGAGACATCAGTTTTTTTGGATATCGATTCTCGGACAAGGGCATTGGGCCAGACCCGGACAAAGTGAAGGATGTCCAAGAGGCGCCAGCCCCCACATCGGTATCGGGAGTCCGCAGTTTTTTAGGTATGGTCACATACTGTGGACGTTTCATCAGGAACCTCTCGGATCTGACTGGCCCGCTGCGAGATCTCACCAGGACCACCACCCACTGGACTTGGGGTCAGGAGCAAGACCAAGCGTTCCAGCAGACGAAGGCTGCCCTGTTCGCGGACACCACGCTGGTCTATTTTGATCCACGACACGACTCCCAGTTAGTGGTTGACGCCAGCCCAACGGGCCTGGGTGCTGTCCTAGCGCAACGTCAAGACTGTGGCGAATGGGCACCAGTTGCCTATGCGAGCCGGACCCTCACACCTACGGAGCAGCGGTATTCGCATATTGAGAAAGAGGCCATCGCGATCCTATGGGGATGCCGCCATTTTCACATATACTTGTACGGCCATCCTTTCACGGTCATCACGGACCACAAACCTTTGATCCCGCTGTTCCAGGGGTCCTCGTCTCGCCCTCCCCCGCGAATTGAGAAATGGATCCTGCAGCTGCAAGAGTTCCAGCTCACAGTGGAATACAGACCTGGCACCCGGAATCCGGCTGACTTCTTGTCACGACACGCCCGACCGGCCACCCCTCCGGAAGCAGCTGAGGCAGCAGCCACAGAAGACTACGTGCGGATGGTAGTAGAACGGTCCCGGCCTCTCCTGATATCGCTGCAAGATGTCATAGCCGCCACACGAGATGATGACTGCCTCCAAATCGCCATCCAGGCAGTTTCCTCGAGTGACTGGCGACCCCTGCAGAGTCCTTCACCGCGACGGACCGCCGCGGCCCAAGCAACATTGAAGTCCCTGCACCAAGTTCGCCATGAACTGTCGGTATCAGCCGACGGCTGCCTACTGAGAGGTCCGGGCCTTGTCCTTCCAGAGAGCCTCACCAGACAAGCAGCCCTCTCGCCCATGGCGCGCATCAGGGAATCGTCAAATCGAAGAACAGACTCCGCAGTAAAGTCTGGTTCCCAGGCCTGGACCAGCAAATAGAGTCATTGGTGCAGCACTGCCCAGTATGCCTCGCCACCAGCCTACCAAGCAAACCTGCGCCAGTTATCACTGAAGCAGCGCCGAGTGCCCCATGGGAAAGAGTGAGTGCTGACTTCGGCAGTCTACCAGGAGGAAAGTACATGCTAGTGGTGGTTGATGATTTCTCGAGGTATCCAGAAGTTGAATTTGTTACGTCTACTTCCGCCGCGGAAGTAATTCCCAAACTGGAGAAGCTAATAGCAACCCATGGGCTTTTCGGTGAACTTCGCACCGACAATGGACCGCCATTCACCAGCGTGGAGGTGGCCAACTATTTGGCCTCCCACCGAATAAAACACCGCAAAATCACACCGAGATGGCCCCAAGCCAATGGCGAAGTAGAAAGGCTAATGCGAACATTGAACAAAACGATCCAAATCGCCCTGGCCGATGGACTCAACCTTGAACGAGCAGTGTATCAGTTCCTCAGGGAGTACCGGCTCACCCCACACTGCACCACTGGCATCTCCCCAAGTTGACTTTGTTTCGGCCGGACTGTCACCGACACCATTCCCCACCATCCGGGGTGGGCCGAAACGGCGAACCCCCCAAACCAATCAGACTATAGGCGAGAGAAGAACAACACAGCAGCGTCCCGGAAGAGACACGCTAGAGAAAGCCCCATTGCAGTGGGTGATCAGGTGCTCGTGCAAGACCGGCACCCGGGAGGAAAGTTCCGTTTGCCTTTCGAGCTTCAACCCTGGACTGTCACCGCAGTAAAGGGCACCATGGTGTCGGCCCAGAGAGGGCCAGAGACAGTCACCCGCAATGTATCTTTCTTCAAAAGAGTCCCAGCTGAGGATGACGGCGACTTCCCAGGATCCGATCGGTGCAACGAGGCGCCCTGCAATGGTTCCTCCACTCCTGACAGCGACGCGGCCGGATCTGATCGACCAGTTGCCGTGGACACCTCCACCCATCCGGACCCCACGTCAATCCAAGACCAGAACTCGTATGGTTACCAGAGCCCAGCCCCTAGCAGCAACCTTGTTGAACAGTCACCAGCACCGCAGCCGCGAAACAGTCAGAACAGATATCACCTCCGGCCCTGTCCGAAGCCATCCCAGAAATACAAAGACTATGTATCCAGTGGCTAGTCGGCGACAGTGGGTCGGGTCGCAGCCAGAGTAAGCAGCGGTAAAGGGTACCCAAGTAAGACTGTTCCATTTTGTGTTTTGCCCTAGATGTTGTGTACTGGACTGAAAGTTTCTTCTACCAAAGTTTGTGTTTTTGTGCATTTAAACATGTCTCTCCTGGTAAAGGAGGAATGTAATGTTGTGGGAGACAGTGGAACAGTCCACGTCTCCTCTGGTGTTAGGGGATGGTCCCGTTAGACCATGACCCCTATGAAATGTGTCGGAATGGGTTTGGCTCGGCGTACGCCGAGACCACGTGTGTGATGCAATAAAAGCCCAGGGCTCTGGGCGTGGCTTGGTCTTGGAGCTAGCCATCAACTAAATTACGTGTGCGGTGTCCTCATTGCGTCAAGCCCAGGCCATGACCAGAATACTACATTGGCGACGAGGTGGTGTCAGTTTGCTGCTGTCCTACCTCTCTCCCACCGTGCTGCCTCCGGCGCCTCCGTGAGCCCGCTACTGCCTGTGACCCGGCGTGCCCCTGCCGTGTGCTGGAGCCGACCTGTGCATCCGCGCGACTCCACCGGCGGCGGCTCGACTGATGTGCCGCCCTGCAGCCGACATCCCGCCACGATCTCCGCGCGAGGCCAGGAAGAGTGCGCGCACACGTGCGGCCCTGTATTTCGGCCTGCACGTCGCAGTGGCGCTCTACACCACGCAAGGGAGCCTGCTGTGGCACGTGTGGAGTCCTGCGGCCGACCGTGGTAGAAGGCACCGGTAAGCTGCACAGCGCTGTCCTGCTGCCCCCTCTGGCCGCCCTGTTGCACTGCACCGGCCCTGGAATGCATGTGGCACACCTGACAGCCTTACTGTAGGGGAGGATTCCCAGCTCGTGGCTGTGCATGCCCTGGAGGTCTGCTGCCCCCTCCAGGCATTTTCACTTGCCTACTCCTGCTCCCGAGGCTATAACTGAAGCCCGGCCACTCTCTGCCTACATCCAAGGAGTCCGGGCCACCAGTTGCACGCGCTTCTCTCTCCTATACTCCAGCGTGGGCCCCAGTCGCCTGCGCCTGCCGTCCTGCCACGCAGCTGGCACGCTGCAGCTCCCTGCTTTTGGAGGTCTCTACGCCCTGCTGCATTGGCTAGGGGCGCATCCTTCGCCTTCCTGCCACCGTCCTCTGCTGGGCCAGCCTGGCCTCCATCCCACCGTTGGAGCCCTTTGACATCACAGGGCCACCACCCTCCCAAGCTGCAAGGTGGAAGGCGTGGGTGGAGCGGTTGGAGACGTTCTTTGACGCTGCGGACATCCCTGCCCCACGGCGAAGACCCATGCTACTCCACCTGGGCGGTGCGGAAATCCACAAAATCGCGAAGTCAGTCCGCGAGGCTGGGCCCCCAAGGAACTATGCCACGATGCGCGACGCCATCACGGAGCATTTTGAGCCTTACGCCAATCCGGATTACGAGCGCTTCCTCCTCCGCCAAGCAAAACAGCTCCCTGATGAGTCCGTTGACGTATTCTACGCCCGCCTCAAGGAGTTAGCCAGCACGTGCACCCTGCCTGATGTGGATGATGAGATCCGAGAGCAATTCATTCAAGGCTGCGCCTCCTCTAAGCTACGCGAGCGCGTCCTCCAGGAACACCGCATGCCGATGAGGGACATCCTGACCCTGGGACGCTCCAAAGAACTGTCCAAGGCCAGAGCGGCCCATATGGAGCTCAGAGCTACGGCGGCCGTCAAAGAGGAGCCAGTCTGCGCTGTCCGTACTGAGACACGTGACCCTCGACAAAAGCCCAGAAGATCCTCGACCCACAGCTCCAGGCAGAGCTCTAAGGTCCGCCTCTGTGGATGGTGTGGAGGCCCACTCCCACATGACGGCGCCTGTCCAGCCCAAGGGAAAACCTGTAGTGCGTGTGGAAAGATCAATCACTTCTCCAAGGTCTGCCGCTCGAAGCCTCAGCGGCAACCACCAGGCCCACCTCGACAGGTGCGCGCACTTGAGCCTCTCCCAGATGACTCCTCGAGTGGCGACATGGACGAAGATGAGGCCGCAACCGTGCATGTGGTGCACATGCTACACGCCCTCTCTGCCTCCCGCAGGCAGCGCCCATGTGCACTATCGACGTGCAGGATCATCCAGTGGCGGCGCTCATTGACACAGGAGCAACGATCAACCTCATGGCCGCCAGCGTCTACAAGCTGTTACCCAACTTGCCCGCCCTCCGCAACACCAACGTCCAGGTGTACGCCTTCGGGACACACACCCCGCTCAGAATATGTGGCGTATTCCAGGCCAATCTCTCTCACGACCAAGTACATCAACGGTCCAAGGTCTACGTCTCCCAAGAAGGGTCGGGATTCCTACTCAGCTGCCGCACCGCACAAGACCTCCGCCTCATCCACTTTGCCTTCACCGTGCTGGCTCACGACCTGGAACGTTTGCTTACCAAGTTTGCACCTCTCTTCGAAGGGATTGGATGCCTCAAAGGCCCGGCAGTCCGGCTCCACATAGACAAGTCCGTGGCCCCGATTGCCCTCAGGCACAGGAGGATTGCCTTCCATCTTCGCCCAAAGGTCGAGGCGGAACTCCGTCTTTTGGAAAAGGCCGGAATCATCGAACGGGTGCGCGGCCCCACCCCGTGGGTGTCCCCCATCGTGGTTGCGAAGAAGCCAAAACAGCCTGACGCGGTCCGCATCTGTGTTGACATGCGGATCCCAAACCTCGCCATTAAACGGGAGCGCCACCTGACGCCCACAGTTGACGACATAATAGGCGAACTTGCGGGGTCCAAGTGGTTCTCGAAGATGGACCTCCGCTCCGGGTACCATCAGGTTCCTCTCCACTCAGACTCTCGCCCAATTACCACCTTCTCCACCCACGCCGGTCTCTGGTGCTACAAACGCCTCAGCTTCGGAATCTCCAGTGCGGCCGAAGTATTCCAAAACATCATCAAGACCGTCCTGCAAGGACTAGAGGGGGTGCTCAACGTGAGCGATGATATCTTAGTGCACGCTCCCTCCCTGGAAGAACATCTCCTCCGCCTAGCTGCTGTGTTCGCTCGCCTGCGAGACTGTGGTTTGACCCTACACAAGGAAAAGTGCAAGTTCCTGCGCCGAGACATCAGTTTTTTTGGATATCGATTCTCGGACAAGGGCATTGGGCCAGACCCGGACAAAGTGAAGGATGTCCAAGAGGCGCCAGCCCCCACATCGGTATCGGGAGTCCGCAGTTTTTTAGGTATGGTCACATACTGTGGACGTTTCATCAGGAACCTCTCGGATCTGACTGGCCCGCTGCGAGATCTCACCAGGACCACCACCCACTGGACTTGGGGTCAGGAGCAAGACCAAGCGTTCCAGCAGACGAAGGCTGCCCTGTTCGCGGACACCACGCTGGTCTATTTTGATCCACGACACGACTCCCAGTTAGTGGTTGACGCCAGCCCAACGGGCCTGGGTGCTGTCCTAGCGCAACGTCAAGACTGTGGCGAATGGGCACCAGTTGCCTATGCGAGCCGGACCCTCACACCTACGGAGCAGCGTTATTCGCAAATTGAGAAAGAGGCCATCGCGATCCTATGGGGATGCCGCCATTTTCACATATACTTGTACGGCCATCCTTTCACGGTCATCACGGACCACAAACCTTTGATCCCGCTGTTCCAGGGGTCCTCGTCTCGCCCTCCCCCGCGAATTGAGAAATGGATCCTGCAGCTGCAAGAGTTCCAGCTCACAGTGGAATACAGACCTGGCACCCGGAATCCGGCTGACTTCTTGTCACGACACGCCCGACCGGCCACCCCTCCGGAAGCAGCTGAGGCAGCAGCCACAGAAGACTACGTGCAGATGGTAGTAGAACGGTCCCGGCCTCTCCTGATATCGCTGCAAGATGTCATAGCCGCCACACGAGATGATGACTGCCTCCAAATCGCCATCCAGGCAGTTTCCTCGAGTGACTGGCGACCCCTGCAGAGTCCTTCACCGCGACGGACCGCCGCGGCCCAAGCAACATTGAAGTCCCTGCACCAAGTTCGCCATGAACTGTCGGTATCAGCCGACGGCTGCCTACTGAGAGGTCCGGGCCTTGTCCTTCCAGAGAGCCTCACCAGACAAGCAGCCCTTCTCGCCCATGGCGCGCATCAGGGAATCGTCAAATCGAAGAACAGACTCCGCAGTAAAGTCTGGTTCCCAGGCCTGGACCAGCAAATAGAGTCATTGGTGCAGCACTGCCCAGTATGCCTCGCCACCAGCCTACCAAGCAAACCTGCGCCAGTTATCACTGAAGCAGCGCCGAGTGCCCCATGGGAAAGAGTGAGTGCTGACTTCGGCAGTCTACCAGGAGGAAGGTACATGCTAGTGGTGGTTGATGATTTCTCGAGGTATCCAGAAGTTGAATTTGTTACGTCTACTTCCGCCGCGGAAGTAATTCCCAAACTGGAGAAGCTAATAGCAACCCATGGGCTTTTCGGTGAACTTCGCACCGACAATGGACCGCCATTCACCAGCGTGGAGGTGGCCAACTACTTGGCCTCCCACCGAATAAAACACCGCAAAATCACACCGAGATGGCCCCAAGCCAATGGCGAAGTAGAAAGGCTAATGCGAACATTGAACAAAATGATCCAAATCGCCCTGGCCGATGGACTCAACCTTGAACGAGCAGTGTATCAGTTCCTCAGGGAGTACCGGCTCACCCCACACTGCACCACTGGCATCTCCCCAAGTCGACTGTGTTTCGGCCGGACTGTCACCGACACCATTCCCCACCATCCGGGGTGGGCCGAAACGGCGAACCCCCAAACCAATCAGACTACAGGCGAGAGAAGAACAACACAGCAGCGTCCCGGAAGAGACACGCTAGAGAAAGCCCCATTGCAGTGGGTGATCAGGTGCTCAGTGCAAGACCGGCACCCGGGAGGAAAGTTCCGTTTGCCTTTCGAGCTTCAACCCTGGACTGTCACCGCAGTAAAGGGCACCATGGTGTCGGCCCAGAGAGGGCCAGAGACAGTCACCCGCAATGTATCTTTCTTCAAAAGAGTCCCAGCTGAGGATGACGGCGACTTCCCAGGATCCGATCGGTGCAACGAGGCGCCCTGCAATAGTTCCTCCACTCCTGACAGCGACGCGGCCGGATCTGATCGACCAGTTGCCGTGGACACCTCCACCCATCCGGACCCCACGTCAATCCAAGACCAGAACTCGTATGGTTACCAGAGCCCAGCCCCCGGCAGCAACCTTGTTGAACAGTCACCAGCACCGCAGCCGCGAAACAGTCAGAACAGATATCACCTCCGGCCCTGTCCGAAGCCATCCCAGAAATACAAAGACTATGTATCCAGTGGCTAGTCGGCGACAGTGGGTCGGGTCGCAGCCAGAGTAAGCAGCGGTAAAGGGTACCCAAGTAAGACTGTTCCATTTTGTGTTTTGCCCTAGATGTTGTGTACTGGACTGAAAGTTTCTTCTACCAAAGTTTGTGTTTTTGTGCATTTAAACATGTCTCTCCTGGTAAAGGAGGAATGTAATGTTGTGGGAGACAGTGGAACAGTCCACGTCTCCTCTGGTGTTAGGGGATGGTCCCGTTAGACCATGACCCCTATGAAATGTGTCGGAATGGGTTTGGCTCGGCGTACGCCGAGATCACGTGTGTGATGCAATAAAAGCCCAGGGCTCTGGGCGTGGCTTGGTCTTGGAGCTAGCCACCAACTAAATTACGTGTGCAGTGTCCTCATTGCGTCAAGTCCAGGCCTTGACCAGAATACTACATACACGAGACCCTATAATCTTAGTGGCTGTGCACATGGGTGCAGCAAATCAGCCAACTGAAATACTAGTGTGGCACAATTTTTCCCCTATGTGGTTTTACCTCTCTATTCCAAATGTTCCTGCGTCGAATGAGAGATAACCTGCCATCACATATTGTGCACAGGATTACCATTGATTTTACCTCTTACAAAACAATTTTCTATTGCAAATGTCATCACGTTTTTGTCTGCCAAATTGTGAATACGTTATTTTTTAATTTTGCATAATGCCCAATCGGGCATAAAAACACTTTGTGCTTAATTTTGAAATACTAGGCCACTCATAACGAGGGCCTTTGTGTAGCATATGGAAAAAATAAACTTTAATCCATGATGAGAGTGAAGCTCAAGTTGTCTGTCTCTCAGATACCATGATAGAAAATATCCCGTTGAGTCTTTCTGATCTTTAATTGGATGCTGTATATACCGAGGGCTTGAAATTGATAGTTATGTGTTCAGGCACTGGTGTCTACTGAGACATGCCTGTAGTCTACCATTGGCTGTAATGTATTTTTTACTGAGAAATGCTGTGCTCTCCTTAGCAAATATAATCTGTTTAGGTACTCAAAGCCTGACAGTACTTGCCCATTTAAGCACTGCATATGCCCCCAACCCACACGGTCTGGTTTTTTTTCCTCCTTACCTCACCTCATAGATGAGAAACTAAAGTGCAAGGGGCAGTGTCATAAAGCAGACATAATTTGAGAATGGTGGAAAGTGGGTAAGTTGCAGGCAGTAACAATGTTCACACTTCCAATAGGTCTATCAAGTCTATGGAACTTACACAGAAGGGTGGCACACCTGATCGCCATCATGATGGAATCAAAGCTGTAAAAGTGAAAGCATTTCCTGTAGAAATAAATGAAGTGAAGGGGAATAGAAATTATGGTTCGTGCTCTAGAAAGCTAAACTAAAGACACATTTCATGCACTCTCAAATATCATCCGCATCTATGTCAGTAAAACATTCTGACATGTAGACTGATACCTACTTACATCACCAGCAGCAGTCAGTCAGTTTACTCCATAGTAATTAACTGCTGCTTCATCACAGAGTTCTAATGAGCAACTAGAGTGATAACATTCTGAATTTATGAGAAAAGTGTGGTTCACCTGAACATCACCTTGATGAAATCAAAGCTGTAAAAATAAACATTTTTGCTACACAGCAGACTGCAAAAAGGAACAAAATGAGGGGATGTTTTTGTCATAGAAATTATAGTTAGTGCTCTAGAAAGCTAAACTGAGGACCCATTCTCTATGAGTTTTTAAATATCTTCCTTATTAATGACATGCATAAAGTAACAAATACTTCCAACATCTGCAGCAGTCTGTTAGTTAATTCACTAGTAATCAACTACAGCTTTACCGCAGAGTTCTAATGAACACCTGGGGGCAGATTTACCAAAGTGTATGTCTCATTGCACTGCGTGGAAATGTTTCAGCGTTGTGCTGCATGAGGTAAAAAAACAGCGATATGTCATATGTACAATGCGTAGCGTTTCAAAGACGTGTGCACAAACAAAAGGCAGCCTCACAACGCAAAATGTCATAGTGTCACACAAGGCATAAAAAAGCATACAAAATGGTGCAAAACAAAGCAAGTAATTTTTAAAAGGTGAAGTTAGCATAATGTCAGAAACTCGTACTCCAGATGAGATGTATGGCACACAGCAGTTGCCTCAGGATCCATTTTCAAATGTCTCCCTGGAAGGAACTCAGGAGGGAGGAAGAAAAAGAGAGTTCAGGTTTTCACAGGAGGAGAGGTGTGGTGCAGCTGCCAGGGCAGCTGACTTCGGAGCACAGGGTTCACGGTTCGATCCCCGGCTCCGGCGGCAGCTCAGCTCAGCACCATGTGACTCTGGGCAATAGCTCACTTAATTTCCACTCCGGCCCCCAGCGCCTTGAGACCCGTAAGGGTGAGTAGCTGCGCTATATAAAAACGGTCTTACTTACTAGATACAGATCTTAATAGCTGAGGTAACCAAATATGAGCATCAGCTGTTCGCAAAATACCTCAATACAAAACAATGCCATATGGAAATCCATATTAGTGAAAATAAATTCAGTAGCACCTAGGTCCAGAACTGTAGAAGAATGCAAAAAGTGTTGGCATGATTACAAATGGCGTACAAAAGAGAAGTTGGAGAGGAATCCCTGTGCTGCCATGGCAACTGGAGGAGGACCTGAGCGCAACATACAACTCACACCAACTGAGGAACAAGTAGTGGCTGTCATTGCACCTGAGCTGTTTGGTGGAATAGATGGGCCAGACACTGCCAACCATGAGGAAGCTGTACATCATGGGAAGTTAGTCTTCATTTCATATTTGTAAGAGAAGTGGGAAGGGAGCGCAATGCCTGGCATTCCAACACATAATGTGGCCCAAAGCATTATGGTAATTGCAGTGCAGTACAACACTTACTCCATTTGAAAGTAATTGTCTTTCCACCACTGCTTGTGCATCTACTGGTGTGCATGTAAATATATGTACACCAGGATTTTTGTCTTGTATTAGTAGAGAGTAACACTATAAAAG
Organism: Calotriton arnoldi; assembly: GCA_963921515.1. Lineage (NCBI taxonomy): Eukaryota > Metazoa > Chordata > Amphibia > Caudata > Salamandridae > Calotriton > Calotriton arnoldi. The sequence continues at coordinate 341,063 of CAWUFW010003543.1, forward strand.
TGTTTGTTTTGCCGATACAGCTCATAGGCTTTTCTGCTTTCTGTAGCACTGCTATAGTGTATGTACATTCCAGTGAGCTTCACAGTCCTGTAAGTCAGCTAGGATTGGTGAGAGATACACAGCATTAATAATAATTCCAGATTTGTAATGCAGGACTTATCCCCCCTAAGGGTTTCCAGGCACTGGGGGCCATCAGGGAGATTAAGTGAGCTATTGCCCAGAGTCACATGATGTTGAGCTTAGCTAACGCCGGGGATAGAACCATGAGCACCGTGCTCTGGAGTCAGCCGCTCTGGCTGCTGCGCCACACCTTTGCCACTTACAACAAAGTTGAAACCAAATATATGTGAAAGGAAGCAAGTGTGAACATGCACAGTATTAAACATAATGCATCTTTGTGAACTGAATGTTGGGATGTCAGGGAGTGTGTGTTCACTCCAACCTTTAGAACAGTGACAATATGTCATGCTGAAACTAGAAAATGTTCTCATTGTACATAGGTTTCAAAGCTAGTAGTGTCTGGGTTGACAATATGTGTAGTTGTTAGGAATGTAAAATATAGCAAACAAAGATTTTTAATCAAAATGATATAAATACATGTACATGTTGAATTGGTGTTCATTAAAAGCAGTGGAAGACTTCAATAGTATTAGCGGGGTGTTGTTTGCTCTGTCAATGTAGTGTTGTTCACAATGGTCGCTGCTGTCATCAAGTGCCACTTGAATTAACTTGCCCAGGCTAGATTTAGTGACATATATTAGAGACCTATGTCATAGTACAAGGTGCCAATCAGGTGTATGAAAATGTGTTCGGGTTTAAAGTGGGAGCACAGGCACATTACTAATGGTAAGCATGTGTAAAGCACAAAGAGGCAAATGGGAATATGAGAAAGTAATTTTCAAATTTTGTGTGACAATACTGCCACAACTTTTTTTCACAATTTGTAACAAATGTGATTGAATGTAGTTGACATATAAAAGCCAGCCAGCACCTACGAGGAGAGGAGGGAGAAAAGGGGGGGGCTCTGCACCTTAACCGAGGGGAGTCTGAGTCGGGCCTGCTCCTCTCCCGGCCGTGTCCGAGATGGGGGATAGCACCACCATCATATAGCTAGGCTTTCCAAGCAGAAGATCGCTTCACGTTCTAGTAGATGTGCGTGCTTTCTTCTGCCCTTGGGTCACTCACCTTTCTGCTTCCGGGTTCACAGACGCCGCGTTCTTCGTGCTCGGCGGGCAGCAGTTTGCCAGTCCTTTTTCCTGAGTCCTGTTGGAGTTTCTTCTGGTTCTGTTCGTACAGCATTCCTGGAGTTCCTGTGGAGACAAAAAAGGATAAGAACATTTAAAGCACCTTTGTCTACAAACCATAGCGGTAACGTGCTTCGCGCTAGCATTTTAAAAGTATACCTATCTGACTATTTGCCTGACGGCTATTGGAGATCTCATTCTTTTTCTCGGTAGGAAGCTGGATATATCTATAGAGAAAGAAAGGCAATAGATTGGTTACCAGTTTATGCAGTAAGAAAAATTCAGCTTTGAAGACATATGAAAGCCCAATATTATTTTTGTGTTACCTTTTTTGTATGCCTGTTGTAGGGGAGTGCAAGAGACTATTGTGCTCTCCTTTCTCCAGTATTTGGACAATACTGTATCATGTTTGGGCTGTCTATTAACACATTTTGCAAAATGCTTTTTAGGTATGTTTCACCTTAAACATTACTTTCCATACCACAGTCTTACTATACTAGGTTCAGAGTAAACCTATGGTCTCTTTTCTTTATATAGATTGTATACTCTTCCTGGGTACAGTCTTTTTTCTTGATTTCGGAAGAGGGGAATTACACAGGTTGTTACTAAATATAATAGTTAATAGTCTTCAGTATCAGTAGCTTTGTATTTCCTTAGAAAGGTGCTATACATATGTTTACAGCCTTCTTCTCTGCCTTTTATGCAAGAAATACACAGAGATCTACTGGACACTCCATACCTCCCTACGCTGACTTCATGAGACACGTGTCTTTTATCTTCCCTTCCCCTCTTCCCTCATCTCACCTGGCTTTGACTTTGTTGGGCAGTCCAGTGGAGGGAGGAAGTTGGGATCTCACTTCGTCATCTTACCTACCGCTCCTGCGGAAACACAGGTGAGAATCGACAGTCAGATGCCGACACCAGATACCAAGTGAGGCAGTGAGGCCAGGGGGGCATGTCTAACTCCCCCTCTGGTCCGACCACCCCCTGCTCCAATGTGGAAAGGATCAAAGCAATCCAGGAGACCCGGGAGGGGGACAAGGCTCCTGGCGGACCGTGACGGCAGCGGTAAGAGGCGGTGAACTGCAGCGCTGTGCTTGGTGTGGTGTGGGGGACCCCCATCTGCTCCACTAACAGCTTCCTCCGCTCCAGCTGGCTCAGTCATTTGACCACTCACAATGACCCTCTGACCTGTGACATTAAAAGCAGGAGCGAGCCGCTAGTAGCTGGGGGAGAACTTCGGCCCAGTCCCTGGATTTGGGACTTTCGTTCACAACACAAACATAGAAAAACCATAAAAAAAACAGCTGGCATGGCAAGGCCCTCACTTCACAAAGGCAGAAGCTGGTGGGGGCTGGCCCATGGCAGCACAGCAGTGCTGCAGTACAGCAAGGAGGGGATCTTGTATCCTGCAAGGGTGGCAGACAGGGGGCAATGGGCAACTGGCAACGATCACCAAATTGCAGGGTACCATCTACTGCTTAAAGGCCCCCCCCCCAGGTTCCTCCCAGATGACTAGAAAACTTGAGAACTGATAGTACTGCAGCCAAATCCCCACAGAACTGTGACAGATGAAAGCATATGGCAGCACATCACAGCATTAAGCATATGCCACATACTTAACACCCTGAGGCTTCTTCAGCAGCATCGCAGCAAAGCACAGCCTTGGATCAAGCTATCTAATCGCTTGCTGCTTTCTCATGTCCCTCCATAGCAGGGTTGAAAGAATTGTAAAGTAGGTGAGGAAGGATGGGGCACCCGGCCCCAATGGTCTGCCAGCATCTCTGTTCAAAGTGGCGCCAGACATCTGGTCAAGGACTTTGACCCCACTCTTCAACAGTGAGTTCCAGATGGGGTTGGTCCCGGACATGTGGCGAGGTTCAATCCTCTGCCCCATATACAAAAAGAGGGATAGGTCAATACCTGGCAATTACAGCTTAATCGCACTGCTTGATGTGGAATCCAAAATATATGCATGTATCCTGCTAGAACTCTTGGAGGCCTGGGTTAGTGACCAACAGATCCTTCCATTTTTTCAATCAGACTTCCGAGCCGGGGCATCAACAGTGGACAATACCATAGCACTATCCTTCCTAAGGGACTAAGCTGCCAAACACAGCAGCTTACCCCTATTCTGCTGCTTTATCGATTATAGTGCGGCATTCGATAGGGTGGATAGGGAAACCCTATGGAGGAAGCTGGACGCCTGGGACATACCCGCAAAGCTCCTAAGTGCCATAAACTCTTTGTACTCTGAAACATGGGTTCATGTGTCTACTCGTCCGGGCTCGGATACCCAAATAATGAAGACTAATAGGGGCCTAAAGCAGGGGTGCGGCCTGGCTCCCATACTTTTTGATTTGAATACAGATGACTTAGGGAAGTGTTTGGAGCCCAGCGGCCTGGTCCCGCCCAACCTAGAACCAACCAATTTCCAAATAATGCAATATGCTGATGATATAGTAATCATGGATCGCACAAAGGCCGATTTACAGCGGGCGCTGAACACCTTGAACACTTTTAACAAGGCTAACCAGCTCATAGTCAACCAGGAAAAAACAAGATTCTGATATTCGGTCGCTGCAGGAATAAAAAGAACCTTTCCTTGCGTCTTGGCAGCCAGAGCATCACCACAGCTAGGAAGTATAACTACATTGGTCAATGGTTCACTGAAAGTAGCACAGCAGTGGGACAGAAAAAATCCAATAAAAAAAGGGCACAGCAATTGCTTATGGGGTAGGTCAGCTAAATCAACAACTAAGGAGTGCATCGACAGCCCCAATACTAAGGGTAATGAAAGTGACATTTCTTCCAGCCGTACAATACGGCCATTGTGTGTACCCCGGAACCATAGATGAAGCCTTGGAATAAGCTCACTGTAGAGTGTGCAAAACAAATTTCCAACAACCACGCTACATTTGCCATGACAGGCTAAGTTTGGAACTTGGTCTGATATCCCAGATTTTAGAATGTCAAGCGACAATGTTGAAGTACTATATCACGGTCCGGATGGCGGATATACAATCATTAAAAAGCCACCTAAAATACATTTTTGAAACGCCAGGGAATTCTTGGTATGATCATGTTAAACACGCACTGTGCTCGTTCCACATGACCGGTTCAATCCATCAGGTGAGAACCATTCATTTTATTTCAAGGAAAAAGCCAATTAATCGGCAAGTAAAGGTGACCTCGATGGCCGAAGACCTGCTGCTCCTCAGGAATTCTGATGCACCACTGTCATTAAATGACTCCTATCTAGCCAGCACTCCGCAACCATATCTACGCGAAGCTATTAATGCAGAAACTCACAGACAGATCTTCTACTTACGGTCACTAGCTCTGCCAATTAAATATTTCAACCCCTCCGGGGTCAGATTCAGTGCAAAGAGAGCTTGTAGTCTTTGTTCCTTTAAAAAAGAGTCATGGTTACACTTGATATGTTGCTGTCCCTCCCTGGAGCACCTGAGAAGGCAATTAATTAAACCGGTATGCCTGGCCTACGGGGCTCAAACATGCCAGGAAGCTTCTAGCATCTGCTTCACAAATTCTGCCCCCTGGACCTTGGCAAGATGTGCAAAATTTGTGGCCATACTCAGGCGATGTCTATCAGCGAGCCAGGTCACTGCCAGCAATGAAAACTAAATGCAAGCGAGATAGGCCGAACTAGCTTCATAGCCAGGACACTGGCAAAAGAACTCGGGATAGCACTGACTGCCTTGGTTAATATTTTAAATGTACATATATTAAGCTGCGAAGTGAAGAACTATCTGCCTTACGTGGCCCTAATGATAAGAGACAATGACATTTTTTAAACTCATATCAGCTAATGCGGGATGTACCATATTTGATTGACTGTTTACAATGACTGTATTTTGCACGTTTTATACATTGAAGTTTTAAAATATTTTTCTAACAAATGTTTTATTCTCTTCAGATTTTATCTCTTTTTAATGGTTTTAATTAACTAAACAATGAAGCATACAATTACAGTTGTTACAATTGTATAAAAGCCAGTGTGCTACGGGACAGAATGTGGAAATGTTATTCTTACTTCTTAGATGCGGAAATCAACCACATTTGTACACTTCCAGGGCAAAAAGGACATCAGTGAAGCCACTTTATGAACCACAGGTGGTTAATCTGTCCCTAATGTTAGGGTCCAGTATATGTCTATTTTCAAATGTTCAGCAGGGTACTTTCATCTCACATGTTGCAGCACTTTGTTTTCTCCTTGTGCTACTGTCCTGTGACCTGCTAACGAGGTGGCGCACATTAACTATGTACTGTCAGTTCTCAGGTAATAGACAGCAGAACAATTTATCGTCTGTTCATCCTGATGTTGAGAAAATGTTGTTAGAAATGTCTGCCATTCAGCCACATATACTTTTGGTACCTGATCTTGCTAGTGCTTAAATCTACGATGACTCCTAAACAAATGTAGACAATGTCAATGTCAAAAAGTCTTCATATCATTTACTTTACCTGCTGTTCCAGTCTACACTATTTCAACAAATAACACAGTGGTATTCACATCAACGTTATACAATATCATAAACTAATTCACCTTGTGCTCAGATTGTGTGCTCACCCAGATGTGTTAGTAGAGTAATGAGCATCACCCACTTAGTGGTCACATCAAAGCATTTACGGTTCAATAAGCAGAACACTATATTTTGTCACTGTCTGCCATGGTGAACAAACTAAGTACTTTTTGTAGCTATCATGTAATATTTGCATGTGTGAGAGGATGGCTGTTGTAACAATACAATTTTATTGTGCACATAAAAATTGACTATATTGTCTTAGGGTGAAATGCCCCACCACATACACATTGGTTAATCTCTGTGTTGGGAGCACGTTTCACAAATTAGTGAGAGACATTCTCAATGTGTGTGACACATTAACGCCCACAATAATGTATCATGTTTGAATTCTGTCTGTGATATGTGTTCTTCTAATCATTAAATATCATAATTTAGCATATGTATAATAGTTATGATAACATGAACTAAAATCTAAATATGATCAATTCAATTGTTGACAACATATCATTAACAATCAACCAGGTCTATACCATTTATTTGTTGTTTTTCATATGTTTTTGTGCAGGTCATGTCACTCCTCAAGATAACCTATCGAATGATGATCAAGATCTAGCATAAGATGAACCAAAGATGAACCAAACATAGCCCGAAGTCATACAGATGTTCACACACAGACTGCAGCAGAAAGAAACCAAATTACTTTTGTTGCTTCAACCACACACAGGCAGACATCAACATTACATGTGCAAGTACAAGTATTTGAAAGGTGCATTTAGAACATCCAGGAAGAAACTCGTGATGCAGTAAAAGAAGGCTTTGCAATACTTTATGGGGCAATGATGAAAGCTACAATCTATATTCCAGAAAAAATAAGATGATTGTACTCCTTTTCAAATGGGATCTAGGCATCAATGATGGACATACATTAGGACTTATTGAAACTTGTGAAATCCAAACAAGATGGAAAAATATCTACTTGAACTTATAACAGCATCACAGAAGCTATCCAGTGTGACACTGTTGAAATATCAAACACATCAAAACAACATTTGATTTCAATAACAGATCTCAGAGAGGACTTTAAGTATTTGCTAACACAAAATGTGTCAATATTGTCGACTCAAGGAAAAATAGCTTCAGCACTTGGGCGCATTGCTGCTGCACATGAGGCGTGGAATGCTAATCTCAATATACAACAAGGGCATTGTAGAACTGATATTACACTGTCTAAAAAATTGAATACTTCAAAAGAGCAATCTAAGAATGTGTCTGAAGAAGAAGATACCCCATGTCAATATTTGAGATCAAAAAGAAGCCTGCATTAAAACAATACTAATTTATGGAAATTTGTCAAGAAAATGACAGTACTATGTTTGGGTTGACTCTTGTAGCACTAGTAAACTTATGTGAAGGTGTATAGAAGTGAGTATACAATATATTATTTTGTATGTGATGTTTACAATCAGTATTCAGATAAGTGCTAATAAATTGAGTTCACAAATTTAATCACATACAGGCACATGCATCAAGCCAAAACGGCCTCGCAAAAACAGCGAATCGCAAAAAAAGGCCGTTTACGAACGCTAACCAACACTTCCCAATGCATCAACCCACTTTCCGAAAATCCAACACCTTCGCAAAAATAAGGACTCGCAATTTATGCGAGAACCCCAAAAGCGAATCCTTATTAGCGAGTCCCACAACAGCCACAGCAAATAGCGAATAGCTCCTAAGGATTCGCAACCCTATGCATGTAAATTCGCAAATAGCGAATATCCGGGAAATCGCAATTTTGCAAGTGCAGATTAAGGGGAATCACAATCAGGTGGTAAAGTAAAAAAAAAAAAAATCGGGTGCAACCAATCGTAAACCTATTTAAACAGACTCAGAAGGCCCATGAAGCCTTTCACAATGGCTGCACTCTACGTGATGGCGAGGAGGATGAGGATCCATGCAGCAGAGCAGAGCAGCGCAGAAGGAGGATACAGGAGAGGATCTTCAGAGTGCGCATCACATTGCTGGGACAAACTGAGGATGAGATATACAATAAGTACAGGCTGGACGGTGCAATGATCATGCACCTAATTGCAGAATTAGAACCCTTAATGCAGCTTCAGACCCGTAGGACCCATGCTATCCCCGCACATGTACAGGTCCTATGTTGCCTCAACCTACTTGCCTCAGGCAGTTTCAAAGGGGGTTGGTAGCTGTAGCTGGAGGTGTATCACAGAGCTCACTTTCACGCTTCTTCAAAACCTTCCTTGACGCCATGATGACAAGGATCCACACCCACATCAGCTTCCCCACAACCCCCCAGGAGTTGAATAAGACAAAACTGGACTTCTACCAGGTAGCACAATTCCCCCATGTGATTGGCTGCATAGACTGTACGCATGTCCCTATTTGTCCCCAGCAGTGAATGAATACATCTTCAGGAACAGGAAATCATATCACTCTATCAATGTGCAAGTAGTGTGCAATGCTAAGCACATCATTACGGACATCGTGGCGCAATTTCCTGGGAGCACCCATGACTCCTATATCTTCCGACACAGTGGCATCCACACGCGTCTGCTCAGGAGTGAATTTGGAGAAGGACATCTGCTGGGTACACACATATATCTATTCGCTACATTAATCAAACAAATGACAATGCATTACTGTGGCTAACCCTTTGCTTTCCATCCTGTAGGTGACAGCGCATTCGCCGTGTGTAACTATATTCTGACGCCATACCTCAACCCAGCCACACCACATGAGCGGAGGTACAATGCTGCACACATCAGCACACGGAATGTGATAGAACGCACGTTTGGAATACTGAAAAGCCGCTTTCGCATCCTTCACAAAACTGGTGGAGCCCTGCAGTACCGTCCAGAGACATGCTGCCAGATCGTGGCTGCATGTGCCATTCTGCACAATATTGCACCAGGAGAGGCATACACATCGAGGTGTCCGACAGTGAGTCTGATGGCGACAACCAACCACCCGCACAACTCCGACAGGCGCATGTGGCAAACACAGCAGAAGGGCAGAGGAGACGTGCAGACATCACCCAACATTATTTCTGAGGTAGGGAATAATGAGCCATAACACCTAGATGCTGACCATGAAAGTATTTATTAACGAGCCCATGTATCAATGGGTAGCCACACAGAGATGTGTGCTAATCATAACTGTGATTGCATAGATGAATAACGTTAAATAAACAATACCACGCGCTGGTTAGCAATCATTAGACTGTAATTGACCATGGTTAAGTCACCATGGCCAAACTGAGGAGGATATGCCTGGCTAGCGCTTCCTGCCACGCACACCCAGACGCCTTTCGCCTGCATCGGCCACATCACCATGATGCGCAACCGAAGGGGTTGAGCTGCGTGAACTGCGCCTCCTGGTAGTGGTCACTGGCACCGACAGGCTGCTAAGACTGGAAGCCTCCTCACTCCCCTCCTCCCCTGTCAAGTTGCTGCCACCAACAGTACCGGCCTGGAGCTGTTCCACGGCGGTGGTCACTTGTCCTAGGGCCCTAGCAACATCCCCACAGTAATGGCCCTGATCTATTTGCATGGCCACGGAGCGACGTGCCAGCAGCGCAGTGGTGTTGCATAGCTTGTTATTGGCCCTGGTATAGGCTGACATGCACATCATGCTCTGGCGATGCCTTCTCCTCTTTGTGCTTTGGCCCGCAAGCATTGCCTTGGTGAGCTCCTGAATGCTTGAGTTGGTCTGCCTATTCCCCTCCACAAACGCTGTTGTCTGTGCATGCACACTGTCTGTCATTAGGCTGATGTTCTTTGCCAGTTTGGAGATTGTAGCTGTATTGAGCCCATGTGTCTTGCTTGCAGGCGCTGCACGCGTAACATCTGTGACTCGACGCCATCAAACACGTTTGGACCCTGGTCTTCCTGCACAGCAATGCGGGCCCTTGAACTGCGCCTCCGCCCACGTTGGACCTGTGCCTGTGGTGTAGGTGGTGTGGTCACAGGAGGCTGGCTGGTTGCTGGGGTGGGTTCAGGGGCCACCTCAGATTCCATGGGCTGCAGTGAAGGGATGTGGGCCCTGCGTTTGGTGGGTGCGGGTGGTGTGCATGCTGGGGCATCTGGAGCCTCCACATCAGTCTCAGCAGGAGTCTCAGAGATATGTAGGCAGTCACTGTCTTCCGAGTCCACCTCAGCTGCATCTGTGATGTGAAACAGTGCAATGTTAATATGTGTATGCCTTCCTATTGTGTTACATTATGCATACTTGGCTCACATTAAATCACTGACTGCCATGTAGTGTTGGCGTGTTTTGCTTGCCATTGGTGTGTTGGAATGCCCACTTGACTGACATGCCTACAACTCCCATGATGCATTGGGTATATGAGGGAAAACGTGGACTGGATTCTGACCTGTACACTGGGGTTGGCCTGGAGGTATGTGCACCACTGAACATTGCGTAGAACTGTATGGTTGCATGCATCTTACCTTGTGAGGTACTTGCCGCGCCGGATGTGTCCAGCTGGGTAACTCCCACCACTGCTTCAGGCTGAATTGTCGCCTCCACCAGGTCCTCCAGGGCTGTGTTGTTGGGTACTGTGGATGTGCCCCCTCCTGTGGCCCTTGCCTCCTTCAGCCTTTCTGCGATACGCTCCTTGGCACGGCTTCTTAGGTCGTACCACCTCTTTTTTAGGTCGTCAGTGCTGCGGTGTGTGACACCCACAGCATTTACCGTGCTCTTGATGGGCAGCCAGATCCTCCTTTTTTCTGCCTCAGGCCCTTTCAGTGACAATTTTCCAAAGAGCTTGTCATGGTTTCTGGACACCCCCTCAATGAGATTTTCAAGTTCTCTCTCACTGAATTTTAGCTTCCTCTTTCTGGGCGTGGCACTATCCCCTGATGTTGCCTTCCCCATCCTGGTGCACAGTGAGTTGCAGGTAACAGTCTTGGGTGTTGTCTCAGCTCAGCTCCAGTACTCTGCTTCCTCCTCTCTCCTCCTCTGGGCACTGAATGAAGCATGGGCTGGCTGACTTCCTGGTTGTGATGTCATCAGCATGCTTCCAGAGCGACACGCTTTTTGCGATTTCGCTAATTGCGATTTCGCTAATTGCGAGTTCGCTAATAGAGATTTCGCAACAGGTGGTTTTCTGTATTTGTGCTTCTCTTTTGGCTACTCGCAAATCGATTTTGCGATGTTTAGCGATTCAGTAGATTTGCGCGATTAGCTTCATGCATAGCAGATAGCGATTTCTAATTTGCGATTCCTTATTTATCGCAAATTAGGAATCGCTATTTGTGAGTTTGATGCATGTGCCTGTATGTATATAGCAAAAGCTTGTGCCAATCTATGAAAATTAAACATGTGAATAAACAAAAATGATAGTGGGAGTTGCTGAATTAAGAAAGTGTCCGGAATGGGGAATACCTGCTCAATATATCAATCACCCAACGCCTAATGACTTTTCAAACATTTAGTCAGCTCTAACTTAATTATTTCACACTAAGAATACTTGAAGCATATAGGGTGAAAAACAAAACCAAACCTAACATATCTGTGTGTGTCAACCATGTGTATTACGACCTAGAATACTTTCTTACAAAACATGTAGGTACTGGTGTAAGGCAAGCATTTTCTCAGAATAGGTCCACCTTTAGCACATGTGGCACCCAGTGCGATCATCGTTCATGGTACACCCCCTTACTTTCTGCATGGATTTCCTCAAAATCAACTTCCAACAGTGCCCCTCATCTCCCCATAGACCGTCTCTCCCAAACATCTCATTTATTTCTTAGCAATATCCTCATAGCAGGGAAGGGTGTCCATCAAAAACAAATTATACATAGACAAAGAATCATACGTGTGTAAAGCAGTCTATAGGAAATGTTACATAAGACACTGTGGATTACAAACGGTAGAAATCATGTGTCATCCATACTAGTAGGCAGTATATTTCAAGAGTCTTAGATCTTGAGAAAAACAAACTATGGGCCATATTTATGAAATTTTTGTGGCACAGGGCAAGGGCAGGAATGTGCCGTATTTATCCAATACAGTGCATTCATGTCCTTTCCCTCCACGCTGGCACTATTTTGGCAGCCTAGCGCCAACGCGGGCACCCTTGCAAAATGATGAAGGGGTGCCTGTGTCATAGGCAGGATTGTTTATTTGCAGGAAGGGGCACCTTCCTGTACAAAACCAATCCTGAGAGGCTTTTATCTCTTTCCGTGTGCTGCAGAATGCAGCACATAGAGAAAGGGAAAAAAAAGGAGAAATAAAGATATTTCTCCTTGTTACGCCTCTCTTGGGGAGGCATATCTGTTTAGCGCATTCATCTGGGATGTGCCAAAAACCGTGAGAGCTGCATGGGAACACCCACCACAACGCCCATGGAATGCCTCCCTTGTGCAGAGTAAGGCAACGCAGCGATTTATGCTGCATTGCCTTACTCCAGATTTTTAAAGCCATTCAAAGGCATGCTATTTGGATTTGCATGGATTCATAAATATGATTTAGAGGTTTGTGTCATGCATGTGCCACGTTGCGTGGTGCAAGCATGACGCAAAGCTCATAAATATTACCCCATGTATTTAAATCGTACCATAGTGGTTAGATGGCTTTACTAATAAGAATGTATTTCTACCAATACTAAACCTTTTTTAGCAACATTAGGATAATGAGAGACTTAGGAAAAACATAATTTTCCAACCCCATGGCTTGCAGTTTGCATGCAGCTATTTGATGTCAGTTCGTATGTCACTATTCTCTGTTAGGGTTATATGACAATGGGGTGACCCGAAATACTACTGGACCCGGGTAAAGTACAGTACAGTGAGAAATGGACACAGTAGAAGTAAATTTTGTGTGATACAAAATTGAATCATTCAAGCATCACCATGACACATCAACGATAGATGCGATTTATTTTCTAATCATTGCATGATTATAAAAGACAGCACGATTTTCTGTATATTTGGTAAAAACGGTGCTCGAAGAGGGGGGGGACAGAGTGCTCAGGAGGGAATATGTGCTTGTGAGGGTTGTTGGAAAAGCAAAGGCAATGTGCAATATATACATCAAATTTAGCTGAAACCTGTCCAGCCTATTGAAGGCAGCTTAGTACACAGTAAACATAGCGTTCTATAAACGCAGATAATAAATCTGTCGTCTGTGCTTCAAAAATAAGGACTGATTGTCGACGTTTCGACCCCTGTGTGCAGTAAAGGTGACTGAATCCTTAACCTGGGGTTTTCATCAGGACAAGGGAGGGGAGCACCTAGGGATTAATCAGATACTTCATATTAGTCAGGTGATGTAGGGTGTCATTTGGAATAAGGATACGTATTAACAATGAATGTTTACCGAATCAATAACAGTGTGAAAAATCAGGCTGATGAGTGAAAGGCGGTGGGCCCTTAGGCTCCTGTGTCAGAGAGAACGAGAAAGGAGGCTCACATTAGGCTAATATTACAGTAAACGGAGAGTAAAGCCCAAAATGATGTAAATGGCACTTACTCCAAGTTGTATGATTGGATCCAATCATACAACTTGGAGTAAGTGCCATTTACATCATGGTCCTTATTTTTCAAGCCCAGACGACAGAGATTTATTATCTGCGTCTATAGAATGCTATGTTTACTGTGTACTAATTTGGCTTCAATAGGCTGGACAGGTTTCAGCTAAACTTGATGTATATATTGCACATTGCCTTTCCTTTTCCTACATCCCTCCTGAGCACTCTGTCCCCCCCTCTTCGAGCACCGTTTTTACCAAATATACAGAAAATCGTGCTGTCTTCTATAATCATGCAATGATTAGAAAATAAATCACATCTATTGTTGATGTGTCATGGTGATGCTTGAATGATTCAATTTTGTATCACGCAAAATTTACTTATACTGTGACCTTTTCTCACTGTACTGACCATTCTATATTAGGTTTGTAATTTATGAGTTGCACGTAACAGAAGGATCTCAGAGACAAAAGCAGTAACACACAGAGCTATCAACATAAATTGCAATTATGTAATATGCATGGTAGACGTTCTTTGCAGCAGTCATATTGACCGTCTACACTACTTGATAATGATGATCTTTCAATGCTTTGATGTAATGTTACTTGTGCTAAAAATGTCTCGCAAACTGACGCAAAACGTGTGAAAAGCCATGCAAAATGACACAAACGTTTGTCGTCATTGCGCTACACACGCCCACACATGTGTATGCCACATTCTTTGCACTTAGACAACTACAGGAGCTTGAGGAGAATCACATCCAGGATCACCATATTGGTAACTGTTTTTGAACAGGTATCTGTGCCTTTAACTTTTAATATATTCTTGCTTCAGTTGTTTTTCTGGTGGTGGCTAGGGACATATTTCAACATGTACAAACATAGGCAGGGAGCACAGGTAGTTAGAAGTGGTGCCACCCGGCATCAAATTTTTAATGCAGAGTAAATAGTAGCGTTGCTATAATATGTAGGACGCTACCTACCTAAAATGCTTCAGGCAGGAGGATGTGTAGGACATGGATAACTCCTACACAAGAGGAAGAATAAGTGGGATAGAGTAGCTAATCACTTGTCACAAGCTAGTGGGCTACAGTGTAGCATGCAACAGGCCCAACATCGGTGGGCTGATATTCTTGCCCAGGAAAATGATTAACTACACCACCTGGGGATTGAAGTAAATGGACCAGTTGGTAAGTGGAATACATATATTTATGAAATAAATTATTTTGTTAAAAGATGTTATTGAAAGGGCCAGATTAACCAACATTATGCACTGTGTTTGCATCACGAAAGTGACGCAAACCAGCAAATTTTTTCGTATTTTATTTAGTTTCCAGCGCAAAACATGCTGGAAGCCGCCTAAACTAATGCAAAGCAGCATGGTTGTACATGTACCGTGGCGTAACATAACTTGAGGTGCCTGCCCTGGAAAGTACATGGAGGGCACCCCCGACCCAGTCAGGAGATCTCAGGCCAGGGGCCCGTGCACAGTGCCGTAGGGGGGCTCCTCAAGCTCGGGGGCTCCCCGCACCGCAGGGGCTGCAGTGGCTAATGTTACACCATTGTACATGTACTTTACAGCCCAATGCAAGTTCTGGCCAGGAAAGTTGACTCAGAGTAACACAAAGCTGAGCAAAGCCCAGGTTTATGTTATTGTAATGTAAGTTTGATTTGTAGAGCGCTGCTTGTCCCCCATGAGGTTATTCAGGTGCGGAGTAGATGAGTGTAGGCGGGTGGTGAGGCTGGGCCTGAGTACAGCTAGTCTCAGTTATTGAATGTCATGGAAGCTTTCCATGGGTGGTACATGAGCATTCCCTTACAACCAACCCATTTGAATATTTTGCAAAGGCTACCTACTATCAAGAGTAGACAGGTTGTTGCATCCAAAATGATGACCACTTTGTGGCAGCCATTTTTTTTATTTGCTCCTAAATTGTCAGACTTTGCATGTGTGCACTACTCTCTATTACACATCTCGAGTGCCTCTATTTTTGAAGGTTGTCAATAATTATTGATTTTTTCCTTCAATTTCAATACCTATACTTGAGCAACATCTAACACCCTTGCACCATGGTGAAAAGATGTGTGGGTGGTGCTCTGCACTATAATAGTGCATCACCATTAGGGACAGAGCAGGATATTGCCCTATATCTGTACATTTGTCACTTGCCGGCTCTTTCCAGGTCACGAAACACATCACAGCAACTTTGAGTGCTACACTTCATTCTGCCATTTAAATGTAGCCAGTTATGATAAGTTTTGCTTTTTAAAAGCGTATTGACAAGCCAAAAGCCATTTACATCCTGATTATGTTATATCCTATATTGGTATGTTTGCTACCACCCTCACTAAATAAGAGAGCGTTTGAAGATGTTAGATGGTACAGCATATAATGAAGACAGATGAACATTTGATTGTATTAGAAATGACTACACATGTATTAGAAATGACTTAACCATGTGTACATCCGTGTTACCAGAATGGATAAAGTGAGCAACTTTGAGATAAACAACTTAACTTATAAGTTGAATTGTTATCAAATTTCACTGTAGGGTTGTTTCCCCAATGAGGTACAAAGGGTAGCAGTGATGTATATTGAACTACTATTTGCATGTGAGTTGGTGTTCTAGATCTCTGAGTGCCATGGCTAAACATTTTATGAAGGAGAAAAACAAATTGAAAAATTTCATGACACATACTGCAATGCACCCTCAAAAATATGAATGCTATTTCAATTTAACACCTATACATGGATGATATTTGACGTAGCAAATGTTCACTTGTCCCTTTACATCCATGTAATAATATAATTATTTTTATAGTGTGTAAATCTTATATTGATTGATACCTGGTTTACATAGCATACCAGAGGGGGAAGAAATTGGGTAGATATCAGATACTGTTACTACAGTTACTTTGCCCTATAAGGTATGGCTGCTGTGGCGTAACGAAACTTGAGGGAGCCCCCCTGCAAAGTACATGCAGGGGCCCCCACGCTCTGGACCCAGTCCGGAGCTCTTAGGTCAGGAAACTGCCAGTGCCGGAGGGGGCCCCCTGCTCCGCGTGGGCTGCCGGGGCTTTTGTTACGCCACTGTCTGTCTGTTTGGTGGATTGTGTATGACAGGTACATAACATCTCCTATATGTAAAACACACATGCACCTTAGGCCTGAGTGTGCCAGCAGCATGTAGATATGAAACAATGGTTGTGAAATGATCACGCAACTAGGATGGATCATGTGTGTGTGCCATGAGCTATGTGCTACCTTGCTGAGCTGTGGTGTTTCGTAGACTGTGAGTGGTGTCACATTGTATTTACTATGAATGTTTTGGCTTCACACTTCAATCCTGTGCAGCATTCAAGTGTGAGAGCTTAAAATAGTAACAAACAAAAAGCAGTAAATTGTAACATATCCTCATCGTTCAACAGCTGTGAGGAGTCAGGAACCAGTGCAAACCTGCTCATTTTACAGAAGCTAACGTGGCTTTGTATGGTTTACAATACATAATGCAGATATTGCACAAATGATACACAGCCAATAAGAGCCAGTTGCTTGCCGAAACAATAGGGGTTAAGATTCATATATTCAATCATTAAGCAAAATTAGATCCTTGGCTATATGTGGGCATTAATGTATGAAATCAGAAAGGGATGGATAGTAACAGCGTGTCACAAACACTTGCAACATTATCATTTCTGTAGTCTCTGCAAAAGTACAGACAGTTCAAGTTCACTCACAGACCAACAGGCTTGTGCACCTTCGTAAGGCTTGCTCCATTTAAACGTTTCTTTAGGGGACTGACGGCACACAGACAGGAGATGCTGAAATTCCTGAGAATGTATGGATAGCTACAGTGGAAGATTAGCAGACCATCCCCAGTGCACATCTATGTGAAAATACTTTGTAGGTATGGTACTGATCAGGGAGAGCATAGCACAGTGTTCATGGTAGATGTTGGCATTGTTAAAGAATCAACATTTTAAATATGAAAAATCAAACGAGTTTGGTTCACAGAACAGGAAGTTATATGGTTCATGTACATAGCACATCAATTGTTAGTTGTATGATGTTGATGACTTAATTAATTTAATATCACCATATGTACAGTCTTGATATATTGATGCTATCTACATGTTTGTATGTGTCTTACCTCAAGGTAATATGGATCTTGCTGCAAATGGGAAGCCATACAAGAGAAAGCAAAGGTATCACCACATGGAGGAAGTGAACAAACAATCTAGATCAATGGGAGAACTTGTGGATGAAAGACGGGAAGTTAAAAGAAAATTACAAGAGAGTAGTTCTCACAATACCACCACGGCCAGAGATGTACCCAAAAGTCAAGAGCAGACAGACAGCGTATCAAGAGGGAAAATGCAAGCCGCTACAAGTAAGACACCAGCAACATCAGGTGCAGGATTGCTATCAGCAAGAAACTAAACAGACAATACTTGTAAGAAAAATATTGAAGGGAATTAGAGTATTACGAAGAGACGCATGATATCTACATCTTAGAAAAGTTTAGGAAAAATGCATATATGTTGATTTTCTGAGTAATAGTCTGTGGGCCCGAATCACAGAACTAATCTGGGGCAAAATCCTAAACTTACTACTTTTGGTATTCACAGAAGGCATTTAGTAGTAGTAAAGTTAGGATTTTGTCTTAAGTTTGACTTAAGACAAATTTAAGACAGACTTAAGACCGACTTAAGACAAAATCCTAACTTTACTACTACTAAATGCCTTCTGTGAATACCAAAAGTAGTAAGTTTAGGATTTTGTCTCAGATTAGTTCTGTGAATCGGGCCCTGTATGTTTAGAGCAGTAGCTGTATGGTGCTAATGTTGCCATGTTTCTGTTGAAATAATCTATAATTGTTGTGTGAAAAATGTAGCTCATATATCCATGTGATACACATAGATAATTGTGAGTTGGGATAATATTGTAATCATCTACCTTACATTAAAGAGTTTAGAAGCAATCGGTATTGATGTGTTTCTGTATTTTTTTATTTTAACATGTAATGTATGTAACAATTACATATACACACATGAACAGCTCTGTCAGTGCCGATTTGGCCTAATACACCTTTCTAATTCATATGAGATAACTATGGCTTATGAATTTCTGCACATTACAGAGTGTACATTGATTGAGTCCTCATGGGGTGTGCGCAGTACCTTACATATGTTGCGTTACAATATTCTGAGTCACACTGCGCCTGCATCATATAGCTAATCTTCATTCTATAATGACCATGAGAGGAAATAACGTTAGGATTACCTATATATCAACATTTAGTGAGTGTGTCCATATGTGAACTGACAATTTTTAATGTTTTTTTAAAAATAATTATTAACTGCACAGGCGCATTGGTTGTTAGATTTATGACTTGCTTAGTATTGTAACATATGTTTTAGCTTTTTTACAACATATTCACAAAAAATTAAGTAAACTTATTTATAATGTGCCACTATGGTACATACAGAGAAAAAAACATTGAGATATTTTTAATGCATGACATATGTTACAATATAATGTCTACGCCATTCATACAAACAGCTGGTGTTTCTAGTTGTATTTGGAAAAGTAATTAGACCTGAAAATTAATTGCAATACACTCCATCTTCTACATTTA
Organism: Calotriton arnoldi; assembly: GCA_963921515.1. NCBI lineage: Eukaryota > Metazoa > Chordata > Amphibia > Caudata > Salamandridae > Calotriton > Calotriton arnoldi. Next base: position 359,984 of record CAWUFW010003543.1, read on the forward strand.
GTTAGTCACATAACTCTATGAGAAATCAGTTTTGTTGAGTGATAGAGCGCTTTATAAATACTATATTCAATTCAATTCAATAATATGGCTATGTTGTAAAGAAATTATTCACTACATCCTGCCCATGCCTGACACCTTATTGGGATTCCAAATCTTTATTTTCATGCGTATTCATGGCATTTTATTCGGATACATGTGTGTTATCAAGATCTTCTTCAATATCAATCTCAATGGATCCTTTATCACAATGTTATGTAATGTACAGCAAACAACAATCATCTTACACACAATGTGTGGCTTGATCAAAAAGTCTACCTCCAGATAAATCCAAACATCAGAACCTTGATTTGAGTATGCCAAATGTTCGCTCAGTTATGGCACGAGTCCTATGATGTGCTGCATTATATGCTTCTTCAGATGGTGTTTTGGTTTGCTGAAGGGTGTTAACAATGTGTGAGCATATCCCATGTGCCTAAAATGTAAACACACATGATCAGAACTTGGCTTTTTTTTTAATATAATTTTGAATTACAACAGCCCAGATTATCAGATGTGTCATGGCACTCTGTCCACCATTCTCAGTTCCTGTGCAGCATTGCGTGGCAAGGAGAAAGCAGGAAAGCACCTTATTTACAGAGATATGGAACAATGATGCTCTATCCTTTGCACTGGCACACAATCAGCCAGCCGAGTGACACACACACACCTTTGCAACATAATGCAAGGATGTCTGAGTGAAATGTTCATAGGTTTTGTACTTCCATCAACGAATACTATGCTTAGACTAAATTCTACATTTGTTTGATATTGTATGTGTGCTGTACAGTGCAGCACACATACAAAGTGGGAAAAGTGTTACAGCTTGTCTAGGATTAGCATTTTGGTCTGGAAGGGTACCCTTCTAGTACAAAAGCTATGCTAGACTCATGCCAACACCATTTCACCAAGGTGCTAAGGTGTGGGTATGGTGTTCAGCAACCGGATTGTGCACCAGTGCTAGATAGAGGGGAGGAGAGTGCCATATCTCTGCAGATATGGCACTTACCTGCTCTCTCCCTGTCACTCAACAGAGTGCATCAACTTTGGGTGGTGCACTGCGGTGTGTGAGAGTTTGGTAAACTTGGGCCCATGTGCACTATGGTTAGTTGCTAATGTATTATTTAAATGAAAATACAATGTAAGGTTGTAATGCAAATTCCAAAGTTGCACCCATGGAATGCTCCCTTCACACAGAGTAACGCTAACTGCATGACTTTGAGGGACTTTAGAAGGGCACAAAAAGTTTAGTGATGTACATTAATTTCTAAATATGTATTTGTATGCACAGAATAGCTTCATTTTCGTAACACGAACCAAGCTGAATATGTTTGTTGTTTGACACCATCATTTCCTACACTGTTCTTCTAAGTTTTTAAAGATTTGTTTACTATTGATAATATGATTACAACACTTACCAACCAATAGGCCCTCTCCATACATTCCACTTTCAAAACTTTGATTGATGGTGCAATGCATCAAGATATGAGAATCATGTGCACTACCTGGGTATTTTGCAACAACATTTGTGAGGCAGTTCTTGTCATCACCGATGGCTTGTACATTTATGGAATAGGAGTGCTTTTTTTTATTCCTATACAGATGAGCTGTTTTTGCAAGTGGAAGTAAGTTCACATGCGTACAATCTATTGAAGCATGGACATGTGGCAATTGAGTAATTTGATAAAATCCTTGATTTACTTGTGTGTGATCCTGTGCAGAATTTGGAAATTGCAGGTATTGTGGCGTTATTTTCATTATAGCTTCCAAGACATGTGGCAGAAATGAAGACAGTGCACTCTGAGACACACCAGACACTGTAGCATATGTAGTTTGGAATGCTTTTAGCCCCTCTAAAAACACATTATACATAAAATACTAAAAATCCATACCTCTCCTCACATTTTAACCCACTGGTTTCATACCTGCATTAACATCTCGAGGATATAGGGTGTGACCACAACCCGAAGGCCGAGGAAGGTGCTGGAAGGGAGGAGTGCACCTGTCTGAGTACTGGCAAGGAAATACCTCCGACTGGACTGCACCATGTCCAAAGAAGATGGGGACAAGGAATCTGAGAGCAGGAAGCAGAAGGTGAGGTTCTCCGAAAAGGAGCTGGAGCTCCTAACAGAGGAATGTGTGGCCCATATGGGCCAGCTATTCAGAAAGGCCTCTCTCGCTGTTCCTGAGAGCCAGAAGGCCAAGATATGGAACAGCATCTTGGAGAAGGTGAATTCTGCTGGCGTAACACAGAGGGTCATCCCAGAGATCCACAAACTGTGGATTGACCTGAGATCCCGTACAAAGTAGCAGGTGGCCATCAGAATGGCTGAGGGTCGGGGTACAGTTGGTGGACCCTCAAACCCCCCTCCCACTCCCATGGAGAAACTCATCAAGATGACACTGGAACCAGAAAGTGTGGTGGGAGTGTCTGACAGTGACACCTCTAATGCTGCAAGCACCAGCCACGGTAAGTCAACTCCCCTCAGCAGCGGCCCATGCAGGTAAGAGCGGTGAGGCAGTGGGGCCGTGTAGGGGGGGGGGGGATTTGACAGACGACCACGAGGGAAAATTAAATACATAATTAATTTTCCCTCGTTGTCGTCTGTCGAAATCCCCCCCACCTGGCCCCACCGCTCTTACCTGCATGGGCCGCTGCTGACTCCCCTTTACTCACTTAACATAATGTAATGTTTGTAATTACTCAAATAAAACATTACAGCAAATCTGAATCCATTGAGATGCTTGCACTACCTTGGCAATGCATCATGGTAGCTGTAGTACATCATAGTTGCATGCTGAACTGTGGGCTGAAGACTACACTACACACACCTGTACATCACCAACATGTCACACACATGAAGCACTGTTACAGCAATGTTGTGAACAGACATTACCCATTTATTTACACTAACTATATACATGCATTTCCACAGATCACACCCAGGACGTGTCAGAAATAACTGAGGCGGAAGAAGCTACTGACACACATGTCAAAATGGAGGGCAGCACATCAGCAACCACTATGCCCATAAGTCCAACTCCAACAGCTCAGAGACCAATCGTTGCACCACTACCATACTTTGCAGACGGTGATGAGGGACAATCCAAAAGCAGGGACACAACAACACCTCTGGGCAGGACACACAGACAGCATGGAGGGCAACCAGCAACAGTCCACAATGGGAATGTGTCAGACGACATGACAAAGAGTTCTTCTCTGTTTGGTGGGCGTGAGAAGTCCGTCATCTCTGTACAGTGTCTGCAAACCAAACAAATCAAAACTGTCAGTAAGTCAGTCAAACCACTTTATTCGGCTAACCAAAGCCATAAAGGTACACCACAGTGAACAATTTACATAAAAAGGTGAATAAAAACATATTAATACATTCTAAATTCATTAAAATATACCACATACAAACAATAAAATGATACCGATAAAAACAAATGACTTATAGTTCATTAATCATGCGATAAAAGCAATTATATCTATGTATGAAATCAATCAACACTTTAAAATATCTAACACCCTTTCTTCCTATGTCTGACTGCCGCCACCAAAAATTCGCAACATTAAAAATCTCCCATGGATTATTTAACAACTGCAAATATAGTAGGGCTGGTCTGACTTGCACAAATCCCGTCCCCTTTAAGATGGGTCTTAAAAACTTTCTCCTCATGGGGCTAAAATGCTCACAAAACATTGTAAAGTGCATGGTGTCCTGCAAAGAAAAATTATCACATGTACAGGGGCCTAGATCTTCTACCCTGCTCCAGCCCTGAACAACTGCTAAAAGACAATGAATAAGATTAAAACGGAACCTAATTAGAAGAAATCGATGGAAAGGTTTTGTAACAATTGACAGATACGGTTCTATCCGTGGGACTGTCTTTAACAGCAAATGGGCTCTCACCATGGGTTTCACAATCTCCAATGCCTCTCTCTCTACAGACAGCATATTTAAGAATTGGGATTTAACCCATGCCACATCCTCTTTCACTATCTTTTCCGGAGTAGCAAAGAGTTCCGGTCGCCCCAATTTTCCGAGCGTTGACTTAACGTATTGTATCCATTGGATTTTGCCCACATTGTCCAACGCTATGCAGTCCCTAAGGATTTCTCTGTTCAGTCCCAATTCTGTATTAATCCATGTCTTTAGCCAACAAATCACAGGACCCATCCCAATTTGATCCTCAACAAAGCTACTGACCCAGCTCTTGGTGAATAGCATAAGTAGAGGTAGATTGGGGGACCGCCAGGAGATATCGCTTAAATTTGTTTTCAACTTGCTGAAGTACCACTGCGGGTTTATATCCCCAGATCGCAGACCCATACAATGCTATTGCAATGCTTTTAGAACCATACATTTTGAGCAAGGCTTCAAGAGGCTTCGATCCCAATCGGGAAGCAAAACATTGAATGGCAGCTATGGACCTTGACATTACAAGTTTTTTTGCCCTTAACTGGGGAGTCCAGGAGCCTCTTTCATCGAATAAAACTCCCAAATAGGGGAAAGAGGAGACCCTTGACAGCTCGACCCCTTCACAATAAAAAGTTTTAAATTTTTTTGGCTTCTGACTCATTGTCATCGTATGCGATTTGGTTTTATTGACAATAAGGTCCAGGGATTGCATAAAAGATCCAAAGGAGTCCAAGAGTTTCTGCAGACCAACTGCAGTGCGGGCCAAGAGAACCGCATCATCAGCGTATAGGAGAGCAGGAATAACCCTGTCCCCTATACGTGAAATATCTAAAGTGGCAGTGCTAAGGGAGGTATTTAAGTTATTTATATAAAGTATAAAAAGCAAAGGGGCTAAAATACAACCCTGACGAACCCCTTTGTCAATTTTAAAGTGCTTAGTGCATTTACCATCTTGGTTGACTCTGACCCTAGCATAAAGATCCTTATGAAGATCTGCTAAAAAATAGACTAAACAGCGGTCCATCCCCATATCCATCAATATTGACCATAACTTTGTTCCATTTACTAGGTCAAAAGCCGAAGACAGGTCCAAAAAGGCCAGCTGCAGCGTACCTTGTTTCGCCACTGTATATTTCTCTGCCAAAAGGTGCAGATTTAAACATTGATCTATGGTAATTCTACCTTTTCTAAAGCCATATTGACAATCTGTTAAAATTCCATAGTCAACCAGCCAATCAGAAAGTTTATTTAAAATAACTCTACCTAAAACCATCACCACAGAATCAATCAGGGAAATAGGTCTATAGCAACCTGGGTCGCCTCTCTGCCCCTTTTTAAACACTGGGATAATGGTCGAGAGAGACCAGGATGGCGGAAATCCGTGCTTAATAGCCGTTTTTAGAAGATTAGTTATGATTTTTGCCCAGAGCTGTGGCGTTAGTTTATATAAGTCGGCCGGGACACAATCGGGGCCGGGGGCCTTATTGCTAGCCATTTGCGCAATAGCCGCCTCCACTTCGGTTTCTATAAAAATCAATAGTGTATTGCCCCGGGCTAGGTCAAGAGTAACTGGGGAGACCATCTCGACCTGTGATACTCCATAAACAGTATTAAAATGGGAGTACCACTGATCCTCCGTAATATTACATTGTAAGGGCGTGTTATTTAGTCCCGTAAAAAAGGGTTTATTGACCATAGCCCAAAATTTTGCACTATCCCTATTAACCTCGACCGAAAGCAGGTCATTCCAAGCCTCTTCTTTGATTTCCTGTTTGCGCCGATTAATCGTACATTTATAGGACTGTCTCAATTGGGCTACAAGGGTACGATCTCTAGGAACCTGCTTCAGGGCAGAAATAAGCTTTTGGTGGGCTTTCGAGCACTCCTTATCAAACCATTTCTCCCCCAGATTAATATAACTTCTGCTAGGCATTGTTAGGCCCGATGCCACCTGCGCACAGATCTCTTCAAATGCCAATAAAACCTCTGGGCCCTTATCTCCAGGACTAAGGCATATATTAAAACTCTCTTCCGCTTTATGCATTAAATCTTGAAGGAATGACTCCGGGATTATGCTAGTCCATCTTAACCTCCGTCCCTGGTCTGTGGTCCTTACATGTATACAAGTGGGTAGTTGTCCCTCTATCTCTTTAAGGCCAATTGACCTACATAACTCGAGTGTAACAGGATTATGGTCACTATAATCAGACCAAATAGCGCCATACTTAATAATTTGTGGTGATAATACCGGAGAAATAAAGATATAATCAATTATAGAATCCTGCCCCTTGCCTTAAAAGTAGGGATCCTCCTCCCCGCAATGTTTGTGCTTGGTTGGCATAAATCAACTGCCGCCAGGAGATCCTCCAGGCATTCTCCTTGCGGGCTATGCTCAAAATGACAACTAAGGGGATCCTCTGGGCCAAGACAGTCTCCCACAAAACAATACTTCAGACACGAGTGAACATTAAAATCTCCCAAAATAAAAATAGAATAAGAAGTGGTTTGCTTGAGTCTATAAACAATTAAAAAACCTTTTAGGCTACTTAAGTGCTCATTTAAAAATCCAACCTCCGGTGAATTGTAGAAATTTACTATTAACAATTTCATAGAATTAACATTATTAATTTCTACAGCTAAACAATTGGTGGAACCGGTATACACCGAACAATGTTTTCCCATCACCTTTAGTGATATTAAAGTCAAAGGTCCCCCCTTTGCTCTCCCCGAGGCCGAAGGCCGCGCTGACTCAAAATATGATTTATAACCGTCCAGCCAGAAATTATCTTCTCTTTCCCACGTCTCTTGTAAACCCACTATATCATAGGCTTTAAGAAAATGAATCCATCTGGGTTCCCTACTTTTTGTTCTAAGTCCTGCTACATTCCAACTTAAGATCTTACAATTCAGGTTCTCCTCCACCCTCTCCATAGAGGGTCCTTCTCCCCCCTCCCCACCCACTGGGACAAAGGGCTGCAGTCAATCGTCTTAGTGGGGAAAACCTGTTAGAGCACACTAGGCCATTCACCATTGTGTCCTCATTAACAGATTTAGACAATAGTTTGGGGGGAAATGGGCCTCTATTTTGAATCAAATTATCAAGCTGGATCATCCTAGGACCTTGCCCCGAAGATGGATCAACCTTGTTTTTCATTTGTGATGAAGCCCCCAGCGGAGTCCTACCCAGAGACTGATTGCTCTTTGGGGGTGGGTAGAAAAAATCCAATGGTAGTACCCTTATACCCCCTGTGCCCACATTATAACCTCCATTAAAGAGCATTCCCGCCACCCCTATTTGATCAAAGTTAATAACAATACAGTCGCCTTCTCCATCTTTAATCCTCTGTCCTACCCCGCCAACACGTCTAACCATTATAATGTGTGCTGAGGGCTGTGCCCCATTTACTGAGAGTTGTTTGCACCAAAACTTGGTTTTACGTAAGAGTTCCTCAGTGGTTTCTATCACATTCATTTTAAGTGGGGGTACTCCTGTAAGCACTGCAACTAAAGGGGTGGCCTCAGGTGGGAGATAGAGTCTAAAATTGTTATATCTTTTACAATCCCCCCTACTACCATGGGACTCCCCTAAATTCTTGGGTTGGTTATTCACAGCCGTGACACAATCAGGTTGCCTACGCACATCACCACCCCTTGTATTCTGAACGGCAGTACCCCTAGTTGATGTACCCTCCTCCACAGTAGCATCTGAATGTGCGGTGATATTACTGCCACTTTTACTCTGAACGCCAGTTCCCCTGGATGATATACCCTCCTCTACAATAGAACCAGATTGTGCGGTTATGTTATTGCCACTTTGATTATTCATCACAATATCTACACGTTCCAGTTTTTCAAACAACAGGGTAAATTTCCTATCCATTAGTTCTTTGAACTGGGCTAGTGCAGTTCCCAAAGCGGTCTCCACAGCAGAAACAAGAGCAGAGTCCCCCATACTGTCCTTGCTTAGTGATGGAGCAGGAAAAACGTCATCAGTCTGTGTGCCAACAGAATTGGTTAAAGATACTACATGGTTGGCTGCATGGCTTACAGATTTAGCTCCCTTGTTGCTTTTGGTTTTATGGGCGCCATCACCCCGTTTTCGTTTTACTGGTGGCTCTTTCACTATGATCTCATCCAATGGTTTGGAGACCCGTGCTCTGGTAGCTATCCCTAGTCCGTTGGAAGCAACTATGGGGGGTGCATCCAGGGTTGGCAAGAGGGGGGTCGTAAGCACATTACGGGGTGTGATAGGTAAACACATTAGTGGAGAGCCCCCCTGATTGGAAGTACCTAATGACGAGCGTCTTGGGAGTGTTGAACAATCTAAGGCGAGTCGCCGCTTGGTCATTTCAATTTCATGAGTCAGCAACGACTCCGCCCTGATAATGAAGGCATCTAATGTACCTGTTACTCCTTTACGTTTACTCCTAATAAGTCCGTAAGTCCGCGGTTCTTGGCAAACGATAGCTCATAGACCGTAATATACTAAAGGGATGGAACACGGGGATTAATGACAGGGAGGACAGGGATGGAATTAGCTGTAACAGTACCTTAAGGTTGGAAGGTGCACACAAATGCCGATGGTCAAATGTCAGAGCGGGGGCCCAGCTCAGCCTCTTCCAGGCTCAGACGGGCGCAGACGGGCCCACCCTTGGCCCAGGCTTCGCAAACCAAACAAATCAAGACTGTCAATAGACATCTGCTAAGAATATCAAGCTCCATACAGCAATTGTAGAAAGGGCAAGACGGGTGTATTGCTGCCATGGAGAAAGTGCCACAACAACCCTGGCAAAGAGAACAGTAAACATACAGACTGACAAGGGGCACTGCTGTCAGGATGCTGCACATGGGCTATTTCAAGTGACCACAGACCTGGAAAATATACAGATTCACAACCTTTGTGTCCCCAACATTTTTTCTTCATCTGAGAGCGAAGAGGGCCCTGGTCTCAGTGGCACATTTATGCAGGAGGTATGCAGTACTAGGCGTATAAGCTGACACACTTCTGAGTCTGACATGTCCACACTTCCACAGGGCAGTGTTGCTGACAAGGCACCCAATCCTAGAGGCCAGAAGAAGTGAATCCCCTGAACACTCAGAGCTATGAGTTACAGGTTTTTATTTTTAATTACATACTTTATTGCCTAGTTTACATAATGTAACATCTGCAATGGATATTGTTGTTTAAGGAGAGATAACCTTTTGTCACAAATTGAATAAAAGCTTATCTTACAGTTATGCACCATGCACTACCATCATGTGTGATGCCTATTTCTTACATGTTGTACTCGCTTTTACCTCAAAAATAGTTATTGGTGATCTCTGCGAGTCGCGCACGACTCTATGCTGTTTGGGTCCCGTCCTTCTGCACCTGTGGTGGTGGTAATTCATCATCTGAGTCAGATTCTTCCTTAATGGTGATGTTGTGCAGAACCTTCCTCATTGCAATACTGTGCAGGGAACCTGGACTTCAGTATCCCAAAGCTCCTCTCAATGATGGAACGCATAGTCCTGTGTGCCCTATTGTACTGCCTTTCATTTCTTATCCTTGGAGTCATCATATGCACCGTCTCCTTAAGAGCATGAGAAGGAAAACCATTAGGTCACATTACACAAACAGTTCTGGCCACTGTATTCATTGAGTCCGCAATTCTCTTACCTAGTAAAAAACCACCCTCAAACTCACCCTGTGACAGTCAGTTTTGTATTCCACTGTGGTGGAACATGAAGGAGTCATGGGTGCTGCCTGGGAATCTGGCCACAGGAGGCATCACTCACTACCTGCACATTAAGTGAGTAATAGATTTTCCTGTTTCTGCATATGAATTCATTAGCTGAGGAGGGACATATGGCAATATGTGTGCCATCAACACAGCCAGTGAAATTGGGCAACTGTGCTACCCGGTAGAACAGTAATATGGTCTGTTGCAATGATTGGGGGCTATTTGGGAAATATATGTATTGGCTAACCCTGCTAACCATGATCCAGGAACTTGTGAAATAAATGGAAAAAGGCACTTTGTAACACCCCCTGCCACTGCTATGACCCCTCGTAACTGCCAGAGGTTAAGAGATGTAGGCAACACAATACCTGTAAATGTGCCGGGATTACACTGCTCCTGACTGTTGGGTTTTGTAATTCAGCTATTAAGTCCAGGATTACCTCACTACTGAGCCTGTACTTCTAAAAAATCTCCTCCACTGTCTGTTCAAACAGGGTGTCCCTCACCCTAAATATCCTCTCCTGTTTCCTTCTCCTTCCCTGCCTACCAGCCAAAATCCTCATCCTCCATGCCAGATCATACAGGGACACTACTGTGAAAGAGTCAGATGCATTTTGGGTGCTTTTTATAGTTTGCACCTGGTTACCACCTGATCCGAATTGATGGTAATTGCATTTCCTAAATGGCCATTATGCAACTAGTCACAATTAGGAAATCCTTTGTATGTTTGGCAATTTTAGGGGCTTTGCTCTTCCCTGTGGCAGCGTCTGTAGCCTTTATTTTGCCCATTTCTATTGGGGAAGAATAATGTGCCGTAAACTGGATGCCTAAAGTTCCTAAGGCAGATAGTGAATGGCACAATAAGACAGTCAACGTAGACTTAGATCATAGGCCCAATTCCCCTCGCCAGGACAATGCACAATACACAGAAGATAGTAGACTTGAGCGTTATCCGAGACCAAGGTAATCACCTACTTGTGTACTGGAGCGTCAGTCTCACGGTGCGAAGAACCAAGGGGGGTGGCCCTGCCCTGCCTCTTCTTGTCTCGCACGGGCTCAGACGGGCACGCCCTTGGCCGTGCGCAGCCCAGGCGCATCCGCGTGCGTCCCACGCTGCAGGAGCCCCGAGCTGTTTTAATGCGCCTCCTGGCACATGTGAAGCACCGTGAGCAGCGTAGGCCTGCAGGGATGTCTGGGGGTAGTAGTCCTGCTCCCCCTTGTAGTGGCAGGCAAAAGACGGCAAAGATGGGCTCCCGCACTGAGCTGTTTTAATGCACCTCCTGGCGCGTGTGAAGCGTCGTGAGCAGCGTAGGCCCGCAGGGATGTCTGGGGGTTGTAGTCCTGCTCCCCCCTGTAGTGGCAGGCAAAAGTCAGCGAAGACGGGCTCCCGCACTGCGGGAGACCCGAGCTGTTTCAATGCACCTCCTGGCACGTGTGAAGCGTTGTGAGCAGTGTAGGCCCGCAGGGATGTCTCGGGGTTGTAGTCCTGGTCCCCCCTGTAGTGGCAGGCAAAAGACGGCGAAGACAAAATCCTTTGTACATGCGGTTAGTGATCACAATTTGGAAATCCCTATTTGCAGTTTCCTATTTTGTGATATCCAAAATGCGATTTCTACTATGACGAAATCGCATTGTCCACCACCGCAAATGCCTTTCGTGCATGGCAAAATGGCATTTTGCATTTTTAATGCCCGAAATTGCGATTTGCACCATTAGGAAATGCCAAATACCTTCGTACATATGACCCTAAATTGCAAGGGCACCAAATAGAATAAATCACACAAGCGGAACTGCAGATGGAAAATGTTGCAATGTTTGTTTAATGGTGCCATGTCTACACTCCTTTGTGTTGAAAGTGAGGGTGCAAGCAGAACAGGTGCCTCTTTTCTAATGTCCCTTAGTGGCAGGAGAGCCCCATAAACCAGCTATATAATTGTCACAGGGACTCTAACTCAGTAGCGGTCGGTGGTGGGAGTGCCGCCGGGCGCTGACGTGGGGCGGGGGAGGGGCAGGGTGGGGGGTAGTAAACTACGGATTACGGCTGATTACAGGTAAGTACACATATGAATGAATAAAACGAATTTCGTTTCTCGCGCTGCATCGCCAAATGCGATGCAGCGCGCGCAACGAAATTCGCTTTATTCATTTATATCTGTACTTACCTGTAATCGGCCGTAATCCGTAGTTTACTACCCCCCGCCCCACGTCAGCGCCCGGCGGCACTCCCACCACCGACCGCTACTGCTCTAACTACTTGCTCTCACCAAGTGATCTTTTATGTTCTTTCCTTTTCTAAAAGAAAATAATGAAGTGTCATTGACCAAATTGGCCATGGTAAGGATTGTCCAGTGTTTTTTCATGATTTTGATGTAGCAGGGGTGATAGCGGATAAACATTGTATTCTTTCTGTTTTCTTCCTACTTATGGTCTCCGAGAGATTTGCACATGGGCAAAACGAGGCTCGTTTCACAACCAGACAACAGGAGGAATTTCTAGTCTGTAGTTTTTTCACGGAGAATTTTGGCTTTCTGAAAATAATCCTGTTTCCACATGCAGCTTCTCTTAACACAAAGGAACTGGCCAAATATTGAATGCCTGCTGTGCTGCCTGGATGTGTAGTCATTCACTTAAACCAAATAGGGATAAAATGGAGCTTCTTTTTGTTGGAGGTGCCTCTATGTCCTGGTCCCCTGACCAGTGGCCTAAGTATTTAAGGTCTTCTTCAACCCACAAAGATGTGTTTAACAATCTTGAAATAAAGATGGATACATCTCTGTCTTTTAGCCATCAAATAAATTCTATCAGTATGCATTCTTATTTTATCTTGTATCGACTACTGCAATGTGCTCTATCTCCTTGTTCCCCAAAAATGTATTTTGCAAATTCAACAGATTCAAAGTGATGCAATGTCAGTACCCTGCAATCTGCCTCCCCGTCTTTTGCCTGCATCCCAGTTAAAGATGTTGCACTGGCTGCATATGCAGAAGCATGTACAGTTTACATTTTTTTGCGTCTGCCAGTGTGCGTTTTACAAAAAAGGACCACGATTTATCCATCTACACTATCCTCTTATTGCCCACTGTGCTCTCTCAGGTCTTCTGATGCCCTGTTAATGACTGTTCCTTGCAACCACTGCAGCGATTGAGGAGGTGTCAGAAATACTGGAGTTCATGGTCTCTGGGGGTCATGTGTACTGTCGCTGAGATGGGGTCATAATTATCAGACTCCTCAATATAAGATAGACACTGTGGCAGATGATGCAGTGCCAACGGGGGAGGTGAAGGAGGGTGGAGTCATAGAGTACAAAAGATCAGCCCTTCTGGAGCGAGGTGTAACAAGTCAGAACATTCTGTAAGGTTTCAGATACTTCAGAGTTTGTAAGAGCTGGGATGATTTAAGCACCAGTCACAGCATTACACTTTGTCTGGCAACAGCAGTTGATGGGTTCTCTATTTCCATCACATAGTTTGCAGCATTTGCATTCCCCCCGGTAGTTAGAGCAGCTCAGGCTAACTCTTCCTTCCAGAGATACCAAGCTTTGCTTGCTGCTATTCGGAATTCCTGCTCCAACAACAAGCACTGAAAGCCATTCTAGCTGCCTGCGTCTCTAATTTTGGAGGTGGACCATCGTATTTGGTTCTCAGACTGTATCCTTGTTGTATGGGACTAGTCACGGCCTCTTTGTTTCCATACCCTGGTAAGCCATTCTATTGATAGTCATAAGATATTGTATAATGTTGTACACTAGTATACTTAGATTAATGTTACCTAGTCTTGTAGAATTGTGGGGCTTACATAGTAAAATTAACCTATTCTCAGTTCAACACTTTCCCTACTGTTGCGGTGTTTGGAGTGGAAATAGTAACTGCAGATCAAAGGTCTATGCCACACTTCATCCACCAATTCATGCTCCCGAGGTCAGCAGGCCAAGGCACTTACAGAGTGTTTCTTATCTCCCTATCTCCCTTACCTTTTTTACCCTGTGCACAGTCACTTCAGATTCTGGAATTCATTACAGATCTTATTTGACCGAAAGGGGAAGGAGTGGAATTAGCATCGGAGTCCCTGGCCTGAATTCCAGTGAAATCCTGCCAGGCTCATATACTTCATGGACTCTATTTTTAACCCATTACAGACCATACCTTTTGCCACTGGTAAAATACAAGAACAGATCACGACAACCCAAAGGAAAGGGCTTTCCTCCTAGAAAGGATCAATAAATTAGAGTTCTCCAATTCCGGTCCCTCAGGAAGCTCAAAAAATGGGAATACTATTACTTTCTCCCCTTCTGGGAGGGGTCTAACAAATATAGGGAGAAATCAAAAATATTATGAATGCCTACCATCATTTCTACCTTAAGTATGGCTCCACTGGAATGAATTTCCAGAGATCTCAAAGCCTTTCAAGCCTTTTTGGCTAAGGGCAACTTACACTTCTTGGCTCAGCCTCAGATGTTTCAGGCAGATGAATCTAAGTTTACTTTCATGCTGTTATATTTGGCCAAGGACGCTTTGGTGTGGGCAATTTCATAATTAATAATAACAGCCCCTGGTTATCTAATTCCCTTTTTCTAGAACATTTCAAAAGAATCCTTGATAAACACCAATTTAAACTGCACCCTTCAAGAAGGTTCATACTAACATCCATCCAACCAAGAACAAAAATCAGGCATCCTGGAGCGAGCTCAAAACCCTCAATGAAGAAGAGGTCTACAAGATCATAGCTTCTATGAAACCAACCTCATATTTCAGCGACCCAATTCCCTCCACAATCCTAAAGGAGTTCAGTCAGATTTTTCCACCCTTTGGTCGATGATTGTAAACACATTACTAACCCAAGGCACAATCCCAGATTGTCTGAACCCTGGGCAAGTAACACCCCTTCTGAAAAAAGCATGCACAGACCCAGTTGACATGAACAATTTTAATCTTGTGTCAACCACCCCCTTCCTCACAAAATTGTTGGAAAATGTGTCCACAGCCAATTCTGTCAACATATTGAACAGTTCAACTTGTTTAACAAGTTGCAATCAGGATTCAGACCAGGTCACAGCACAGAAACAGCCATCCTAAACATCTTGGATGACTCCCTCAAAATACTGGACCATAATGATTCCTGCCTGCTTATCCTCCTCAACCTATCCTCAGTGTTTGCAACGGTCAATCACAACAATCTGTTAGAATTACTAGGAAGTAGAATGGGGCTGTCAGGAAACTTCCTCAATTGGTTCACATTTTTTACCAAACCTCTCACAACAAATCAAATTGGGTAGCTCACTATCAAATGCACCAGCAGTGAGACTTGGAATCCCCCAGTGGTCTGCCATCTTCCTCACATTCTTAAACCTCTATATGGAACCACTGACGGAAATCCTCAAACAAGTGAATCTTGAGTACCACATGTATGCTGATGATACGCAGCTGTGCTTAAAGATATCCACACTGGAAGTTATTATCTGACTCAAAGACACTCTAGTAACAACCCAAACCTGGCTGTCATGAAACCACCTCAAGCTGAACTCCCTTAAAACAGAATTCTTACTCATCTTCCCTCCCAACAGCTCCCCACCCATCCAAGAATGGATAAACCACCTAGATGCCTTCAAGTGCAAACTCATAATCATAGAATCTACTAAATCCCTCAGGATAACCCACAATATAAACTTCAACATACAAGCCCACATCAGAGCAGTCATGCTCAGTGCATCCTTCCAAATCAACCTCCTAAAGATGGTAAAACTGTTCATTCCACCACCTGACTTCAAGATAGCAGTACAATGCCTAGTTGTCTCCAGGCTTGAATATGGCTGTGCGACCATAACAGGACTTTCTAAATCTAGAACGGCACCACTCAAGGCAATCCTCAACACAGCAGTGATACTAATAATAGGCACAAGAAGTATTTACGACATTACCCCTTCTCTAAAGTCTCTCAACTTGGCTCCCGCTCAAAGTTATGGCTCAGCTGAAAATAGTTTGCAAAATACACAAAAACCCGCACTACAGTGAACCTAGGTACATAGCTGAAAAGATCAAAAATAACAGGTGGCAGCAGCCCCAAGAGGAGTGTGGATTCCCTCCAGTTGGAACCTTCCAGATTTAGAAAACAGCAGACCTACACATGCTCCTTCTCAGGATCTGCCCTGAAGATATGGAACTCTCTGTCACCAGAAATCCGGTTGAACCCATTGACCTCCATATTCAAAAATGAGGTTAAAAGGATTCTTATAAACAGATTCCTACCATAACAATAGGAATCAGAGACGTCCTCTAGACAGCCTGATGTCCTGGATGCTTATCTCGTTAGGTGAGACTACAAGACTAGCGAGGATGCCCCCACCCAGTGGAATGATCACAATCGAGGACCATTTGGTTGCATTAGCACCAAATCACTACTGGCCTCCAGGAGAACAACCATAATGGAACCGTATGATGGCTCCTGACTGAGACATGGGTGTTTGAGAATATTTATGATGTAACGGGCTATAGTTATGTTTATGTTTTTGCTTATGTACAGCACTCTGACCCTAGGGTCATGTTTGCACTTTATAAAACTATTTAAATAAATGAAATGCAAAACAAATAAATAAACAAGATAACCGTATGGGGTTCCTTACTCTCAGACAAGTGTCAAGAGATCTGATTAACTATATTAAACAATAAAATTAATTGGTCTCAGAATCAGGATGGACGAATGAAGCAGCAGCTGTCGCCTTCTACCACGGTTACATGAAAATTTGGAAGCCACCATCTCACTAGGGGTAGATTTATCCACTGATTCTAACAGTCTCATAGACTTAGCACTACAAATAGTCTCTCAGAGAAAATAGCAATGATGGGAGAAAAGGAGAATGGCTCGTAGGATTTCTCTTTTTCCAGCAGGAAAATCTAAGTCTACAGAAGTGTATGGAGAACATATGCAAGTTTGGCAATTAAAGGGCCACCTTACAGTTCAGGAAAAAGATAAAAGGGGGGAAGGTCTGTGCCTGCATTGTGCAAATCCTGGACATTCCTGGACATTTCCTTGAGAAATGTCCTCGCCGGCAGGAAAAAGCCTGCTCTCAATCTTGAAGATTGAACCAGAATGAGCAGACTTACAAAAAAGGAATTCACCATTGCTAAGGAACATTACCTATTGCCTGTCGAACTCCTTCAGGCTCACTCTCAACTTTGGGTCTTATTGATTTGGAAGCCTCAGGAAGGCTTATGGACCAGACATTTCAAGAACGAGTGCAGATTCCAAATAAAGAGGAAGGAACAAAAGGAACGTATTAGATGTATTGATTGAACAGAACTGGCTTCTCTAGATTATGTTTTGGGAAACAGAAATCTTAATCATGGCTACATTACAAGGACATGGTGAATCTTTAATTCTTGATTTGATTGATGCCCCTGCTTTCACTAAAGAATTTGGAACTTTGTGGTTATGTAGATGTAATCAGTAAATCCATTGGCAACAAGAGACCCTCCAATGTATACATCCCTACTACATAACTAACTGCTTACCCATGCTCATCTTGCTATATAGCACAATTTGATGTGTGTGTCTTACATCATAGCCTTCAGAGGACACAATGCAGATTCCTGCTTCTTATCAAGAGTAGCATGATGTGTCTAGCAAAAAAGTGGCCAAAACTTTATTTCCACATCGATCCTATGATTATAGCATCAATCTGGTCCCTGATGTCAAGATGCCACATGGAAGGATTTATCCTCTAAGTCCTAAAGAGGATCCGATGCTTAAAGAATATCTGGATAACCATCTAAAGAAGGGGTTCATTAGAGACTCCACATCTCCTGTGGAGCACCTATCTTCTTTTTTCTAAAATAAAGAAGGAAGTTATACCAATGTGTGGTTCACTGCAAATTGAACCAAATTAGCATCAAAAGTTGGTATCCAATGCCCCTAATTTAGATCAACTAAAGGATGGCAAGATCTATACAATTTTGGATCTGTGGGGTGCATATAATCTAGTGCTCTTCAAGGGAGGTGATGTATGGAAGACAGCCATCAACACCTGCTATGTACACTAGGAATATCTAGTAATATCATTTGGCCTCTGCAATGTCTCCACTGCTTTTCAGCACTTCATTAACAACATCTTCAAGGATCTGCTAGATTTTTTTGTTGTAATATATCTGGACTATAGCCTAGTCTACACCAGGTCAAAAGAGGAACATCAAAAGCATGTAAAATAGCCTTGCACAAACTGAGAGACAATTCTCTGTATGTAGAATCAGAGAGGTGCCTGTTTGAGGTTAACACTGTCATCTTTTTGAAGTTCCTTCTCATTGATCATGGAATGCAAATGAATGCAGATAAAGTTAAAGCTGTGCTAGAATGTCATGTTCCTTGAACAGTGAAGGTGATACAGAGATTTATCAGTTGTGCTAACTTATGAACTGTTCATTCAGGATTTTTCATTCAAGGGTACTCACACTCACTCGAAGAAAGGAATTCCTTTTGAACGGATCTATGGAGGGGAGCATTTTATGTATAAAAGGGAGCTTTCACAGCAGCTCCAATACAAAGACATTCAGATCATTCCCTCACTTTCATTGTTGAAACTGACACCTCATCTTATGCCGCTGGGGCTATTTAGTCCTAATGACACCAGAGACAGCAGCCCTGCATCCTGTGGCCTTCTACTCCCCTACGTTAAATCCTGCTGAAAGGAATTACACAGTATATAACAGAGAGTTGTTGGCCATAAAGGAAGTATTTCAACACTAGCAACATTATCTAGAAGGGGCAGAAGAACATCCAGTTACAGTCTAGATGGACTATAATAACCTGAAAGCAATGAAGTGCTCCAGTCTTTAGCATGCACAATGGAGCTCTTTTCTTCTCTAGATTCCTATATGAAGTAGCTTACAGATTTGGAAATCATCTCAGCAGAGCAGATTTCTTGTCCCAACCCATGGTAAAGGAAACAACACTAGTGTACCTATCTACCATCTTAGCTCTTCAGTCAATGGAAGAAAAGGAAGCTCACACATTCTTGACAGCACATAAAGATTAATATGCTATTCTCAATAAACAGGAATGTATAAGGAAGGATCCTTTGAATAGGAGAAGATTGAATGGTCTGTTATGGCATGCACATTATCTGTAAATACTTGAAAAGAACTTACAATAACATCTTATAAACTATTGTCTTGAAACTCCAATAGCAGGACATGCAGGATGTAGAAAGACAGGCAAACGTCTTAAGCAGCATTTCTGGTGGGAAAGGATGGATTAACATGTGATAAAATACATAAAACATTGTGTCAACTATGCCAGGGAATAAACATTTCACAGCTAACCCAATGGTCTATTACAACATCTGCCCACACCCAGTCAACCATGGACCCATATATAAATGGGCTTCATTATTAACCTTCAAATTTCTGAACAATACATTTTGATTTGGCTGTAGTTGATTATCTGACCAAGACTGCTCATTTTGTTCCTCAAAATAAGGTTCATAATTCCTTTAAATTAGCCCAGGTTTATTTAAAGGATGTTGTTTGTCTTCATGGACTGTCAAAGGTCATCCTTTCAGATAGAAGATCCCAATTTCTTACCAGATTTTTTAAAGAATTAACCACTCACTTGGGTACTACCCTCGTATAGACAAGTAGACGGAAAGAGTTAAACAAGCCCTAGAACGATATCTCTGTTGTTTTTTAAAGGACAACCAAGAATACTGGTCACAATGGCTTCCCACAGCTGAGTTTTATTAAAAGTTCCTTCACTGTGCTTTATGTTTTTCTCCTTATTTCTGCTCATATGGGTATCGTCCTCGAATCTAGCCAAGAAGTATTTTTCTCTAACCTCCGTAACTACTTGTTAGAAACGGGGTTTCTGGTTGGCAGAGGTATGTACCCTGTCCAAGCAGGAACCACAACCCTAGTCAGGGTGAGTCAGAAACACACTTTAAATTAACCTGTGCTCACCCTCTGGTAGCTTGGCACAGAGCAGTCAGGCTTATCTTAAGAGACAATGTGTAAAGTATTTGTGCAACAGTTTAAACAGTAAAACTGTTAAAACACCACGCAAAAAGATACCATACCAGATTAGAAAAATAGAACTTAATTTAATTAACAAAAAAAACAAAAAACAATAAGTATACCCAGAGTTATGAATTTTCTAAAGAATAAACTGAAATGTAATGCTTAAAAGCATAAAGCACCAACCGAGGCTATCTGGTCATGCCAGACCGGGTCACATCCAAAAGTTCAGGCCAACCACGATGGAGCGCAGGTCGGATACAAGGACCAGCCTGGGACCGCTGAAACAGTACTTTGGTCTGCGGTTGCGTTGATGTCGAGGATGAGATGTGTGGACCAGAGGAGGAGATACATTGTTGTCAACACCTTCAGATGTAGGCAATGCATCTGTTCCGATCCGCGCAAGTCAGAAATGCATTGTTGTCAAACCCCAAGATGTAGGTGATGTGTCGTCATCGAGCCACACAAGTTGTGGATGCATCGAGAACTGGAGGTGATGCGCCCCACAGTCAGCAATGTGATGTCTTTGGTCCTTACGGCCATGCGTCGCTGTCGAGGGAGATGCGCCAGTTCCAAGCCACGTAACAACATCGATGCATGGGTTTTTACTGGAGCAGCACTCTATACACACTTCCAAAGGTCCAGGACTGGATTGGCACCACTTGTCAGGGCAAGGCCCTCAGATGGCAGAGTTAAGGTGAGATAGATGAATAGATTGAAGTATTTGATGTCCCTGAGACTTCTAACAGGAGGCAAGCCAGGAAGCCATTGGAGTCACTTTGGTTATGGGTTGTAGAGATGCCGGTCCAGTCCTTCTCACTCCCAGTCAAGGAGGGCAGCAGGTCAGCAGAGCAGGAGTCCAGCAAGGTCTGGCAGAATGACTGTCCTTTCAGCAGCACAGCAGTTCTTCTTCCAGGCAGAGTATCCTCAGGTCCAGATGTGTACTGTGTTGGTGGTGTCAGGGGTCAAGTACTTATACCCAGTTGTGCCTTTGAAGTAGGGGAGACTTCAAATAGAGGCCATTGAAGTGCACAGAGTCCCTGCCCTTCCTACCGGAGCTCCAGGCTCATTACAGGGGGGTATGCAGCCCTTTGTGTGGGGACAGGACACACAGTAAGTGTGAGCTCCTCCCTCCCATCCTGCCCAGGATGGCCCATCAAGATGAAGATGACCCATCAGTCACACCTAAACGCCCTTTGTGTGTGGCTGTCTGGAGGGAATGCACAAAGCCCAGCTATCACCCACCCAGATGTGTATTGAGAGACAGGCAGAAGGCGCCAAATAGCTAAAGTAAGAAAATGGCAAGTTTCTAAAAGTGGCATTTTCAGAATTACAATTTAAAATCTAACTTCACCATAGGTTAGGATTTGAAATTGTGATTCCAGAGACACCAAACTTGCAGATAAGTATAAGAGGTAATATGGTAATCCCAATATTAGCCTATGGAAGAGATAGGCTTTAGGAACAAGTAGTGCACTTTACCAGGGACCTATAAGTAAATTAAATATGCCAACTGTGGATAAGCCAATGTTACCATGTTTAAAGTAGAGAGCACATGCACTTTGGCACTGGTTAGCAGCGGTAAAGTGCCCAGAGTCCTAATGTCAGCAAAAACTAAATCAGCAAAACAGGAGGTCAGAAGGCAAAAAGTCAGGGGAAACCACACCAAGAATGCCAGGTCTAACACTACTGTACAGCGTATTCTGAATACCATATGACTCACTCAACAAAAGGCCATCAGAAATCTTCGGAGTGCCAAAGCACACTATAGGAGATTTGCAAATCGTCTCCAACAGGCTGGTCCCCAGAACAAATTGAATGATCTAATTTAGCTATCCTTATAGAATCTATCCGTTTTCGAACTTAAGTTTCTACCCTAATGTATGGATCACTGGCTTAGTTGGGAATTACGCAATATGCCTAAAGTTATCAGCAAAATGACACAGAAAATGGCACATAAACCCAGAAGTTCAAATCTCTACAGTGAAGAAGGCAACAGACAAGGTGCCATCCCCTCCAACTGTAATAGATGGGTCATCAGAGTATGAAGTGGAGAGAATTCTTGATTCCCGTAGAGTCAGAGGTCAGTTAAAATATCTAGTGTCCTGTAAAGGGTATAGATCTTGGGAATCTGAGTCATTCATTCATGCACCCGCTTAATCCTGTCATTCTGCCATCGTAATAAAACAGGACCTGATTTGGGTGTGGGTTTCCTTTGGTGGGAGGCTGAGTTGCTTGTCTTGCTGTTATGCATGGCCTTGATCAAAAACACCTTCCAGTTCGAAGATCAGTTTTTCTATCAAGCCAATGAAGTTTCAATGGCAGCATGCTTTGCTCAGAATTTTGCCATCTTATATGTGTAAATATTTGAAATGCAAACACTCCTAACAGACATAAATCCATATTTAGACCACATACATCTATGGAGATGTTAAATAGACAATATTTTCTAACATGGTGGTAGTATGAAAGTATTCTGTTGTATTTCCTTAATTGGCTTAACATTCTCCATAGCCATTAAATTTTACTACATTAAGATTTCCGTTCCATTCCTTGACCTTGAGATTGTTAAATACAAAGGAAAACTGGACACAAAACACTACAGAAAATCAACAGATAACAACACATCCTATGGTACTGAAGGATGGTCTTCTATTTGGCCAATTCCTCCATACTGGGAGGAATCACAAATGAAAATAAGATTTTAGGAAGCCAAACAACAAAACCAACAGACTAGAAGTTACGCCATTGTCTTGGGCCTGGTTTTGCCCCCATGAGAATCTCCTGGAAACTAGTAGCAGGAAGGAAACAGAAAGAATTCCACATGCGGCCACATTCACCCCTGCTTCAACAAAATTGTCAAGAACTTTAAAAAAACTTGAATATACTTACCACATCCAATGTTTAATGACACGCCATTATATTCATTTAAAATGGAAATGATATAAAAGATCACTTGGTCGCAACATGCAGTTAATCATGACAATTCTATAACTGGTTTATGGGGCTCCACATCCATTAAGGGGCATTATAAATGTGGCAACTGTTCTGCTTGCACCCTCACTTGCAGCACAAAGGAATTAAGACATGGCACCATCAACCGCACATTGCAACATTTTTCCAACTGCAATTGCACTTCTGTGATTTATTTTATTTGTGCTGTTGCAATTTAGTCTATGTTGGTCCGACAAACAGAAGATGGAGGATCGTATACACCAACACAAGACTAGGATAAAATGCAAGGCAGAGAATGCTCCTCTTTTTTCTCATTTCAACACTAATACCCACAGAGATATAATTTGATGGCAGGCGGTAGAAAAAGTCATTACATCACCTCGGGGAGGTGACATACATCTAATGTGAAAGTAAATGGATGTCTCAGTATGAACTCCATTGCTTCCGGCCTGAATACCATGGATGACTGGCGGAGTATATAAGTATGCTGTTTTGCACCTTTGCACCAAAGGTCCACATTCTACTCGGTTCTGCAGATATGCCAAAAATAGTGATCCAAATTATCTGATCTGGCCCCTGCACATATAATGATTCCTGACCAGTTCTGAAGGACAGTTTGATTCATGCACTGTATATAGAGAAGGGCTCCCTCCAATGTTCATTGCACTCTAAAATAATTTTGTTTTCAATACATAGTAAAAATGTTTAATTAATTTTATGAGTGTATGGTCGAATTACCCTTATGCTCCTTGTATGAATTTTTCAGGGTTATTTCAGAATTTGTTATTCTTTGTGATTTATTTGCAACTTTTGGGAATTCGATGGATTTATTCTGTTTGTTCATCATTACTACTTTATGTACCTGCTACTATGCATCTGCATGGCCTTTCCTCCAGTTTGTGCATAATCTGCATGGCAGTTACTAGCATTTTTTCTATCTCTATTTTCTTAAACCTCAGTGAAAATCTGTTACAATTTTCTTCTACTTTCAAAATTAAATTTTGGGATTTTGGAGAAGGCTCCCTCTTTTTCTGAAATGTATATTTTATTTATTGCACTTATTCTCACACACTTTCTTTCTGTTTCTTCCTCTAAAAGGCAGTATTTTCTTCACTTCCACATTAAATCTTTCTCTTTCTATTTATTTAAATGTTTGTTTCTTTCTTGCCTTTAGTTATCCTACAAAATGGTCTGGATTTGATCCCTCTTTTTGAATTTATTTTCTGCTTTATTTACACATCTCTCATAACACTGTGGTCCACTCACATGTAGCAGTACAAACTCTCTCTCAAAATGGTGGTTGTACTTTTTCACCACTACAATTCTACTGCCACCCAGGACTAAACCTGCCATCTACGATATGGTAAGCATTTTTCCCTTTGCCCTTCTCTTTTTAGATTGGGCCATACAATTTCTTTTTTTAATAAATATTTTTTTTTACCAAGAAATCAGTTGGATTCATTTGACTGTGCCATGATTAATTGGATCTATTGTCCTTTGAACCTCTCAATAAGTGAGTTTTTCCATGAAGAGGTCTCAATTTTGTTCAAACCTCTCAATCAGGGACATCTTCTAAACCGTTATTTCCCCACTTTGTTTTTAGAGAATTGCCTAAATATCCTGTCCATATCAAGTATGTACCCTCCTTTTTCTGCACATGCTTCAACTTTTATTTGCTAACCATGACTTCCCCTTTCACTTTGAAATATACAGTTGGGATAAAATTAGAGGAACATTATCTGGTAAGCACATGCTATTGGCCGTGTATCTTCTAAAATAATCACTAATGGACTGATCATGTTCATCAATGATTGTCATATTTTTTCACTTACATTTTCATAGAAATTACAATGCTTTGCATCTTTTCTTTGTCCTGATGATGACTAGGAAATCACATGAAGGTCGAAATGACATCGATGAATTCAGCTTTTAAGATGAACTTTAAAGCTTAACTGAGCAGAGCCTGCCTCTACAACAGATATTTATAGCCTTGTGCACTCTGCATCAAATATAAGACTCTATCCCTGTTTTCCTTTCATGGTGCAATTTTGGGTTGCTTTTGTTTTAGTTGTCATCACTAAACTGTGTTTTCACTGGTTTATGTTAAGAGCACTGTTTTCGTTTATGAATCATCATGCTATAATAGCAGATACAACTGATGCTACTACACGTATGTGGTATATTATGTTCACCTTCTTCATTCACTGATTTTTGGTATGAGTGACATTCTCAAAATCACAAAGTTTGCAACCAAAATGGATTTTTGTTATACACTAAACCTGTTTTGTGAGTTGGAAAACATTTCCAGTTTGTACTGGGTTTGCCGACCTTTACTGAATTGCAGTTAGGAAAGAAGTCGTCCCCTCCTAGTTCCAATTTGGAATGGCATGCATCAGATCAATGGCCCTAGCAATAATTGTCACCAATCATTAGAAAGTTATGAATGCATCAAGGAGGTGCTAACAGATTTGAAAAAGGGAAACTGTCCCCGTTGAATAGTTTTGCCTTTGGGAATCATACTGTTAACTCTTGGTGGTCCAGAGAACGATCGCTTGCTCCCCCTGATCTATTCTCAATCTGACTTTTTCAAGAATACCAATTCCTTTGATTGCTTTAAAAAAGAATAATATTTGGGAATGCAAACACGGTGATTGTGGTCTGCTGTACTTTGCTTGCCAAAATCTCTGTGTTATTAGTCAATCAAATGGGGTAATATAGCGACCTGACGAATTCATATTTGTTAGGGAGGTTGTTCTCTGGCCCCCCTGAGAGTCAGGGCTGGACTGGGAACCAAAATCGGCCCTGGCAGAGAGCTCAAACTGGAATGGCATGGTGAGCAAAAAAACGATGGATTTAGGCCCAGATCTCTGTACTGGGGTGAATGTATGACATTGTTCTGCATTCTGTCTATCAATTGTTGTTTTTGCATTTGTCACCCCGAGTGGGACGGGTATGCCCAGACGTGGGTCCCGTGTCTCCATGCCACTGGAGTCAAGCTATCCTGGCTGATGAGGGGGGAAACCACGAAACCGGTCCTAGGATGCTTGTTTCCAGTCCAGGCCGAGGACCTGGCTGTTCGGGCTGGACTGTTCCTATTGGGCACAGGGTCAAGACTGATTTGCATATGGCTGGGTTCAAACTGGAATGGCATGGTGAGCAAAAAAACGATGGATTTAGGCCCAGATCTCTGTACTGGGGTGAATGTATGACATTGTTCTGCATTCTGTCTATCAATTGTTGTTTTTGCATTTGTCACCCCGAGTGGGACGGGTATGCCAAGACGTGGGTCCCGTGCTCTCCATGCCACTGGAGTCAAGCTATCCTGGCTGATGAGGGGTGAAACCCCGAAACCGGTCCTAGGATGCTTGTTTCCAGTCCAGGAAGGACCTGGCCTGGCAGTTCGGGCTGGACTGTTCCCATTGGGCACAGGGTCAAGACTGATTTGCATATGGCTGGGTTCAAACTGGAATGGCATGGTGAGCAAAAAAACGATGGATTTAGGCCCAGATCTGTGTACTGGGGTGAATGTATGACATTGTTCTGCATTCTGTCTATCAATTGTTGTTTTTGCATCTGGCAGAGAGCTCGGCCGGGGGGGAGAGGGTGTGGGGGACGGGAGGGGGGTTCTAGTGGAAAGCTTTGTGCCGCTTTTGTTGCTAGGGGAAGATATTGCAGCTATGCTGCAAAATCGGCCCCCAGGAACAAAAACGGCCCCCAGAGGTCTAAAACCAGCCCCCACCCTGGCGGCCCACCGGGGAAATGCACGGTGCCCGCTACGGCCAGTCTAGCCCTGCTGTGAGTTGAGATTTTGTGATGTGAACTATTAGTATATAGTACATCATAAAATTATATACTGGTCACCAAAGTTTTTGACCACTTTTTCCTGCCACACTTTTGGTATATCTGGTGAATAGTTCTAGCATTTAATTCCATAAAGATATTTTTAAAATTCCTTTCCTGGGTTCAATGCCTCGTGGACATAAAAGCAAAATGGAAGGAATACTTTGAATGAGCAGACCCAAAGTCTACAATTTCTTAAATCTGGGGGATTATTATTCTGTTACCCAATAATATCTAAAACTTTACCTTGATAACTTCTACATTTTCAAAACCTACATCTAACTGATGAACTTAATGGTTCCTGGTGAATCAGGTCCCCTCAAAATAATTAGTAGTGCTCTTTATCACAATGCGAACAGGCTGATTCTTGAAGTAGAGTTTGAACCATATGTCATCAGTACAATATTTCAGTGACATAGTCTCAATTTAATGTTTTTATTTTCATCCGTCCACCCATCCATTCATTCATCTTGTCAGAAATCTTCCTAGCCGACTGTAGGGCGAAAGTGGCCAAATGCATCATAACATCCTTGCCATTAAAACGTCAGAGATGGATATTAAAAATCTTGAGGTGCCAGGGGTACATGTGTCAACAATCCAAAAGGTGATACAGTTAAAAGAATAATAATTCAAACTAAGTTAACAAACAAAAGTAAGTGCTTTCATTAAAATCGATGGAGCCAACGACTAAATTAGGATATAAAAACCAAAAAAGCAACCAGGATAAAAATTAGGCTGACCTGCAAGTGCATGCCATCAGTGAGTGATTGAGGGATTGATCAAGAGGAAACATCAATCATCAGCTTTTCAATGTTTTATGAACCTTTACACCTTCCAACAACAGTAGCCTACCAACTTGGTCCACCAATCTCACCATGAAGGGAGATGTGCTGAATAGAGATGGAAAACAGATAAGAGGCTCCCCTCTGAGTGACGACTCGAAGAGAGTTTTTACACATAGTAGGTGAATTCCCCCAGTCTGTTCTTTTTCTGCAGATCCCATGGAACACAAATCTCTCAAGTAGGTTGGGATACCAAACATAGGCTTGACTTGGCTTCATGGCACTTTTGAGATTTTTCCATGAAGAACATTTTAGGAGATCAAATTGCTCCAAGCAGGAAAATGGGGAACAGCACTGTCAGAAAACATCACGCTATATTTCAGATCATTCTAGAGCTTATTCACAGTCAGACCTTGCATAACTGAACTAAACAAACTAGTTCAACTGAATGGGAGGGCCCATAATTAAAACATGTTCTAATAGGTTGCCTTACAATCAAGCCCAAACACAGCAACTGATCAATATTTGCAAAAGCCTCTCATCACTTCTATAATAGGCTAGCACAATTGTCATCAGGGAAGGTCCAGGATTCAAAGAGCCAAATCTAGTGCTCCTCTGGACTGGTTCCCTCTGTGGTAAAGGGCTCCACAGCTATCAGCATTTCAGCCCTCTAAGCAGTTGGGATGTTGGAAGCAGGCACACAGGGGATTAACAGCAGGTAGGCACAGTAAAACAGTGCCTGTGAGTAAACCAGGAAGCTGCTCTTTTTCCAAGTAGTCACGACTTACTGTTTTTCTCCAAAATGATGACAAGACTTGTGGGCAAACCTTGGTATTTTTATAGAGAAAAGTGCTAAATCTACTAGTGTGATATATCAAGAAATTCAAGGATCGATCCTATCCTTTCTATATGATAGCCCACCATCCCATCTTCAGCAACTGCAATGCATATACAAAATAATTTGTTTTTGGAAAGCCTACCATATGCATGACATGTTCCTTCCTTTTTAAGACGGGTCAGTTATTCACTTTCTATCAGATGCTCTCTCAGTTCGCCTCTTGGTGCTATAGTAAAAACACTGGTATAGCCATCTATTGTTTCCATGCTTGGAGAAGAGAGCACCTACTATGCCTGGAAAAAGTGGACTGCACTAGTCCCTTTGCCACCTGAAAAAAACTAGCACACAGATGGGCCTTCTTTTTTGCTTTTTGATAATATTTTTATTATTTATATATATATATATATATATATATATATATATATCCATTGGGCGTTCACTCTCCTGGACACCCGTTCCTACGGCGGCACCCGTCCAACAATCACCATAAAACTCCGACGTCCAGGTAAATTAGTTGCAAAAATTAATTATTTATTTAAAGTTCAAAACATAATGCAATAGAAAGTGGTCCTCTTCTCTACAATGTACGGACCAACGCGTTTCGGCGAGTTGCCTTCTACTGGGTCACTGTGGGTTAGACATTGCACCCATTATAACACATGTCCTTCTATATATATATATCCTCCAACTGTTTTTATCCCTTGCTTGGAGACGCACTCAGTGAACAAGCAGGACCCCATCATTTGTAACAGAGCCCTTTATTTTAGCAAAACCGGCATTCCTTTCCAAACTTCTTTCAAAAAGCCCTACGCGTTTCAGTGCTCCTGCACCTTGTTCACGGGCTGGCACACTAATTTTTGGCAGATTCACGAGGGCGCCAAATCACCTCATTTAAATATCAATTACCTGCCCCCTAGTGGCCTGGCTCCGGTGCAAACAATGGAAAGGAATGCTGGAACTTGGAGTATTCCCTCGTGTGCTTTCACCCTTCAGTGGGTTCTGCCATCAATAGTTCATTTGTGCTGTCTTTGTTTACCCTCCAGTGGGTCTTTAGGAAGGAATCCGGTTTAAAATAACGCTGTTATATATATATATCGCCACACTCCGCTTACACTTCTCCTTGACTGGAAAAAAACGGACGACGAACCCAGATTTGGTGCAATTTAGGTGTTTATTTTCAGTGCGCCACCATTGCTGCCATGACGCGTTTCGGCCAAACTCGGCCTTGATCACATGACGCGCCTTCAGAGCCAAAGTGAAGTTTTTAAAGTGACGGTACCAAGCACTCGTGATGCAGCAAGCTAATGGGCATAGACAACATACTTTATCAAATAATCCTTGTTGTCTATGTTTGTGCAAACCAACAGCAATAAATAGTAAAAATACATACAATTGCAATAATGGTGATATAAATACCAATGAATGTAAAATACATTTAAAAATATATATATATGATAGTAAAAAACATTTCAGCACAATCAAGTATTCAATAAGAAAAAATCATAATTTTTTCAAAAGAGCCCACTGCTGTCGTATGTAAAGTCATTGGTAAATTAGCAGAGTACCTATATGACTATAAATGGATAAATCCATACATGTCCTCCCTTCATATTTGGGATATCCTGCTGAGGGGGTCAATCAATGTATCATTGCTGTTAATAAATAGAATGTGAAACACACCTCCATAATTGATAATGCTGCAGGTCTTGTTAAAAGTGCCTATAAGTAAAGTGCTAAGTGCCAAACAAAGTGCTAGTACATATATGATCTAAAAACTATGCATAAAATACAAAAGACCTCATAAAAAATCCTCTGTACAAATACCATAATAATTAGCTAAAAATATGTATGTGAATTAAAATAATCTACTAAAAGCATAATGCAAGACGCAGAGTGCTGAATAGAATAATCCAATATATATATATATATATTTATATATATATATATATTTTAGTCAAATAATGACGCGCTCTCAGAGATAAGGAGCAGTGTAGCGTTTAATCCTCAGTAGTTACGCGTTTCGGCAGAAGTCTTGATCACAAGACTTCTGTCGAAACGCGTAACTACTGAGGATTAAACGCTACACTGCTCCTTATCTCTGAGAGCGCGTCATTATTTGACTTATTTGGAGAAACTTTATTGCCGGGCTTTGCTCTGCCGGCATTTGCGCGCCACCGGACAACGGGCGGGGATCCAGGAATGAGCTTCGTGGTTTTCAGCATATATATATAGGGCACCAAAGAATCAAAGCGCAGACGCAACCGCAGGAGGCGCGAAAGGAGAAAAATCAGAAAAACCCAAGCAAGGAAACAAGAGGAGAGGAAACTGGAGGCGTTAAGCGGCACAGACACCAAGACTATTATCAACCTGAGCAACATCAATCTCACGGAGGCGGAAAAACAACTTCTCTCACTTGGTCTCACTATTTGTCCGGAAAGTAGCTTTGATTATTGCAGCACCCGCATTGATGTATATAAATTCATAAGGAAACTCAAGCTCATAAAATTCTTCAAACAAAAAAGTAGCAGCAACGTCCAGAAAACACCCAGTAACCCGTTACCCTCTGATACAATCCTCACAGTCTCTGACATTCCAATCATACGTACTCTAATTGAGCTAGAGTCCGCTGAAGGAACAACTGCCACGCAACAAAGCTCCAGCGATGTAAGCATTACAGATACCGTGAGAGTACCAAGTCCTTTCAAACCTCACTCTACCTTTACACCAATGATGCCAAGAGATGCGATTGACATTTTCAGCGACGTCATCACTAATGAATTAAAATCCCTGCATCTCAGGAAGAAACGCAAGCGACACAGAAACACCCACCCAGAGATTAATCAAGGTTATCACAACCTTATGAGAAAACTGCAAAAAGAGAATGAAGTGATCATCAATAAAGCGGACAAGGGAGGTAATATTGTCCTGTGGCCACGACATTTGTACCTCGCAGAAGCTGACAGGCATCTTACAAACCAAAAGTGTTACAAAACTTCAAGCCATAAAGAAATAGCCACAAGCAATAAAGATCTAAGAAAGCACCTCAACTCCTACAGAGCGCAAGGGATTATCAGTAAAGATGAATTTTCTTTCCTAAACACAGATTCCCCGGTGCTCCCGATCCTGTACTTCTTACCCAAAGTACACAAGAACTCAGATCCCATACCTGAGGCGTCCCATCATCTCGGCCAAAAGAATATGTGCGAAAACATCTCCAGATATATTGACTACTTCCTACAAGATATGGTCTCAAGCCTACCAACGTACCTTAGAGACACAAGTGACTTTTTATTGAAAATCAAAGATATCCCATGGTGCAATGACTATCTGCTCATGTCGCTCGACATCACCTCGCTTTATACAAGCATCAGCCACAGTGATGGTATCGCAGCATGCAAGCACTTTCTGGATAAAAAACCGATAAACTGCTATAAACACAATGAATTCTTGCTCTTCCTCATTGAATGGTGTTTGTTCCACAACTACTTCCTATTCAACAAAAAAAGTGTACCATCAATTAAGGGAGTGGCCATGGGAGCATGCTTTTCGCCGAGCTACGCTTGTCTACATGTAGGAGCTTGGGAGGAGCAGACTCTGAGGGGACACCTGCACGAAACCTGGAATAACAATGTAATTACCTGGTTAAGGTTTATAGATGATGTCTTCGTCATCTGGAAGGGGGACACCATCAGTGCAAAAGCGTTTATTGAAACAATCAATTCAAACACCCTCAACCTTGAATTCAATGCCAACATCAGTAAAACATCTATTGAATTCCTTGATGTAGAGTTATTTGTGGGAGGTGGCAAACTGAACTCTAAACTACATAGGAAGCCAACGGCAGGAAACTCAACACTTCATGCCGCCAGTTTTCACCCTAAACACCTGATTGCGAGCATCCCCTACGGAGAAATGCTACGCCTGCGTAGGATCTGTAGCTCACCCACTGATCTAACACATTGTCAGGAAGATGCATTCCAACGCTTTAGAGCTAGAGGTTTCTCCAGAGCCAACATCAGAAAAGCCATGAATAGAGCCAACTTAATTCCTAGGGAAGACCTCCTTACAGTAGGTCGCGAAGTTGACACTAACATCCCCATTCTAGAGCAGAAACAAAGCATCACTACCAGGCTCATTACAACATTCAACACAAAAGCCCGTAACATCAGATCAGTCATTAATAAACACTGCGGCATCATTAGATCAGATCCCATCCTAGGCCCAATAGTGACAAACCAGCCTGATATTACTTACAAGCGTGCATTCTCAATGCACGATGCCCTGGTGAGAAATAGTCCAGAGGTCATATCGAAAGGTAACTGGCTGACAGATACCAAAGGATTTGTTAAATGCAATAGCTGCCGGGCTTGCAAATTTGGTAAAAACATTAACCAAGTTGATTCAGCTTTCAGACAGAATCCCCTCATCATTAAACATCGCCTCACATGTAAGACTGAGGGGCCGATTCCGATCTCGGCCGGTAGGGCTCCGAATAGGATTCGGCTTTACCGGATCCGATTCGGAGCCCTGTTTCCCGACCGAACCGTACGCGGGTCCGGCCGAGCGAGTACGATGCGAAATCGCCGACCGACTCGTCCGGGCGTCCCGACAGCTCCGACCGACTCGCTCGGACTCGAACCGCTCCGACCGACTCGCTCGGACTCGACTCGCACCGCGCAATGGAGACGTTCCCGGCCGGGTAAGTACGATGCGCGCAGCGAGCAGTCCGACCGAGCCGCGCACTCCGGCTCGTAAGAGCTGTCGGAGCCGTACTTTGGGGTCCGTGTCGGACCCCCAGTACGCGTAGCCGCGCGAGTCGCACACAGGGGGACCCATGGGTCCCCCTACCTGTGCGTGTACGGCGCGAATCGCTTCGCCGCGTACCCGCTGTAGGGGCGCCCTTGTCCGACTTCGCACCCATTGAGTCAATGGGAGCCCGCGTACGCGTTGTACGACCGGCTCCCATTGACATCAATGGGAGTCCGACCGACTCGAGTCCGATAACATACGGACGCATCGTACTCGTTCGGTCGGACTGCACGGGTCCGATTCGGTCGGAAATCTCTCCGGATCCGGCTCGGTCGGAGAAATTTCCGGCCCGAATCGGAATCGACCCTTGAGTGTGCTATCTATCTGCTTGTCTGTTCATGCAACCTTTGGTACATTGGCAGCACTAAGCTACCAGTACACCAACGCATCCTACAACATCTCAGGGTCATAGTCAATAATGACTCAGCATACCCTGTAGCGAGACATTTCAAGGAAAAGCATAGTAACAACCTTAACCATCTACATTACTCAGTGATTGATTGCATACCAGCACTTATGAGGGGTGGCAACCTGGAGAAGCTCCTGCGACAACTAGAGAGCAAATACATCATTGAATTTAATATTAAGTGCCCCGCAGGACTGAACATCAGTGAGGATATGCACAACTTCCTATAAAACGGAGTCCCATATGATGTGTAAACTAAAACATCCTATATCATCCAATAGCATTTAGGCCTATGGTGTCCATTCTAACAAACTAAATTCATGAACCCATTTAAAACATCTCAGATAAATCAGAACCACATCTGTCTGTAACCTTGGCTCCCATCTCTGATACCCTGTACTATTTGTGCATTTGTGCCATGAATTTTGTATAACCTAACTTCTTTTTCAGTACACTGATTAACTTATGTTTTATATGCATATGACTTAATATACTTTAATTTGAGCATGTCATTTGTAATCTACTACTATGAAAAGCCACGAGTGATTGTGTTAAGTGGACTTTGTTAATAATTGAAATAATTTTCAATTCACTGTGTGTGAATATCTAGTTAACACATTGGACCATACTGCTCCGCCCAATTGCCAATTAGTATTCACACATAGTCTCACTCTTTTAACCCAACACTCCCCTCCCTTTCACATTACACACTATTAGCACCCACGTATAAATAGTACCAGTTGATTTTTTAACATTTTTTCCCACACCTGGCACCAAGCGGTAAGAAACATATTATGGCTGGCATATATATATATATTTTCTCGCGGCGCTTTTTAAACCTAAATTTAATTTATATTAATTAAATATAGCGCAAACGGCATAACTCACTGAGGTATGACAGATCACCCGTCAACAGATATACTCTAATACATGAGTGTACACTTGGCAATAGTTAACCTGCCCAATTATACTCAGCCTCTTTGAGTTAGATCACGCCAGACCATTGTGACACTCCATTCACACATGGGTCACTTACCGTGATCTTCGCATTTGCCTCGTATTTCTACGGTTTTAGGACTCATGAAACCTTATCGCGAACGCAGTGGCGCTACAAAACACATAGACAGGCAACTTCTGCAACATGCACAGCCGTTTTAACGCTCATACCTTCCCACACACACAAGCGTTACAGATGTCTTCTATCTCCATGTAGATATACTGCACAGTGCCTGGTTAACTGCTGACTCACCTGCAGCAGTAAACTATCACTACAGTAAAGTAGCTTACTGTAGTAAAAGTGCCAACTCATGTGGTAAAATGTTAAACACTGTAGCAGTAAACTATCACTACAGTAAAGTAGCTTACTGTAGTAAAAGTGCCAACTCATGTGGTAAAATGTTAAACACTGTAAAAAGACTACTACTCACCACCTATGTATATAAAGCACCCTTTCACATGCAGTGCACTATGTGAACAAGGCCGCATGTCTGGCGGCCGAAACGCGTCATTTTGGACATTGATACTTAAATAAAGACACTTTGCCATCATCACTGCCTTGGAGTCTGTGCCCTCGTGTTGCGCCGCTGTGGCTGGATACTTTGGGATTCACATGCTGATATATATATATATATATATATATATATATATATATATATATATATAGAGGGAGAGAGAGAAAGAGAGACAAAGGTAGAGAGAGTGAGAAAGAGAGCACAAGAGAGAGAGAGAGAGAGGGGGTATATAGGTATAGATGATATAGATATGTGTGTGCCTACATATATATAACATTTAATACTTTTATTATATATATTCATAACTTCTTATAGTGTCCTTCTACAATATTCACTCCAGTCTTGCGCTCTGAGAATTTCGCCAATATGACATTTTTTAGAAGTCGGCTGACTTTAAGTTAGATGTCCAGTTTTTAATCCACTACAAACACAGTTTTTAACTATTCTGCTCCAATCACGCCTATTCCTTTAGCGACTGTTTGGATTTTTGTCTTCACCACATCTCACGGCACCAACACTAAGTTTTCCCACTATTATGCACTCATTTTTAACTTTACCCATAAGAGACTGCACTGTATAGCATTTTTTCACTTATTTGACATATTTTTTGGCAGTTGACTCGATTTCCATACATCAGGCTCAGCCCTCAACATGTTAAGACTAAACTCCAGCAACATCTAGGCCCTTCGTCCGCACCAGCACTAAGCTTACAATATACAACCGCATTAGTTGCGCGCTGACAGATACAGAGATTTTGGCATTGGCTTCCACACGCTTTTACTAACATGAATGGGTTTTATACATTGTTCCCCTCCTAGTTACGATGGTACACCGGATTCCTCCCACATTTAATTGTGCCACATGGCATTCATGGTTTCTAGGATGTATTCACACACCCACGATTAATGAGGAATACCGTTTAATTTTGCTTTCCATCAGACATAATTTGGGAGACTTCAAACCCAATTCTTGCATTTATTTAGCATTTTTTATCTTTTACAATGCAGCCAGCACCGCCATTACATAAGCTTACCTTCTAGTCTGCCACACACAACTGATGTTACAGAACATATGGCCATCTACATCTACATATAGAGGGGTAGTCTTTTCTCTATGCCTGCTACCAAAACTGCTTGTCATTGCTGCGCCTACTCATCACTGTATGACAAGATGTTTTACTACATGCTGCAAAAGTGTAACATTTTCTGCCTTGTCACTATGAACATAGTAAAGTCACTCATGTATGCCTCTCACCTTAGCGCACTATGTGATCAAGACCACAGGCTTGTGGTCGAAACGCGTCATCCTGACATGCTAAGACAATAAATTCTCTTTATTGCATCTTCAACTGGAGTCTGTGCCCTTGTTTGGCCCACCGCGGTCGTTCTTTGGAATTCTGGTTTCATGTTCAAGCGGAGCACGACTGACTCTGCACCACAGACCCCCTCTTTGCCACGAAGGGCTCGTGTGATTTCTTTCAGTCGTACGAAGGATTGTCTCTCCGGGAGGAGAACGAAACAAATCACTGCCCCCTGCCCAGCCCGGATAAAGCTGCTAATATCTTGCCACGGTAGAGCTGTGCGCCGAGTCGGAGGACCCGTCCATCACCTCGATACCAGTGGGTGAGTGTATGCATGCAAGGGAATTGGCAGGTTAAAAAGAGGTTATAAGATTGGCTGTCACATCACATTGACATTGACATTTGTATATAATTTATCGACAGCCACAACTTAATTCTGTCCTACACAGCATGTCAAAACACTCGCTGCAAGAAAGGGAAGCAGCTGCCGATGCATTGTTTGACAACCTTCCAGCACTGGACATCCAACAACGAGCCCCTGCGGCTGTAGGGGCTCCAAGTGGCGATATCAAATCCAAACTTAAAAACCTGGAAAAACTTATGCGCAATGAACTTACTAAATGGTGGGAGTGCAAGTCCCTGCAAAAATACTGCGATGTAGGACGGATTCCACGTGGCCTAAGGATCATGTTAGCTCCAAGTTTCGACAATCCCAACCCACTCATACTCAAAGAGTGGGCGGAGAGGAACTTAGAGGCTTCTATGCGCCTAATAATTATCCTCATCAAGTATGCTGACATTGATCGAAGGGAACTTCAAGACAAAATTGACAAAATTAATGAGGAACTCGACAGCTCAGACCAAAAAGAAGTTGTGAGCAAAGGCTGTGAGGAAATAATGGCAAGATTGAAAAAACATGAAGAAACTATAAAGACACACAAGGCATTTAAATTTGCGCGAGATATGTCTGACTATGAGTGTGGGCAGATTTTCACCTTTGCGAGGAAATTTGATTCAGCAAAAAGACAAAAGCTCAATACTCTAACCAAAGTTACCGTACCAACATCGTCAGCTGCCATGTCCCATGATCCAACTGACTCGGCATCAACATCTGACCTGAGTTCCACTGTCGACACCGGCACGGACTCAGAAGATGGCAGCATCACAAGTAATAGTGACCCCAGACTGAGAAACAACTTCAGCTTAACGGAGGAACTTGGTTTTTTAGTCGAAGAGAGGCGCCAAACACTGCGGCAACGATTACCGAAGAAACAAAACACAGGCGGAACTGCAGAAGGAGGGAGCGCAGAAAGCACAGGAAATCAAAGAGGAAACTTCAACAAAAAAAGAGGCAACTGGAGACGAAAATAACCAGCAACTCCAATACAGTTATCAATCTCTCGGATCTACAACTAACAGAGGCGGAAAAACAACTTCTCTCTTTAGGTTTGACCTACTGCAAAGAAAGCAGTTTCAATTACACCACCACTCGAATTGACATTTTTAATTTTATTCGGAAACTTAAACTCATCAGATTTTTCAAACAAAAACATGGCAACACATCCCTACCTTCCAATAGCAGTGTGGGGGTTCACACGCCAGATACTCTTGCAGTTTCAGACATTGCCATCATCAGAACTATGTCTGAGCTAGAATCTCCAAATGACGATCCCTCTATGCAAGTACTATTACATAACGCTGGCATTGACACACCGACCTCCATCAGGAGTCCGTTCAAGCCACCATCCACTTTCACTCCCTCCATGCCTAGAGATGCCATTGACATTTACAATGATGTCATTGTGGAAGAAGTCAAGAATTTGCACAAACGAAGAATCCGTGCAAAAAGCAAAAAGAATTTCAAATACAAACAATATATGGACCTCATGAGTAAACTCAAAGCAGAACTGATATAATCATTAACAAATCAGACAAAGGAGGTAACATCGTCCTATGGCCTAAAGACATGTACATGGAAGAAGCCCACAGACACCTGAATGATGACATATGTTACAGGCCTACCAACATGAAGGAAGTGATCGCTAGTGGCAAAGAACTCAAAAGATGCTTGAACAATTACAGGACTCAAGGCGCTCTCAGCAAAGATGAGTTCAAATTTCTGAACAATGAATTTCCTGTATTACCAATTTTGTACTACCTGCCTAAAGTACACAAGGAAACATCGCCGGTACCTGGCAGGCCTATTATAACGGCACGCAAAAGCCTTTGCGAAAACATATCGAAATATGTGGATTATTTCTTACAAGAGCACGTAACCAAACAACCTAGATACTTGACAGACACTAGCGATTTCCTGCTTAAAATCAAAAACATTCCGTGGTCACCAGACTGTATCCTGATGTCCCTCGACATAACTTCGCTCTACACGAGCATCCTTCACCCTGATGGACTGAATGCATGCCGTGAATTTTTGACCAAACGACCTATCCACTGTTATAAACATAATGAGCTCATCATGTTTCTTATTGAGTGGTGCCTACAGCATAACTATTTTATGTTTAACAACAAGATATACCAGCAGCTCAGGGGTGTGGCTATGGGGGCCTGCTTTTCCCCCAGCTACACCTGCCTTCATGTGGGCTGGTGGGAAGAGAGGGTCCTCCAGGTCACGCACTCTGAAGCCTGGTCCAACAACATTCTTTGCTGGCTACGTTACATAGACAATGTTTTTGTGGTATGGAGGGGTTCTATGGACAGTGGTAAATCATTTATCAATGATATCAACTGTAATGATTTAAATTTGGAGTTCAATGCCACCATCAGCACTGACACTGTAGAATTTTTAGATGTAAAAATTTATGTTTCAGACAACACACTACAGTCCACCCTCCATAGAAAAATCACTGCAGGTAATTCTACCCTTCACGCCACCAGTTTTCACCCAAAACATCTTATAGCTAGCATTCCATACGGAGAAATGCTGTGCTTGCGCAGAATCTGCAGCAATCCCACAGACCTAGCCAAATGCCAATTGGAGTCTGAATTGAGATTCAAAGCCAGGGGTTACACTGATAAGACTATCACTGCTGCAATCACCAAAGCCAATTCATTTCCCAGAGAGCTGTTACTACAGAACACATCCGCAGAGACCACTGTTGATACAGACACTCAAGCGGACCTGGCCACTAAGGGATATGTAACTACACGCCTCATCATGACTCACAACACTGAATCAAGAGCACTCAAATCCATTTTCAACAAACACTGGGGCATTATCAAAACAGACGCCACACTAGGACCCATAGTTTCCCCTAGGCCTGACATCACCTACAGGAGAGCCTGGTCCATGCATGACACTATAGTCAGAAACAGCCCTGAAATAACCGATACCACCAATTGGTTAACTAATGTTAAAGGTTTTCGTAAATGCAGCAGTTGCAGGGCCTGCAGATTTGGAGTTAACACCACCCAAATCTCGGCAGAATTCAGAAGCAAACCCATAATGATACAACAGAAACTCACATGCAGAACAGAATTCGCAGTGTACATTCTTACATGCAGGTGCGGACTAAAATATGCAGGTGCGGACTAAAATATGTAGCTCCAAGTGCAACTACGGATTTTGCAACACATCAGAGCCATTGTCAACAGTGACCCGACATACCCTGTCGCCAGGCACTTCAAAGAGACACACCAGAACAACTTAGACCACCTTAAATACTGTGTCATTGACAGCATTCCGCCACACAGATGGGGTGGCAACAGAGAGAAATTGTTGAGACAACTGGAGTCGAAATACATAATAGAACTCAACACTAAGGCCCCGGCAGGATTAAACATCAGTGAAGACCTTTATAACTTTTTATAACTTCTTATAGTGTCCTTCTACAATATTCACTCCAGTCTTGTGCTCTGAGAATTTCGCCAATATGACATTTTTAGATGTCTAGTTTTTAATCCACTACAAACACAGTTTTTAACTATTCTGCTCCAATCACGCCTATTCCTTTAGCGACTGTTTGGATTTTTGTCTTCAACACATTTCACGGCACCAACACTAAGTTTTCCCACTATTATGCACTCATTTTTAACTTTACCCATAAGTGACTGCACTGTATAGCATTTTTTCACTTATTTGACATATATTTTGGCAGTTGACTCGATTTCCATACATCAGGCTCAGCCCTCAACATGTTAAGATTAAACTCCAGCAACATCTAGGCCCTTCGTCCGCACCAGCACTAAGCTTACAATATACAACCGCATTAGTTGCGCGCTGACAGATACAGAGATTTTGGCAATGGCTTCCACACGCTTTTACTAACATGAATGGGTTTTATACATTGTTCCCCTCCTAGTTACGATGGTACACCGGATTCCTCCCACATTTAATTGTGCCACATGGCATTCATGGTTTCTAGGATGTATTCACACACCCACGATTAATGAGGAATACCGTTTAATTTTGTTTTCCATCAGACATAATTTGGGAGACTTCAAACCCAATTCTTGCAGTTATTTAGCATTTTTTTATCTTTTACAATGCAGCTAGCACGCCATTACACAAGCTTACCTTCTAGTCTGCCACACACAACTGATGTTACAGAACATATGGCCATCTACATCTACATATAGAGGGGTAGTCTTTTCTCTATGCCTGCTACTAAAACTGCTTGTGATTGCTGCGCCTAGTCATCACTGTATGACAAGATGTTTTACAATGCATGTTTTACTACATGCTGCAAAAGTGTAACATTTTCTGCCTTGTCACTATAAACATAGTAAAGTCACTCATGTCACTATAAATTGTATGCCTCTCACCTTAGCGCACTATGTGATCAAGACCACAGGCTTGTGGTCAAAACGCGTCATCCTGACATGCTAAGACAATAAATTCTCTTTATTGCATCTTCAACTGGAGTCTGTGCCCTTGTTTGGCCCACCGCGGTCGTTCTTTGGGATCCTGGTTTCACATATATATATATATATATATATATATATATATATATATATATACATATATATATATATATTCGATTACCAATTTCCCTTTTTACACACGGAAATAATCCAGCACTCCAAAGGGGGTCAGTTTACTCCATATTTATTTAAATGATGGCATCCACGCGTTCCGGCTGTCTCACGCAGCCTTGTTCACGATGCATAGTGCCATTTTTTTAAACTTGATAAAATATCGGCATTAACAAAGGACAATCCCAATGCACATCTAAGCCTTTTTTTCACAGTAAAAGTGAGCGCCATTTGGAGTGGTTTTTTTACTATTGCATTTCATCTTATTTTTCATGCAAGTGCAGTTATATAAGCATTTCATTAAACTTTTTCAATACAGTGTATAATTATCACTGCTTTACAGATTTTTCCAAAACGTAAATAAATAAATACATTTGTAAACATCTATAGTTTTTATGTATAGTGCTTTATAAACTACTTTTATACCTTCTCTTTGTA
The DNA here is from genome assembly GCA_963921515.1 of Calotriton arnoldi. NCBI lineage: Eukaryota > Metazoa > Chordata > Amphibia > Caudata > Salamandridae > Calotriton > Calotriton arnoldi. The sequence continues at coordinate 401,532 of CAWUFW010003543.1, forward strand.
CGCTGACTAAAAAATGTAAATACATTTCATTCCAATGTGATAATGGCTTAGTTAAAGTGCTAAGTGCTACAGTACATTTCCAAAGTGCTACTGCATAAAGAAAAAAGAAAATTATATTTAAAAATATTTTTTTTCTCTCTTTTCTATAAAAACAAGCCATTCCTTCCTAAATTCATAAGATGTTTCTCTCAATTCAACGATCTTATATTTTTGTATATTACTCTTCATATACTCTCAATTTAATTGTCCTTGTATTTCTTTGAACCAACAAGGGGAAAGTGACAAAGTGCTAGTGCATAATATCATTATTTCATAAAGTGCTAGGGCTTCTTATTTAAAGTGCTAGAAAATAAAGTGCATGTGTCCCTTGTCCTTCTCCTCCATATCTAAAAATTAGTTTAAAAAAACAGTTCCTATGAGTGTGCAGCTATATTTCATCTTTTACCTCACAGACATGTAAAAAGATCTTCATCAATATTGAGCCCATTAGGTTCTCTGCTATCATACTCAATTATAAAATAGGTCTCCAGTTTCCGAAGCTCTCTCTCTCTGTTGCCTCCCCTTCTTTCTCTCCGAACCTCTCCCAAACAACTATACTTCATCAAATTGGGGTCACTACAATGTTCTTTCTCAAAGTGCCTGGCAACAAGGTAGCTCCAATCTCTATTTATAACTGCTTGTCTATGCTGCAGAATTCTTTGATGCACAGGTAGGGTAGTACTCCCTATATAGACCTTATTACAAGGGCACTGCAATCTATACACTACAAAACTAGATTTGCAGGTCAGATGTCCTCTCACTTTAAAAGTTCTATTAAAGGGAGTTTTGAAGTCAGTAAGATTCTCCCCATGCTGACAGGCTCTACATTTCGAGCATTTCCTAAAGCCATCTTTGATTGATAACCAATTCAAATTCATTTTTACCTCCCTGTACTCACTATTCACTAGGTGGTCCCTGAAGGATTTTGATTTTCTGTAGGTTATCTCGGGGTTCTTTTACTTTCAGGGCCTAGTACTGGGTCCCCTTTAATCAAATACCAATGCTTTTTCAGGATTGTTCGTACTTCATTATGGCTGCCATTGTATGTTGTTATAAATCTGTGGGATTTTGTACTGATTTCCTGTTCCTTTCTCTTTTGTGTAACAGATGGGTTAAATAGTATCCTGTCTCTGTCTAGTTTTCTAGCTTTTTCAGAGGCACTTTGTATCACTTTTTGAGGATATCCTCTTTGGAGAAAACGATCAATCATTTCTCTCTCTACTCTCCCATACTCTTCCAAATTACTGCACGTTCTTCGTGCCCTATTAAACTCTCCGAAGGGTATACTTCGGATGAGTGGAACTGGGTGGGCACTCTTTGCATGTAATATTGTGTTCCCCGCCGTGGGCTTATGAAAGATGGTAGTTTCGAGCCTATCTATATTGGCGGTAACCCGTACATCTAGGAAATCAATACATGTGTTACTATATTGACCCACAAACTTAAGATTCAGGTCATTTCAATTTAGGTCATTGATGAACGTGTCGATGTTATCCTCTGTGCCCTGCCACAGCACAAACACGTCATCAATTAACCTAACCCACAACAGTATATTTGGCATCCAATGCTCAAACTCAGGGCCATGGAGCACCTGCTCCTCCCACCATCCTAGATGTAAATTGGCATAACTGGGGGCGAAGCAGGTGCCCATTGCTGTTCCTTGCTCCTGCTGGTATAAATCTGTCCCGAACATGAAGATATTTTTTGTTAAGCACCATTCCATCATCTCCATGATCATTTTATTCTGGTGCACAAATCTCAGTGGACGTATCTTTAGGAAATACTCTGTTGCCCTCATTCCGTCTGCATGTCTTATGCTAGTATATAATGTTGTAATATCTAGCGTAAGTAACAACATATCATTATCCCATTGTACATCATAGATAGAACATTGAAATACTGAGAAAATGGGTGTTCTCTGGCATGACACGAGGTATTCTGTCCTCCAACGTTATCTCACATTACCACTATCACCTGTATTAGTCAATAGGTCATCATTCACTCACTATTGATAGCCTCCGCTCTATGCGCCACGCATAGCAAATGCATTTTAGATCTTCACTCCCTTGAATGGCCCGATTCACAGCACGGCCCAAGCACTTCACGGCTACAGTTATCACACCCATTTTCTCAGTATTTCAATGTTCTCCGGCACTGCCTCTCTGCGTAAACATTGAATGGCCCTCCCATAGGCTTTGAACTAACTAAATCCTACGATGTGAATGTCATATTGAATACAAACAATGTGTTTCAACTGATTATGGCCCTTGTTCACTTTCTGTTACTATTTTCCTTCACCTTTTTCCCTCAATTGTGTCAATTTTTCCCTTCCTTATCTAGTCATCACAGGCAATTGTTTTCAGGCATCATATCTATAATGTCCTGATGATGATCCTATATCTTTCTGTAAAGGATCGAAACGCCCTCGACATGTTGTCTACCTTATACACTGTCATTTTTTAAATATATTATGTGTAAAGGTGACTTTTCTCTAATGTTGTTTGTTATATCATGATCGCTTCATACAGACAACCACATGCTGCCTGAGCCTTTTTGTTTCCCCTGTTATGTGAGTTCTTGGATGCAGGCTTGTGTCCCACTGTAATCAATTCACATGTTTTGTTTATCTCTTTTATTTGCATATTAAATTGCCCTTATCCGGCTGGATAACGGCTAAAATATAGCACCGATTGGGTCTATATTTATTACCTCCCTCTACTGTCTCCTTGCCCAGGGACCACTGTCTCTTATAATAATTCCCATACATAAAGCCAACGCCCTTACGGCCGGCCCTGCGGTCAGCCCACCACAGGCAGCCAACCCCACACAGTAAACAGCCTTCACTGTACACATGCCTAGCAGCAGGCCCTGGCCTCAGGCCATGCGCAGTGTGGGGTTGGCAGCAGAGCCTGGCCTACGGCAAAGCCCTTTGGTCAACTTCCTGTGGGCAGCCAACCCCACGCATGCCCTGTGGCCAGGACCTGCAGCCAAACCCCCCAGGCAGCCAACCACACACCATGGACAGCCTTGGGCCATACATGGTGTGAGGTTGGCCATAGGGGCTGTATCCAACCCCCACTGTCAACCAAACCTGCAGGCAGGCCCTGCATCCAACCAATTGGTGCAGTCCGCCTCCCCAAGCCACTTCAGTCCTCTGGGACCCCATCCCCAAGGGCCTTTTTTTTAAAAGAGGAGGGTGCCTACAGCCCCCCTCCCTAATACACTTAGGGTGACATCATCCCCTGGTGCCTTTTTTTAATTAAGGGGAAGGGAGTGCATGCCCCCCCTAGCCAATAATGGCTCTTTGGACCCCATTCCTGTGGGGCTAAAAAGATATTTGCAATGGGGAGGGGGGCATGTGGTCCCCCTCCTGGAGCCACAAGGTACTCTGGGGACCCCCATCCCCCAGGGCCTTTAGGGGATCAGGCGCACATCCCACTCCCCGATCCAATAGTGTGCCCAAGGACCACATCCCCCCAGCCAAAAGATAATTGTAAAGGGGAGGCGGCACATAGCCCCCTCCCCACGCCAATATTGGCCACAGGCCCCCCATCCCCCAGGGCAAAAACAAATATGTTAAGAGGGAGCAGCACCTTGCTCCCCGGGCTTTAATAGGCCCCAGGGGCCCATCCCCCGGGGCCAAAACACATATGTAAAAGGGAAGGGAGCACACGGCGCCCCTCCTCACACCTTAATAGGCCCCTCAGGAACCCATCCCCTGGGGCTAAATTTAATTGATAAAGGAAGGTGGCCAATACGGACTCCCTTACTGAGTCTTAATAGGCCCTGTGACACCATCCCCGGGCCCGAATTAAGAAAATAAGTAAAGGGGACGCACAGTCCACCTCCCTGAGCCTTAATAAGCCCCGGGGACTTCATTCCCTGGAGCCAAATTCTATTTATATTGGTAGATAGGCACACAACCCCCATCCCAAGCCTTAATTGACCCTAGGGACCTCATCCCCAGGGGTTGAATTTTATAAATAAGGGTGGTGGGACGCATGCCCCCCAGAGCCTTAAAAGGTCCCGATGACTTCATCACCCAGGGTCGATTTGCATATTAAAGTAGAGGAGGCCATGCACCCCTCCTCCCCGAGCTGTAAAGGGCCCCAGGGACCCCATCTCCTGGGGCTGAATTTTATTTATAAGGGTAGGGGGGCGCATGGCCCCCCTCCCTGGGCCTTCATAGGCCTTGGTACCCCATTACCTGGGGCTAACTTCCATATTAAAGGGGAAGAGGCAATGCTCCCCTCCCTGAGCCTTAATAGGCCCAGAAGACCTCATCCCCTAGGGCTGAATTTCATTATTAAGGGGTGAGAGTGCGTGGTCCCACTCCCTGAGCCTTAATAGGCCCCAAGGACCCTTTACCCTGGAGCCTTTTTACTTTCTGGGTGGGCACCAGGGCACCTACCAAAAAATATATTGTGGGCCTCAAGGGGGAGCTTCAGGGCCACTACGCCCCCAACCAGCTCCCCACATGCGGCAGGGGCCGGCATTGCTCTCACCTGGTAGGAGCAGCTGTTTTTTGCTTGCTCCCAAGAGGGCAGGAGGAATGTGTGTTTCTGTGCCTGCAAGAGTGTGGGCAGGAAAACAGAAGTCTGCTCTCACGCGGTGGGAGCATTTTTAAAGCTCCAGTCGAGTGACAGCAGACATGCCTTCCCTGCCCACATTCCTGCGGGCAGGGAAGACATGTCTGCTCCCAACTGGCAGGAGATTTAAAAATGGTTCTGCCAGGCAGGAGCAAACATGTGTTTCCCTGCCCGCACTCCTGTGGTCAGGGAACCAACTGTGTCCCTGGGATGGGTTCCCCAGGACACAGTTAATGAGCTGGCCCTGGGGATGGAGTCCCCAGGGTCTTAGGCTCGGGGGCTACCGCCCCCCTACCTTTAAAGTTCAGTTCAGTTCTGGGGGATGGGGTACCCAGGGCATCATAAAGCTCCGGGAGGGGGGCTGCGTGGCCCCCTTCCATTTTGTATTGGAATTCGGCCCAGGGATGGTGTCCCATGGACCATGATCAGCTCAGGAAGGAGGGCCACGCACTCCCTCCCCTTAATTACTAAACCTGGCACCAGGGGATGGGGTCCCTGGGGCCTTTAAATGCGTAGAGAGGGCGGCCACATGCCCCCTACCCTTAATAATTGTAGCGGGCCCTGGAGGCTGGTGTCCCCGAGTACGCACTCAGCGTGTGCAGGGGAAGCCAAATCCCCCTCCCTTTAATTACGGTATCTGGCCTAGGGCGATGGGATCCCCAGTGCCTTTAAAGGCTCAGGGAGGAGGCAGTGAACCCCCTTCCATTTTTTTTAAAAAGTTGGCCTGGGGAAATAGGGTCTATGGGCCAAAATGGGCAAGGGGAGCAGGCCCCACTCACGACCACTCCCTAAATTATTCTAAATAAAATGGCAGGCGGCCATTTTCTTTTTTTCCCTGCGATCCCTGGGAGTCCCGCAGGATCATAGGAAAACTGCTGTTTTTTTTTATTTTTGGGCCCAGGACTCAGCTCCCTTATGTTTTTTTCTTTAAATTGCAGGACAGGGGACTAATTCCCCTAAGGCTGCCAGCAACATTTTCCTTCAGATTGCTGGCAGCCAATCAGAGCGCTTGCTCCTGCAGGAGCAGTGAGATGACCCATGGGTAAAAAAGCCCCCAGAGCTAATCAAAAGGCGCTGTTTTTTAAATTGGGTTCAAGGGACTCTCTGGAGAGTCCCTCTAACCCAACCATCCAGATATACATATATCTTTGACCATTAATTACTCAAAAACTACAGAACAGATTTACACCAAATAACAAAGGTACATATTGATATATAATACATTTTAATAAATGTTGATACATGTCAATAAGTATGACTATTTACATCAAATTTATAACAGATTTGAATTTTAAAGTTTTCTACATGATTTTGGCGGTCATTTTGGTTATATATTTATGACATCACAGTCTGGATCCAACATGGGCATGCACATGACATGCACTGACGTGTACATATGAACTTTTGTGCGAAATTTGACGCAAATCGGAAGAATTAAAATTATTTTTTATATTTGTCGGCCATCTTGGATTTCAATTAGACTATATGACGTCATGGTCAAGATCCACTTGGGGTCTTGCTCCTATATGATTACTGTTACAATGACAAATGTCTGTACCAAATTTCAGCTTTCTATCACAAAGAGAACGATTTTTCAGTCTAACAGCTATACTTTATTGAAAATACATGGGGAGAAAACAGTTTTGGCACCACCCGTTTTTCTTATCCCCTGCTTGACAGATCACCCCAAAACTTTCCAGGAAGGAGCTGAAGTGGATGAACCTTTTTTGTTTTTGGAAAGTTTCATTAAGATTTAAGTTTATTTCTTAGCAGAAATGATCAATTAGAAGGCTGCAAACATCTTTGTGCCTCACGTACTGACACATCCATCATAATGGCAGAGTAAACAAAAATGAAGGGGATGGACCATATCAACCAGTAAACAAACAATTTCTAATATATCTTTGGCCTGATTTTCCCAGCTAGGTGTTCCTCATCCTGTCTGTCCTGATAAGACCTCCATATTCCATTCATTGTCAACGAGGACACACATACTTAGAAAATGTACGCCTTATTTTAGACTCCAGGAAAATAAAGTCCTGGTCAACAAACATTTGTGACCTGTGTGTCTCTTGTATATACACAACTTATATGTTTTTCAAAATGCATGGTATTGTTTTTCTTTTTGTTTGTGTTATCAATGGGGACACTAAGCATCTAATTTCTTCTTCTCTCTGTATTTTGTTTCCAAGCTCTAAAGGTTTTTATAAATAACATTTTATGTTTTGGTTTATGGAAAATAAATCTACTATAATTGAGTGCTTAAGGTTGGACAAATTGTTTTTATGCTTACATTCAGTGTTTTCAGTGATTGAATCGACTAACTGAAGTAACATTGTTTACTGAGTCCTATGTATCTATATGATGGATGCCTCTATGTGTACAGACACTTTATAGAGCCAAACCTTTAATTTTCTTTCTATGTTTCTTTCCAGTGCACGTGTCCGACTAAAATAACGTGATAGGAAAACGTTTCTATAAAATTAACTACGGCATAATTGAATTCTCATTTTATTTCATGTGTTATGGAAGCCACCAGCACGTGTTTGGACCCTAACTCCTTATTTCCGTTTATCATGTTTGTGCCAGCAAGTTTCAGATCTATTTTTGTATGTGCTGAAACCGGAGTAGAATGGTCATTCCTGCCCGAAGGAATTGTTTTACATTTGGAGATCACCGCTCTGGGTTGATTTGAGAAACATTATAACAATGAAAGACACACAAGAAGAGGAACTTGATTAACGGAGAAAAAGACTGTGTTATGTCTCAACCGAGGTCCGTAGGTGACAGTTTCTTTCCCACTACTCTCTCAGATGGAGCTGACGCTACACTGGTGTGAACGTAGACATAGAAGAAGCACAGTGGGGGCCATTTTCAACAGTTGTGTGCACGGAAAAAGAGGGGGGGAAAAACATAAACAGAAAACGAAAAGAAGTGTTTAGCAATATATGGTATGAGAAACATCAACTGAAGAATTCACAGAAACTAAAAAATGTACCCATTGCCCATTTTCAGTAAACCTCGAGCTGTCAAGCCTATCAAACTACACATTAAAATATGCCCCTTGTAACAAAATCACATCAGTACAGCATGTACGGCAGGCAGCCCGCGGAAATGGTGTTTAATTTGCAGTGAAATCCCAAAACATACAGTTGTTTCATATTTATTTAATTTTTAAATAGCTTTGTTCGATTCAGGAAACTCTAGGAAGAAATTGAGCACGCCCTATATTTCCAAAAGAGTCCAGCAGACATTGGGAAATTGCTGCACTGGCTTGGCACTGACATAGAACGGGTTTTGCTTGGGGCCATTAACCTGAGAAAACCTCACAAAACATTGGTGCGGCTAGACATCCACCACTCAATTATGGCTGATGGGTGTAGCTGATCATTGTGGCACTTCTGGAAAGCAACTCCCTCATTCTATATGTTTTTCTAATTCGTCAGAGCATAAACGCTAACTTGGATCTGAAAACACTAAAAGAGTTGTATTATTTTCAGCGAAAAGTGGGGTTTGTCTCTTTTCATTAAAAACTAGGCTGAAAAATGCTAACAGACGTCAGGTAATCAGAAATCTATACACTTCCTCGAGCCCGTTTTGCAGTCAAGGCACTCCATTTTCAAAAGTTTCTGGATAGGTAAGTATAATATCGCATATGGCACAACACGTCACAGCAATCGGCCACCCGGTGATGGGCCCAAGAACCAGAAGCGTTCTACACGCGCCCTCGTTTAACGGTAGAAATGCCTTTTCCCTGGATTATTACCAGGGCCGGACTGGGAACCGAAACCGGTCCTGGCAAACTGCCTCAATTGGTTGTCTAGATTTGTTTGGTATTATTACCGCACAGTGGTGACTTAATTCTTATCACTGTAAGAGTAGGAAACACCAAAGACAAACAGACAACCATGGGTGCAGCAACAGCACACGTCAGAGTCTGCGACGACATGCCCATGCATATTCACATACTAGGCAGCAGGAACCTATCGAGCAGCAGTGGCTTGCTGAACCGAATAGGAGGAGATGGGGTGTAAGGGTCAACTGCTGCTGACATCCCATCCTGGCCCATGATTGTTTAATTCAGTATACTCTCCTTGGCATTGATACAGAAGGACAACAAGCAAAACCTTTGCATTAGTGCTACTTCACCTCCACTGCGAGGAATGCTGACAGTCCTGCACAAATTATATATATAGAGCACAATTCTGCAGCAGTGATACATGACATTTTCCTTCCTGCAACTTGGAACAGGCGATCATTGCCTATCAATTGCAAGGAGGGTGCTGCATTATACTCCCAAACCACAAAATGTCACTAGTATATAAGGTGTTGCTCCCTGGTTGCCAATTTACCTGGTGGCAGGGTGTGACTGACTGCACGCACAGCTAGCATAGGATTTTTACTTTAGAGTATACCATTCCAGTACAAATTCCTATGTCTAGACAAATACAGAAGTATCCCACACACTGGGCTGGATGTGTGCTGTGTACTTCAGCACGCATGCAATTTATGTTTTCTTTTTAGAAATGAAAAAATGTTTCCTTGTTAGTGCCTGTTTAAAGGAGACAAAGCCTGGCCTGGCTATATATTAGTAGCTCAAGCTTTGCGTCAAAATCTATGGGTATTTGCACTGATCCACCCAAGTTAATGCCCTAGTAAAGCCCCATAAGAAATTGGATTAATAATTAGGGTGGGTGACTACCCACCTCAAGGAACAATCACAATCCCTGTCACGGTGACCCCTTAAAGTCACTAAACCTGTGCTCAACCCCCTGATAGCTCTGGCTCAGAGCAGACAAGCTAACCTTAGGGCAATGTGTAAATGTTAACCCTTGGTGTTCTTTCTTCCGTGCACAAGTGCAGACGGTTCTTTACCTAGTGTGACAAAACCATGAATTCATCAATTTGGAAAAATGCACGTCCCATATGAACTCTGCTGAGTTTGCATGATTCATCATTACCTTATTAGTTATTCGTATAAGCAACAAAAATATCAAAGCTACCCTTCAGTGGAACACTCCAGGTGTATGAAAGACGTGTGTTGTGTAGTTCCTATATAACCTATACAGGATCTGCGCGTTTGGATAACATAAACTGTGGGACTGGTGGCAGACTGATTCCGTGCACCCCTACCGGATACGTTAGCCTATCTGTATTAGCTAGCTCACAGTGCCACTATAATCTCCTCTTACCAAGGAGAGAATAGATTCTGGCAACCTCAGAACATGACAACCCTGATCCCTCAGAATCGCGGAAACAATATACTACCTTTCGCTCAGTCACTCGTGCTTACTTAGTTTGTCTCAGAGAGATACACAGAATAAACAGTCTGATCGTTTTCAATAAGAATTTATTGAACAGTTGTTATTCTAGTGTAGAATATATGAGCTGCAACAACCATTAGACAGTAGCAGAGATATATGATTAGCAGTACTACGAAAGTAAAGGGATGGTATAGTTCTACCATCTTGCAGAAATCATGAATATATACACGTACATAAAACACATGATAAAAAGTGCGTACTCCTACGATGCCTCCCTAACTAGATGTACCTAGCATCTGTGTAGGTGTTATGCCAAGAATCCCTCTAGGATCTAGTCCACCCCATTACCTGAGAGTTTAGAGAATGTGGGATCCCGTCCTGGTCTTGAGTTGGACACCCCGTGAGGGATGTTAGACCACTGCTACCTGGAGCGTCTGCATGCAGGAACCTCAGCGTCTATGGTCAGTGTGTCAGCCGGGAAGTCACGGTCTCCTCTCTCTTCCTAAGCAAGATGTGCTGTCTATATACCCATAGGTCTCCCCAGGGGTCCTACCTTGCTGTGTTACTGTGTCGGCATAAAGGATGACGTGGGGCCTGAACTTTATACAGAGATATTATACAGGAGATGGTAATCCTACTGTTATTCCTGCTGTGCTTCCAAGAAGCCTCATGCATAATGTATGAGAATCGAACCAGGAAAAAACCCACGTTCTGAATGCAGTGTCATATCTAGGTAAAAGGTCAGTGCCTAAGAACCGTTATGTATGTAATGTAGGGAAGAATATAGGTGAAAGGTTGCAATGTTACCTGTGCCTATCCAGGGTACCTATATGGAATATAACACCCACTCCTCTTCCGACTGGACGACATATGTAACCTATTACTGTACTACTAGCATAACTAGACAGCGGTACGCACAAAGTTTATAAAAACATTTCTTTAGCTAAAAATGTTTAAAAACTTCTAAAAAATTTCTAAAAAACTTAAAAAATGTAAAAAGAAATTTTTTCAAGCCCTAGCTCTAAAAGTGTCCATAATTAGAGTCCGAACCACTATAAGCATTAAAAAGCCATGTATGCCCAAAAAATGAAAGGAATGTCAATTTTGTTTTTGAGTTCCCAAATTGAGCTTGTTTAAAAAAGGGTGAATTTCTACCAGCACACGACGAGCCAAATGAGTCAAATGTTTATGTGTCCTGGCTGGTAGACGCAACTTTTCCGTTGCTTGCTTCCGCCATAGACGGCCCCTGTAACACTTTGCAGAGTATGTCAATTGAGCACAGGTGATGTTCCACGCTGTCCGCAGCCGGTGCTGGGGCAGCCTGCACGCCGTCCAAAGCCTGGGTGTCAGCAGAGGAGCCGGTGTTCATACCAACAGGTGCAGTTACTATCTGCGGTGGCTCAAGGAATGCCGCCATCAACATTGGAATACGCTGAGGACACTGCAGAACATGGGCCGTTATCGGGTCCAGTAACGCATTCACGTCCGGTTGCGCACATGATGGGAGTGTCAAACACAGGTCTAACACGCATTCTTCTCCGCAAAACAGGCGTCGGAGGACAGGTAAGATGCAGTCCATCCAGACTGGTCGGAATGACAAGAACCAAGATGCACTTAGTTCTCTTAGGCGAGGCATGCCTAAATGTTGTACCATGCGGTCACGGTATTTACGCTCCAGGAGTGCTTTTTCCATCTCCTTGGTGACTGGGACGTCCATTGCGTAGCAAATATAAAACAATCAGGATACCTGCTGCTAGGAACAGGATGAGCGGAAGTCCTCCAAAGATGCTTCCAAATACGGAGTGTATGAAGTTTGGGATAACTCCAAGTACCGTCTGAAAGGTGCTCAGAAGTCCTGAACCTATGGTCTTAAATAGGTGGACAATGCCTGTCGTATCAGACATGTTAAAGAGACAATTTACCATTTCTGCTAAATGGAAAGGGCAGTTTGTATGAATGAGCGCCTGTATCTCTGCCGAAGACCTTGCGATCTGGAGATCAAAAGTCTCTCGAGCGGAGGTTAAGGGTACAGACTTCTGTAGAATCATGGCTTTCATTCTGCTTAGAGTATCAAACCATATTAAAGAAACATTCAGTGAAGGCCATAACGGTGCCTCCCTGACTGTATGTGTTGGTGGAAACAATACTTGCATACAACAAGTAACGCTGGACCTCACGGTTACCAGATATGAGATGCCCGGGAGCATGCCACAGCAGCCTTGACTGTTCAGCATCAAGTAACTCCCATTCGAAAGTAGCCTAAATGCTAGAGTAATCACAGCAGCTGGGGCACCCCTCAAATGGCAGGACAGGTTCGCCACAGAACCATTACAAGCCCCGTGCAGCATTATATCCTGGCATATGAGTGATCCACTTAAAGCGTTCTCACAGTTTGTACCGCTCAGAAACACTTCTCGATCCCCACTCCGGCATCGAAATCTGTATGGTAATACCCATGATTCCTTAATGTATTCCTTACCCATTTCGTCATATCTGCCTACTTGCTTTTGTTCAACGCAATACTGAACTGAAAAGTAGTGACCGGTAGAGTTATGTGGCCATGGATTAGCCATTCTGTGGACCGTGATTCTGCCACTGTAAATGCTAATCTATCCAGTTTTTCGATATGCAGCATTGTATATATAGCTCCTCTTTGTGCCATTTCTATCTGTTTATCTGTTAGATTGTATTCAGAAAACAGAGACGTACTGTTGATATAACGCCAAGGCACGTAGCCTGCACGCAAAGATTGCAGCGTCCAGCTTAATAACATAATAGAACGTAACTGTGATTTCCCGTGTTGTAATATGGCCAAATCTTGTTCTAGTATGTCTATCGCAGAAGAGACAATGTTGCCTAAGGAATATATCCTGGAGGTCAATGTAGTTAACCCATTGTCTACCACTGCTAGAGATTTCTCTAGATTTATACGGTCTATCTCTCGTAGTCTCTCTGCGGCCTCTTGTTGGGATATTTTCCATATTTCATTATAGACAGCATAATAGAAACGTTTCTGACGTGGCTTCCTGGAACCCATTAAAAAATCCCTAAGATCCACATCCTGTGACAGTAAGGATAAGTGTTGTTTCACCTGTGCACCTGTGTGAGTGTTGAGGTTTTTAGCCAATCGAGGCACAACTTCCCAACACTGTAGGATGTCACTACCCCTGGATGGTGTCTCTGTACATAACGTGGATCTGGCCTATGGATACTAAACCCTTCGGCTTTAACCATGAATCTTGCCTGACAACTATTAGTGTCTGTGGGCCAATTCAACCATTTTTCCAATCGGGGTCTGATCTGTTGTATTGTATGATGTCATCTACTGTAATCTCTTCCTGTGAAGTTATGTTACCCTCGATGTGTGATGGAGTCGGCAGCGGAGGTGTGTTCAAGTCTTTGTTCTTGGCTAGTCCAAGGCAAGACGTCTGTTGCACTGTCTTGTTCAAAAACATGATTTGTTGAGGGATGAGGCATGCTCTAAACAAAGCTTCTGTTCCCTGTACCTGCCATTCCCTAGTACCCCAGACTGATTTTAGGTCTATGGTGTCTTTCCACAAGTCGAAACCTTGTTCGGACAACTGGGCAATAAAGGAAGCAGAGTAAATCTGTTTGGTGTTTGTCAACATATTTTTCTGTGCTGATGCAACCCTATAGTAATATCAGGCTGGGTCAGACATATTAAACCCTGAAAAATATGGAAACTTTTGTGTAAATGTTTTTGAACTGCCTTTTGGTGATGTTGGACAATGTTCCCATTGGTGGTATGTGAACACAGGTCTAGGATTTGCAGATTTATGTAAAAAGTGATGACCATAGTGTTGATAACAATACATAGTCTCGAAATCTGATGTGCCTTCCAATGTTTCACTATTAGAAAACGCAGCAGAATTTCCCAAATCAGATAACATGTTATTAACAGTTTCAAAATCCCAATCATCGGAAAATGTACTTGAGGTAATGATATCACTCAACGATATTTTAAATAAATGAGGAATTCTTAAAATTTCGGTCAGACCAAATATATCGAAATCAACCTTGTCCCAAACTATACCATCCGGTATAGGAACTGCTGTAATGTTCACTGATGACAAGTCTCTTTGTTCTCGATGAGATGATAGGTGTGGTTTTAAAAGTAAGTTCACCTTTTGGGCTGCAGAGCTTTGTCGAAGGTATCTTCCATTAACAAGCATGCTAAAAACTATTACTAAGCCTACCCAGAAAAGAATGAAAAGTATCCCGGTGATTATCCATAGTTCTACCCAGGGTGACACCAGGTAAGTCTTTTTAAGAATGTTCAGAAAGTCTTTTACTTGCTGTTTGTGTGATTTTTGGGCTGGCATCGTTTTTGGTTCGCTTGGATCCAAAGAAAACGTATCAATGTTTTTGAAGTAGCCAGGAGCAGTTCGATCAATTGTTGGTATTGCATCAGGATTTGTAGAAATCGTGGTTTGCTCTCGTCGAGGTATGTTGACGTAGACATCTGTATTTGGTTGAATAAGAATTTGTCTGTCATTTTGAGTTTGATTTTGAAGTTGAACTTCAGGTTCAAGAGGAACGAGTTTCATAGCACTGATGCATAGTCCATCATTCCGTGTCGGGGACTCTTCAAACGTGATGTGTCTTTCCGTTTTAACTTCTTGGATTGTAGCGAGAGGAGGGCGTCTGCTACTTTGGAGTCCACGTGGCCTACTACTCAATCAATCAATCAATCAAATTCTTTATTTCGATTCATTTAGAACCATAAAAGATACACATAAAATCGCATTCCAATAATTCAAATCAATTTGTAAAAGATATAAATACTATACATCGCAATAAGGGCTTTTAGGACGAATTTGTAAAGTGCAACCTGTCCCTACTACAGCCAATAAAACTATATAATATCTAATAAATATCTAAAATACAGGCATTTATATTCATAAAAACATTTTGTTCTAATCCAATGAATGCAAAAACAACAGTTGATGGACAGAATGCAGAACAATGTCATACATTCACCCCAGTACAGAGATCTGGGCCTAAATCCATCGTTTTTTTGCTCACCATGCCATTCCAGTTTGAACCCAGCCATATGCAAATCAGTCTTGACCCTGTGCCTCATGGGAACAGTCCAGCCCGAACTGCCAAGCCAGGTCCTCCCTGGACTGGAAACAAGCATCCTAGGACCGGTTTCGGGGTTTCACCCCTCTTCAGCCAGGATAGCTTGATTCCAGTGGCATGGAGAGCACGGGACCCACGTCTGGGCATACCCGTCCCACTCGGGGTGACAAATGCAAAAACAACAGTTGATGGACAGAATGCAGAACAATGTCACACATTCACCGCAGTACAGAGATCTGGGCCTAAATCCATCGTTTTTTGCTCACCATGCCATTCCAGTTTGAACCCAGCCATATGCAAATCAGTCTTGACCCTGTGCCTCATGGGAACAGTCCAGCCCGAACTGCCAAGCCAGGTCCTCCCTGGACTGGAAACAAGCATCCTAGGACCGGTTTCGGGGTTTCACCCCTCTTCAGCCAGGATAGCTTGATTCCAGTGGCATGGAGAGCACGGGACCCACGTCTGGGCATACCCGTCCCACTCGGGGTGACAAATGCAAAAACAACAGTTGATGGACAGAATGCAGAACAATGTCATACATTCACCCCAGTACAGAGATCTGGGCCTAAATCCATTGTTTTTTTGCTCACCATGCCATTCCAGTTTGAACCCAGCCATATGCAAATCAGTCTTGACCCTGTGCCTCATGGGAACAGTCCAGCCCGAACTGCCAAGCCAGGTCCTCCCTGGACTGGAAACAAGCATCCTAGGACCGGTTTCGGGGTTTCACCCCTCTTCAGCCAGGATAGCTTGATTCCAGTGGCATGGAGAGCACGGGACCCACGTCTGGGCATACCCGTCCCACTCGGGGTGACAAATGCAAAAACAATTAGTTCCCATGAGGCACAGGGTCAAGACTGATTTGCATATGGCCATGTCTGAACTGGGGTGGCGTGGTGAAGCAAAATAACGATAGATTAAACCCAGATCTGTGACTGGGGGTGAATGTTTGCCATTGTGCAACATTCCGTCCATCATCTTGTGTGTTTTGCAATTCGCCCCAAGTGGGAAGGGTATGCCCAGACGTGGGTCCCGTGCTCACTGCGCCACTGGAGTCAGGCTATCCTGGCTGATGAGGGCTGAATGCCCGAAACCGGTCCTAGGATGCTTGATTCCGGTCTAGGGAAGACATGGCTTGGCAGTTCGGTCTGGACTGTTCCCATGAGGCACAGGGTCAAGACTGATTTGCATATGGCCATGTCTGAACTGGGGTGGCGTGGTGAAGCAAAATAACGATGGATTAAACCCAGATCTGTGACTGAGGGTGAATGTTTGCCATTGTGCAACATTCCGTCCATCATCTTGTGTGTTTTGCAATTCGCCCCAAGTGGGAAGGGTATGCCCAGACGTGGGTCCCGTGCTCACTGCGCCACTGGAGTCAGGCTATCCTGGCTGATGAGGGCTGAATGCCCGAAACCGGTCCTAGGATGCTTGATTCCGGTCTAGGGAAGACATGGCTTGGCAGTTCGGTCTGGACTGTTCCCATGAGGCACAGGGTCAAGACTGATTTGCATATGGCCATGTCTGAACTGGGGTGGCGTGGTGAAGCAAAATAACGATGGATTAAACCCAGATCTGTGACTGGGGGTGAATGTTTGCCATTGTGCAACATTCCGTCCATCATCTTGTGTGTTTTGCAATTCGCCCCAAGTGGGAAGGGTATGCCCAGACGTGGGTCCCGTGCTCACTGCGCCACTGGAGTCAGGCTATCCTGGCTGATGAGGGCTGAATGCCCGAAACCGGTCCTAGGATGCTTGATTCCGGTCTAGGGAAGACATGGCTTGGCAGTTCGGTCTGGACTGTTCCCATGAGGCACAGGGTCAAGACTGATTTGCATATGGCCATGTCTGAACTGGGGTGGCGTGGTGAAGCAAAATAACGATGGATTAAACCCAGATCTGTGACTGGGGGTGAATGTTTGCCATTGTGCAACATTCCGTCCATCATCTTGTGTGTTTTGCAATTCGCCCCAAGTGGGAAGGGTATGCCCAGACGTGGGTCCCGTGCTCACTGCGCCACTGGAGTCAGGCTATCCTGGCTGATGAGGGCTGAATGCCCGAAACCGGTCCTAGGATGCTTGATTCCGGTCTAGGGAAGACATGGCTTGGCAGTTCGGTCTGGACTGTTCCCATGAGGCACAGGGTCAAGACTGATTTGCATATGGCCATGTCTGAACTGGGGTGGCGTGGTGAAGCAAAATAACGATGGATTAAACCCAGATCTGTGACTGGGGGTGAATGTTTGCCATTGTGCAACATTCCGTCCATCATCTTGTGTGTTTTGCAGTTCTAATCCAATGACACTTGTCTATTTATTGTGCTTCCTCACAGGATCCCTTTTCACTTCATGGTACCTCAAATTCCGTCAATACAAGTCTTGCTTCGTAATACCTATATTCCACAATACTGTCATAGATTTGCATATTTCAGCTTCCCAGAGCTATAATAAAACATACAATGCTATATGCAAAATTAAGGTGCATGTGCAATTTACCTCTTTTATGCTATTGTTTACCAAAGTGTCCACAATTAAAGCTTTAGTCCTGCTTTGGCTCTTATAAGATTTACATTGAATAGGTACCTGCTTACGCCAAAGACAATTACTTGCAATGTATCAGTTTTCAAAATTCTCTCTGCCTCTTTGCAGACCCTGATGTTTAAGTTTTTGCAAATGGGTATGATCCATTTCTTCCTCGGTGTGCTATACGACGGGCAGAAAAATAGTACATGCAGATCATTTTCTTTGGCTCCACTTTGACACAGAACACACAATTCGTTACTTTCGCTTCCAGGGTTACTACGCCATCTAGATCTATTAACATTTGTTTGTAGCACCCCATATCTAAACTTTACATATAAGGACTTAGCTAATTGTGGGCGCACCTCATCCATAAATGGCTCAAAACTTGGTACATCTTTAAAGAGAAGAAACTTGGTTGTAAGTGACCCATTATTAGAGCTGTGTAACATGCTATTTTGGATATAAACCCAAAAAGTTATTTTTAGCAGTTTCTTTGATATTGATGTCAGCTGGGTCGGATCTTCCCAGAGATGTGGTATACCCAACTTTGAGAACCAAGAGGAAATATGCTTCAACCATGGAATATCCCTACTCTTGTCGTTCTTTAATATCTCCTCTAGACCTTCCCTATAATGTTTCAGTTCCGGGGTTATCCATAATCTTACCCAGAATAGGAGTGGTCTTAATAGAGCGACATGGTCAGTGCGTTTAACATTCAGGTCCATGGTGATTGGAATCAGAGGAGTTCTTATAGGGAGGCTTAATATTTTTCTAAAAAATTTATTTTCTCCCAATTCAAAATTATTTTTGCAATAAGGCCCCCAAATTTCGGCCCCATAAAGGGAGGCTGATTGTGCTTTATGTTTAAAAACCTCCAAGGCTGGTGAAACTGCTTTCGAAACACTGCCTTGGTGTTTTTTGGCTATCGGTACTGTATTTTGGTTTCCAGCACATCTTTGTATCTAGGGTGATACCCAAATAATTAAAACTTTGTACATACTCTAGTTTTTCATTATTTAATACTAGATTCTTTTTGAAAGATCTATGCGGATTTATTGCCATATACTTGGTTTTGCTCGAGTTTATTTCAAGGCCTTTTGTGATGCAGTATGTATAAAAACGGTCTATTAAACATTGTAATCCCTTGGGGGTCTGTGATATTAGTATGGTGTCATCAGCAAATAATAATGCTGGCACCAAATCTCCCCCCAACTTAGGAGCGTCATTCGCACAACCATACAGATAGTCGGGGATATCATTTACATATAAAGAAAACAGGGTGGGCGCCAGTACACACCCCTGGCGCACACCTCTTCTTACGGGGATTCGCTTTGTGAGTTCGGCCCGTGGTCCCCATCTCACTTTTGCGAAATTTTCCTTGTGCAATCTCATAATTTGCACGAGCAATTCGCCAGGCACCCCTTGGCGTTTTAGCGAATCCCATAATAGATTCCGAGGTATCGAGTCAAATGCAGCTTTCAAATCTACGAAAGCAATATACAAATGGCCCTTTCTTAGATTTACATACTTCCAGCAAAGGCACAAAAATCTAAATACTTGATCTATTGTGCTGGTTTTAATTCTAAATCCTGCCTGGAATTTTGAAAGCACATTTTCTTCCTCTATCCAGTCACTTAATCTATTTAAAATATGCCTGCCGTAAATTTTTTGTAAAATATCAATTAAACTAATTGGGCGATAGTTCACAGGATCATAGCGGTTGCCCTTTTTAAAAATCGTCACAATTTCTGCCCCTTTCCATGACTCGGGTATTGGCGTTCCCGAGGATATTGCATTGCATAGGCAGTTAATATATGGTCCCCAGACACTAGTATCATGCTTTAGCAGGTCGCCTGGTATTTTGTCCGGACCGGGGGCCTTCCCTGGCTTTACAGCGTCAATGGCCAAAATAGTTTCCTCCAAACTAAAATGTAAATTGTCGATACTTGGGTTTGGTACTAATTCAACAGCAATATTAGACTAGTCGATTTCTACCGCTGCGTAAAGACTGGTGAAGTGTTCGACCCAGGTATTAGCATCGAGGAAAAGATCCTTAGTATCCCTACCTGACCTGTTCCCTTTTGCTATTAACCTCCAAAAGCTTAGCTGATCTTTTGTTTTCGCTGCGCTTATTAATTCTGACCAAATATCATCATCCCAAATTTGTTTTGTTTTAGTTAGGGTTCTTTTATATCTGATCCTATTCTCTCTTATTGAAATTATATTGTTGTTTTTTATTGCCTCAATTAATTCAGCCTTTGCTTCACGACACTCCTTGTTATACCAAGGATTAATTCCTAATTTCTCATCTTGCTTGCTTCTTTTGCCCACCTTCGGAGTATTACTCACGAATGGATTTAATGCGTCTACGAAAGCATTATGTACCTCTAGCATTCGGGTTGAGTCAGGTAGTTTATCAATATATGGCAAAAGAATATCCGCAAAGGCTTTATAAATGCATTCCAAAGAGTGACTATTCCCTAGAATATGCGACCATTTAAGGGCTCGGCGGTTGTTGCTTACTAGGGTTTCATCCACAAGGTTATTGCTTCCCTCGCTACATGAAGTCACAGGCAGAAATAGTTGCGCTGAGAGGGCCAGTTGTAGCGGTCTATGGTCACTCTCAGTTCTAGGCTCTATTATTAAGTCCAGGGCAATTGGCCATAACTCCATCGATACCATTATATAATCTATATTGCTCCTGGATTTGCCTCTACAAAATGTATGCGCACTCGGTCTATCCGAGGGTAGGCGGCCATTACAAGCTCTTAGTCCGTTCCCTGTAGTTAATTTCATAATTTGTGCCACCGCCACAGTGCACGTCACTAGCTTGTCATTTTCTATATTGGGGATATTGTTTACTGCATCTTCACCCTCAAAGAGGTTTTCAAAACCCACCACTGGTTCAAAACAACAGTTCAAATCCCCCCAACAATTACCCGGGCCTTCGATTCTAGTGTATTTAAAAAGGAATCAAGTTGATCTATCACTAATGATTCCTTATATGCTGGGCTCGGTCTATTATAGATGTTAATTAAATATATCTTTTTTCCATCCCTTGCAGTTATTTTAATCCCGATCATATCATGGGATGGTAAGAAAATTTGGGTTATATCAACTTCAAGGCTAATCCTTACCCAAATAACTAGGCCCCCGATGGTCTACCTCTGGCTGACGGAATAGCTTCCACGTTAAATGTCTTATATCCTATTCTATGAGGAATTTCTAGTGCCCAAGTCTCCTGCAAAAGACAGATATCACTCTGCTCTATGTACTCATGCCATTCCATGTCTCTGAGATTCCTATTGAGGCCTGCTATATTCCATGAGACAAGGCGTATTTCCGGACGTGAACCTGATTCATCATCAAGAAGTAGGTTGTTACTCGCACTACAATTAGATCTCTCAGGTGTTAAACTGTTAATCATGTGGTCAGATGGAATCTCTAGGAGGTTGCCTTGGGTAGTACTTATATTCTCCTCCACTCTGTATTGGTTATTTTCCTCTGTACTACCAAAATTTAGGGCATACTGGGGCACTTCCGGGCTATGAGCATTTATTAAACAAATTTGAACCTTTTTACAATTTTGCCTGATCATCCCAGATTTAGTATTTCCCTGATGTGGTATCTTTTGTTGTCAATCTAGTGTATCTAGGTCTGATAACCCCTGAAACCTATTTGAAAGTGCTACTTGGGTGCCATCATTATTATGAAAGTTTTCAAGTAGGGGTCTATAGAAAAAGCCTAGTGGGAGGGCAGTGATACAACTGCCTTGGGGGGAGATTTCCTCATGCATATTTAGTATTCCGCGTACCAACTGTGGTCGCCGAAAGTTTACTACTACACAATCACCTACCATATTTTTGGCAGATTTCCCTATCCACCCAACCCTACGGACCATGAGGATGTCTTTCGTGTTTGAGGGTGAAACTTTTTGTGTTTGGTGAGCCAATCAACCGTCTTATTCCGTAGATTATGCCATGATTCTTTTTGCTCTCTTTTAAGGGGTGGAACCCCTGCTAAGATTAATGCATATGGGCACGAGGCCGGTGGTAGGCCTAGGACTTCATTGTTAGGTACAGGGTCTGTCCCTTTGGAGCTTTGTTTTTGGCTTAGACCAATATGGATTTCAGATACATTAGGGATTATATGTGGGGTATTACTATTTTGTGACCCTCCTAGATTGTCTTGTGTATTCCGCGCTCTACCTAATTGGCCCGTGTCCCTACTGATCAGCTTTAACGTGTGATTTACTGGTAATGACTCTTGAGACACATTACTCGTTTTGGCTTGCTCTACTAACAACCCCTCTGCTTGTGAAAATGGGTATGTCCCCATTGCTTTTTCAATGCGGGCAGTATTACTACTAATTTTTAGTTGTTCTATTGCACTATTCACCTGCTCTACCTTTATTCCTATTGGGCTAAGTTTTTTATCCATTAGGTCGCTAATCTGTGTTGACATTATCCCAAGTGCAGCTTCTAGCATTGATGCTATGGAGCCCTCTAAAAATGTCCTAATCTGTTCTATGAAGGATGGGTGCAAGCCAAAATCTATCTCTGCGTACTAACTGTTCTATTCTGGGTTTCAGTCTCAAATTGCTCCTCGGTATTGCGGCTTGAATTTGCCATACGAACCTGCCCTCCTGTTTTCTTTGTTTTGGCTTTCCTAGGCCCATTTGTTTGTCTCTGTTTTGCAGATCGCCACATCTCTTTTGGTTTTTCAGTTACCCTTGGCGCACGCAACCTAGTTGCCATGCCCTTTTTATTCGGGCCATCTGCCATGGCTTCCACATCGACCAAATAAACTAGGGATGGTATCGGTGAAGTTGGTGTACTTTGCTCATTGTGCACAAGCACTGTTGGGCTTAACCTAGGTGACTGTAATATAGCCTTTGTGGTCGATGGGCTTATTTGTCTATATGTAGCTAATTTAGAGGGGTCAAGCGAGAGACGCCTCTCTGCTATCTGTATCTCGTGTGTTAAGAGAGACTCTGCTCTAATGATAAAGGCATCCAGGGTGCCAGCAGCCCCCTTGTGTCTATTTGAGCTCATACTTTTATAATTTATCAAACAGGAATTAGCACTTAATAATAATTCTCAAGTCCCAGCCAATTATTACGATATCCCGTATTGTTTGTAGAGTCCTTACCCCCACAGTATAATGTTAATATGGGTTTTAGGGGGGTAGCCCAGTCCAGTCTTGTCCGCTGACGGGCGCAGACGGGCCCGCCCTCGGTCCGGGCTTCGTCAGGCGCACGCGTCCCGCGCCGCGGGTGGAGGGGCAGCGCTGTAAGCACAACGGCCACGCCTCTCCCTCGCTCGCGACAGCTGCGTTAAGGAATGATGCACTCTGGGGGTTGCAGGCCTCCCCAGAGTGTAGATGGAGGTACGGGCAGTACGGACAATACGGCAAGGCGGCGTGCCCCCCGGAACCCTCGTCCCACCAGAGGAGCTTTCAAAGAGCAATGACAGCGTTCCAAGCCGCAATCAAGCAGAAATCAGGCAGATAACGTCTCCCCTAGGATATTCTACCAAGGCCCTGGTCTACACTGGGCCTTTCTGTTCAAATATAAGAGCTTTACTTAACTTCACGGTCTACTTTACCAGTCAGGCACAAAGAGGGGTGAACAACAAATACAGTCAATCGAAATGACTTAAAATCAAGTAATCAACGGTGTCACAGTACCTTTAAATTCACCCCTTAAAATTTTTTTTTTTTTTTTTGAGATACAGCACACCTGATGCTGTGGGGTTTGGAGACAGGTGATTGGTGGGCTTGTTCCAGGGGTGGCAGGGTCGGGATGAAGGGGACCATACAGCATCAATGGGGGAGCAGTGCAGGACGAAGGAACAGCCAAATCCCTGTTCAAAGAAGAAGTAGCAATGTAGATCAAGTCCAGGAAACTGGGTTTGTTCTTATCAGGGGTAATGGCACCTCCGATGGACAGAACGAGGGGTGGAGAGTTACGAGGGCCAGGTCAACAGGTCGCAGTTCCTCACGGAATCATGATAAGGGGGTAGAGGCGATGCTGCCGGCTCCTGCCATGCGCCTGGGGGGGAACTGGAATAGGATGACCGCAACCGTGGTAAGGGAAACAATGTAGGCGCGGTCGGCTCCTGCCACGCATCAATGAGAGGTATGCCAAATCCAATTAGGTGGGTGTTGGATGGCTCCTGCCGCGCACCAAAACGAAGTACTTTACTTCAAACAATGTAGGCGCTGTCGGCTCCTACTGCGCGCCATGGGGAAATGTTTGAATGCCTAGAAGTCGGCACGGGCGGCTCTAATTATTTTTGGCGTTCACTGATAGCTCCTTTCTTCTTCTTTTACCCTCCGACAGACTGCTGCCTTAGCCTCCTCACTCCTCGCTCCTCCTAACTGCTCGGCTGAAATTGAAAGTCCGATTTTCCCTGGTTACTTTGTTTCAATTAGTTTCAATCAATTACCTGTTGTTTACGAACAGCCTCTGCACTCTACACTTTGCCGTTTTTTGTTGTTTTTTTTTTGTCCTCATATGTATTATAAAACCGGCTCGTGTATCTTACTTTTTACAGGCAGCCCAGCAGCCCCTGCACCCCCTGCATTACCGGAGCAGCTTCGTTTACCTTCGTTTAGTCTGAGGACCCAGTTCATCAGTTTACTTTTACAGCCAGCCTCTGCATTAACGGAACATTTTGTTTACTTCTGGGGACCCAGTTCATCTGCTTGTTCAACGGGGACTTCCACCACACTTTGAGGCAAAAAAAACGCTTCTTCCGTGTTTTCTCTCAGCAGCGCTCGGCGTTCACCATACACATCGCCATTATACTCCAGTCCAGACTCGGCTGAGCAGCTTCCTCCACGGAGGGCGGGGCATCAAATGGTCAGGGTCTACTCTCGCTCTGGTATCACCAGAAAGTCTTTTACTTGCTGTTTGTGTGATTTTTTGGCTGGCATCGTTTTTGGTTCGCTTGGATCCAAAGAAAACGTATCAAAGTTTTTGAAGTAGCCAGGAGCAGTTCGATCAATTGTTGGTATTGCATCAGGATTTGTAGAAATCGTGGTTTGCTCTCGTCGAGGTATGTTGACGTAGACATCTGTATTTGGTTGAATAGCAATTTGTCTGTCATTTTGAGTTTGATTTTGAAGTTGAACTTCAGGTTCAAGAGGAACGAGTTCCATAGCACCGTTGCATAGTCCATCATTCCTTGTCGGGGACTCTTCAAACGTGATGTGTCTTTCCGTTTTAACTTCTTGGATTGTAGCGAGAGGAGGGCGTCTGCTACTTTGGAGTCCACGTGGCCTACTACTCAGTATCGGCCACATAATGTGGTTTGATTAGGTCGATTGAGACAAATCTTTTCTCCTTTTTTCCCACAAGAGGCGGTAGATGTACAGTTCTTGTTCCTTCAATTGCTAGGACCGGTACAGGTTTTCTGTACGATGGCCCAAATTCTTTTTTGTCCACTATCTTTTCTCTGACCAGATCCCCGACTTTTGGGATCCAGACAGGTCTTGCCGTGACTGATTTGACTTCCCCAGTGGCGGTCTTCTTCAGGTGAACATTACTTTTTTGTGTCCTGGATTCATTTAGATCCTGTAAAACAACCAAACGATCATGGATGTCAAAAGGCTTTTCATCCGCCACTGTGCCTTCACAATCAAGATCAGGTACCCACATTCTTGTCCCAAATAGGACCTCATATGGAGTGACCCCCCCTAGAGAACTTCTTGGCATATTGTTCAATGCTCGCTGTACTCCATACAGATGATTCACCCAACTCTCACCCGTGCCTAATACTCTCGCTGTTAAAGACTGCTTTAAGTCTCATTTTTTTCTCTCCACAACCCAATTTTCCTTGGCATGGTAAGGAGAGGAGTACCGCAATGCTACACACAATCCTCGCATGGCCTCCTTGTAAGCCCAAGAGCTAAACGCAGGGCCCTGGTCAGAATGTAATGTGCCAATTGCATATGTCCCTATAAAGACTCGCAAATCTTTGATAACAGTTCGAGCGTCAGCCGAGCGTTGGGGCCACACCCATAGGAATCTTGAGCAGGAATCCACTGCAACCATGATATACCTGTAAGCCCCATCTCTTTATAAGGGGCCGCAGTGGTCCAAGTAAACACACGCTAGTGGTTTGTCAGATATTAATAATGGTGTCTGTGTTGGACGTGTTATGGTGGAACCTTTCACCTGCTGGCAGATGTCGCATTTCAAGACATAGTCTTTAGTCTGCTTTGGTAATCCAGGCCACCAATAGGATTGTTTCAACAAAGAAACAGTCGCCATAACTCCTGCATGTGCAGAACCTATCCCTTCATGTGCTGCTAGAATTAAACCTAACCTACGATCCATGTTTGGAATTACTCTATCCCCCACTCCAGGAATCTGAGCAAATGGAATGTTATTGGCATCTAACTTGTAGAGTACTTGGGACCAACCAAGACTGGCAGGATCCACCAGGAAAGGAGAACGTGAAGGCAGCTGGTTGCACTGCGGTGCCCAGGCTTTTCCGCGCCAGTTGCGTTGCATCATCTCTCAAACGTTAATCAGCGCACCGCCCCCAGCTTGCAACAGGAACTTGTGCTGAGATGGCAGTGCTCCTATAGCCCACATTATCCCCACCTGGCCTGCGACTGCGTCCCCCCCATTGGGGGAGGGGTTTCAAACCATCACCTGGCCACCTATTGGTCATGTCTTTTCACGCCACCTTTGGTGCGTGCTCTTTCCCGGGGAGGGGTATAGTCCCCCTCTGTAGATAGGTGCACTGCAGCAGCCCAAACCGTTTTTTTTCGGGTCCCAGGTGGCCGTTATGGCGCCGGCCCATGAGGCCCCGTGTGGGGGCGGCCTCTGCTATAGCTGTGCAACCCTTGACTTCCTCAACCGGTCCCACTCTTCCTCATCTGGCTCTCTGTTCGCTTACCTTTCCCTACTGCTTAATCCTTTCCCCTTCTCCTCCTTTATCCATTTTCTCTCACTCACTCCTCTTAATAGGCTCTCTCCTCCCCTCTCTTTTACCTGACCTTTCTTCTCTCTTTTTGCTACTCTTGCTTCCTACTTCCTTCCTTCTGCTTAGTCCCCCATAGTCCCACTGCCCTACCTTCCCATCCTTGCCTTTCCTTCATACTGCACCCTTCTTTCTTACTCCTCTCCTCTCTATCTCCCTGCCTATTCCACCATAGCATTTCTTCTCCCCTAGCCTCCACTCCTTGCCCTGCTCTTCCTTCCTCCATTCCATTGCCCCTCTCTGCACCTCCTTACATGATCTACCTTCCCCGCCAAGCAACCATCTGCGTTGTTTTCCCTTCGCTAAGCTCAAAGCTCTCCCCTTCTACTTCACTTCATTGCGCTTCCCCGAGTTTCCTCTCTTTCTTCTCGTTGTTCCTATTCAGTCCATTGTAAGACCTTGTGTCGAGTTTAGTGCTACATTGCAAAATGCATCTATACCTTTTAATACCCATGCACTTAATAAATGGGTCAAATAGATTGTTAATTAATAAATAATAGTTCAGGGCTATAAGGGATGGTCTACGTTATTGAAAACAGCCCTATCCCCTGTATGTGTGGATGCATAAGCATTAGAATCGTGTCTGACTGCCCCACTGGTGGCCATCATGGGATACAGAAAACACAATAGATGTTCCATCATTTGTGTTAGTGATCATCAATGGTGACATTTATAAGACTTATACATGAACATCTGGCAGTATCGGAAGGGTTATGTTAATATTTCTTCATATTTGGATAATATCTCAAAACTGTTGGTTTTGATATTACAGTCTGTGCTCATGATACATAAGCACCATGAACACCAATGAGCTGTCTGTAAAAAGGCACAAGAAAATCTAAGTGAAGCCAAGGCAAAGCACAAGCAGTATGCTCATCATGCTCTGGCCCTCATCCAGCAACCTGGGTATATGGTGTGCCTCTCTTCGAAATATGTGCATGAGAATGAGCCTAAAAGTAAAAATCACACTCAATAGGTCTGCACAGATGAGCAAGGTCATCCACTTGGTAGTCATCAATCATTTGAAGTTACCAAACATCATGCCTATTCATCCAGTGTTACAGATTGTGTTCTTAAAACCTTTCACAGACCCACAATTATCCCAGAACTACCTCACTACATATGTTACTGGTGAGAGGCCACCTCGAGTAGGAAGTACGAGTCTTCATAGACTCAAAACTTGAATGGGGAAGATAATTTTATTTAGTGGACTTGATATGCTACTCGGTGGGATTAAGACCTGTTCCAGCACGGCCCCATCATTGTCAGAGTGGTTACAGAATCGCAACAGACTCAACAACATTCTGAGAACCACTCCCACAACCCCCAGTCTGCGGGGTCTGTTCATTGGTACCCTTGAGGGAGTTTGGATATTCCTGCAAGAGATCCTTGTCTCACAAGAGCAGTTGCCATCTTTGGTGTGGCTAATCTGCATAAGTCAAGATCAGCAATGGCCACATGCCTGGTCTTAAATGTTAACAATAACATCCCATTCCTCCTTGTTCACCCTTGCAATATATTGTTACTTATCATTTACCAGTGTCTAGATATTTGCTTCAACAGTTTCCTATGCCTTGGATCTTAGACTTCTTGCATCATCCAGCATCTTAAATTGTCCAGCAACTCTGCTCAACCTATAAGAAGAAACAAATCACAAGGTCAGTGCATTAGAGCCCTGAGGTTAGTGCTGAGACTTTTATCGTGCTTCTGAGTCAAGAATAGGACCTGCTCAGGTCAAATAAAGGAAACTATGCTGGAGTACTGTTCTAACATGAACATATTTCAGCGCCTTTAAAGGACTACTGAAAACGGTGTGTATGAAGCAAAGGGAATCGCATTTGCTGCTTCCGGGTCATAGTTGTGGTGTTATTATAATATCAGAAAGTACAGATTGAGGAAAAATAGTTTTGGAGAGGTGTCTTCAACCTTGATCCAGGGAAACCACTAAAACAGCTGTGGAGGGAGCTTGGTACCAGTGCAATATCTAATACAAATGGGCTAAAACCGTTATTGTTCTGTTGAAAGTTATGTTGAACAAAGAAACATCCGTGAGTTATTACATCTCAAGAGCAGTTTTAAGGTACCTTGGATATAACACATACACCTACCCAGCTCCCTCACCGACAATCATCTCCTCAACATCACTCAATCCAGATTTAGGCCCAATCACATTACAGAGACCACCCTCATTACCACCATGGATGGCATCTGGATGATCATGGGCAGAGGTACAACCGCGGTCCTCATCCTTCTAGATCTTTTCCCAACCTTCAACACTGTATGCAACCCAATCCTTAACCAACAATGCACAAAGCCTGCATCCAAGGTCCTGCACTTCACTGGATTTGCTCCTTCCTGACAGCTGGTCAGCTGGGCCCCCTTCACCTCGGACGCAATCAACCTCATTTGCAGAGCTCCACAATGATCCATGCACGGCCACACTCTGTTCAGAACCTATATCACCTCACTTGCCAGCCTCATCCATGCCCACAGAATCAACATCATATCCTGTGCTGATGACACCCAGCTCATAGTCTCTCTCCAACAAGACGCCAAACACCCGGACCACTTTTTCTGCCTGTTTGACCAAGGAAAACCAACTGCCTGAAGCTCAACACAGACAAGACGGAGGTAGCAATCTTTGGCAAAAGACACCATGCTCTATGACTCCACCTATTGCCCTGCCAAACATGGACCCACTCACCTCCCGGCAACCCATGCAAAGAACCTTGGAATATTAATCAACAATCAACTCACTAGGAGCGGCAAAGTGATATCAGTCCCCGTCTCCTGCTTCCACATACTTAAGATGCTCAAGAAGATTTTCAAATGGCTCCTCATCAACACTGCAAACACAAGGAGATGATGGATGGAGTGCTGAAACTTTTCAAACACTCACCCCCAGTCACAGATCTGGGTTGAATCCATCATCATTCTTTAGCTCACTTTGCCACCCCAGTTCAGACATAGCCATATGCAAATCAGTCTTGACCCTGTGCCTCATGGGAACAGTCCAGACCGAACTGCCAAGCCATGTCTTCCCTGGACCGGAATCAAGCATCCTGGGACCGGTTTCGGGCTAACAGCCCTCATCAGCCAGGCTAGCTTGAATCCAGTTGCAAAATGAGCAAGGGACCCACGTCTGGGCATACCCTGCCAACTTAGGGCGAACAAAGCAAACACAAGGAGATGATGGATGGAGTACTGAAACTTTTCAAACACTCACCCCCAGTCACAGATCTGGGTTGAATCCATCATCATTCTTTAGCTCACTTTGCCACCCCAGTTCAGACATAGCCATATGCAAATCAGTCTTGACCCTGTGCCTCATGGGAACAGTCCAGACCAAACTGCCAAGCCATGTCTTCCCTGGACCGGAATCAAGCATCCTGGGACCGGTTTCGGGCTAACAGCCCTCATCAGCCAGGCTAGCTTGAATCCAGTGGCAAAGTAAGCAAGGGACCCACGTCTGGGCATACCCTGC
This sequence comes from Calotriton arnoldi, assembly GCA_963921515.1. NCBI lineage: Eukaryota > Metazoa > Chordata > Amphibia > Caudata > Salamandridae > Calotriton > Calotriton arnoldi. The sequence goes on from CAWUFW010003543.1 coordinate 431,527, forward strand.
CAACTTAGGGCGAACAAAGCAAACACAAGGAGATGATGGACGGAGTGCTGAAACTTTTCAAACACTCACCCCCAGTCACAGATCTGGGTTGAATCCATCATCATTCTTTAGCTCACTTTGCCACCCCAGTTCAGACATAGCCACATGCAAATCAGTCTTGACCCTGTGCCTCATGGGAACAGTCCAGACCGAACTGCCAAGCCATGTCTTCCCTGGACCGGAATCAAGCATCCTGGGACCAGTTTCGGGCTAACAGCCCTCATCAGCCAGGCTAGCTTGAATCCAGTGGCAAAGTGAGCAAGGGACCCACGTCTGGGCATACCCTGCCAACTTAGAGCGAACAAAGCAAACACAAGGAGATGATGGACGGAGTGCTGAAACTTTTCAAACACTCACCCCCAGTCACAGATTTGGGTTGAATCCATCATCATTCTTTAGCTCACTTTACCACCCCAGTTCAGACATAGCCATATGCAAATCAGTCTTGACCCTGTGCCTCATGGGAACAGTCCAGACCGAACTGCCAAGCCAAGTCTTCCCTGGACCGGAATCAAGCATCCTGGGACCGGTTTCGGGCTAACAGCCCTCATCAGCCAGGCTGGCTTGAATCCAGTGGCAAAGTGAGCAAGGGACCCACGTCTGGGCATACCCTGCCAACTTAGGGCGAACAAAGCAAACACAAGGAGATGATGGACTTAGTGCTGAAACTTTTCAAACACTCACCCCCAGTCACAGATCTGGGTTGAATCCATCATCATTCTTTAGCTCACTTTGCCACACAAGTTCAGACATAGCCATATGCAAATCAGTCTTGACCCTGTGCCTCATGGGAACAGTCCAGACCGAACTGCCAAGCCATGTCTTCCCTGGACCGGAATCAAGCATCCTGGGACCGGTTTCGGCCTAACAGCCCTCATCAGCCAGGCTAGCTTGAATCCAGTGGCAAAGTGAGCAAGGGACCCACGTCTGGGCATACCCTGCCGACTTAGGGCGAACAAAGCAAACAAGGAGATGATGGACGGAGTGCTGAAACTTTTCAAACACTCACCCCCAGTCACAGATCTGGGTTGTATCCATCATCATTCTTTAGCTCACTTTGCCACCCCAGTTCAGACATAGCCATATGCAAATCAGTCTTGACCCTGTGCCTCATGGGAACAGTCCAGCCCGAACTGCCAAGCCATGTCTTCCCTGGACCGGAAACAAGCATCCTGGGACCGGTTTCGGGCTAACAGCCCTCATCAGCCAGGCTAGCTTGAATCCAGTGGCAAAGTGAGCAAGGGACCTCATCAACACTCACAGAATCATCACCCAAACCCTCATCACCAGGCAGCTAGACTATGGCAACACACTCTATGCTGGAATCAAAGTTCAACCGATCAGAAGATTCTAAACCATACAATACTCTGTGGCCAGGCTCACCCTCAACTTCCTACCCAGCACTCACATCATCCCTGACCTCTAAGGGCTCCTCTGGCTTCGAATTCACAAAGAAGCACTCTTCAAACTCCTCAAGCACATATACAAAGCTTTACAGAACATTGACCCCACGTACCTAAACAACCGGTGGGCCATCCAGAAACCTACCAGACCTCTGCTCAGCCAGACTCCTACTTGCACACACCCTCCTCATATGCAGAGCCAGACCTGGTGGTCATGCCTTCTCCTACATCACTCCTAAAGCCTGAAACAACTTGCCCCTACACATTAAAGCAGCCTCCTCAGTTCTTGAACTGTGCAAGAAACTGAAGACCGTCCGCCTCTTCGCCTAGCCTGACCCTGGCCTGGCTCATACAGCTCCTCCTTCAATACCAGAATACCCTTCTGGGTGAGTTCTGTGCTATACAAATACTCAAAAAATTACATCACACATCAAGGAAACCTTAACACAAATAGGTTGTGAGAAGTTCTGGACTGACCATAGTAGTATAAACAAAGAGTGAATATCTGTTGTGAAAATAGATATTGAGAACAGAGGCAGAAGCATTGGCAGAGAGGCTTTCCCTTCATATCAGTTCTCTGATTCTAAGGATGAATATGGCACAGAGCCATGAAAATGTAATCTTATGAGCTGTTCTGTTTACGGGAAATATAGGCTGCACGTTATACCCCTAAATAGTCTAACTACTTTTTGAAAGTATACAAAGGGAACACGCGGCTCAAGAAAATGCTTTTTTCTTTTTTGCCCCCTTTAGTATTGTACGTGAGATTTGGTGTATGGACAACAATAGATGGTACATCCCTATGCTAATTAACTAGCACTGTGCTTGTACAGTATGCTGTTTCATGACAGCTGCTTGGAAACTTCATAAATGATTAACTCTGGGCTGATATTAGCAACTATTAATTGACATTGTGTACATTGATTGCCTTTTATGTTTTTTATTGTGCTTTGTTTTTATTTATTTAAAAGTTTGTTTATACTCATTAAGAAATTGCCTTTATTATATTTATATGAATCTTTGGTTGCAAACTACTGAAACTCAATATTACTTGCTTACCTTGGGGATCATAAAAAACCCACAGATGTGCTACAGGCATTCAAACTCCACTGAACAGAACAGTTTAAGTGAAGTGAACTTGTGACATGCTTACAGCACTGTGCATCTTCTGGGAAATACTTGCTTTGATACCAGGGTGACGCTATACATCATGTAGTAGAGCTAAGTAGTCCTAGGATGAGAACCCCTTGCACTGCCCTTCCCATGTCACAAAGTTCTCATGTTTTTATTACAGTTGCTGAAGTGACCTTTACCCAGTACATAACAGATGAAAGAATGACAAAACTGACTTGCTGTAGAGCATGTCACTTTCCTTTTCTTGTCATGTTCCGCCACCCTCAGGTAGTTCAAAGCCAGTGTTGCCATGATCACGCATGGGTGGGGAGAGTCCACATACCTTCTGCAAGGATCAGAGGTTAATGTATTTTGTCTTGACAGTGTCTCGATGCTTCAAAACAGGAAAAAGATGCAAATATTCCCAATACAAGGGCTTGATTCTTAATGGTAGTTACACTGAACTCAATCCTCTTCAGCGGTCTCTCTGAGCTGTTCCACCGAATATATGATCCTCCCAGCCCTATATGAACGCTGGTTTCTGAGGGCACGTTCCTCCCTCCCATGCAGGGTCACAGCTACCAATCACCGAGCTCTTCTCAGCTCTTCAACACTCAGGCTTATTGGACGATTGATTCCCTTGCAACAGGCTCTTCACATGTGATGATTCCAAATGTTACTGTGAACCTCAAGGAAGAAAACTGACAAACCTATTCTGGAGAAGAGGACTGAAGACTGAACTTCAATGTAGAGCTGAAGACAACTCAGTCCATTATGCAAGCAGGCAGCTGGCACAGCCTCTGTCTTGAGGGAGTCAAGCAGGCCCCTAGGTTGGTAAATCAGTAAATCCTTGTTATGCAGCCCTAGGCAATCCTTGTATAATTCTCACGCGTCCTGATGCCAGTTTTGTAGCAGAGATGCTTGTCCTTTTATGTTACTGTGCTTTTTGTCAACAAAATAGCCCAAATTTCCAAGCACCCTTAAACCTAAATTGCAAATTTCAGCTTAGATCAAATATAGACTAAAATTGGTTTTGATTCTACCTTCAGTGTAGATTTAAGGTTAAATTGTATTTTACGCAGGAGCAATTCGCGCAATACCTACACTCCACGCTGTTACTTGAAGCGTAAAAGGCCATTTTATTAGGACAAGGTTACAACAGTTAAACTTTATTAACAGTACATAAATGCAAATATATAACTTTTATCATAACCATACAGACTCATTCTCCCCCGCCATACTCAAACCATCTCACCTGTTTCACTCCTCCCCTTTCCCTCCTTGACCTCCTTCATATCCCCATTCTCACCTTCACTTGCCCTCCAAACATCCTCTCTTGAATTTCTTTCGTTGCTCATTGCATCCCGCGCCCCGCCATCAGTCACCTGTGTACCCTTCTCCCCCCCGAGGGGTGGATCCGCCCATATGTGACTCACCGCCCCTCCAAAGTACTGTATCGCCTCTGCCCCGCAACCTGTCCGAAACTGGCACGCTAAACCCTTTACACCTGTGCCCTTCTCCTACAAACTGTAGGGTGGACTAAATTAACTCCTACGCTCCCGGTGGTGCTAGGTGTCGAGAAGAGGCCGGATCCTCCTCTCCTGACACCTTTATACACCACCCTACTCCCGCCCCTTCCCCTACCCACTTGACCTCCTCCCCACCTTGTCCTTCCGACCTTGCACAAAGTTCCCCGGGGGAAGACTGGTCTGCGACCTTCACTTCCCCCGGGGGCCGGCATCGCGCAATAACTAACACACCCCGCTGTTACTTGAAGCATGAAAGGTCATTTTATTAGGACAAGGTTGCAACAGTTAAACTTTATTAACAGTACATAAATGCAAATATATAACTTTTATCATAACAGTACAGACTCATTCCCCCCCACCATTCTCAAACCATCTCACCTGTTTCACTCCTCCCCTTTCACTCTGTGACCTCATTCATATCCCCATTCTCACCTTCACTTGCCCTCCAAACATCCTCTCTTGAATTTCTTTCGTTGCTCATTGTATCCCACGCCCCGCCATCAGTCACCTGTGTACCATTCCCCACTGAGGGGTGGATCCGCCTGTATATGACTCACCACCACTCCAAAGTACCGCTAACCAGGGAACCCCCGTAGGGTGGTTACTTGCCCCACCCCACAAATTCTGTGCACCTTTCACCTTCCTTCAGTAGTCCCTGCAACACCAGATGGATTCATTCCACAACCTACTAATCGCATCCCGCATTTCCATCATATAATATGCGTTCCCCATCCGCGAAAGGTGCACACCATCGTCCCTGAACAAGACTGCCTCTTCCATCTTAAGTCCCACAAGCGCAACCACCTTTATGTCTCTTGCCTGACAGAAAACCCTCATGCTAACTAACAACAAAAGAGCGAGAAAAGAGGGAAATCGCTGGGGCAGCACGAGGAGAAACCTCTTTATTTAAAAGAACCCTCACTCACCAACCTAGTTGGTGACATGCTTCATCATTGGGTTCCCACCAGAGGGACCGAGTGTCCCCCTTGTGTGCTACGACGCCTGGAATTACAGCGGAGCTGGTTTTTGGTGGGGTAGTGTAAGTGTACGGGTAGTGCAGATTAAAAGAGCACTGGTTATTTCCCAAGGTAATTTTTAATGGTGGAGAACCAGTGATCGTTTAAAACCAGTGAGACGGACGCGAGGTGGCTAGTTAGGTAAACCAGGGAGTCCGATTTAAACGTGAAAGTTGGTCAACATGTTTCTGCTTATGGATGCACTTTTAGCTAAGCATTCTTCAGGACCAGACACCCCATGGCGGTATACGCACGCTAAGGCGTATCCTAACCTATGGGGAGTGTGTGCAAGGTAAAACTCACGGTTTCACCAATGCGGCCTTGTGGGATTTCCAAAGAGCCGCTGTACTCTGAAAAAGAGAGAACAAACATGAAAAACACACGACCACTGCGTGACCACTGTGATGCTCCTCAACAGGTGCGACAGAGGATTAAAGTGCTATATCACCTCGTGCTTAAAGAAGTCTGGGTTCATAGCGCAATCCAAAACACGTTTGGCCCAAACTCAGGCAAACGTACCACACTAAACATCCAATCCGTATGCTTGCTTTGACGTACGGGTCAAGACACGCGTGACTTTCACTCATGCAACCATGTCACACAGGCTACCACTCCGTGTAAGTGTATGAACGGAGGGGTCCTGAGTCCGGGTCAGTACCCGTATAACTTCGACTGCAATGTAGTTAAAGTTATCACATAATTAAAAGTAAATTGCTCAGTGATAGTGCCCTGTCACAGCGCTAAGCGAACGCGCTGTGAAATGGTGGGTTAAACGAAACGTAAAAGCATGGAAAACTCGGCGCTTACGTGAAAGCAAAAATGGCTTCACTTCATGGGTTCCGGGAAAGGGTAAAGCTACCTGTAAAATCGTATAAGGGTAGAATCAGAATTTCACATGTACCTTCTGGTAAATGTAGCTACCCACCCTGGCAACCCATTTCACTTACTTATTGCATGGAGCTTTTGCCCCAAGTGTTGCTGGGTTGTATGTGTACGATTTTGAGTGCAAACATATACTCTCGTCACAAAACCCCTATGCACCCTATGTATCCTTTTGGAAAAGGTACATAGATGATATCTTCATCGTGTGGCAAGGTACTGAGGAAATACTCCTAGCATTCTGCGATTGGATCAACACGTGTGACCCTAACCTGCGTTTCACCTATGCGTACAGCAAGGACGAGATGATATTTCTTGACGTGGTTATCAAGAAGGTTGGAAGCCACCTCCAGACACTAACGCACCACAAACCCATAGCAAAGAACAACTTGCTACACTTCTCAAGCTTCCACCCGCGCCCACTACGGGAGAATCTCCCCTTCGGCCAATATTTACACCTCAGACGGAATTGCAGTGAACTACAGGACTACCGAACACAGGCCAAGGATTTGACAAATAAACTCCAGAAGCGGGGTTACCCAGGAAAAATACTCAGAAAAAGCTGTAAGAGGGCTAGGAACCAACATAGAGAAGCCCTTCTTGAAGACATCCCTAAACTTGCAGAGGAGATACCTCTGACGTGCGTAACTACGTATAATGTAGCTTCCAGCGCTTTCAGCAAATCCATTAGAAAACACTGGAGAATACTTGAGAGTAACAACCATAAATGGGAGAAACCCCTTTTCCCCTTTAAACGAGCTAGGAGTATTAAGGATTCCGTTGTTCACACTCGCCCCAAGAACGCGAGTAGGGACGTTAATCAGTCGGTCCTAAATGCTTGGGGCCTTCCACCAGTAACGGGCCATTTCCCATGTGGAGCCTGTAGCGTCTGCCATCTGACAACCCCTACAAAGCAATTAATACTGGAATCAGGGAAACTATGGACACAAAGGACACACACCAAATGTAATTCTACCAACGTGGTGTACCTGATCATTTGCCCGTGTGGGCTCAGATACGTCGGTATGACTTCACGCAAAGTGAAGCAGCGAATTCTGCGAACATCGCAGCAATATCCGATGTAAGAAGAACATGACGAAACTCGCGGATCATTTCTTGCAGACAGGGCATACTGCTAATGATTTGAGCTGGACTATCATTGAACAATTAAAATTGGGTCCAAACACACAACAATTATTGTTTGAAAAAGAGCAGCGTTGGATCTACCGTTTGTCCACCCACAAGCAAGGACTGAATGACAACATTCCGTGGGGTACAGTGATGAAACGTTGACATTTGTACATCTTGCTCCACTTTCTGATGACCTCTGACCACTTCATATGGGTCAGTCCCTATGCATTCCAACGTTCTGTGCCCAGCTCTACTGACTACTGGTACCCTATACACACTGTATGCATCAGAGCCAGATGAATTAAGGGTCCTTGATCATGTACATTTATGGGATACAGCTAGTTACCCCGTAATACAGCGCCTTTAATCGCCTTTTGGCTCAGCACTATTGTAAGCTGCCGTAAGTTGCGCCTCCCCCTATCTGATCCATAGATATTTGAGGGGTTCAGATACCACCTCTCTAAGACACAAGGTTCCTCTACTGCGAGTGAGAAACGTATACACTAAAGTTTGTCGACTGTTCAATAAAGCTTTAATTTGTATGAGGGAACAGGTTAGCGGTCTAGTTCTCTCCATCACGTGACTGGAGCACGCTGCGCTAATCAACCCACTTCCGGGTCACGTGATGGGGCTCCGCTATTTCTGGACCGTTACTGCGGTGTATCGGTAATATTCGGGTCCGCGGCAGGCAACAGTCAGGTCTTTAGAGGGCGAGCTCCATGCAATAAGTAAGTGAAATGGGTTGCCAGGGTGGGTAGCTACATTTACCAGAAGGTACATGTGAAATTCTGATTCTACCCTTATATGATTTTACAGGTAGCTTTACCCTTTCCCGGAACCCATGAAGTGAAGCCATTTTTGCCTTCACGTAAGCGCCGAGTTTTCCATGCTTTTACGTTTCGTTTAACCCACCATTTCACAGCGCGTTCGCTTAGCGCTGTGACAGGGCACTATCACTGAGCAATTTATTTTTAATTATGTGATAACTTTAACTACATTGCAGTCGAAGTTATACGGGTACTGACCCGGACTCAGGACCCCTCCGTTCATACACTTACACGGAGTGGTAGCCTGTGTGACATGGTTGCATGAGTGAAAGTCACGCGTGTCTTGACCCGTCCGTCAACGCAAGCATACGGATTGGATGTTTAGTGTGGTACGTTTGCCTGAGTTTGGGCCAAACGTGTTTTGGGTTGCGCTATGAACCCAGACTTCTTTAAGCACGAGGTGATATAGCACTTTAATCCTCTGTCGCACCTGTTGAGGAGCATCACAGTGGTCACGTAGTGGTCGTGTGTTTTTCATGTTTGTTCTCTCTTTTTCAGAGTACAGCGGCTCTTTGGAAATCCCACAAGGCCGCATTGGTGAAAGCGTGAGTTTTACCTTGCACACACTCCCCATAGGTTAGGATACGCCTTAGCGTGCGTATACCGCCATGGGGTGTCTGGTCCTGAAGAATGCTTAGCTAAAAGTGCATCCATAAGCAGAAACATGTTGACCAACTTTCACATTTAAATCGGACTCCCTGGTTTACCTAATCTAGCCAGCTCGCGTCCGTCTCACTGGTTTTAAACGATCACTGGTTCTCCACCATTAAAAATTACCTTGGGAAATAACCAGTGCTCTTTTAATCTGCACTACCCGTACACTTACACTACCCCCCCAAAAACCCGCTCCACTGTAATTCCAGGCGTCGTAGCACACCAGGGGGACACTCGGTCCCTCTGGTGGGAACCCAATGATGAAGCATGTCACCAACTAGATTGGTGAGTGAGGGTTCTTTTAAATAAAGAGGTTTCTCCTCGTGCTGCCCAACGATTTCCCTCTTTTCTCGCTCTTGTTGTTAGTTAGTATATTCGTCAGGGGGACGAAGAGTGACTATTCCCTCGCTCTTTAGTTGTTAATATATAGAAAACCCTCATGGCCCTATTCAATTTCCTGCTGGCCTTTCCAATGGCTGCATGCTTAGCTGCCCCCCTCCACACTCAGCGAGGCACAAACTCAGTCCAAATTAAGCATGTTCCGGCAAAATTCCTCTTTATCGCCTCCAAATCCCTCTGCATGTGTTGTAGTAGTGCCAGTCCTGACAAACGCACTAGATTGTTCTCACCCAGGTGTATCAAAAGCATGTCTGGGCAGCCCCTCTGTGGTACCATTTTCGTCAACCATGGCAATAAAGCCCTCCAACGCATCCCCCCTTTTCCCCACCACAACACCTCGTGGTGGCTGCTCCTGTGACCCAGGTTACCTCTATACACCTAATGGTCTGCATACTTGGCTGCCCAGTGCACGAACGAGTATCCTACGATCCAGGTAACCGTCTTGGTTCCCGGGCCTCTCACACATCCTGCAGTAAAATGGAAGACAATTAGCCTTGAAAAAAAACCCTGTTGCTAGCACCTCCTGCTCCCCCTGCACTACTCCTGGTTCTAACCCTCTATTTGCGCACATATCTCTCGCAACACCTGGACTTCCATCTGCCAATCTGGGGAATTTTGCCCCAGGACCACCCCAGCTTCACCGCCGCTGTAGCTGTGCCAATTCAGAAGGAATGTGTGCCAAAATTGGCTGGCTCTCTACCCACCCTGTGTAGGGCCATGCGTAAAACCGCTAATAGCTTTTCTCTTCATGCACCCATTTAGCTTTGTATCTGCGCACCTGTCCAGTATTCCAGAATCCTGGTCCCCATGACCACCCATACGCCAGATCCTAGTACATGTGCTGACTCACTCTCCTGTCAGACATACCTAATGAACTTTTTTTAGTAACACGGTCCAATCTTGATATTTCATTAAGCTCTTCAAGCTCACTTTCATATCCGGTTTTAAGCTTACTTTCATATCCTTTTTCGACCAGTTGCATATTTCCCACACAGGCTTATTAACATCCCGGTCTCTATGACTACGATCACAACAGAGTCTTAAACTACTTGTGCTGACTCTATTTTAGGTCAGACATGCCGGATGATCAGCGGATATATCTTGTTTTCCGTGAGCCACCGGATGCCCCTGCCAGTCTATCTTCTTTCCGTTTCGACTTGTTCATTTTTATCACTTTGGTTTCCCGCAGATTTAAAGCCTATATAGTAGGCACGCCAGGCAACGCTCCTCATCCCGAACCGGTGATGTGAGAAGGACAGGCCTAGACGTTCAGCCTTTCAGGTATTGAACTTTCTACCTTCTGGTTTCTTTATGCTCAGGCGCCAGCTGCTCTTGCCCTCATCCCTCAAGCCAGAATAGGGACAACAGCCTTCCCCATTTTCTTTCTAGTATTTATTATAGATATATATTTTCTATTTCATTTCACGAAGAGCTACCGAAGCACTGCCCCAGTGTCTACCGAAACGGCCTTATTATCAATAATAGGGAAATTTGTCTTCCACTCTTTGCGGTGCGGTTCTTTTACATTATTGTTTTTATTTTTTATTTCCATGGGAGCCATACAGTTTAGCCATAGTGTTTAAAACTTAACTTTTGATTCAGTTAATATATACGATCTTGGAACGCACTCGCGCTCTCACGCTCTGATTTCTACGCTAGATTCACGCTATCATAGCGTTAGGGCCACGTCCCTTATTCCATTCACAGTCCTGCCTTTCGGGCTCCGTTTTAGCGAGGCACAGCCCCGATCGGCGCAAGTGTTCATCTTTTTCTCGTTCTACCTTTTCTCCCACTATTCTATTCTCAGTTACTAGACTAGCATTTATACCCTTGCTTTTTTCAAGATTACGGTGCCAGGCCCTTATTAAGGAGGCCCCACTTGATGCATTAATTTGCATCCACAGCACATTCGTGTTTTGAGACGACCGTTACGAGTGTTACTGTTGCACGCTCTTCATCCCACGCATTGCAACCCTTGGGAATATAGGGATCGTCGCTCCCCAGCATTTATACTTTCATCGATGGTATGTACAGACACCCTCCCTCGTTTTCATCTCTCTTTATTCATGTTATCACGCCGTCCCTATCCTTATGTTTTCCTGGGCTCGATTATTTTTTTACCACAGTTACCCATTTACCCGTTTTAACTCTTTTTAAATATCCCGTATGCGCACTACATGGGAACGGTCACCCTTTCGATGTTATAGATACTCTGGCTACAGTCACATCATTGCCCACATTGAATAATAGTAGGCCATCATTTCTAATTACAGTTTCACAAACATTGTATATATCAGAAATCTTGTTAGTCCAGTGGAGCTAACTGCTCATAATGCACTCACCTTGGGACACAACGAGGTGATCTTTTGTCTATTTTTGTGTGTTTTATTTTGGGGTTTTTCACCACTAGTATCTGTTGTTGTTTAACATTTTATCACGTTGAGTCACTATATATGTGTATGTTTATTTATGTTATTTATGTATTGTAACTTTCAGCCCTGAAGAAGTTCATTCTTTAATGAACAAAACGCGTTGGCTGGAGCTCATGTGGCTGGAGCTCATGTTGTTGGATGACATTGAAAATAAAGGATTACTTGATGTAAAGAAACAAGTTAACCTAACTTATTGAAAAAAAAAATTTGGGAGTGCACCACTCCAAGTTTGCTCAATAGCTGAAAAGCTGTCACTCGTTCTCCTGAAGCATGGACACATAAAAACACCATTCCGGCACAGGGCACACGTCACTGCAACCACTCTCTGTCAACCACACCTATCTCCCCTTGCCCGCCTGATCTGTCTTTTAGCGGTTCAGACAAATCCCCACTCGCCCCTGGTTCAGGCGCACCTCCCCATAAGACACCCCAACCTGTTGTGGTGTCCCCAACAACTCTGTGACCCGGAAAGCACTAAAGAACTTCCAAATCATACATAGTCTAAATACCGACACCTCAAATGGGTCGTAACAACACTCCGGCAAAACCCCCAACAGTTCCTGCAACAACTCAAACGTGATGGCCTCCCTCAATACTCCCCTCCCCCCCTCGTTCTTGTCCCCACTCCTTCAACATTCTGTTCAAAATCTCATCCTTGGCGGGATCAAAACCTCAATATAACTTGCTGTAGAAAGATATCCCAGCTAACTTTCCCACTATTGTTGTCTGCGACAAACCTTTATCCATGCAACGTAAAACAAAACTCAACACTCCCTGCTCAGTGTTCTGTCGCGTAAGGCTCAGTGCATCTACGGGTTGACCCATAAAGTACCCGAATTCGGACAACACCAGTTTGTAGCTCCGTCTTGTGAATGCCGCCAAAAACCTCTCGACCAGGCTTATCACTCTCACTCCCCCTGGCCCAGATGTCGTCTGGCAGCTCTGTTTTGCATTCCTCTGCTCCGGGCACCAGTCTGCGGAATCGCTGCCACTACGAACAAGACAATGCATCCACAATGCCATTGCTGGCCCCTGGTACATGCTTGGCTCTAAAAACCACATTTAGCTGCAAACACCTCAGCATAAACCTTCTCAACAGCCGCAGAACCCTCAAGTCCCTCGCGTTTTGCCTGATAACCAATTCCACTATTGTCATATTATCCATGTGGAAAAGCACAGTCTGATTCTCCAATTCTGCCCCCAAGACCGCCAATGCCACCAGCAGTGGATAAAACTCCAAGAATGCGATACTCCGACCCTGCCTCAACCAGTGCTCTGGCCACCTCTCCACGCACCATCGTCTGTCCTAAAGCAGGCCAAAACCCAAAGATCCTGCCGCATCTGAAAAAATTTGAACCTACCAGACTGTGTTCTCCTTCACAAAATCCAACGACACACCATTGAAATCGACCAAAAACGTCTGCCACACTCCAAAATCTGCCCTGACCCCTAGCGAAATCCTCACTCTGTGATGTGGTAACACTGCCCCTAACATGGCCATGCCAAGGTGCCGGCAAAATGTTCTCCCTGCTCTCTCCACCCTGAATGCAATGTTCAGAAACCCCAGAAGCTTCAGAACGCTCTCAGCTCAATCTTTCTCTCACCTACCACCTGTAGCAGAAAAGCCTAAATGTCATCCACCTTTTCCACAGGCAGACACGCCACCCAGTGCCCTGAGTCTAGTTCAATACCCAAAAAGGTCAGTCTACAGCTGGGCCCGCCGTTTTCTCCAGCACTAAAGGGACCCCAGAGGTCTGTGTCAAACCTTCAAATTGCTGCAAGGCCCACGCACAATCCCCGGAGGCTCTCTTCCCTACGAACAAAAAATCGCCCAGGTAATGAGGCACCCCCCGGTGGCCACTGCTCTTTGTGAATACCCACTACAAAAATGTACTGAACATCTCAAACAGGGCGCAGGAAATTGCGCAGCCCATTGGCAAGACTTTGTCTACATAGATGGCACCCTCAAATTGCATACCCAGTAGCGGGAAATCCACTGGGTGTATTGGCAGCAAACAAAAGGCAGATTTTACATCACATTTTGCCATTTCCTCTCCCGGCACACATGCTCGCATGAGTCGGATGGCATCATCCACTGAGGCGTACAGCACCCTAGAGTCTTCTTCCGCAGTGAACTCATTGACTGACCCCCCTTCTGGCCAAGATAGGTGGTGAATCATTCTGAACTCCCCCGGCTCCTTTTTGGGCACCACCCCCAAAGGTAAGATGATCAAGTCCGCCAGAGGCCAGTCCGTGAATGGACCAGCAATCCTACCCTCCTCAACCTGCTTCTGTAATTTTGCTGCTACCACCTGTGGCAATTCTCTAGCTGATTTCAAGTTGTCTGCTCATCTATGCCCCCTTGGACCCTGGTATCCTACCCGGAAACCCTCGATGAAACCCCACCCAATTCGCAGAGCTGCTTCCTTATCAGGGTAAATCGAGAGCCATGGGCCCATGGCCTCAATCCTAACTGGGGTAGGGGCACTTTGGCCCAGACTGCCCCCGTCCTTTAGTGGCCCTCCATTGTTCTGCTGGGGTGGCCAAGGTGAAACACTGCATGAGTGGGTGCCTCCCCCCGCATTTGGAGCATTCGTGTTTAAACTTACATGGGTGCCTGGAACAAAATCCTTTTTTTAAAGTTCCAACATGCCCCCGTAGTGGCCCCTGCCTGTTTTGGCGTAAAAACCGCTCCTCCTGCTCCAAAAGTAGACCCTCCTGCTCCCTGTTGAGCGGGACATGCCTGAAAGGACCGATAAGTCACTGGTAAGCCGCTGGCTGTATGTGTGGATGCTGAGGATTGGGTCGATGACATCCATCGCTCCGAATCTACCTCGCCCCAAGGTTTATCTGGGTTGATGCTGGCCCTGGCCCTAAATTCCTCATCATAACGTAGCTAGGCGAACCCCCCAAAATGCATCTGTGCCTTACAGATAATTTCCATGTATTTCAGTAAGGCAATCGCCCTATCCAAGTGTCGCTCACAGTAGATGCTGGCGTAAATTAGGAAAGCGGAAGTCCAGTTTTCCATATTAATGGGCACCCTCGGCCTCCTTGTCAACTCCCATTCCTCTTCTTTTGAGCCCTCTTTGGCTTGTATCTCTCTATGTAATAATTTAAACACATCGACGTATTAGTGTTTCCATATCCTATTTTTTGTTTTTTCCGATAGATGCACTCCTAATAGCATCGCTAACCACATGTATGGCAATTATTTGTGGTGTTTATCGTCTGTTTTATCCTCCTTCTCTTCAGTCTCCCCCATCTTGTCCGTCTGAACCCCTGCACCTACCAAACACTTGGCGCCGTTCTTTTCCTTTTCCAATGCAGGCGCCACAACTGCACCCGTTTTGGATTCCAAAACCCTCACTGTCTCTGTTGGACTTGGCCCTTTTGCCCTGAATTTTTTTCGCTTGTGTGACAATAAAATATGGTGTGTCTGAACAGAACATAACAAATGCTGTGTAATATGGTACACACTGTTAGCGCCGCCATTTTAGAAAAGCACTGTGGAAAGATGTCACTGTTAAAATGGACGCCATGCCTGCCTGCCCATGTGACGCCTGACTGAGGTGGGTTGGCAGCCTAGTGGTTTGTCCCCCAGCGCCCCCTGCTTTTGGAGGGAAGCGTCGCACCGAGGGTGCTCTACTCCTCCCCCTGAACCAGTTAAAACCGGTTCCAGAGAGAACCTTCTAAGCTGCCATGTGAGGAGACTGAGGCAGTCCAGAGTCAGAGTCAGTGAGGAGACAGAGAAGGGGAACTCTGCCAGGGGAGACCGCCACATTGGGCCTGTGTGCTGGCCCCTGTACCCACCTACACCCCCCTATTGTCCCCAGGGCCAATAAAGAGACATTGCCGGAGTGGAGGCTGCTGTGCTGGCAGGATTGCCACCCTACCGGAGGATGACCGTTCTGAGGAGCTGCTGCTTCGGGACTGGTGAGCCGCCCTACTAGCCACTGATCTCGCCCTGCACTACATGTCTCGTGGCCTCTAGCGCCTGGTGAGCGCTATATCTGCGGTGCCAGAGAAGGGAGAGGGTGCCTGCAGCGTTGGACTGCCAGAGCTCTACTTATCCTGTGGGACCCTGGAGGTGGGAGCGCTGCCTGTGCCTGCCTGCATGAAGGGGAGGGCTGATGCCTGCACCCTAGCGCTGTGCCCTGGAGCCTGGAGAGCGCTGTAACCCCCTGAAGACACCGTCTGCAAAGCGCTGTGGGGACCGAAGCGCTGCGTGCCTGAAGAAGCGCTGTGCGGAGGTCCAGCGCCATGAGGGAGGAAGCGCTGTGAGTCCCTGTCGCCGCCGTAACCGCAGCGCTGTGCTGCCACGTGTCCCGAGGAGATCCCGGAGTGGGGATCCCCCCGGAGCTTTGCCTGGAAGCGGGTGCCCACCCCGCGTGTGCGCCGCAACGTGGTGCTTGTGAAACCAACGGGAGCCCACCCCGTATTGTGCGCCGCAACGTGGTGCTTGTGAAACCAACGGGAGCCCACCCCGTGACAGCCCGCACGAAGAGTCGCCCAGGATCACCGCCGCGGCCGGGTTGAGGAGCGCTATCGCGCGCTGACAAGGAGACGCGTGTGGGGCCAGGAAAAGGGGAGCGGCTCATTCGGAAGTGCGGCGGGAGCCTACCCCGCCGCCTTCCCGCCTGCGTGAACCAAGAGCGGGAGCCCACCCCGCAAGTGTGCCATTACGCGGGTGCCTACCCCGCCAGTGATTTTAGCTGAAGGCGGGAGCCCACCCCGCACTTCAAAATTGTGGAGAATCACCGCCGCGGGCTGTGGAGAAAGAGTGCCGGCCCGACCAGGAAGCCAGGCACCTCGGCCTGATTGTGGGCGGGGCCGAAAAGAGGGCTGGAAGCCCCGGCCCGCAAAGAGGAAGCAGGACGTCCGGAGCCCCGCGGGCTCCCTGTCGAAGTCCCGGGCCCCACGAGGGGAGGCCCGGGTGAAGCCTGGAAGTCCGGGTGAGGTCAGGAGAGGCGCGAGGTCCCGGCCATTGGGAGCAGTGCTGCGGAGGTCCCGCGGAGCTCTCAGGACGAGGGAAGAGCCCCGCAGCGACCCCAGCAGTTAGGAGAGTAAGGCGGAGGGGGGGGCCCGAGGCACATTGTCGGTGCCTGCCCCCGCCGCATTGAAGTCCCCGCCTGCTGATCGCCGGAGTTCCGGGAGTCGGCCGCCCGTCAGGAGAACCCGGAGCGCGAGGCCCCGGACTGCCGGTGAGTGGGGCTGAGTTCTGGGACGGGCGGGGGCCGGCCGAGGCACATTGTCGGTGCCTAAGGCCCCGGGGGAAACCAGCCGTGCTCGTGTTGAGCCCCCCTTCCCCAGCGGTGCCGCCGGTGCGGGCCGCTGCCACGTGTTGGGGCCAACTAAGTTTAGAGTCCCGGGGGCATCGGGGTACATAGCCGGTGCCCGCCTCCCCATCGGTCCCGCAGAGAGGACCACAGTGGCCCTACTGGTCTCCCAGCTGCCCCGTCTGACAGCGGGCAGCTGCGACGAAGGAGGCCCTTGAGGGTTAGGGGGCCCCAGAGGCACCGAAAGTGCCAGTGACCCTTGGGGACACACAGCAGCACCGCAGTAGCGGGCCGCTGCAACAACTGGGCCTACTTCCCCTTCCAGAGTCCCAGAAGAGGGGCTCCCACGTGCAACGTGTGGGGGCATAACTTTACACCCCGAGCCCCGGAGGGGGGGCTCGTAGAGAATTGCGGGTGCCAGGAGGGCCTCCAGGAGGGCCCGTGTGAACGTCCTGCACAGCTGCCCCGCCTGCCAGTGGGCAGCTGCCTTGAAGGAACCTGTAGCAGCAGGGAGGGGGCTACGGGGTACATTGCCGGTGCCCGCCTTCCCCCCTGTGTTGCACTGTCTTTACAGCTGCCCCGGATCACAGTGGGCAGCTGCAACGTTCGTTGAGGGACATTGTCTTGCCAGGGGCCCGGGAGTCGGGCTCCCTGTGTGAAGTGGCGCGCAGGCTAATCTGCAGCGAGGGGTTATGCCAGGCTTGTAAGGCCTTTACTAAATTGAATAGGGGCCTAAGCACAACTGCTGTATGATTTACCTGCATTATGACTTTCACCAAATTGAATGTACCTACCTGAATTGAACCTGATTCATCCCATGCTTTTGTTAATGCTGGCAGCGGCCCGATTGGCGCTGCCCTGTACATAGTCCCCACTGTTTTATGTATACCGGGTGCCGGTTGGCGCCGTGTTACCAATGTGGTTTACCATCTGCTAGGCTGTTGCCCAATACAGATGCTATTTTTCTTACTCCAACTGGTGTAGTCTCCTTTTTGTAGTGTGCCTGGTGTGTCGCCTGTGTGTGCTGCGCGGATGCTTTACACATTTCCTCTGGAGTTTGGCCTGCCCGCTCTGCACCACGCTACCCCGTTTCCAACAGTCTCATCACCCACTCCCACCGACTGGCAGGCTTTCCCCTTCACGCCCTTGTCTCCATCATCCCATGCTATCCACCACTCCTCTTTTCCTGAGAGCCCGCCTTGGACCTCCTTGTCCTTGCCCTGGCTGTTGTTCTTCTTCTGTCCCATGGGTTTCGACTTGTCCTTGGCCGCACTTGCCTCCTGAAAAGCATCAACCTTTCTGTTTGCCTTCTCCGCTACACCAGAGCCTCCCGCTGCCTCATCCTCATCATCACGCACTTCTCCCTCTTCCCATTCATCACTCTCATCCCCGTAATACAGCACTATCTCAGCCTCACTCTTTACTGTCCCCCACACATCGTCATACACCACTCTCTTCTGTCCTCTTGCATTTGTGCCATCCTTTCCATCGCACTTGTTTGCTGCTGTATTCGCTGCGTGATCCCTCGGTGGAGGGTAGGCCACCGTGGACCCCCCTGCTGCTTCTGTCCAATGTCCAGAGGCCCTCTTGCACCCCGCTTGTCACCCCCTTTCTACCTGCCTCGCTTGCCGGTCTTGTTCCCCCCCACCAGGATGATCCAACCTGGGTGGTCCCGTGCACCACCCGGCCTCACCGCCGTGCCGGCTGTCCCTTTCCCCTTCTCCAGTGGCCACTTGTTGGAAACCCTGACTCACTTGCCCCCAGCAGCCCCCCCACCTGTCTCATGCATCCCTGCCACTGACTCACCTGACGGGGGTCCCCATCCCCCCACCCGGGTGATGCCTGCATCGCCTGCTCCCTGGCCTCACACATCCTGGCCCATCTCTCTTCAGTCTCCTGAATGATCCTGCGCTGCTCTTTTATACGAGCCTCCAGGTCCATGCCCTCCCATCTGGGCAAAGATGGAAGTCCCCCCACCTCACCCCTGCTGGGGCCCACTGCCCCTCTGTCCCTAGCTGTCTTCCCTGAGGGAGTTGTTGTAACCTGGGCCGCCGCCCACCTGGACTTCTTAATCACGGGGCCCAGGCTGGCTGCAGAACTATCCTTACTGCTTCCAGGGGGGGGGGGCCCTCCATGAGAGGTCCAGAGGCCTGCTCTCCCTGGGAGCTCGATGCATTTTTGGGCATTGCCAGCGTCTGCGGCGCCGGCTCATCATTGGGCAACCCCCCCCCGCTCACTGTCTCAACGATGCTGCACTCGTCGGGGAGCCGAGCGGGCAGGCTCTTCCTCCTGCCTCCGCGCTTGGCTCCAAATGCTTCCTTTTAGTATCCCCTCCCCTTGGCTGCAGATTATTTTCCGGCGTGTGGCGGCTCTTCCTGACATGCCACCACCGCCGCTGACACACCGCTCGAAGCAGACCGCGTGAGTCAGACCATGCCGACCCACGCTTGGTCTAGGACCCCGGGCCACAGGAGGTCCACCCGGCCTGCCTGGCCCAGCACCAGCAAAGCAGCCCGCACCACGTCACTGTCGGGTGCCGCCATCGTCATGCTGACCGTTGCGGAAAGGTAGGCCTGCCCCCCACCCTACCTGTCGTGGTATGCCGGCCCTAACTTAAATTCACAGGCTGCGCTAATCCAATTAGGGCCCCAATAAAAGCTTCCCCCTACCAACTAAGTTAACTACTACCCTCCCAGTGGTGCTAGGTGTCAGGAAGAGGCTGGATCCTCCTCTCCTGACACCTTTGTACCCCACCCTACTCCCGCCCCTTCCCCTACCCACCTGACCCCCTCCCCACCTTGTCCTTCCGGCCTTGCATAGAATTACCCGGGGGAAGACTGGTCTGCGACCTTCACTTCCCCTGGGGGCCGGCAATGTTCTGCAGCACTTACTGTTAGGAAAACCGGAAATATAAAACCACATGCCAGGGTATACTTAGCAGGCCTCAGTTACTGCACCAATCAAAACTCCAGATGCCTGGAACAAAGAAACTGGAAAGCATGGCAAATAGATGGAATTCGTGACAGCAGTCGTTCTAGGCAGCATGGCCACCAAATACATTCCTCCAAGACCCACTGGCGAACAGCAGAAATGGTCACATTCAGAGAAAGAATGAAATGTGCTGGAGTTAGAGGGATGTAGGTTTAGAAAGGTTCATTTATTTAAATTCAATTTTATGTATTTTTTTTTATTTAAATGGTATCTTCAAGGTGCCACTGGTGTACACCCACAGATAGGTTGGTAATGTGCACACCAGGGCAACTGTCTAATACACATTTTCTGAGTTGTACTTTATGCCCAAGTCTTGCGGCGATAGCAACAGCCGTTCTAAGGAAGCCAGTATACGTCCCAACATACACATTTCCACATCTGTGAAGTTCTGTAAGAAACCACCTGGGGGATTGCTGTATAATGAAGTTGGGGTAAAAAGCACTGCAACAAAAGAAATCCAATGTATCATATAAAAGGTAAGATAAGGCAAAGTAACTGAAGTTAAAAGTAATTCATGTGAGTACACCTAAACCGGTAGTGTTCTGTATTTTAGTCCACACAGCTGAAATGAAGGCACAGATCAGGAATTACCCATTTCGCTCTGGCTATGCTTATCTTATGGCTATTTTTACCGCTATTTGCTCTAGTGAGAATGAGTCCTCACATATAGAGCATACACCTGATCTGTATTGTTAGAAAGTGGGCTATTAGTAGTGGTAAATATGCATCTACCACTGGCAATAAGGCCACTAACATAGTCTAGGGCTCAGAATTGGTCTCAGAAAATTATTCCCATGCTCAACCCTTGGTAGCTTGGCTGCGAGCAGGCAGGCTTCACTTCAGAGACAGGTATGTAAAGCATTTAAAAACACAAATTCAGTAAATAATTAAGCCACAACACACAATAAAAATCCAACACCAATTCATAAAAATGGGAAATATTTTTATCTTTAAAATGACACCAAAATTAAATTAATCCAATGTAGGGAACCGGAGATATGAATTTTTAAATATTTAGCACTATATAGCACATAAAAACCTATAGTGCCTAGTGGGACATCTGGTCGTGCTAGACAGGGACAAATTCAAAGTTTCAGGCCTACCGTGAAGGAGCCCTCCGTGGACACCCCTCAAAGTTTTTACCTTCTGACTTAGAAACATTTTGGGAGCTTTTTCTCCTGGGGTCCCTTGAAGCTCTCCACCAGTCCGGATTCGGTGAGGGTCCGCCAGCTTGCCGTGTGACGAGCTCCCGGTCAAACCTATGGAAGTCAGACCTCCGGAGCTTTCCAGTGGGACAAACCAAGAATCCAGGCCGGCTCGCGGTTTAAGGAGGGTGGTTTGGCTCTCGCTAGTTGGTCCCGGTCACCTCTTCAACGTTCGAACTTAAAAACTTTTACGGAGCTTTTTCTTGCAGGGTCCCTCGATGCTCTTCACCAGGCTGGATTCGGTGAGGGATCGCCGGCTTGGGTTGCTACCAGCTCCTGGTCAAACTCTGGAAGTTGGACCTCCGGAGCTTTTCAGCGGGATGAACCTGGAGGGCAGGCCAGCTCACGGTTAAGGGTCGCCAGCTTGGCTGGCCAGGTCGAGTCGGTCCACTTATGGAGCTTTTTTCCAAAGTTGCTCCAAACTTCTTCAAACTTCTGGAACTTCTTCCTGAAGTTCCTTTGAGGGTCACAAAGTGTCCAAAACTTACTCCAAGGGTCTGGAAGCTCCAAGATGGTCCTTGAAAGTTTGGGACTTTAATTCCCACAATCCACTTGGACAAAATCCTTACAAATCCACTTGAGTCACTGGGGTGGGGATTCTTAGTGGTGATGGTCCATGTGAGCTCAGTTAACCTGTAGCTTGCAGGGAGTCCACTCTTTAGTCCTTTTGAAGCAGGTTTGATCCACATGGCTGTCGTTCCAGATTGTGAAGCAGGCGCAGTCAGTCAGAGTGCAGGGCCTGGTTGGGGCAAATCAAACTTCCAGCATGTACCATTCTTCTTCTGCAGTTTCAAGCAGCAAATCTGAGAGGCACTGCCCGTCCCAGATACTTATTCAGTGTTGTCTGGGGTCCCACAGGAGGACACTCCTGTCCAATGAGGTGCAGGGCCACACCACAGAGCATGACCATTTCCTCCGAAGTGTGGCACAATGGTCTCCCAGAAAGCACTGTTTCTCCAAAATTCAATATGGCTGAAGTCTCAGCAGAGAGGCAAGAGCTGGCTAAACCAACCTCCAGGATGGCTCATCTCCATAGTCCCCCCCAGTATCTGCACATTCCTTCATTAAGCGTGCCATCTGGCTGGGTTCATAGGGGTGGGCATAGATGGACCTGGCTTTCTCTGCCTGTCCCCCTGGACCTTTGAAGCTCATGGTTTTTGCCCCTCCCCCTTGCTCTGGCATTCCTATGCAGCAGAACTCTCTCCTCCCAGAATGGCTCTTCACCCCAGGTGCCACTTATCACTTCATCAAATCAGCCTGGCTAATCCAGTTAACTCTGGCCAATCTGAGCAGACCACTAGAAGGCTGAATTTTGGCTTACAGACAAGAAAGACATAACTTATTTCCTGTACATTTTAGGATACATTCAACAACAGCATGTTGTTGGATTTATCAGTATCATTCTTCTGAGTCCTTCTGAGTCCTTGAATGATATTTCCTGCAAAGCCTAGCGTTAGTTATTAAATAATACCTGATTGTCTTCTTAACCTATGTGGCTGGGGATCTACAATGGAGAAAATGAACTGGGCAATTTCTCCAACACCAGGGCTTATAAAACATTTTTTATAAGGATCCTGCCTATATTCTGCCTATATCTACAGGACCCCCACCCCTGGAACACCTATGGGAGACTTTAGGGGTTCTGAATATGTAAAAATATTGCAGATCCTCACTCCACAGTGCTCCTAGCACAAACGTGGATTTTTGGAAAGCACTTTACTGCAATGAGGGAAGTGAAATGTGCAATTTCACTATCCCCAGGGCATATAAAACCTTTTTTATAAGGGTCCTCCTTATAAGTACCTGCCCCCACCCCTGAGACACCTAGTTGAGACCCTGGGGGTACCTAATATGCCAATATATAGTAGGTTATCAATGTTTAAGTGCCCTAAACACCAAAGTCGATTTTGGGCAGAATACAAATTTTATAAGCAGTACTGCAACACAGGGCTACTTTTAAACTGACCTCAGGCCTCAGCAGTGCATACATGCAAGTGCAGAAAGGGCTGCTGGCCTCTAAACTGCCATGCCCTATTATATACTAGGGACTTAAAGGTAGTTTTAATCCCCCTGCCCTATTATGTACTAGGGCCTTATAGTTGAGGTCATGACAATCATAGGGTACCTTAACCCATAGTGCCCCCTAGCGTATGGAGGTGTTTTCACTGTATTCTAAGTGTGTGTTCAGAATAGCACTGGCCCTGGGCCTGGTTAAGCAGAGCTCAAGAACAGTCAGAGTCAGTTACCACCAGTACCAGTCAGCAAAACAAATGGGGGTGCCCAGGGCACAAGAATGACTTTGCAATATGTATGCTAAGGGTGTATGCTGTTGGTCATTGTATAGCACATATCTGTAAACAATGATAACTAAATTCGGATTCTTATCCCTTGTTTCCCAAGGCATTTTGGGTATTTCAGTGTAGCACATTTCTCTAGAAAATCAAAGTCAAAATCTTCCAGTATGGCAAGGTCCAATGCTTTGGCTGGGAAGGGTCCTCAAAGTCACATGCGCCATCATTGAGGTCATGCTGAAGCCATTGGTTTAGGTGCCACAAGTTCTGAGAAAGAAAAGGTTGGATTTTGTGATCAGTGACGGTGCTTTACCAGTCAGACAGATAACCTGACTTCAGACTGAGTCACTTCTTTAGAAGTCAAGAGCAACTGTGGAACTGGTAGGTGGGCAGGGATCCATTAGCCTAGACACCTTTACCATTAGGTCCCTCTTAACCCATTTTCAGAGTAGCAAAAAGCTCCAAGGAGGATAAATCTAGTTGTCTTGTCTTTCTAGGGTACGTCCTTCCTGAGTAAGCCCCAGAACTTTGTCCCAGGCCTCCAGAAGAGGAGGAAGAGTTACAAATGACTGATTCCTGCTTTTCTCCAACTTTTGGGAAAGTTTCTTCTGGTGAGAATTGCAGCTCCTACCCCCTCCAGGCAGGAACAGACAAACAGGAGGCAAACTACTTGACACTTGGGAAGCAGTTCAAGTGCTTGGGTGGCTACCGGAGGCCTTGAGTGAATCCTCCTCTTCCAGTAGGAGTGAAGACTATGGAGTATTCCTTCTGCCAGGGTGCCTTCTTCAGGTGGAGTCTTTACAAGTCCTGGAAAGTTCTGAGGAGGTATATGGAGGTGCCAGATTGCTCATTTGCACTAGCAAGTGATTGGAGAAATTCTGCCATCCAGCTACTTCCTCACTGTCCCTTCACCTTCTTTTACAGCACGGCATCTTTGCCTTACTGTAATATTATTCAGGTAAATATTGCAGAATCCATGCAGGCAGCTCCTTAGCCACTATCCTATTTTGATAAGTTTTTCTCCTACATGACAGGGTATAAACTGGTTCTGTCCCCCACTGGGACTGGAATGAATTTGAAATGCCTTTCCTGGTATTTTCAAGACAAATGAGATAGTGCTAAAACTGTCATTTGTTCTGTCTTTTAGAGGCAGGCCATTGGGTAATTAACTCTTCCAGCCAAGAATGTGTATTGCAGCTTTGGAGTTTTGATTACTGGTAAAACTGGCTTTAAGCTAGATCTGGCTCAGGCAGCCTAAAGTATATTTTTATAAAGTTACATTTCCACTCAAGCTTATTAAAAATAGTTTTGATCATTAAAACAAATCTTGAAAATTAAGTGGGAAAACCATTGAATGATTCTCAGTTGAAGATGTAGAAGTAAATATTTTAACCACACCTAGGCCTGTTGTAGGGAAAGTATAGTAAAATCTACATCGGGGAAATAGCTTTTAGGCATTCAGTCACTTTGAGGGCACACTTTTTAAAAATATAGTGTGCCACTTTTTAATATTTTATGCACCCTGCCTTGTGGGCTTACAAAGTACACTTTAGGGGTCACTTATTAATATAAAAAATAGGGTTTCCTACATGGAGTGGGCATGTCTCTTTGTTGTGTGTTACTGCAGTGCCTTTAAACTGCAGCCCAACCAGAGCACAGTGGTGCTCTTGCAAACATATATTTTCGGTCATGCATGTGGATGATGTAAATACACATTACGGCCCACATACGACATTTCACCTACCATGCCATAGGTGTATTTTAGGTAAGTTAAATAGGCCATACTGGGAGTTCCAATGCACAGCACATGTTAGGGAAGAAGTACTGGAGCTTTACTACTGTTTAACAGGTGCAAAACACACAGTGTTCCAAAGCCAACAAAATTGGATAGGAAGACATTTGGGTGACCACAACAAAAAATGATGTAACTCCTTACAACCACGCAAATTTAAAATTGTTTAAATTGATTTTTTAGCCCATCCTTACAAGGATATTCAGTATGCTAGCGAACATGTTCAAGTGTATCGCAGCAGTTTTTATATTATCACCAGTTGTTCCATATGTTCCTTATGTTGAAAAGTGGGTTATTGGTAGGGTTTCAATCTATTGACATGAAGGACCCTATGAGGTTTCCTGGGTGTGTTAAGGTCAGCCAGGTAGGTAACCTCACCCTTCTTTTCAATGATTGGATAGGGCCCACTTCACTTGTCATGGAGGGCCCTAGGAGCTATAGGCTCCAACACCCACACCAACTGTCCTGGAGTATACTCAGTCACAGCAGCCTTTTGATCATACCAGTGCTTCATGAGCTCCTGGCTGGCCTCCAGTTTACTGCTTGCCTTGTACATGCGCTCTGCCATGCTGGATTGCAGGCCCAGCACATAGTCAAGCACATTGTCCTTCGCTTCCTTGAGAGGCTTTTCCAAAGACTCTCAGCAGGCACAATGCCCCCTCACAGGGTATCTAAACAACAGCTCAAAGGGACTGAAACCAACTCCTTTTTGTGGGACCTCCCTGTAGGCATACAGTAGGCATGGGGGGAGAACATCCATCTCCTCCTGAGTTTGTCAGACAAACCCTTGATCATGCCCTTCAGGGTCGTATTGAACCTTTCCACCAGACCATTAGTCTGGTGGTGAAATGCGGTGGTGAACTTGTAGGTAACACCACATTCATCCCACCGCTGTCACCAAATGTTTGAAAGTGGGTTAGTAGTAGGGATAGGTATGCACTTACCACTAGTAATAAGGCCACCAACATGGTATAGGGTCCAGCAAAGGTGTCAGTAAATGTGCCTCTTGCTCAGCCCTTGGTAGCTGATCATGAGCAGTCAGGCCTAACTTAGGAGACAGGAGTGCAAAGCATTTGAAAACACCATTACATCAAATAAGTAAGACACAACATAAAAATCCCACATTAATTTATAAAAATAGGAAATATTTTTATGAACAAACAGACACCAAAATGACAAAAATCCTATGTAGGGAACCGGAGCTATGAATTTTTAAAGCTTAACCACTTTATAGTAAAAACATATAGCGCCACTCTGGGACATCTGGTCGCACTTGACCGGGACAAAGTCAGAGTTTGAGGCTGACCGCCATGGAGCCCTGGTCAGATACACTAAGCAGGAGGCCCCGAGCAAAATGTTACCTTCACACTTAGAAATTTTCTGGAGCTTTTCTTCCGATGTCGCTCGACTCTCCACAGTAGGCCAGATTCAGAGAGGGTTCACCAGCTTGACTTTCTGCAAGGCCCTGGTCAAACCCTGGAGGTCTGGAGCTCCGGAGCTTTCAGCCAGACGAACCTGAATTCCAGGCTGGGTCGTGATTGAAGGTAGTCAGCGAAGGTAGGGAGAGGTGTGGCGCAGCGGCCAGGGAGGCTGACTCCAGATCGTGGGGCTCACTGTTCGATTCCCAGCGCCGGAGGCAGATCAGCTCAGCATTGTGTGACTCTGGGAAATAGCTCACTTAATCTCTCCAATGGCCCGAGCGCCTCGAGACCGCTAGGGGTGATTAATTCGCGTTTTGCATATACCGGGCTATTGGCTTGACCCTCGCCGTTGGGTCAGTCATCTCATGGTGCTTTTTTACAAAAGTGCTCCAAACTTCAGCAGGTGCTTCCTGAAGGTTTCCGTGTACATTCCAAGTGTCCAAAACATCAATCCAAAGGTCCTAGGGACTTATAGGGTCTGTCATTGCCAATTGTAAGTGTCCTCTATTACATATACCTTTTTAAACATAGCACGGTTTAGCAGAGCCCAGGGTACAGTCAGAGTCAGTTACCACCAGCATCATTCACCAAAAAATGGGGGTGAACAGGGCAAAAGGATGACTTTCTCACACCTTAGCAATGGTATGGGAGGCTCTCTGGGATGAGGATTAGTCGTACTACAATGGACAATATGAGTGAGCCTATCTGGGCAAGTATCATTAAACCGTTGTTCATGGTTTTAATAATCAAGAGGGCTTTCTCTGTATACGCATTAAGCTTATGCTGCAGGTACTACTGCTGGTGTGTATTCCTCAGATAATCCACTGGGTTTTGCTGCATCTATACAAAATATTTTTGTAGGGTGATCTTGACGTACTCCTGCCACAATATTAATATTTTTCTTATTTATAAAATGGCCCTCAAGCTCCTTCGTTATGGAACCCCCAGTGGGGAACGACTATTGTGGGTTCCTACAAGCGAGGTGAGATCCAACTTTCCCACCATTAATTGCGGACACCGCCCACACTGGTGGAATAAGGCAAAGCAATAGGAATTACTATTTTCCCTCTGTTTAGGCTTAGCCCTGTGATCATGAGGGGAGTTACAGTTCCCTAAGGAGGAATAGGAGTTCACTAATTGAGTAACCAGAGGCTACACTCATGTGGGGGAATGCAGAATAGAATAGCATTTGTTATTATCTATTGAATTGCTCTACATTGTTTTCTTCCACATGTACGTCTGTGTGCAAAACTTTATATTTTTTGATAAAACACCCTCTGAAGCACACATATGTGTATATGAGGAAAAACTAACCAGTTAATAAGTAAAGGTTTCTAACGAAAGACTCTTAATATATATGCTATAAGAAGAAGAAAGTGATACAGAATAATAGCAGCAGCTACTGATAAACCAATCAATATATTAGCAAGCAATACTCATAGGGACCACAACATTTCTGATATTACAATTCTTTAAAAATATGGCAAAAACACATTTAATTATTTAAAAAACAAACAGGTGCTACAACTTACATACATCAGAGCCATGGTGTGGCATGAAGATATGGGTGTATGACAAGACAGGAAACCAGGCTCACTGCTGTCCGTGAGCTTGTCATCTTTTCAGGATTTACACACCAGTCATTACACAATTTGTATACACACAGAAAGCCTGAGGAGATTTACCAACCAGCAGTGGGCGACTCCCCTACAATATAATATGATGACACAAAAACAGGCCTCCCTGGGTCAAAAACAAAAAGGAGAGGAGTATGGGGGGGTTCCCTTTTATAGGACGAATTCCCTCACCCACCCGTAGGTGGCATGCTTCATCATTGGGAACCTCCTCGCACTGCGAACCTGGTCGCAGTGCGGGTTACAACCCCCTCACTGTGGGGGAGGAGCTCAGGGAGGTTTTAGTTGTAGGTAACAAGAGGTATACTAAAACCTTCAGATGAGCGTGTGGGAGTGTGTGAAGGATAGTGGGTGTGAAGTTAAAACTAACTCCCTGGTATGTTAGAGCTCAATTTTAATGAAACATCCGGGGGTCAGGGCTAAAAGAGGTGTACGATCCATGCCTGGAGAATTCAACCTTGCAGGGTTCGGTGTGGTCATAGGGTCCACAATGTTTCAGCCTTGGTGCCCTCTGCAGAGGTGCCGTGGCTTTCTTCAGGACCAAATGAAAAAGAAAAGTGCGTGAAAACTTGACACCGTACCAACTTTATCGGTGTGCAAAGGATACAAACAACTGGCGGATTGATACGTCAGTCGTGGTTGGCTGATGTTCAGCGGCGTCCCTATGAATCAAAAAATGTGTTTATGACAAGCATGAAAAACAACATAATTAAACTCTTTGAATGCCGTGCCAATAATATGTTTAATAAAAATACAGTAGCTACGGTAGTTATGGAAAGGTTAATCCAAGGCTTACCCGTCTTATGGGGGCGGCTAGTGGCAACTCATCCTCGGCGCACTCGAGGAGGGTTTTGAAAAAATATGTAGAGGTCAGGGGGGGGCAAGTTTGGCTGTAATTCACAGTCATAGAGCATAGAAAGGTATATAAAGTTGACTCGGTGTAATCAGTAATGGTAAAAAGTGTATATTCGACATGCATACATACATTCACTACTGAGAAAACTGTAGAAAAGAAACATGATAAAATGCTTGATGATAAAGCATAGAAAGTGCCCGGAAACACGTACCCACATCGTTGGTCGTGAGTGAAGCAGAGCAGCCTACTGAGGGGTACTTCAGCTTCTTCTCAGGCCCCCTTGCTTTGGCATGTCACTCTAATTCCCAGTAGCATTCCAGTATTTGTATAGCCTGCTGCTCTGCATCTATGACTGTTTTCACGCACTTTTCTTTTTCATTTGCTCCCGAAGAAAGCCATGGCACCTCTACGGAGGGCACCAAGGCTGAAACATGTGGATCCTATGACCACACCAAACCAAGCAAGGTTGAATTCTCCAGGCATAGATCGTACACCTATTTTAGTCCTGACCCCCGGATGTTTCATTAAAATTGAGTTCTAACATACCAGGGAGTTAGTTTTAACTTCACACCCACTATCCTTCACACACTCCCTCCGCACCCGGCTCATCTGAAGGTTCATCTGAAGGTATACCTCTTGTTACCTACAACTAAAACATCCCTGAGCTCCTCCCTCACAGTGAGGGGGTTGTAACCCGCACTGCGGCCAGGTTCGCAGTGCGAGGAGGTTCCGATGATGAAGCATGCCACCTACGTGTGGGCGAGGGAATTCATCCTGTAAAAGAGAACTCCCCATACTCCTCTCCTATTACACAATTTGTGCCACATCACTCAGGAAACTGAACATTACACAGATACCATAAGACCCCTAGTAAAGGAGGAAGAGAATGGAAACCGTGGAAGACTGGACAGTGAAGACTAGGGATCAACAAAACAGTAGACCACATAAAAGGTTTGTAGTAGACACTCATTTCCACGTTAGCTGGAACACTTCTGGGGTAAGCCTGGCAAAGCATAATTTCAGAAACATCATGGTGTGTAGCAGACACCTGACAACATGTTGTAAGTTGTTTTGAGTTTCTGCTATGATGATGAAACCCACACCCAGCTTTTATGGCCCTTCACCGTTTTCATTTCCTCCATCAGTTCCCCTGCAGTTAGGGCTCCACTTACTCTTTACTCTTGGCCTACATTGTCTCCCTTCTTTATCCATTGTTTTCTCCCTGGGAGCCCCTGATTACATGTTGTTGCTGCTTAAGCTTGTCCTCATGGCATCCTGGAGCCTTGAAATGGTTTGCAGGTTTGTCTGGGACTTGTGATAGCAACCTTCTGACAAGAGACTTGCAAGCATAAATCTGAATGGACCACTTCATAGAATCATGTCTAGACACTGTTATATCTGTTATAGTTTTATCTTAAAGCCTATTATTATACGCAGTCTATTGAATACGTAGTTAAGGGTCGATGCTGACTCCTGGCAGAGAAAAACAGTATTCTAGCACAGTGTTTTGCTCCTACACTTTTCCAACTAACTTTTCCCTGTTGCACACAATTCCTAGTGAGTTTGTGGGCAGTGTACAGATTCTGTCAATGTGAGCATTTAACGGTGATGAGCTTTCCACCTAACAAAACCCGACATTTCTTCTTTCGATCTTCTCACCTGTCTTTAAGTAAGTGCTTGTTTAGAAAATAAATCAGCATGCTCACAGATGCCCTCAGTGAACTAACTACATAGCTCAATATGCTCAGCAGCAAGTTCAGCAGTGTATTTTTGGGATCCAATCTTTCGTCCTGCCTTTTCTGTCATCTTTATTTTTGGAAATACATTTCTTCGGATCCCTTTTTCTCTGATGAACTGTTTAATCCAGGTACTTTTTTGGTATCTTAAATGTATTAAAAGTAAACAACTATTAATCGCTCAACAGAAAACATTTTTCTTATAATTTAAATTTTAAGAAATACATATAAAAAGGCAATTTAAAAAATTTATTTAATGATGTTGCATTTTCCATTGTATTTTAATCGAACATAATTATTTTAAAACTTTATAAAAAATAAACAATATAATTATGAAAGACCATGTGATTTAAGGAAATGCAGAAATTGATTTTATAAATATTTTGTGATTAGTAAGCATATTATAAACATAATTTTAAGTATTTTTAACAATTTGACAGTATTGATTATTGAAAAACTGCAGTTAAATACATTTAATTGACTACTGTGTAGAATTATAATTGAAACAGTTTTTTTAGGTTGGTTAGATCAGGTTGGTGTGATTTGCATGACACCCATAACATTTTCTTAATCAGAATGCTTGGCAAATGTCAAAACTATGCCTAAAATGCACGATTACCTCTATCTTTCCATGAGGGATTGCTGCAGTATTCGCACTCTGAGTCAGCCGGCACACAGGGATAGTAGACTTCGGTAGGAAGCTCACTAACTCTGGACATTCCTAAAGCTAGACCCAGAGAAACCTAAGGTGGTGTCCCTAGCTTGGATCCCAGAACATTTTCCGACCCAGAATGCACTATAAATGTCAAAGTATGAGTCAAAACACACAATTTCCCTCACATTTATGTAACAAAATCTCATGCACTTCTAGGCAAGGGCAAATGTCTTACCATCCTGTATTCTCACATGTGTCTTGAGAACAAAGTGAAACCACGTGTAGGTGGACCTGACGTTTGAGACAGGAAAGACCAAAACTGTAATCATGGGAAGCCCACATTGACACGACGAGCATCCAACCGCCAACGCAGCGGGAGTGGGACCGACTGACAAGTAGTCAGAGGTCCCATCCACCAGAGAAGGAAAACATCCCTTTTTCTATTGTGGCATGTGCTGCAGCCCAGAAAAGGGCCGCAACACAAGCCGCAATAGAAAAAGGGATTTTTTTTAAACATCAATGCACTGTGTGCCAGGCGCCATGTGGTGCTTGGCACACAGTGCATGGACGTTTGGTGGGGCACCATATGTACCCCCCAGGCCACATCGCAGAAGCCTACGGGGGCCCTGCTAGGGGCCCCCAAAAGTCACTCTCCGATAGCCTTTCCATTCCGAAACTGACATTCTAATCCCTAAAGCGGTGCCTCCGCAGGCAACGTCTCCATTGTAGGGATTAGGCTCTGAACACCGACCTGACGGGCACCTTGAGCCTGTCGGAGGTGGTGGTCTTTCCCCCGCCAGCTGCGCTCCACCCACAAGTATCATAATCCGGCGGTCGCACCGCTGACCTAGATGTTGGGTGGACAGACACCGATGGCCTGTCGGTGGCAGTCCACCCAACATCGTAATAGGGCTCTATATTGAATTCACATGGTCCAGGTTTCGTCTATTTCCTTACTAATACGATAACCCATCGACAAATGCAGCATACAAATTTCATTGGAATTAGTGTGGAATGCAGGAAAGTACAACTGCTTCAAGTTCCTTTCACATAAATATGAGGGAAATTAATTTTTCTGCCCACACTTTGACATTTAAGGGCATTTGAATAACAAAAAATGTAGGTATTCATGAATTGCCACACCCTCCTGGACTTGCCCTGCTGTCTAGTTTTCAGATATGTCTGGTGCTGGTAGGCTTCCCTCAGTGCCAGCAGACCCCAGGCCCCAAGACTGCAGTCACCTACATCCACTCACTGAAATTCAAAGTAAAAAACTTGTGGTATCCACATTGCATTTTGGGGCCCTTTCTGTTACAGGCAGTACACCACCTACACAAAGGAGTGTTGATTTTATAGGTAGAGGAGTGAAGATTCTGAGTACTAGGCCTTTTCTCATTTTCAACAGATTCTGGAACTTTCCCTCTCAGAAAAGTGAAGAAATTCTGTGGTTGTAGCCAAAGTTTGGCATTTGCAGGGTATTCTGTGAAAGAAAAAGTAGTGTGGTCAATCCAAGTCACACCACCATGTACTCGTCTTGGCATCTAGTTGTCAGAACTGTCTGAATTTGGTAGGTTTCCCTGAGTGCTGGTCGAGACCAGGCCCAAATACCACAGCTACCCACAACACCAGAATGGGTCCATTTGAAAGGCAAAATCTTGATGTTTCCCTGTTGCATTTTGGGGGCTTTCTTGTTGTGGTGGATATGACCACAACACAAGTGGGGTTCTGTTTTTATTGATAGAAGTATGGCAAAACTGGATGGTAGTGTATTTTTCAATCCCTACAAAACCCAAAACGTCCTCATAAATGTGCGGAATTTGTTATTTTAGCCAAAGTTTTATGTTTGCAGGTCATTCTGGTTAAGAAAGTATCTGTGGCATCCACACAAGCCACATCACATTGGATTCCCCTAGTTTTCAGAAATCACTGTGCTTGGTAGGTTTCCCTGGGTGCCACTTGACGCCATGCCTAGATTATACTCAGCCACCAACATCTCCCAAATGAATGAAAATCAAAGGAAAAAATTTACCTTTACCACAATGTCTTTTGGTGCCTTTCCTCTTGCGGGTGATAGGAAGTTTCAAAACAAGAAATGTGGGAACACTGGATAGTTAGACTTTTGTTGTTTCTCCAAGATTCTGCAACTTCACCCTCAGAAAGGTGAGGAAATTCAGTTTTTCTGCCAACGTTTGACGTTTGCAGAGTATTCCGATTAACAAAAAGAAGTGAAATCTACACAAGCCACGACATCACCCTTAACTCCAGCAGGTGTTTTTAAAGCTGTCTGAAGTCCGTAGCTTACTTTGGGTGCCTGCCAACCTCAGGCACAATTACGGCAGCTAACTCCATCCCAAGAATCAATATAATTGAAATCAAACTTTAAGTTTCCATAGTGCTTTTTTGGTCTTTCATGTCACAGGTGTGCCAGTCACTCATGTGTGGGAACGCAGAAAACTATAACATTTGTTATTATGTATAGAATTGCTCCACATATTTGGCTTCGACATCTAATTCAGTGAGCAAAAAAGAACACATTTTGTAAAACGCCCTCTAAAACAGATATTATGAGTACCCCTAAATTCAGTATGAATAACCCTATTCCTAAACTCAAACTTAGGGGCACATTTAAAAAATAGTATATTATTTTTCTAAATCAACTTTTAGGCAAAATAAACTACACATGAAAACATTGTCAACTATTTCTACTTTTTTATACTTAAAGTCATTATTTATTTTATTTTAACTATTAATTTCGTTTATAAACACCATGAGCGAGCTGCACAAATGACCACTTCCTGAATTCAGAATTTTGTCTGCTGTCCAGAAATGTACAGCTTTCTCCGTTCACCCATAGGATTCACTCCTCTTTCTCCTACAAATTGCAAGTAAGGTGGTACTTCAAAATTATTGACCACCAATAAAAAAATTGCGAAACGTATGGTGAAAAAAATGTTTTAATGTATTGCTCTTCCTGTGTCTTAAGCTGTGAAGAGGGCGATCTTAGCACAGGAAACGTTTTGTTGATACCATTTTATTTTATAAACATAGCGCATACTTTTTGCACAGCTCTTTTCTCCCATTCAAAGAGCAGTTTTGCCACATTTTAGGTATTTCTCTATTCCCTCCAAGGGATACCACAAACCTTGGGTACCTTTAGAACCCCCAACATGTGAGAAAAAAGATGCAAGTTAGTCTGTTGCTCTTTTGTGGAAAAAAGGTATGTGGTGCCAAATATTTTTGAAATGGAGCACGACGGTGGAAGCCTCACAGGTAAGAGATTATTCATAGTGTAATTTATTGAAAAAGTGTTTCTTTTTGTCTTTTTTGCCTGCCATTTTGTTCATGTTGTTTTGCATTGCACACAGTTGCGTGACAGTCATTTTCCAATTTCCAACTGAGTCATAGTAAGCAAAGAAAGAGGCAACCTCCTATTATGTCACACTGAGAATTCCCAAACTTTACCTAAAAAGGGATATTTATTGCTTTGTAAAATAACTCTCACCCACTGATCAGTACAGTGGCATGCTTCATAATAGAGTTCTCCCCAAACATAATGTATTAGGGTATGCTGACAACCTCGACCCCCGAGGGAGCACTAATTTGGGAGAGACTTTGAAAGGATACAATTATCTACATGGAACCCAAGATCTATAATTTTAATATGGGTTCGTGTGGCAAGTTTAAAAACTAAGGTGATGCCTTTATTATGGTCTACATGTTTCAGCCACCTTTTTCGCCAGTTTCTGGTCATGTGGCTTTCCTCCAGGAGCAGCCCGTGCAGGTAAGAGCAGTGGGGCGGTGGGGCGGTGGGACTGGGTAGGGCGGGACTCGACATACGATGACAAGGGAAAATTAAATAAATAATTAATTTTCCCTCATCATCTGTCGAGTCCTCCCCCACCATGCCCCACCGCTCTTACCTTCACAGGCCGCTCCTGCTTTTCGAAGGACTTGAACAGGTCCCTATATTTCCAAAAGCCCTTAAGTTATTTCGTTTTTTCACAAATAGGTTGTGTTCTGTTAGAAGCACTCAAAGGCATTCATACAAACTAATCCTGGAGAACCTCTCCGTATTCTGTAGAGACAAAAAAAAAATGTCTCTTTAGTGACAATATCATAATTGTTCTTATCTTCTCTGCAGAAGAATCATTTTTTTCTTATTAGACAATCATTCCGGTGTCGTATAATCATATGTGTCTGTGGTGTGCACACAAACTAGACCCCAACTGAGCCAGACAGGAAATTTCCTCAGCATCTGAATCGCTGTTTGATGCACTGATATGTAGCAAACAGGGGATAGGGAATTAGGAGTACAAAACAAGAATATACTGCAGCAGGCAAGGTAAGCCAAGCTGACAAGACTCTCAAGGCAGTGTCTAAGGTATAACAGCTTTAGGCACAGCTGCTGTCAATGAGAGTTCAATGAAAGTTCATCATAACTACACCAAGCAAAGTAGAATTTATATTTAGTAACTTCTCAAACAGTCAAAATGAGTCTTACCACTTCAGCAAGGCAGAAAGTGGCGAACCTAGGTAGGACGCCTTGCAGGTCAGAATGAAGCTATCAGGGAAAGATGAATGAGTCTTCTGTGAATGCATGAAGAAAGTCAAATATTGTCAAAATGGAGAATAACAGAGAGCAGATAGCTATCCAAATGGTGAATAGAATCTGTCACATAAACAAAAGAGGCACCTAAGTTAGCATGCCTCCTAGAGTGTGAGGGGAAAAGAGGGTGCGCACAAAAAATGTGAGGAATGGGCAGTAGTACAGTCTCATAATGGGCAATGTTGCTAGGAGTAAGTGAGTGTGAGTACCGCTGCTGCAAAAGAAGGCTTCACCAATGCCCTAAAAGTCCCATCTCATAGACCCGGGGAACCCCCTCTGAAAGCCTGGTACCCCAGCCTTGGCACACCTCCAAAGATGGAAGGGGCTATCCGTAGATAAAACCCTTGACATGCCTCCCTAGATGTAAAGCTGGAAGGTTTAACGCGGCCTGCAGGGAAGCGATGCAAATCTTAATAATTTGAATAGACGTCTGAGCCAGGTAAGATTTCAAAACTTACATTTTTTGTTTTTAAAATAATCATTTTGATCTTAGTTAGCAGAATGGTTTAGGGAAGTGAGGAGATGTTTAAGACATGTATATTTATTTTTAGGATATTTTAATATGGGTCGTTATTTTGTATGTATGGAAATGCAATTATCTGCTTGAGTGAGTATGTTGGCCGGAGCGGTGGGGTGCCTTTCTGGCAGTTTATCAGTGGGTTAATTATTTAGGGGCCGATTACGATATCGGTCGGAAATTTCCAACCGAGATCATTGGTTTCACCTCCGACCACCTAATTACAATTTAGGGAGTCGGAAGTGAAACTGGCTGGTCATCCGTTTTACGTCCTCCGGATTAGGATGCACGGTTTCCGGCAGGCTTTCCATGCCAGGCTTTCCGACATGGAAAGCCTGTCGGAAAGCGTGTTTGGGGGCCCCTAGCAGGGCCCCCTTCTGTTTGAGGCCTCCGGTTGGGGGCCAAGGGTGCCCCCTTGTTAATCCCTGCACCGCGTGGCAGGCATCCTGAGGTGCCTGCAATGCAGTGCAGGGATGAATACAACCTCCCATTTCCCTATGGCAGTTTGTGCTACAGCCGGTTTATGGCCGTAGCACTTGCTCCCATAGGGAAATGTGAATATGCGACCGCACCATGTGCGATCGCATCGTAACTAGGCGGTTGGGACCACAGACCGGGGGTTGGTCGGTCAAGTTTCCGCGACGGTCTGCCGGACATCGTAATAAGCCTCATAGTTTTGTATGTGCTTGTAGTGAATTTTATTTGCAGGAAAAAGGAGCAGTTCTGAACTAAACCTTTTTTTGGAGCCATGTTTGATTTTTTTGATATTTTATTAAATAAAGGTGTGTTCATAGATTTCTCTCCAAAACACAACATTTTTCACACTTTATTATTCTAGTTTAAGTTTTGTGTTCAGAGATAATTAGTTTTAGAGTCATATTTTTTTAAAGAGGGTGGTGCACCTAAATCGAAATTATGGATTATGTTTCTGAATTCTACCTGTTTTTTTTTTATTCTTAACATACATTTTGGCTTGAACATTTTATTAAGTCCTTGTTTTACAATATTTCAGGTAAATTGTTTTCTTGTTTTTTTGAATGAGGATTTTTATTTTTATTGCTATTTTTTATTTTTGTTTTGTAATGTATTTTGTACTTAGCATCTTTTATTTTTTATATGCTGGGTTTCATTAAAATATCATTTAGTTCTTAAATTGCGCACTGGATTATTTTTATTTTATTTTCAGTGTTGTTGGGTGTATACCATCATCGTTAAGCAAACTAAACTATAACTTTTCGAAAGAAATTGCATTTCTGTTGTAGGCAAGCTTCAATTTCTCTATACTTTTTATAAAACTTTGAGGCTTAGCATAGTAGACAAAATTATTGAAAACTCTGCTCTTTTGCAGGGTTGAAATTCTTACAAACTGAGGTGGTTTTTGTCTATTGCAGCTTGTAAAGAATTGTGCCACTCTTCTAAAGCAGTTTCTCTATTACACTCATTGCTTTATGCTCTGGAATCAATTCCACAAAGGTGGTAAAAACCTTTGCGGATGTCTTGGCTCAGAGCCATAACAATGGCCTATCCAGGTAATCTCCAAGTAGTTGAGAATAGGAGCCGATTTGTTATTGTTTTTCGAAAAATGTGTTCTTAAAGAGTACCTCAAACTGTTCTACTACTGTTCCCGGGGTACAAATGATGGCACTGTTAATTTATTTTTTTTGTATTGAAATGTTCTGTTTGATGTAGAAAATTGGACTAGGAAGTTTTTTGCAGCTTAAGTCAGTTTGGCTGTTGTCGAAAAACCAGTCCTGGATTTGTCCTGGATTTGTGTTACAGGGTGCATTTTTTGCAGTTTGGAGTTTTGTAAGCACAAAATTGATAATGATTTTGAGAGATTTGTACTTTGTTTTCAAATGTATATCTGATAAGGAATTCATGGCAGGTAGTCTATAGTTTGTTTGGTAATAGATTCTAGATCAAGGTGATTGGTATTTACAACGGACATTGTAAAGTTGTGGAAAAGCTTTTAGATTTTTTTTTAATGTATTGTCCATAATCCACACCTCACAATTGTGCAATATATGCTGAGTTGTCGGTGTGGAAATCAACATTCTATTTTCGATTTTCTTTTCGTTTTCATATAGGAGAACCAACTCCTTGTTATGCCTTATGTTTAAACTAACAAGTATAGGCCTTATTTCTAAGGAATTGGCGTAGTACAGGGGTGCAAGTCATCTTACTGCGCTGCCCAACGCCAAAGTGACAGGACAGGAATGTCCTGTGCCATACTTATGAAATACGGTGCATTCCTGTGCTTGCCCCTGTGCTGGCACACAATTTTCTGCCTAGCATTAACGTAGGCACCCTTGCACCATGGTGCAAGGGTGCCTCCGTGCAGGCAGGCAGGATTGTTCACAAAGACAAAATCGAGAGGCGTTTCCTTTTTCTATGTGTGCTGCAGAATGCATCATACATGGAAAGAGGAAAATAATGAGGAGAAATAAAAATATTTCTCCTGTTACGCCTGCTCTAGGGATCCTAAGGCTTTGGTGCTGCCCAAGGTTTAGGAGATTAAGTGAATCTGGGGTAGCGTCAAAATCCATGGGTGTTGTTTGGGAAAACCCACTGCAACGCACATGGAAGGACTCCTTGACACAGAATAAGGCAAGGCAGTGACTTGCACTGCTTTGTCTTACTCCATATATATGAGGACATGTAAAGCCACGCAGAGTGGCTTTGGGTCGCCTAATAGATATGATTGAGAGGCTTGCGCCACTGGAGTGTCCAAAAAAGTGACACTCTACTTTCCTCTGTAGTTCGTACATTTATGCCTTTGCATTGCATTGCATTGCAAGATGGCCGCCCGGTGAGACGCCTCGGCCGGGAGCTCCCAGTCAGGGATTGCCGTTTTGGCTTAAATCCCCCTTCTTCCCCGTAATTCTGCCTGTATCTTGACTGCGGACATCCAGACGACATGTGCCGATGCCCGGTGGAGCCGCTTGGTTCGGCTATAGAGGAGTCTGACCCGGGTTTCTCCCGCGGCCGTCACCTACCCAGCCGGACTTCGGGGCATGGCATTCCTCTTCCCACTGCTGCTGTTTCCTCCCTCTACTGCCTCCTTCGGAACGATTTGCGGATTGCTGTGAATGGGACCTACCTTGGCGCAGCTCTGTTTTCATCGGAAAACCCTGGATGGTGGCGGATTGATCGGAGACGTGATTCCTCTCTTCCGGAACGTCCCCTTGCCCTCCGAGCCGGGAGTAGCTGTCTGCCCCGACGCCAGATCACCTGCAGCGATGAACTGTAATCGAGGGTGAGTGCCACGGCGCTGTTGGTCCGGGGGACCCGAATTTCCCGCCTGCAATTCTACCAATCTAAGAACGGCTCACTCTCCCAGCCTCCGCTGCTGCCTCGCTGCCGCTACCTCCACCATACTGGCCGTCTGCTTGGGTGTGTGCCTTCCAGGTAGGGGGTCAAGGGAGCTACGCCCTGCGGACTCTTCAACATCGATGCCCCCGTGGTCCAGAGCCTCTGCACGCCTTCTTCAGCCTGCCGTCCACCTTTGGTTTCGTGGCTGCGTCCCCCCTCTGACTCTTCACACTTAAATCCTGCGCTCTGGTTCTTCCTTATGGAATTTTGAGTTTTGGGCATCCCGCCATTTTGTTGTTGGACTCCGTTGATATCCACGACTCGGACCCGCCATCTTGCCTGACCCCAGTCCTTTCCCCCTTCCCTCCGGTCTCCCCCTGACGATCCTCTATTGTTTTTCTCCTTTTTTCTGGTCTGCCTAAACCCCATCCCTCCTCTGGTTCCATCCTCTCTCCTCACCCTCTCTCACAACACTACTCTTGTCCTCCTCTACCTTCTCCCCCCCACGATTTTTCCACTCACTCTGTTATGATTGTGC
The DNA here is from genome assembly GCA_963921515.1 of Calotriton arnoldi. Lineage (NCBI taxonomy): Eukaryota > Metazoa > Chordata > Amphibia > Caudata > Salamandridae > Calotriton > Calotriton arnoldi. Next base: position 471,782 of record CAWUFW010003543.1, read on the forward strand.
AACTAATTGTTTAATTTATCGTACCTATAACTCGCTACTTGTTTTGCTTATGTAAAACGCTCTGATACCCTGACTCTTGTGACTTATGTACATCCCATCATTTCTTTGTGGAGATGGTCTCCGTCGATTCCCATGATCCGGACCCGCCATCTTGTCTGACCCTTGTCCCTCCCTTCCTTCCTCCCTCCTGACTCCTTCTGATGACCCTCGAACGTTTTTCTCTTTTTTGCTGGACGCCCTTACCCCATCCCCCCTCAGGTGCCTTTCTCCCCTCTCAACTATTCCCAGACTCCTATTCTTGTCCCCCTTGTCCTTCTCTGCCTCGTATTACTCGTCATTTCTTTGTAAATTGCTGTGAAAAATGTTTAGATTATTGTACCTTGTAACTCGCTATGTTGGTTCCTTATGTAAAGTGCTCTGATACCTCCGGGTCTAGCCAGCGCTATATAAAACTCAATAAATTAAATAAATAAATAAATAAAATATGCCTACAGTAGACTCTGGATTATTGTGCTCTGAGGTTTTTGTTAAATTTTCCCCAATAGTACAAGCTTTCCCTGTACATTTTCCCGAGGTGCAATTCACACTCTTCTACTACAAACATTCATTATTACTTTTGTCACCGGTGTCAGTATGTTCATCATAAGCTATAAACCGCCCACCCTGTCTTAACGCTATGAAGGAGCTCAAGGAAATTTTTAAGCATTTTTCAGTTTAAATTATTTTAAAGTACTGCCTTTCAGTTATTTTGAACTTTGTAATTCTAAGGTGCTTTTCTAAAAATTTAATTATATATATTTTTTGTATGCTTCTTCTACTGTAATGACGCTATTCTGTGGCTAACATTTTCCTTCCTTAGGCGGACGGAAGTCTTTGCCAATTTCTTCACAAATATTAAAGCTTTGTAATTTCTTCACAAATATATTAACGCTTTTGTAATTTCTGCATTTCTCTCTGTTTTCTAGAAAATGGAAAAATGTAAGAAATTCAGAAAAATATTTGTATGTTATCATAGTGTATTTTAAATTAGGTTATTTTCATTGTTTACTCCCATACCGTTCAGATTCTGCTATAGGAGACTGCTGCCTGACTCCTGTCGCAGGTCAGCCTGGAAAGTCCTTTCAGCACCATGGTCTCCTCAGATGGAGCACAGGTTAGTGTTATCTGCCATTACATTGGTACTATAATGTTGTTTATTTTTTTACACATCAATTATCGATCACATCTTTTATTGGATATGATTCATTTTGACTGAAATATATACATGTTTGAAATTATTTATTCTACAGGTCCGCTAGATGTATATTTTGGTAGTATTCCTAGTTTTGAACTCTCTAGTATATTGTAAAAAACAGGGTTATTACTGTGCAGGATGAGTCATGCGCAGGTAATAGGTCTACAATTGTCTCCTTGCTGATAGCCAAGTTCACCATTGTAGCACTTGACTCTCTCAGGGTAGCGAAGCAGAGCAGTCCAAAGCCTGCTCGGGGGAGGAGGTGTGGGCTAGTAATCTCCATCCACTGGCACACAACAACAACATTCAATAAATGATTGTCTAGTCAGTGGTTTTTCTTTGAAAAACTAAAAGTGCAATGTTTTCACACATACTACTAAATACTATGCATACATTTACAAATATATACATAAGGTAGATGGAAAATACCTTTAGTGGCATTCTAAAATCACATTTGGCCTCTAATGGGTCATGACCCCCAAAATCCCATAGCCGCCCCAGCTACACCAGATAGAACATCACAATATAAGGGGGTGCAGTGTTAAATAAAGCAGACCTATTGGCTTTGTCAAGGGGTCACCATAGTAAAATATAAGGTAAATGTGTTGGCCACACAAAACTGACAATAACCACATATTAAAAGTCACCACCAGATCAATGGAATCAGTAGCCATGTTTAAATGCAATCACTATTGTTAATAAAAGCATTGCTATTTTTAACAAAAAATCATTGTTAGCATTGTACTTTAGGTAAAGTATTGACATTAAAATAACTTGTTTGAGTCTGTCTTTTTATACTATTGAGGCCACTGTATTGGAACTATATGACCAACCCCAAGGGCCCCTGCACGCCTGAGCTATGGAGCAAAGGATTCTGCTCTGGAGTGCTTTGAAAATCATGAAAAACTCTCCTGAGGTTATGAATTCAATCACCCAGAAGCCTAGTCAGAAGTTTTTGGATTGCTTCTTTGGGCGCTGCTGCTCTCAATGCGACCCCCAAAACACATGTAAAGTACATTGGTGGTGCCCCTGTCCCTCCGTGGGGCACCACAAGGAGAGCGAAATATGTAAACAAGGCTTTGTAGGGCATTATGGGGTGCTCCCAGCCCCAAAGCAATGAATATCATAGTAGCAGCTCTCCTGCTGTGTTCAGGGTCCACAGGCTACTTGCTTCTTGGTGCTTACTTTTTTGTTTCTATGGTCCCACCCAGAGCACCTACTGCATCCAAAATGGTGGGGACAATGCTGGGAGTCCACTTCTGGCTACCCCAAAGCTCCCCGCTCGCGTGCCATCTTGGGTGCGGCATACGGGAGCCGGCACTTCCTTTGCTTCTCCCCGGTGGGAGCAATTTGTCTCCCACTATTGCGCCCAGCAACACCTGACATGTGTGGCTGGGCCTCCTTTCCTGTGTGTCCCGGATGATGGGGGTCTCTGGGACATGTCCACTTAGTGTCAGGCCCAGGAGATGTGGTTCCTAGGCCGAATAGGAGTCTGTTCAGGGGGCACCATGCAAACCGCCTTCTGAGCAACTAAATCACTAATGAATAATTAATGAATCATGTGCCGACTTCTGGGCACTGGTCACCCCGGAGGTATGTTTAGAGATCATCTACTCCCTGTGACGCCTCTTGTGTTGCCCTGAGCATCATTTTGTTGTCTCGGGATAGGAGCTGCAAGAGGCCCTCTCCCTGTGACCAAAGCAAATTACATGTCAGTTTTAATCGAGGTAAGATCACTCCCTAAACAAAAAACTCACATTTAGGACCTTTTAAACCTCGGAGGGTATGGATGGTGCAATTATTTCCTTCAATGATTCCCTAGCACAAGGTTTTGATAACCTGGTCCCTTTCAAAACATATTCTAGTAAGCGAACTGCATCTTCAGCTAGCTGGTTTTTACCCAGACTTCAGGAAGAAAAACTTAAATGTAAACAACTGGAAAGGAAGTGGAGGAGGAATTATGACGCTGAGGACAAGCAGGCTTGTAGAACTGCCCTCAAACCTTTCTGGAGAAATATCAAGAAAGCCAAAATTGCTTTCTTTTCTATGCAAATTGCAGCCTCCCATAATGCTCCTAGAATGTCTTTCAAAATTGTTAAAACCTTTTTGCAGCCAGAGGCCCTCAAACAAAGCATTCCTACATTACAGTCATTGGCAGTGAACTTTTCTTTATTCTTCCACAATAAAGTAGAAAAAATCTGCTCCAACTTTAATAACCAGGTCGATCACCCCATCCCGAGCTAATTTCCACTGCTTCTCCAAATAAGTCGTGGTTACAGCTTGAGTCCTTCGAACCAATCTCATTAGCTGAATCCAAGCACATAATCCTAAAAATCAAATCCGGCTCACTACTTGATCCTTGTCCCCCCTTTATGCTTGCTAAGGAGGCTTCTGCTATCGATCCTTAAATCAATGCTCTCTTCAACCTGTCTTTAGAATGTGGTAAAGTGCCTCTTAGTTGGAAAAAGGCATTGGTGGTTCCTCTTTTAAAAAAGGTTAATGCAGACCCCCGAACTTTGAGTAACTACAGGCCCGTCTCTCTCCTTCCACATCTTGGAAAGATGTTAGAATTCCTGGTGACCCATCAGATCACCAGGTATGTGGAACAGAACAAGATTTTACATCCAACCCAGTCGTGTTTCTGTGGTGGTTCCAGCATGGAATTAATCCTGCTCGAAGTCACTGAATACGTCAGAGGCAACCTTGACTCGGGGCAGAAAGCAGTGGTCATCTTATTAGCTCTTTCTGCTGGTTTTGCACTGTTTCACACAAGATCCTTGCACAAAGATTGGAGCAGGTGGGAATTACGGGTCGTGCCCTGAAATGGCTTCGCTCCTCTCTAGCTGATAGGCAGCAGGTGGTATTCCCCTCCCCGTTTAGAGTCATAAGATGTGTTCCTCGGGGATTAAGTTCAACCCTTTTTAACATATATCTACCCCCGTTAGCCTCAATTGCTGGGGTATGAACATCGTCTCATATGCTGACAATACATAATTTATGCTAGCTTTTCCTCAGCCCAATGAAACTGTGGTTGGAGATTTTCAGGGTTGTCTTATGTCCGTTACTCAATGGATGCATAACAGGTCTCTACAACTCAACTCTGACAAATCAGAAATTTTGATGTTTGGTTCCTCCTCCCTTCTTGATGCGATGAGACGTTGGCCTTCTGAGTTAGGCCCTGTTCCCACTCCTTCTACAGTGCCCAGGAATCTGGGGTTTTTGGTGGATACAGCTCTATCCTTCAAACCCAAGGGTAAGGCCACTGCTGCCACCTATTTCGGGTTGCTTAAGTCCTTAAGGTTCTAAAATATTTTCCCTTAGATTCACGTAAGGGGATCGTACATGTGCTTATCACCTCTAGGTTGGATTATGCTAACGTACTTTATCTGGGTGCTCCCCAGAATCTGCTATATCGGCTTCAGAAAGTACAAAATGCTGCAGCCAGGCTCCTTCTGAATATTCCAAAATGACACTCTATCAGAGAAAAGCTGAAAGAACTGCACTGGTTACCGATTACATCCAGGATCGAATTTAAAACTCTCATAATCACACAGAAAGCACTCTACCAGAAGGGTCACAGTTACATCCAAGATTAGCTAAAAAATTATCTTCCTGTAAAGGCACTCCGCTCTTCTAATCACAACTTATTATACATTCCAATATCTTAAATTTGGTTCTACTTGACTTACATAAGCGCCAGGACACTTCTTTTGAAGCAGCAGTTACGCTCTATAAATATCTTTTTGTTCATTCATTCATTCATTGCAGCAAAGTCCCATGTGCTCAGTCTTTCTGCAAAACATTAAGGGTCAAAATTTTTAAAGATGCATATCTTGGGCCCCATTGGGCTAACTGTCTTGTTCTTGGGCTCATTTTAATCATAGTGACGAGTTTTAGCCACCTGGTGTCAAAAGTGGCTCACCTTATAGGAAACTAGTTTTCACTGGCTCCCAGTGCCAGTCTTCTCCTCTATGTTTACCTCCACATATCCCATGGCCTCCTGGCCATCTACTGGGCATCTAGGAGCAGTGGAGTCCAAATCTTGCCACAGCTGGTTCTCAGGGGGCATAAGGAGTCAGGGCTGCTGGCCCAGGAGAGACCCATTTAGTATTAGGGGTCAGCTGCAGGCAAAGTCCTTAGTCCATCAGGGGCATCAGATGGCTTCTTCTTCCAGCTGTCCATGATACTGGTGTCACCGTCCAGAGTCTTGATCTCTGTCGCTCCCTTTCTCCCTTGTGCAGGAGTTTATAAGTGCGCCATGAAAGTTCTAAATGTCAGGAACCCCTTGCCTATTATAGGATGCCACATCATCCATCCACCCTACTCCAACCAACCTGCATAGCATTCTGTGACAATCCAATATGGCAGAACCCTTCTTTCCTCCTGTGCCCACCCAGAGGTATGGCTATGATAATGGGCAAACCCTCCCTTCGGGTCACTCCAAACCAGTTCTGAGGCTACTTGCCACACTGGGTTTGGAGCCAAGTTGGAAAGAGGCACAAAGAAAGGGGGCAGGCCTGGTGTCGGGTTCATCTGCTTATTACAGGGGAGACTTCTTTGAAGTGTAACTAGTCCTAAAGCACAGTCCCCCGCAGGCTATCCTGCCAAGGAAAGGTCAGCACTTGCCCACACCCAGGCCGTTTGTCCTCTGCCTGGGAGCAATACACGTCCCACACCACGATAGCCAACTGGCTGCCAGATGACAGTTACAGGCTTACAAGATTTAGGCACAAAACTGGTAACATTCTAAAAGCGCCAGTTGCTTAATAGTTAGAGAAAATTCGAATTCATCATTAAATTGGATTTTAAATTAGGATTAAAATGAGTCCTTGAAATATAGGTCTAATTGCTGCCAATCCAAATTTAGCACTTAATAAATTTAATAATGTAGCCTTCCTTATGGAAGCAGCCAGGCTTGCTACTGTGAAAATCGTTTTGGAGATATTTCACTTTAAGGGCACGTTCAATATTAACTTTCACATGTCCTACTTTCAAATATCATGCACCCTGACTTTATGTGCAATAAGGCCTACTTAAGGGTGATTTATTAACATTTAAAAGCAAGATTTATGTCTGTCACAATGGGTTACTTTGGCAGGTCGAATTTGCAGTTTAAAACTGCCACAGGCAGGTTTCGTGTGTGCAGCTACCAAACAGCTCACGACTGTAGTCTTTCATGAGCAGCCCACGCACATGTTCATGTGTAACCAATTCAGTGCCCCTTACCCTTGCTCTGTTGCAGCTGCCTTGTCTTAAAAGGCAGACACTGGTGGTAACAGACACAATCCAATTACCATGCAATTACTGTGAGTGAGACTCAGGTATTGAGACTAACACACAATAAAGGTCCAAAAACCAGGTGATCAAAAAGAAAAAATCCTGACATAATAAATGGGCAGAACCCATGTACAACACATATGACATTCACCTAAATAAAAAACTAATGAAAAAGGGCACCAGAAATAAATGAGTATCCATTATAAGTATATAATCTGAAATAGGGGAAAAATAATTAAAAATCCAAAAATAAGCACCTGAAGTAAGGGAACGTGAAATAGTAATTTACAGCTTGTTCAACAGACTGACTACACAGCTCAATATTTTGAGTTCTCTAAACAAGAAACTGAGCGTATATGTAAAGATACTGAGAGCTAGCGTCAAGCTACTGAGTGCTACTAAGTATGCTAAAAATACGTAAAATCAATAAAGCTTTTCGAGAGACATTAACAAATAATGGCATTCATATCAACAGGAAGGTCCTGTACTTGTCGACATTGAGAAATAGTGCCATCGAGGCCCATCTGAGTACTTCTCAGAATGCTGGCTGTGAAAACCCTTAAGTCAGGTCCAATGTGGTTTGATCTAATATCTCACAAATCTAGAGTCATGCACTCTTTCAGCAGAAAGGATGGTACTGTGAATATCCACTTTTGTTTCAATAGATAAGTGCCATGGAAGAGGTGATGTGGTCCATATTGGGCCAGTCATTTAAATAATCAATGGTGCCATCAAATTGGTGGATTTCAACTTGATATGTTTGCAGTGCACTGTCTCTGTCAGTGTTCCAACTCGTCACTTTTCCTACCTTCTCCTATATCGGTTTCTGTGTTTTGAAGCCTTTGGTGCCTTTTCTGAGTGCTTAATTAGTATTTTGCACTTGGGCTTTGGGAGTTTGAGCTTGTAGTTGTCATAAATTAGAGATTACACAGCATCTCCTACTGCATGGTGAAAATGAATGAAAAAAAATGAGAATTGCAAAATAAATGGAGCAAAAGTGCTGACCTAATGCTTATCAAACAGCAATTTTATAATTAGATAAGTTTTAAAGCAACCAGAATGGATGTGCCTATTTTTAAAAATACAATGGTATTCTTAACTGAATGCCCTATTGTCTCGGTCCAGTTACTTTGATTGCAATCTTACGCTCAGTGCAGCCATCCCGAATAGCGTGGGTCTGTATTACTGGGGCCTGTATTGAGGACCCCTCGGAGGAGCCTGTTGGAAATTGGGTTACTAATTGAGGGGGGGACACCCTACCTAAGCAGCAGCAACAATTTCTGTCAGGGTGAAGCCACAAACAAAACCCCAAATTAACCTGTGCTTAACCCTCTGGTAGCTTGGCACAAAGCAGTCAGGCTTAATTTAGAGGAAATATGTAAAATATTTATGCAGCACTTCAAACTGTAGTAAACTGAAACCACAACACAAGAAAAATCCCACACCAATATAGAAGAATAGAGTAAAATGCAATAAATTATTTGACATTAAAACAACCAAAAATCTAATCAGTAGAACCGAAGATATGCAATTTTAAAGATTTCAGGTAAGTAAATCACAACTTGCGATTATCTGCTAGTGCGAGACTGGGTGAATATTACAAGTTCATATTCATCGCGATGGAGCGCTGGCCAGATGTAGGGGCCAGTTTAGTCCCACTGAAACAGTGGCCTTCAGAGTCTATCACGAAGAGTTCTGTTCATAGTGGAAGGAGCTGGGAGGAGAAGGGCGAGTATCGCAGATGGTCTTCGATGTAGCTTGAAGAGCAGGCTGGGCGTCACAGACGGTTTTCGCTGAAGCTCGAAGATCCTGTCGGGCAGCACGGATGGTCGTTGCTGGAGCTTCACATTGGTGGTCACCATGAGCTGTTGATGCTGTAACGCGAAGGGCCTGATTCACAGAACTAACTTACGTCAAAAACGTAAACGTAAAGTTAGTACTTTTTAGGTATTCACAGAAGTTAGTAGTCCTAACTTTAGGACTCCTAAATGCCTTCTGTGAATACCGAAAGTCTTAAAGATAGGATTTTACTTAACTTTACTACTCCTAAACTGAGAAAAATCCTAACTTTCAGACTTTCGGTAGTGAAAAACAAATTTAGGAGTTTTTCACTACCAGTTTTTCACTACCAGGACATGTAAAACTTAAAAGTCATTGTCCTGCTTTTGAAATACACTGCACCCTGCCTTCTGGACTCTTTAGGGCCTACCCTAGGTGTGACTTATATGTATTAAAATGGAAGGTTATGGCCTGGCAAAAGGTTTATTTTGCCAGGTCAAAATGGCAGTTTAAAACTGCACACACAGGCTGCAATGGCAGACCTGAGACATGTCTAAAAGGCTATGTAAGTGGGAGGCACAATCAGTGCTGCATGCCCACTGGTAGCATTTAATTTACAGGCCTTTGGTACACGCAGTACCACTTTACATAGTGAAGGAAGTGACCCGATTATGGCCACCTGGGTCACTTGCGACCACCTCTCAGCCTTCCATACAAATGAAGAGTCGGTCAGACAGCAGAGAATACAAGCCAAGTATATGTTTATTCAGATACACTCGAGCGGAGCCCCGTCTGCCCAGTCGCTTAGGGGTGCTGCAGAGAGGACTGACATCAGAAAACATGGTGATACATTATGTACGATTCAGAACCAAAGAAGGCACGCCCAGACTGGAAACTTCCAGCTGGAGACAGCTACACAAAGGAGGTACAGAAGGATAAGTTTCATTCCTGAGACCGGGCACACACTATCTCTATGCCAAGGTCGTTCTGCCTGTGCCCATCGCTGGACTAGTGGGAGCAGGCCTCTATCTAGTGGGAAAGGTATGCGCTAATAAGAACAGTGTATTCATTAGTACAGGAAGGCCTAACCTTGGAGGAAACGAAAATTACAAAGCTGATTCTCGCAGAGGCAGAGAGAGGGATTAGTTTCGCTCATGGATCAAAATGGCGACTAAACATAAAATGGTGCTGCGAATGCTAACTTATGCAGAACAATATGTAAACAACACAGCAAAGACCTTTTTATTCTAACAGACCCTCCTTTTAGCATTCGCTAACAAATTTTATATGGTGGGCGGAAAAGACATAACATTCTTATAAGCAAAAGGACATCAATACTCGGCACAATCCATATACTCAATATCAGGAATAGAAGCTGCAAGGGATGATGTAGAATCAAAGATGCCCTCATCAATCTGCATCACTTCATCAATCTGTTTTTGTAACATAACTGCTGCATTAGTATCATGAACTGGCATTTTCTGTTTAGGGGTGAGAACATTTACACAATAGGTGCAGCAAGTCGGGAGACAGTGTATGCAGAGGCAACATGTAAAGAAAATAATACTAGCAACCACAATCAAAAAGATGAGAATCTTCCAACCCCATGTTGTTAGCATATTCCAAAAACACCCTGATAGGGCCCAAGTACCTGTTTCTTGGTGTATGTCAGGCGAGAGTCTATGCAATTTTTGTATAACTGTATACACATTGGGAGCGTTATCAGGTATGTACACGCAACAGCTGCTGCCAATGACGCGACAGGCCCCTCCCCGATCTGCGAGGATGACATCTAACACCATCCCGTTCTGCAAAGAGACTAATCTCGTAGCCTGGAGCTCAGCAGTGATATTTGTCATTATTCCAGCAGTTGTATTAATAACCCCCTCCACAACTCTTGGTAGCCGACGAAGTTGAAGACTATTAGCCATGGGGCCCCAAAAAGTTAGGAGGCCTTTATGGCATCCCCAAACTGTTGTGCGGTGGTATCTGTCTGATCTATATCCTTTGTGTCAACAACCCTTCTGACTCGGGGCAAGTATGTACTCCTTCGCTGCAGCTGATGATCTTTATGATAATTGGGCGGGGCAACAAACACAGGGGGAAAAAGGAAAGAAAGGTAACATCTGCCTGAGCATCCCCTCGGAAGCCAGACATGAGCTTGGGATCCACAGACAAAATAGACATTATGGGGTAGGATCAAAAGCGGACTATTAATCGTTCTCAGTCTGTAGGTGAAATTGCATTTACTCTCCCCCACCTTTACCTCCCCAGTCCCCTGGACACAGAAACTAGCTGTTGTGTTGACCACGGACACCGGCATCGGTTTGTCCTTAGTAATATTGCGATCTTGGAAAGATTGAAAATACTCAGAGGTGTTGAACCTTTGGAAATCAGCCATTTCCATACGAAGCCATGTTTCGTTCTTCACCTTTTCATACGTGATCATACAGGATTTTGGGGACAATGCACTGAAGGTCCCTTGTCCTGCCTGTCCTATGGGAGTAAACTCATGGTGAAAACGTATATACTCTACCACAGTGCGAGAATCAGCAGGTGTCATAACCAGAGTAGAGAGTTGGAAATGGTAGTGCACCATAATGAACAATTCAAACCAACCTTCACAGCTACCAATATATGACAATGGCATGGACAACAAATTGTCGCTCTTATGAGTAACTGAGGGGAGCAATCCACAAACCCAACAATTAGTTGTATTGGACACATTATGGGCTTGATGCAACATTTGTATAAATACATTGTCTGTGTAAGACTTTCTATGCTCTTCTTTGTGAGGGGCCAAAGTAACAAAAATGTGCTCATGGGGAGTGGGCGTTGTACCAACCAAGGAATGAACAGGATACTTCTCCAGAAACCAGGATATTCCAAGTATTGTTATTAGCGTAATCACAACAATTACTCTTTGTTGACCAACCCTGCGCTAAGCGCGGTGTTGCAAATGGCTGTTCCTCCTACTCAAAAGGCGACCAAACGGATGCATTATAGAACAAGAAGAGGAATGCAATAAAACTGATAGCAAAGGTAAGTGTTCCCAGTGTCCGTCAGAGCCTCACTGGTACAGGCTCCTATTGTTCATCAACGTTGGCACTCTTGAGCACCGGTGGTGGAGCTTGCTCAGTCCTAAGCTCACGATGAATCCCACGTCGCACAGGATAATGTACCCCCCTCCTACGGAACATGTTCGATCTATCCTGTCCAATGTCAAAACAGTGCACCAATCTCACGACACCCTAAACTAACACCGTTGTTACTATAGCAAAGTACACCCTAACTTACACAGTCCATCCCTAACTAATCTGACTTCTCCTTTGGTGCACTATTCCTCAGCCGAGGGCGCAAATTGTACCTGGTGACTCCAGGCACAGAGGGGTCAACAAACAGCAGCTCTTTAATGGCTCGGATTTCTGGAGGGACCGCTGCATTTAGCGCGTCATCATTGTCTGCATCCGTTTGGGTCCACGTTAATTTTGCGTCGCTGAAGGGGACGAACTGAGGCACCTTCTCACACTCAGTGTCCCCAACACCATCCCTCACCCACTGATCATAGGGCAAGGGTAAGGGTATCCTGCGACAATGGCTGGCATGAATCCAATTCTTTCGGCCGGCGACTTTCACAGCGGTTTGAGTTGCCAGGAGGACCTGTTCAGGTCCCTTCCAACGGGGCTCCAAACTCTTCTTCTGCTGGAAATTCTTCACCAAGATGTAATCGCCAGGCCGAATGTCGTGTCCGGGCCCCTCTGTTATGGGTGGAAGGGACATGCGGACCTGTTGGCGAATAGAACTCAACTTTTCAGTTAACTGGTAAAGATAGTCTGTCAACAATGGATACTCAATATTGGAAAATCTACGAGGGCTCGGGACGCCCCAGACATTTGCCGGGCGTCCAAACACGACCTCGTAGGGTGACAATCCTGTTCTAGAATGTGCTGTTGTTCTTGTCGACAAGAGAGCTAATGGTAAAGCATCTGGCCACTGCAACCCTGTTGTCTCCTGAATCTTTGCTAACTTCAGTTTGAGAGTACCATTGTACTTCTCAACCAAACCTGCTGATTGTGGGTGGTTTGCAGCATGTAATTTCTGTTGTATGTGCAAACCGTCACAAATTAACTGTATGACTTTGGCACTAAAGTGACTTCCGTTATCACTCCAGATCAAACGGGGCAAGACGAAGCGAGGAAAGAACTCCTTCAGGAGTACCTTTGCAGTCGCAATGGCTGTATTGTCTTTAGTGGGGTAAGCCTCAACCCATTAACTGAATGCACAAACAACCACCAACACGTATTTAAAATTATTGACCCTGTCCAATTCGATTTAATCTAATTGAAGAACCTCAAAAGGGAAAGTAGGTGGTGCAAAATTACCAGGTGGGGTAGGGGTACCTTTTCCAGCATGCATACCATGCAATACTCCACTAAATGTGCAGCAGTTTTGGAGATGTTGTCATTTTGCCATACAGGGTCTAACAGCTTGCAAATACCCTTAGCACTGATATGGGCTGGGCCATGGGCCAGTGTGACTACAGGAAGAACATATGCATCTGGCAACATCCATCTTTGCTTCCCTGACTGCTCAATTCAACATCCCTCATTGATCAATTGTGCTGTACTTTCTTGCCACACTGCTAATTCCTCCACTGTGGCCTCACTCTGTATTTCCTTCACTTTCTCAAGTGTATCTTCAAACATTGTGACCTCGGGCACCCACCTAGCGGGACCTGCTACGAACATTCTTTTCATCCTAGTCCGAGCTGTTTCCTTAGCTGTCTGATCTGCAAAAGCGTTTCCTTTACCTACATCATCAGTAACTTTCCTATGGGCGCTACACTTTACTATTGCCAATTTCTTAGGGAGTGTCAAAGCGGACAGAATCCTGTATATAAGATGACCGTGCTGAATCTTTGTCCCATGGGAAGTAAGGAACCCTCTCTCTGCCTAGAGTCGCCCGAAATTATGGGTTACTCAAAAGGAGTACTGGCTGTCAGTATAAATATTAACAACCAGTCCCTCACTCAATTCGCGGGCTCGTATTAGGGCGACGAGCTCTGCAGCTTGGGCTGACTGATAGGGAACTCGTGATGTCTCAACTACTGTACGCAGCGTAGTAATAGCATACGCAGCAGTTGTAGTGTCATCTGATAAATTAAAACAAGAGCCATCAACATATAGTTCCCCTAGAGGGTCAGATAAGGGAACATCAGTCAAGTCTACCCGTCCTTTCGTCTCTTCTTCCATCCGGAAGATACAATCATGTATGTCAATCTCCTTATTCTCAGAAGGGAGGGGTAGTAACGTGGCTGGATTCAGAGTGGCACATCATTTGTTCGTAATATGATTGGCGAACAGCGTTAACTCATAACCTGTCAGACGTGCACTGGTGAGGTGCTGTGTCTTTGTCTTATTCAAAAGTGTATCCACAGCATGGGGTACCATGACTGTGAGATCAGTATCAAGTACGAGTCCAGCCGATTGTCTTATTGAGACGGCCACAGCCGCGACCGCTCTTAGACAGCTCAGGATGGCTCTTGCGACAGGGTCAAGAACAGCAGAGAAATAAGCACACGGCCGTTGCTTATCTCCAAATTTTTGTGTTAGAACAGAAAGCGCACAACCAGCCGTCTCATGGACATTTAATACAAATGGCTTGCTATAGTTAAGTGTGCCAAGCACTGGAGCGACAAAGCGCACTTTTTAATTGCTCAAAAGACTGCTGACATTCAGGCGTCCAAGGCAGGGGCTCATGCACATCTTTAGTAGTCAAAGCAAGCAGGGGTTTGATTAACAGCGAATAGCTAGGTATCCACTGCCTGCAATAGGAAGTGATACCTATGAAAGCGCGCACATCTTTCTGAGTTTGCGGAATGGGCATTTTAACAATGGTACTGATTCGCTCAGGGGTCAGTCTCCTACCCTCCTTCGACATCAGGTGACCTAAATAGGTGACCTCCTGTCGACAATACTGAAATTTGGACAGGGATACTTTATTGCCATGTTGAGCTAAATGTAACAGCAATTTAACAGTACTGTCTCTGCAACCTTGTTCTGTATCCGAGGCGATGAGCAAGTCATCGACATACTGAAGCAATACATTACCTGTAGGGAGCGACAAGGAATCCAGCTGACCTTTCAATGCCTGACTATAGATACTCGGACTCTCTGTATAGCCTTGAGGAGCGCGACAGAATCTAAAGCTTCTACCAGCTAGGGTGAACCCAAATTGCTGTCAGGATGAATGGGAATACTGAAGAACGTGTTTTTCAAATCAATGACAGAAAAGTATGTAGCAGAAGAAGGAATCATTGTCAAAAGAGTCATAATGTCAGGGACCACCGGAAACTGGGGAATCACTATTTTATTAACTTCCCGCAAGTCAATCACAAAGCGATAAACATCTGCATGATCATCAGAGGAACCCGAAGGTGTCTGTTTGAGAATGGGAAGAATAGGGCTATTACAAACATTAGCAGTCATCTCCTCAACCACTCCTTTCTCAATCAAGTCCTGTATAATTTGCAATAAAGCTCGCTCACCTGCCTGCGGTATTTTATACTGAGGGATGCGAGGTAAAATAGCATTGTCTTTAACTCGGATCGAAACTGGTGGTATCTGTAATAATACCCCATCTGTGTCACCGGTCGGCCAAAGAGTGGGCGGTACATCTTTAAACTCCGCAGGAAGAGGTGCATCCTTGGACAGGCACTGCGTAGCGCGCACAACATCCGGACCCATTGTCATGCAAACACCTGCCGGGGAGCAATAAATCATAGCATGCAATTTCTTCAACAAGTCCAAACCCATCAAATTCTCTCCGCAATTAGACATCAACAAGAATGGCGAATCCACAGTGAAAGGACCAATAGTCAACGCAAGGGGTTTTGAAATGGGGCTCACAACCGGTACAACAGAAAAACCTACCAAAACATTATTATGGCCAGACAGAGCCACCCCAGGGACCAAAGAACGAGAAATAGAACTGTTCTTCGCACCTGTATCCACCAAAAACTCCTTAGACGAACCATGCACATCCGCACTAACATACGGACCGCGTTGATCTACAGGTATCGGAACTGATCCCTCACTCTGTCCCTGGCTGTCCTAGCTGTAAGACATCCCTGTCACCTCATCCGTATCATAATCATCATGATAATACTGTCCTCCCCGAGGGTCATCAAAATAATTTTGATCAGAACGACTCTGCGGGGCCACAGCATTCTGAGCCCTGTCCTGGCCACCAGCTCCACGGGAACCTCGTCCTCTTGGGACTACCATCTTCTGCAAAAGCACAGGACACTCGCTACGCCAGTGTCCCTCCTCTTTACAATACGCACACTGGTTCGGCCCTACAGGCGTTGCATTCCTGCTTGTACGTGGAAGCTGCCGGGCCAAACCACCACGTCCTCTACCATTCCCCCTAGAAGCCTGCTGCAACAACACTTTTGTCTTCAAATCCTTGTGCTTCTTCTCCGTCCTCTCCTCATCCTCATTTTCCCTGTGTTCATAATACTGCGCCATATTCAAAATAACAGAAGGGGAAGATGTAGACCAGATGCTCTTGGGAGCCTGTAATCGGGTCGCAATCTCAGGGAGTAAATTGGAAACAAATCTATTAACAAACAATCGAACACCACCTTTGATCGACAAATCCTGTCCACTACAGTCTAGGAACACACCTTCAAATCAGATACACTCTCATCTTTCTTTTGACGGCAAGCCGATAACTTGTCCCAATCAACTTTTCTCAGAGGGTTAAGAGAATGCATATACGTAATGATACGGCTAAGTAAAGCAAGAATCTCTGGTCTAGGCTTATCACCTGGCTTCCGTTCCTGATCCCATACTTTTATTTGATCCTAGGTACCACCCAATTCCGCAGCATGATCCTGTAACCAAATATCAACCGGAACTAGTAAGCCAAAGAACATTTCAATATCAGCAAGTGTCATCACCGTAGAAGAGGCAGCTTCAGTCAATTCTTTATAATAAGCAGTCGGATTCTTTCTAGGATCAGGTAACTGGGTCTTAAGAGACAAGACTTCACTCCTTTTCCACGGAGTATAAACCCATTGTTCTTGGAAACGGCTGCTGCCCCTGGTCTAGTAACAATATTATGCTGACCCCTTAGCTCTGGTATTTCGGGATGATAGATAGGATGAACCTCCCGCATCGGAAACTGAGATACCGGGGTGGGGCTCTTCTCAAGCAGTCTACCCCGATAAGCAACCAACGTCGCAACATTACCAAAGACTGGCCCTGATGCCATATCAGTAACATATACATGATCTTTAATATCATATAGAATTTGCGGTGCTGCATCGTTGAAACACTGCTCTCAAAGACTGATCAAAGTAGCCGACATAAGCTTAAGGGCATGCTGTTGTACAAAAGGCTCATAATCTTTCATCACACTCCACACATCCTCCACACCATAAATGGGGTTTCGGGCCCACTGCGCATCCTGATTAGCCACTACCTTCTTATTTGCATCTCCCATCTCCGATCGCACATACGGACCCATTTGCTCCTTGAACTTCGTCCAGTCTCTATCCTCAAATCCACGTACTGGTGTCCCACTACTCTGTGATGTCGGGGAATGGAAGAACACAGTGGGAGTGACAACAGAGGTAGTAGGCACTAACGTCGCTGCTGGCTGTGTCGCGGGTGTAAGAGCTGGCGAAAGAGACGCCAAAGCAATAGGTGTTGCAGGAGTACTAACAGTCATAGTCGCCACAGACGGCGAGGACAAAGAAAGGACAGGAGGTGCCGTGGCCAAGGCAGTCCGATCAACAGTAACAGAAGCAGAAACAGCAGAGACATAAGAACCGGGTAGCTGGGCCTGTGAGGGAAGAGCGGGATATATCCTCTGCGGGGCATATGGGGGTGGGGGTCGAGTATCTAACAATTGTTCCACAAATGTATCATTTTCTTCCTGGGTCACATAAGATTTATCAATATTCAATCGAAACCTCCTATCTTCACGTTCAATTCCTATCTCTTGTTTCTCTCTATCATGTGCTACAGCCTTCTGAGTCACTGCTTGCATTCTACCCTCCCGGGCCTCTTTCTCTGCTTTCATTCGCCTCTGTTTAGCCTTCATTTGCCATGTTCGAAGAGAATCAAACATAGACTGTCTACTTCTTTTCGCAAACAACTTTTCCTGTAAAAACCCAATTTTTGGTTCATCAAAAGTGCCCGTCAACGGCCCCTGCAACTTGGCATTGTCCCTAGTATATTTGTGCCATAGCGTACTGAACATAATAGGGCCAAGGCCATGCTTCAAATGCATATCAAAGTTTGGAGTGCCTTCTGGAGGCGCTGGCTGACTTTCTTCCAATTGAGCAACTGCAGAGCAACAGCGACAACAAGAAACCAAAAACCTACTAAATCCAGGCATTTTCAAAAGTGAGCCAAATTTGTTATGTTGCCTGGCAAAGTGTTCACAAACACCTCTTACCAAAATCGTTCCTCAGACCAAATACAAACCAAAATGGTACCATATCCACAAAGAACGAAAACAAACTCACCTGGTGCACACAGGTCAAAAGAATTTATTCTCCACTGCCGACTCTTCGGACCAAACGGTCAGATCCAAGGGTTTCGCCATTCAGGACCCCAGTCAGGATGACCGCTGGGCGAGGCACCGTCTGGCGGGACAGAAGGGGCAGCTGCGAGTTCAGGAACTCTCTCGTGCAGGGATCCCTGGTCCGTCCGCCTAACCCGACGGCGGCCTCGACCTCCCCACCCGTCTTCAGGAGGGGATGGGCCACTTAGGAAGGAAGTGACCCCATTAGCGCCACCGGGTCACTTGCGACCACCTCTCAGCCTTCCATACAAATGAAGAGTAGGTCAGACAGCAGAGAATACAAACCAAGTATATGTTTATTCAGATACACTCGAACGCAGCCCCATCTGCCCAGTCGCTTTGGGGTGCTGCAGAGAGGACTGACATCAGAAAACATGGTGATACATTATGTACGATTCAGAACCAAAGAAGGCATGCCCAGACTGGAAATTTCCAGCTGGAGACAGCTAGACAAAGGAGGTACAGAAGGATAAGTTTCGATCCTGAGACCGGGCACACACTATGTCTATGCCAAGGTCGTTCTGCCTGTTCCCATCACTGGACTAGTGGGAGCAGGCCTCTATCTAGTGGGAAAGGTATGCACTAATAAGAACAGTGTATTCATTAGTACAGCAAGGCCTAACCTTGGAGGAAACGAAAATTACCAAAGCTGCTTCTCGCAGAGGCAGAGAGAGGGATTAGTTTCGCTCATGGATCAAAATGGCGGCTAAACATAAAATGGTGCCGCGGATGCTAACTTATGCAGAACAATATGTAAACAACACAGCAAAGACATTTTGATTCTAACAATAGGGACTTACAAGTAAATTAAATGTGCCATTTTGGTGTAGACCATTTTTACCATGTTTAATGTAGAGATCATAAACACTTTAGCACAGTGCTAAAGTGCCCTGAGTACAAAGGCCAACAAATATGAGATCAGCAAAAATGTAGGAGCAAGGCAAAACATTTGGAGGGAAGACCACCCTAAGGCTGACAGGTCTAACAGAGCCCATTTGAAATTATGTACATTAACTTGGAAGGCATATTAGATACATTTAAAGCAGATGGGACAAGTGCATCATTCTTGGGTTGGGTAGAGAACGAACGTGTGTTTGTAGGGTGTTGAAGGTTTAAAAATTTGGTGATCTCATTAAAGTCTATAGAAGCTTTTGGTTTTTTAGGCAGGTAAATACCAGTAAAAAGAGGGTGACATCCATCAGATGTGGTGAGCTCCCTGAAATGGAAGGTGTCCTGTACGTTTTCAAAGGTTATGTCCACTATCAGTTCATTGCCTATAGTACAGTAGGGTAAGGTGTAGCTAGTTGAATTACTCCCAATGCAGAAGCCCTATGGTACACTGTCACAATCATTAGCTGTGATTTCATCAGTGATATGAGGACATAACCCTCCGTACTCACACAACACACATTCCTGAGATGGGTGCAATTGCACAAAACCTTAAAGCCATTTTTGCAACCCAGTGTGAGATAAACCATCTCTAAGTAGGACACCCATAAGTTCTACAATATCTTTTTTGCTTTATAATGTTAGTTTCATTTTATTTCAACACCTAAATATAGGTGTTTTGAAAGAATTTGTGTTTTTTATTAATGTAAGCTAAGACCTTACTACCGTACCTTATTATAATGTCACTTAAACCTTTGTTATTTTGCAGTATGTTTCTGGGGCTTTTTGATCGTATTGAAAATTAAGCATATGCCCACACCTCTCAGACAAGCTGTAGCCAACTTTGGCCATGCAGGGGAGGGGGTTAGCCATAGGCCCTGCACACAAAACCAACGTGGGTGGCCTACCCAAATCCAAACCCTTGAAAACATTGAACAGCATTGTCTACACATGTTTAAATTAGCTGTGTGCAGAGGTAATGCTTTTGAAATTATTTTTGTTAATTTGTTTTTGGGGGGGGTCAGAATTTTATATAACAGTATTTGTTGGAAATGGCCATCTTCTGCTATGCATTCTCCAAGATTTTTGTCTTCTTTTGCTGAACCTGTTTGTGCTGGCCTTAGGACTCTGTGCACCTTACTCCTGTTAACCAGTGGTAAAGTGCGTATGCTCTTCCTTGTAAGCATGTTGACAACTGGAATATAACTAACTGGCACATTTAATTTACTTATAGGTCCCTAGTATGTGGTACTACAGGTACCCAGGCCCTGTAAATGAAATGCTACTAGAGGGTTGCAGCACTCATCGTGCTACCCACTAATGTCTCCAGGCCAGCTAATGCAGCCTGGGTATGCATTTTTCCACGAGGCAAACCTAACCTTTTGCCAGGCCTCCAGCCTCCTTTTCTATACTTATGTCACCTTCCTCATCAGGATGGCCTGGGTAGCTGTGCCTTGCCACTTACTGAGCTTCAAGGATGCCTACCTTGTCAGATGAAGCTCAAATCTAAGCCTGCCTCCCATTTGTCTTTCTAGTCAGGCAGGCACCAAATCCGGTGGTGGTAGAGAAGCTGACCAGAACTGGTTTAGGGGGTGGACAAAGGTTTGCCCTCTACCCACAGGCTGGTTCTGGTCATAAAAGTGTATCCCACAGATCTCTCCTCTGGACACCTGGACCTGTGAAGAATTAGTAGGACTGCTCTGATGTCTGTGGAACCTAAAAGAAGACTGGGCCTGCTTACTTGAATCTAGAACCCCAGAAGTGACTTCAAGAGTCAGATGGCTGACATCCTGTTTGAGTTACAGGGACAAAACAAGCTTTCAGAGGCACTTTCTCTGCAAATACCCAGCTGACCAGTACGAACTGGACCTGCCCTGGACCCTGCTGCTAGCCTCTGTTGGAGTGAGTCCTAATCCCGAAATTGTGCCCCCAGGTCATGGACCCTAGGTGTTAGAATGCACTCCTCCCGCACACACTGTAAGACCTTTTGGGCAACCTTCTGCCTGTAAACAGTTGGAGATAGGACCGCCATCGAAGATGCAGCTGTTGAATCACTAGTTGGCCTCAGCTTGCTGGTCTGCCCTTCAAAAGGAGATCTAACTTTCAGAAACATTTCTAAGTCTGAACGTAGGGAGTGCCAATGCCGAACAGCAACCCGTCAACATTGAGACCTTCTTGAACACAGGCTTCGAGCTTCGCCCACTTGGAGCCTTTCTGTTTCTGTCACTGACCTCACCGGTACCACTGTCTTCAGCAATATGTCTTTGTCATGCCCTGCTTTAAATCTAGCTTGTAGCCTGTCATGCTGGGATGAACCTTATCCCGGTATTCAACCTGCGGTGAACCTTAACTTTTGACTTTAATCAGTCTGGTGCGACCAGATAACTGCAGTTGGCGCAATGTGCTTTAGGCGCTATTTTTAATTTAAATTTAAAAATTCATACCTCCAGTTCTAGTTATTGGATTTTTGTTGTTTTTGTGTAATTTAATGTTTTAATATATTCTTGATTTTTCTAAATTGGTTTGGAATTTTGAGTGCTGCATAAATACTTAACACAGTGCATCTAAATTAAGCTTGACTGCCTTAAGCCAAGCTACTAGTGTTAAGCACAGGTTTATGTAGTGACTTTAGTGATTCAACAAAGATCATGATTATTATTTGAGGTGTGGGTTCTCACTCGCTCCAACTAATAATTTCTAACAGTAATGTTAAACTTTTTTGCATTTCTGTTTGATTTTTCTTGTTTTTATGAAAGAAAGTGACTTTATATTGTAACGCGTTTCTCTATTTCTTTTTTTATGTACATTGTTTTGTGATGGCCCTTTTCCAGCATTTTACCAAAAACACAGCTGTTTGTTTTGCCCGAGCACATGACTTGATGGTATTTTTTGTAGTGTGCTGTGAAATATTGCATGTTTTTGTTTTCTTGGTGGTTTTGCTGTTTGATCTCTCTGGTACTCAGCTTATGTGATTTCTTTGGGATGCATAGATCTCAGATGTGTCCACATCCCCGACATTCCCACTGAATACTGTCCAGACTGACTTATGCGAAGCTCTTGGTGGCAAACGGTACACAATGGGCAGTTACTTTTTTTTGCGCATTACTTTTTTCTCAGCAAGTAAACTGAAAAACTTCCACACTAGTAAGTCTTTTTTAGGCTTAGTGGTAGGTGGTGCAGTGGAAGTTGTTGGCACTAAAAGTATTCCTCATCCTAAGTGTCTCGAGTAGTACTTGGTTTAATGGCTGCAGTACCTGATGCCTGGTTTTTCCAGTTTCTTTAGATGACATGATGGTTTCAGATTGTCTCTGACAAAACCAGCTTATCTGAATTATCTGAATTAGCAATGTGAAATGCTTTTCAGAAAATGTGTCTCAGATTGGTTTTATTGCCACTGGTAAGTTTTTGACAACTCTTTATCTTGTAGGCAATCAGTTGGTTGCTTTTTTTAATTTTTTTTAATTCTAGTAGGTCCTGCAGCGTATCCTGTGGGACCCATAGAGACATTGGTAGGGTGTCACTGGAAACGTGCTGGGGTTTTTCTACCTGTGTCAGGTCTTGCAAGACTAAGAAAATACTGCAGGACTCAAAGGTTTTAACAAAAGAGGAGATTGGTAGGAAGGGCCCTTTTTTCTTTGAAGTATGAAAATTAACTTCTTATATAATAATAATAATAGTAATTATTATTATTATTATTATTATTATTATTATTATAGTAATAATAATAATAATGATAATAATATTATAATAATGCTGATATTTGAAATTGCTTAAATAATTATCCTAATTTTTCACTTCTCTTGTTTACTTTTTGAGGCACCGCCAGACTTTGAGAAGTACCACACTCACTTTTGATTGGTTCTTATGATTGTACTCTTGCACCTTGAAGTACTTTTTTCCTTTTGGATTTGTTCTTCATTCAGTACAGACCTGCTGCACACTGCGTTACTTTTTTTTTAGTTGCTTTTTTTTGGGAAATATATTTGAGAAAAATCTTATGGAGGAGAGAACCCACCACCCCAGTCAACTCAGGCCTGTGGTATTGGATTTTGTCCAAATACGCCAAGGATATAAGAAGGTCAGCCACAATGATGACATGCAAGCTGTGCAACTGGAACTTCAGCAGAGGTACCAGGAAGGAGTACAGTTTTTCCAACCTTGGCATGCACAAACACCTAAATGTGTGCCATAAGAAGTAGCTCATTGCTGCCAATCATCGCCAAGAAAACGATTCAGGAACTTCACCATCTGCTGCTGCTTCTTCAGTGCTGAAAGAACTCCTGACGCCAGAGCCTGTAGCCACAGGATATCTTGCAGGCTGCGTCAAATGACACTGATGCCCGAAATGTGTCCATGGGCATTACTGTAATTTGAATGAATTATTGCAGGGGTTTTGTAGAGTGCAGGGCTAATCAGATAGTGTCCCAGCGCTAGTGTTATGGTACAAATCAATACAAAGAAGAACCCACTAGTAAGCAGAAGAGAAAAGCTAAGTTTTAAGCCTCCTATGAAAGACCTCCTCCTAAGGAAGCATCCGGAGGTCCAAAAGTAGTTGATTCCAAGCTTTGGCCGCTAAGAATGAAAATGCTTTGCCTTCCCTCCTCACACGTTTAAGGAGAGGCACTGCCAGCAGGGCGGAGGATACCAATCGCAAAGCTCTGGTGGGATGGTAAGGGAGGAATCTGTTGGCGAGATAACCTGGGCTGGATTGGAACAACGCCCGGTGGACCAAAGATAAAGATTTAAAGAGGATCAGCTTATAGATAGGAAGCCAATTTTTTGGGCATAATTGTTTTTGTGAGTGAACAGAGTGCCGCAGCAAGACTTAAGTTGGTGGATGGCCATTAGGCCCCATGCCACGAGTCATTTTTTTTGTTTGGATCCATGTTCGGAGTCCCGTTTTCTTTTACATGTTGATGTTTTTCCCCCAAAAAGAAAAAACGAATAAAAATTAGAAAAGTTCCAAAAAAGACAAAACTGGTCTAAAACCAGAAAACAAATTATGTTGTTTGTCATGTGTGTCACTAAGTATTAATATACAAATTTTTGCAGCAATGCAGCATAACAGACATTTGTTTTGATGTCAAATGCAGAGTGAACAAATGTGGCATATGTACTAAGAAATTGAAGATTTTTTCTGCCACCAACCCCAGCAGTGCACAGCTCCGATGGGTGGGAGCAGGGCCTGGCAGGTGGCCAGATCCTGCATCCAACCAACCCAACAAGTGAGCCACAAACCTCGCCCCACTCAAGCTCTACGCCCACCCATGTCACGGCCAGCCAACCCCCGCTGCGCACAGTCTTTTGCAGCCTCTGGAAAGGATCTGCACTCAACCCTGCCTCAGGCGGCCAACTTCTGCTGCGCATAGCCTCCAGTCAGCCCCACCTCAGGCAGCTAAACCCCATGGATGCCCAGCTCATATTTTCTTTTCTTTTTACATTTTTTGGGTACTCCTGCAGGACCAATAGTGACCACCCCATGGTAGCACTGTACTGTACAAGTTTCACCGAAACATATATGTAAATTTGCTAAAGTAATCCCACATATGATTTATATATATATATATATATATATATATATATATATATATATATATATATATATATATGTTCCAACACGGTTCCTTTTCGCCGATTACTTGCAGCGCTCAATCTGAGTGCGATATCCTGCAGCTGAACCACGCTGCTTCATATTACAACACAATCCTTCAGGTCAAAGGACAAACGGATCGCACTCCCGTAGCTTTTTGCAATTTTTGTTTTATTTTCTTTACATCCTCATTTGCATGGTTATAGGCGAGACGATCTCGATCTTGATCGTGAGCAAGGTATTTGTAGATACCGAAACGCATAGATCGTCTCGCCTATAACCATGCAAATGAGGATGTAAAGAAAATAAAACAAAAATTGCAAAAAGCTACGGGAGTGCGATCCGTTTGTCCTTTGACCTGAAGGATTGTGTTGTAATATATATATATATATATGGGGGACCTCTTCGCCCCACCAGAGGCGCGTTTCCAAAGTGGTGGAAAAAGGGGCGTGCCCTCCGACCACCTCTCAGCAATCCCACTGTGTGGGGCTTACTGGTGGTAACAGGTGGGCTAGTTGGCCCCTAAGGACCCTCAGCAGAGAAGGGGACTTCATCCCCCAACCAAGAGCACACCAGGAGGTGCGTTTGCATAGTAGTGGAGAAAGGGGGCAGGGCCTCCGGCGAGTTGCCGGCTTCATTTTTTATTTTTTTTAGGAAGGAGGCTGTGTGCCCCCCCCTTCCCTTGAGCCTTTTGGGCCCCGGGAAGCCCATCTCCCGGGTCCTGACCCATTTTTTTTTTTATTAAAATAAAAAGGGAGGGGGCTGCGTGCCCCACCCCCCCGCCGGGGGCCGATTTTGGCCCTGGGGACCCCATCCCCCAGGGCTAGGCCTTTGTTTAAATTTGTATTTATAAAGGGAAGGGGGCCATGCGGCCCCCCTGCCCAGGCCGATTTCGGCCCCGGGGACCCCAACCCCCGGGGCCTGGCCAATTTGTCTTTTTTTTTTTAAAAAAAATTCAAGGGAGGGGGGCCAAGCAGCCCTCCTATGGGCCATTTTTGGCCCCAGGGACCCCATCCCCCGGGGCCAGGCCATTTAAAAATGTTTTATTTTATTTTAAGGGAGGGGTGCTGCACGGCCCCCCTCCCGAGCCATTTTCGGCCCCGGGAACCCATCCCCTGGGCATGGCCAGCAGGGCATGGCCAGCTGGTCAGGGACAGCGGAGGGAGCCTGAAGGCCCCTGCGGTCCCGGCCGCCTCCTGCCTCAGCCGGCATTCCTTTTTACCCCCAGGGAGCCACTAAGATGCAGCTCCCTGGGTGTAAAAAGCAAAGTGCTCCCCTTTGAACAAACAAGAGCAAAATGCTCTCATTTATCCAAAGTGGAGCACTTGTTTGCTATGGGATGGCGGGAGCAGTGCTCCCGCTATCCCATAGCAAACTGCAATGTCCCGGTGGTGGGCACCCCGGGACATTGCTGGAGCCGGCCCTGGGGGGTGGCGGTCCCCAGGGCCATTTACAGCTCCAGGAGGGGGGCCTCGAAGCCCCCCTCCCATTTTTAAAACAGCCCCAGGGAGGTGGTGGTCCCCGGGGCTGAGGGGGGGCACCTGGCCCCCCGCTTTTTACTACACTAGCCCCGGGGAGGGGGCAGTCCCCAGGGCTGCGTGGGGGGGCTGGAGCCTCCCCACGCATTCTAATTAAAAATAGTCCCGGGGAGGTGGCAGTCCCTCGCTTCAAAGTATTCGCCCCCTGATTGACCGAGGGAGCTTACTCTGCCGTTGGCCATTTTAGTACAGCGAGATTGGAATGAATGGTCATGCAGTACCCAGTGATCAGGCTGGCTGTGTACAACTTGGAAGAAAGCGATGCAGCCACAATTCTGGATTTGGTTCCTGTGTCCTGAAAATGTTTGAAAAATAATGTATAACTGGGCAAGGTTAGACACACTAACCCCCGGTCACTTGTGGGGGGGACCAAGAGGAACCCCTAAAAAGGCCAAAATGTAAAAGATAATTGGGTTGTGGGTATCGCAAAACTCCCATGGCCCTCCAATGAGGAAACGTGGTACTTCCAGGGGAGCAGCCACTCAAGCTTCACCCTCATGGCGCCACAGTACTGTGCAAGCTTCCTGTGGCAGGGTTGGCCACGTAGCCTGGCCAGAGGCCAGGCACAGCAGGGAGGGACTGGGTCCACAGCCTGGCTAAAGGCCAGGCCCTGGGGCGTGGTTTTGCCAGCGGCAAGATGGCTGCGCCTTGAGCGAGCTCCGCCGGCCGAATGCGTAAATCCATTAACATCCGTCAGCAGTGAGGAGATCTAGCTGCAAAAAAAGTAGGCCCATGCTGCGTACTGTTCCGAGAGTCAGCGCCGCTATTTCTTGACGATCCCAGAGTCCGGAGCACCGTGAACGCTGAGGTCTGCCGACTGGAGGAGAGTTCCGCCGCGGCCGCATGGTGGCTGCGGCTTGCGGAGGAAACGGCAGGCGTACTATCCCCTGACAAGAACTACAGGCCCTGGGGCCCTATGCCCGTGTGGATTGGTGCTGGCGCCCCTGACTAGCTCCAGGCGCCACCGCTATCTGTGGTGGGACGTGTGCCGCGCGGGGCTGGGCGGGTGTATCGGCCCCTGGCGGAGCAGCCTGGCAGCACGTACAGTCCCGGGGAGCCTGGCCTGAGCTGAAGCAGAGAATCGCAGACTGAAGGGAAGCTGTGTCACGGTGCGGGAGACTCCCGAACAAAAATCAAGTAAGGTGCTGGAGCGGGAAGGGAGCACGCCGCTGAGATCCAACATCCCCCTAAAGCTACCCCGCGCTCGAGAGGTGCGTGAGACATGGTGGGCAAAGAGCCTAAGACGACTGGGCCCTGAAGAACACTAGCGCAGCGGTGCTGCAGTAGGTACACCATGGGGACCCCCGTATGACTCTAATGCTACCCTAACAGGGCGATGTGACACGCACCTGGAAGTAACCCTATGATGCCGTGCCTGCTCCCCCTGCATGGCCGCTGGAGCTTCGTGGCCTGACGCGTGAGGGTGAAAACTCCCCCACTTGCACTCCTGTATTACACAGGCACGCCAGGCTGGGGACCGCAAATCTACACAGTGCCACCGGCTCCGATCAGGCTGTTATTGCGTGAGTGGCACAGCTGAGCTGAACTCAACTTTGAGCGGGGAGGGCCTACGGGGCAGAACCCCACACCAGCCCAAACAAAGATCACCAAGCTAGCGCTGCCCCCCACTGCCTCCTCTTGCTCCTTGTGCTTGCGGAGTGCCCGCCAACGGCCGAACCGCCTGGAGGGATAGATGAGCCCAGACAGCTGACGGGCCGTGGTAAAGCACGTGGCCTGATGTGTGAACCCTGCCAACTCACATCCCGCCTTAAAACCGCTTTATTCTGCCACTGTCGACGCTCCTTGTGCTGGGTTGTGCCTTCTAATTGCTGCTCAATGGGTAAAGTTGATGCCAAACAACCCAAGCTTACCTTTGAATGCCAAAGGACCGGCAGGGGCGGAGATCCCTCTCAGGAGGCCAGTGAGCAGGCCACGCAGACAGATACAGCTGAGGTGCAAGACGACAGTATACGCTCCATACTACTCGAGGTCAAATCAAGCCTAAAGACCATCAACTCCAAGACAGACCACTTAACATCCCGCCTTGACCAGGTCAAACAACGGGTGGATTCACATGATGCCCGCATCATGCAGTTGGAGGCCAGGGTCTCGGACGCAGATGATACCGGCGCGGAAATCGGCAACAACTCCTGAAAATGGATAAAGTCCTAGAGATCAGCCGCGCTAAGAATGAAGATCTCGAATCCCACTGCCGCAGGAACAATATCCGCATCACGGGGATCCCCGAGTCCACTGCAATCGTGAAAATGGAGACTTATCTAGAATCTTTGCTGCGCGAACTCTTTGGCACTGCCCTATCCGATCTTTTCATCGTTGAACGGGCACACAGATCTATTGGCCCGTGGCCACCGCCTGAGGCCCCCGCACGGCCAATAATAGCACGCCTGCTAAACTACCGCGACCGTGACTCCATTCTTCGGAAGGCGAGAGAAATGGGAGGAGTCAGGCATCAAGGCAACACACTTTCATTTTACCCGACTTCACACTGACTGTGCAGGCTGCCAGAAGAGACTTCCTTCCCACCAAATGACTACTCCAACAACTGCACATCACATACCCCCTCCTGTATCCCGCCAAGCTGCGCATTGACTCTGGAGATAAACCCGATTATTTACGGACCCAAAAGCAGATTTGACATGTGCTAAGCAACTGCAAAAGTCTCTCCCCCGAGACCGACCCGCATCGTCCGAAGATGGCCGCACAAGCGACAATGACTGACTCTGCTGAGCAAACACGCAACGATCCAAGAGTTGACCTGCCTGCGTTAGGCCTTGATACTGATATGTAACAATGCCATAACTCCTTATCGTTATCCTGCTTCTGTTTAAATCATTGTCAATTAACACTGCATACATCCCTCCTCACTGCGTGATATAACGTTCGGCCACCTTGCCTTACAGGCAAGGGGAAGTCTGGCTGAGCCCACGTACCCCATAGGGATAATTCCTGTGTTATGTTGGTACCTACCAAGTTGGGGCTCCTTGGGTGGGGGGGCGGCATGATTCTCAACCTAGTTGGGGGGTTGGAGTGGGAGGGAGGAGGGAGGGACTGTTCATAGGGGGTATGGTGTAGTAAACACATGCCCCTGGGCTTTGTTCAACTGTTCCACCTGTTTGATTTTGAATATGACACCGATTGCATTCGATGACACCCATTCAATGCTCTATGACATACTGTCCCCCGACACCAGGTCGGACAACGGATGGCAAGACTCCACACCCTCACTATATTCCGCGCATGACTGAGGTGACCTTTCTGACGTGGAATATCAGAGGCATGAACGACCACCGAAAAGTACATCTCATACATACATATCTCACTAGGCACAAGAAGGATGTCTGCTTTCTCCAAGAGACACACCTTACAGCTGCCAACGCAGCCAAACTGCGCTCGAGGCACTGGGGAGACTCCTATTCCTCATTTTATTCTAACTATGGAAGGGGAGTTGCCATCCTATTTAGAAAAGGCCTACCTTGGCGTGCTACACAAACCTACATAGGCGCTGAAGGCAGATACGTGATTCTGACAGGGATTCTATACGCCCAGCCCATAATCCTAGCAGCAGTGTATGGCCCGACTATAGATGACCCAGATTTCTACACCCATACGTGGAAACTAATCTCCTCAATTGGTACTCTCCCATTAATATGGGGCAGCAATTTTAACATAGTGCCAGGGGCACACTGGACCGCTCGGGCACGCGTTTGTACCACCCTCAGGCTACCGCTTCATTGCCCACCCTCATGCAAGACAATATTTTAGTCGCCGCCTGGCGATACACTCACCCTGAAAGGTGTGAAGGTCTCTAACACGCATGGCTCTTCGTCCTGCATTGATTTGTGGCTGGTTACTCTGGGTGTCACGTGCTGGGCCACGTCGGCTGAGCACTTGGCGTGCACCCTATCGGACCATTCCCCAGAGTGCTTGACCTTGCAAATCCTGCTGACCCCTCAATGCATGTTTGCATGGCACCTACCCCCTCACGCACTTCGCGATGCTGCATTCCGGGAAGAATTGCGCAGCGCCATCATTGAATTTTTTTAATTGAACATTGGGTCGATGGACTCGCCCTCTAACCTCTGGGAGACCTTTAAGTTGGTGGTCCGGGGGGAGTGCATCGCTAGGCAATCCGGAGTGCTCAGGTCCATTAGAGGCACCCTGGAGCGGCTGGAAAAAGAAATTAAAATACTAGACCAAAGTTACATTAATGACCCCTCCCCGCTACACTGGCGGACATACGGCTAAAGATGACGGAATACCACACTGAAGCTGAGCGCAAGGTGACATGCCTCGGCTGTGAGGCACAGGCCCGCCGATATGGAGAGGGTGACCGGCCTGGGAGAACTTTGGCGAACCTACTGAGGAAGCCACATGCTTCCTCATACATAACAGAATTGCTGGACGACGCTGCGGGACGAACCACGTCCCCCAGTGAAATAATCACTAGAATCTCGTCATTCTATTCCCAACTTTACACCGCTGGAGCTGAGACACCCCAAGAGGTCATGGAGCAGTACTTTGACTCTATTGAGCTGCTATGGCTCAGTGACAAGCACCACAAATACCTAGATGAACCGTTCACTACTGAGGAGATAGCAAAGGTTATCACCGGCCTCCTGGGCGATAAGGCTTCGGGTTCGGACGGGCTGATGCCCGCGTTCTATAGAGAGTATGCGCCTATCCTTATTCCCCACCTTGCCAAAATGTACAATGAATCCGTCACGCTTGGCCAATTCCCTACCACTCTCTGCGAAGCACTGATCACACTTATCCTTAAACCTGACAAAGCGCCAGAATGCTGCGATTCGTATCGCCCGTTATCATTAATAAACAGCGATAATAAGATATGTGCAAAACTGTTGGCCAACCGACTTCTCCCTTTTATGCCTTTAATATCTTGCCCAGACCAGTCTAGCTTTATTCCGGGCCGCGCCACGTCTCATAACCTGTGCACCATCTTTTCTATAATGCAGCAAATCAACCCTGAATTGCCGGCTGTGGCGGCCTTGTTGGACGCCGCTAAGGCATTTGATTCATTAGAATGACCCTTCCTCTTCTCTCTTCTTGGCCGCTTGGGCCTCAGCCCGGCCTTCATTCACAAAATTGAGATATTATACACACTGCC
Source organism: Calotriton arnoldi (assembly GCA_963921515.1). Lineage (NCBI taxonomy): Eukaryota > Metazoa > Chordata > Amphibia > Caudata > Salamandridae > Calotriton > Calotriton arnoldi. Next base: position 502,831 of record CAWUFW010003543.1, read on the forward strand.
ATTGGCCCGCATCAAAATTAACGGTCAAATTACGGATACCATACATATCACCAGAGGCACGAGGCAAGGCTGCCTGTTATCGCCTATGCTATTCGTCATTGCGATGGAGCCACTCGCAGCAAGGCTGCGACAGCACCATACACAGCATGGCATTGGATTCTCAACCCACAGCTCGGGGACCTCTATGTACTCGGACGATGTCACATTATATATCCGCAAGCCCCAAGAAAACCTGGCGCCAATGACTAGAGAGGTAATACGGTTTGGTGGTTATTCGGGGGTACAAATAAATTGGAGTAAATCCATTCTTTTTCCCTTAATAAATGTGACCCTGCCCTTCCCCACGGAGTACCCGATAAAATGGGCCACGGGACTGACTAAATATCTCGGCATATGGCTGAGCAGAGACACTGAAGAGCTCTGGAAAGCAAATTATGGAAAAACTATGGAATGGCTAGAAACCAAAATCCTTGTGTGGAAAACTCTCCCACTATCCCTGGCGGGCCGCATTGCAATAGCCAAAATGGTGGTGCTGCCCAAACTCCTTTATTTGTTTTTAAACATTCCGCTGCCGCTCACATCCCACTTCTTTAAAAGGCTACGCTCCAACATAATCACTCTAATATGGGCCGGTCGACAGCTGCTCATTGCCTATGAAACGTTGACGCTGCCCTTCTTGGGCGGCGGGATGGGTGCTCCAAACTTTAAGCTCTATGCATACTGCGCACAGGTCAGCTTCCTTCATTTTTGGCTACACCCAACACCCTTCCAGCCGCATGTTGCGGTGGAGACGGATCTCGCTTCCCCCTGGTCGCTTCAAACAGCATTGTTCCTACCCTACACGGCCCCCAGAAGTGAAATCAACACGGTTGAATGTGTGCGCTGGGCATGGGGAGAATTCGCAGATATATAGGGGACAAAACCCTGCATGCACTGGCAATGCAACTGGCGAACAATCCCTCATTCCCCCCGCCACAGACCAGCGGGATGGCGCGGCACTGGGTATACGCACTAATGCTGACCTCTATCCCAATGGGCAGTTTCTCCCTCTCCCCGAAAACACAACTCCGCTAGACAATCTGCTATATTACCAAATAAGAGCAACCTGTAGGAATATAAATGACGCATTCCCGGACCCCCCAACGTCAAACACAGCACTCGAATATATCCACGCTGCGACGTCGCCACACAAACTTGTCACTAGGCTGTATGCGCTTACCCTAGCGGCCTCCCCTGCGGACACTGAGCGCGCGTGCTGCGCATGGGTGGCAGATCTAGCTGAAGGACCCTCACCAGAACAAAGGCAATATTGCTGTAATCAGTCTAAAAAACTCTCCCCCCACTACCGACTGCGCCTGATACATTTTAAATATATGCACAGGCTGTATCGAACCCCAACAGCACTGCACAAAATGGGTCTGGTGACAGACGCGAGATACGTACGATGCTTGGCACCCTACGTAACATTTACACACCTGGCTTGGATATGCCCGAGAGTAGCGCAGTACTATAGGACGTGTGCAGAACTATCAGCGTTATCACCTCTGAAACCCTCGCACCCGACCCCCTCACATGCCTACTGGGACATGTCAAAGACGTCTCGGACGCCAGCCGCACATTGGTCACAATGTTGCTGGTGCTGGCCAGGCGCAGGGTGGTGATTCACTGGGGCCGCAGGCCAGCACCACTGTCCAAACACTGGCTGGCGGACACAGCACACTGTCAGACATGCCTGAGAGAATACTGGAACCTAATGCCCTTGGCGAATAGGCCGCACAAGATCTGGACCCCCCTAGTGACGTACCTCCGACAATTAGATGATACTGAGGACTCTCCTGACCAAACCTCAGACCCCACGGCCACGTACGAAGGTACAACCCTTGACCGGAACAGGCCTACAACCCTATGATGGGGGAATGTTATGATTAATACACATGCCAGTCTGAAATGATGTTTACATGCCCGGAGAGTCATTACATTGCCTTGTCTCCCCGATGTGCCGTTATTATGATGATGCTTAGAACTAAAGACCAAACTGGGTAATTGAATGCATTAATGTAACAAGCTATATTCTCAATAAAGTTTTTTTTTTTTTTAAATAAAAAAGAAAAGGCCAGGCCCTGCAGCCAACACCCTGCTGCGCATGGCCAAGAGCTATGTACAGTGAGAATTGGACACCTGCTGTGAGGTCGGGTGCCTGTCCTGGTCAAAGGTCAAGCCCTGAGACCAACCCTCTGCTGTGCACGGCCAAAGGCTGTGCGCAGCAGGGGAGTTGGCAACAAAAAAAAATTTTAAAGCTGAAATTGACTGAAAATAAACAAAGGTTAAAGTGACGCTATAGTTAGGTGTTGAAATAACATAAAACCAAATATTTAAAAAATATTGAAACCACTGAAATTTTCCAGTTGTAGTTAAACGATCTAACTATAGCTTGAGCCCCAGTCATGCTCTCCTTAAGTTCTTACATATTAAATCACTCATGACATGTTAAACGGTATCAGTGATGACATCACTGATGACATCTCAAATTACATCATGATATCATGAGGCCATTAGCAGGGCATGGTGGGGCTGCAAGTTATAATCAGCTCAGTATGCTATGAATGGTGAATAAATATATATATTTATCTATATTAATAAATATATATTCACTGAAAACACCAAAGGTTACAGGGACATTATAGTTAGGCTCACATTTTACTCAAACAAAACCAGAGAAATTCAGCAGCTATAGTTACCTGAGCTAACTACAACTTACGCACCCGCAATGCACTGCTTATGACCTAACATATTACGTCACTCATGACATGGCCAGTGACATCACTGATGAGATCTCAAATGACTTCACTGATGACATCATCCTGTGAGTGTAAGTGTTCCGTAAACGTTTCTGAGACTTAAAGATATATACTAAGCTACAGCATAAGTTAAATTACTATTGTTTCTGTACTAGTAATTAGTCATACTATTGCTAACATATCTCATCTGAGAGGCTATGTGAGTGTCTGTATCAGTGTGTGAGTGGATGTCTGAGTGGCTGTATGGATGTGTTAGTGGGTATGTGAGTAGCTGTACGGGTGAGTGAGTGGCTGTATTGGAGTGAGTAGGTGTGTGAGTGGCTGTATGGGTGAGTTAGTGGCTGTGTGAATGGCTGCATAGGTGTGTGAGTGGCTGTGTGAGTGGCTGTGAGATTGGCAGTATGGGTGAGGGAGTGGGTGTGTGAGTGGCTATGTGGGGTGAGTAGCTGTTTGAGTGTGTATATAGGTAAGTGAATAGGTGTGAGTGGCTGTATTATAGAGTGAATGTCTGTGTGAGTGGCTGTAAGGGTGAGTGAGTGGGTGTGTGAGTGGTTGTATGGATGTGTTAAAGGGTATGTAAGCAAAACAGCTCTGTGGGTGAGTGAGTGGGTATGTGAGTGGTTGTATGGGTGAGTGAGTGGCTGTGTCGATGGCTGTACAGGTGAGTGAGTGGGTGTGAGAGTAGTTGTATTGATGAGCGAGTGGCAGTGTGAGTGGCTGTATGTGTGAGTGCCTGTATGGGTGAGTGAGTGGCTATGTGAGTTTCTGTATGGGTGACTGAGTGGGTGTGTGAGTGGCTGTAAGGGTGTATGAGTGGGTGTGTAAGTGTCTGTATGACTGGATGTGTGAGTGGTTGTATTGGTGAGTGAGTGTGTGCATGAGTGGCTCTATGGGTGACTTAGGGGGGGTGTGAGTGAGTGGGTGTGTGAGTGCTTGTATGGGTCTGTGAACGGGTATGTGAGGGGTTGTGTGGGAGTGGCAGTGGGTGTATGAGAGGTTCCTTGGGGGATGAGTGGCTGTATAAGTGGGTCTGTGGATGCTGTCATCAGTGATGTCATTTGAGATGTCATCAGTGCTGTCATGAGTGATGTCACTGACCATGTCATGAGTGATGTAATATGTGCGGTCATAAGCAGTGCATTGCAGGGGCATAGGTTGTTGTTAGCTCAGGTAACTTAAACTGCTGAATTGCTCTGGTTTTGTACGAGTGAAATGTGAGCCTAACTATAACGTCCCTGCAGCATTTATTTTTTGCAGTGAATTTCAACATTTTTTTAAATTTTATTTCCCAAGTGTAACTTGTTTAATTTCTGTGAAATGAGCATCGTGCCGGAATGAATCCTGCTCTGCGTATGTATCCAAGAAGAGGCCACCATTTTGTGCAACACCTCTAACCAAATGGAGTACTTTCTACTGGCTAATTAATAAGTACTACCTTGTTGGGCAAACGTATAGTGCATCTCCTACACTACAGTGGTGTAAAGGATGCTGAGGAAATGTCCTCAGTGACCTTGTGTGTCTGTAACTTTACCAACGTGATTGTTGCTCGAGCATCTTCAACAGATAGCTTTACAAGGTGGAATTGCAGAGAAAACACACTTAGATAATTTGTACTTTACAGAAGTAAGTGTTTCTTTGTTTGGTGAAGAATAATTCGTATTCCTAGGCATCAAGGCCCCGTTCCCAAAATCGGCGGGAAATGCGCTCCATGGGGCCTTTTACAAAGCTGTCCATCATCCTGGGAAAGGTCGGGAAGACGTAGCATACCGCTAATGTATATGAGGGGTGGCAAATGGGCTGGATTTATAGGCAAATTTACATACTTCCAGGTTTTTAAAAGTTTAGAACATGATCACTGGTCTCAGCAGCAGATAACAAGATAGTACCCCCTCGTCACAGACACTACATGAGATATTGCCCTCGAAAAAAGCAAGGATGCAAACACCTCCATCAAGGTTTACAGATAACTTTCCAGTGGAAATGAAGAGAAAACACATTATACTATGGGGAGGGGGGCTCAGCATCCCCCCTCCCTTTGCCGATTTTGGTCCCGGGGACACCAGGGCCCGGCAATGTCACCTTAGGGGCACCCAGTGTACAATGAGCTGGAGGGGGAGCCTCAAGTCCCCCACATTCCCTGTCGGCTCCCTGCCTCCTCCGGGAGCCGGCATTGCTTTCACACACAGGGAGCTGCTAAACATGCAGCCCCCTGTGTATGAAATCAATCCTGTCATCTGTTTCCCTGCTCGCTTGACAGAGAGCAGGGAAACAGATGAAAGCTTCCAGCAAGCGAGAGCATTTCTCAACTCTAGCTTGCTGGAAGCGGAGTGTTTGCTGTGACTTGGTGGGAGCTGTCAAAGGTCATGCCAGGCCACATCAAAAAGCTACATCACAGGGGTGGGCACCCCGGGACATAGCAGTAGACGGCCCTGGGAGGTGGCAGTCCCAAGGGACAATATGGGCTCCAGGAGGGGGCCGCGCAGCCCCCCTCCTTTGATTTAGTAGGGCCTGCCCTGAGAAGGTAGGGGTCCTCGAGGCCATGTGGCCCCTTCCCATTTGAAAAAATAGAATTTGGCCCTGGGGCGGTGCTGGTCCTCAGGGCCTGGGGGGTCCTTGAGACCCCCAATTATAAAGAAAATAGCCCTGGGTGGTGGTGGTCCCAGGGGTCCCCCATTAAACAGCATAAGCCCTGGTGAGTTGGTGGTCTCCGGGGCATACAAATGGCCAAGGAGGGGGGCCCTGTGTACCCCCTCCTTTAATTTTGTGTTAGCCCGCATGCCCCCAGGACATGGCCCATCCAGGGGCTAATTAGTAGAGAAGCGCAGGAGCCTGCGCTTCTTTGTTTTTTCAGCAAGAGCAGTGGATCCAGCGTGACTCCAACCGAAAAAATTTCTTTTAAGGCTTTCTGCCCCAGGCGGGGTATCTGAGGGACCCCCCAAGAGGCCTAGGAGGCCAAGGTATTCCTTCCCTGCCCCCTTCTCTTTATTTAAAAATTTGGGGGGGGACTCAGCCCAAGCCAAGATCCAAGATGGCTTCCAACACTTCATGGTTAAGGTGTTGGCAGCCAATCAGATTTGAGCACGGGGATTGTCGGATCCGTGGGCGATCCGCAACCATACACATACAAATTTGGATTTCCCTAAGTATTTCCAAAATTACTGAACAGATTTACACCAATTTACAAAAAGGTCACTTTCTGGACCAACAGCTATCTTTCTGCCAAACTTGGCGTAATTCCGTTCAGCAGTTCGGGCTGTAGTCGTGTCTAAAATCCCTATGGAAAATTGCATGGGGAAGACGAGTTATGGAACCCCCCCTTTTTCTCGGCCTCCCCTTGACGAATCACCCCGAAACTTTAAAGCAGCTGAAGTGAGCGTTATATTAGTTTTGAAAATTTCGCGAGGATTCATCAAACAGCACCAAAGTTATTGGCAAAACAAGAAACACTCTTCCAATGGAAACTAGGTCCTAACTTTAACTGCCTACTGGCAACAGCCAGTTGGTAATATATATATATATATCATATGAAAAAAACAAAGGTTAAAGTGTAAAGTGACATAATAGTTAGATAAAATTTTCAGTGACTACATAATGTTTTCAACTCTAGTAATTATAACTCGTGCGCTAAAGTAACTCGAGCTCACTCCCTCGCCATGCACAGTGCTGTCATCACTGATATCATTTCAGAGGTTGACATGATGTCTTACGCCAAATTTGGCAGAAATATAAATCTTGGTCCAGATAGATCTCTTTTTGTAATTTGGTGTAAATGCGTTGACTAGTTTTGGAGTCATTAAAGAAAAATAATTATTGCTATCTAGGGACACAAATCCTCTTCATATCCAACAGATCTCAAAATAAGATCTGATTGGCTGCCAGCTATTTAATCAGGAAGTGTTGACAGCCATCTTGGGATTCAGACTCGGCCGAGTCCCAAGAAAAGAAAGACAAGGGGGAAGAGTAGGAATACCCTGACCCCCTAAGGCTGGAGGTATGGTCCCACAGGGACCCTGCTGGGGCCAAAAACATGTTTGTTTTTACATGAAATTGTGGTGGATCTAGTGGAAACTTTAAAAAAAAAATAAAGTATGTCCTGGCCTGTGCGCCCCCGGGACAGAGCGATTTCAGTGTGGACACGGAAACCTGTATTTGCTCTCGCTTGGCTAGAGCAATTTCAATGCTCCCGCCAAGTAAAGAGCAAACACTAAGTCTGCTCCCAACGGGCAGGAGCATGAAAAATGCTCCCACCTGCTGGGAGTGGACTTTTCAACTGTTTCCCTGCCCGCACTGAAGCGGGCAGGGAAACAGATGAAAATATTGCTCCCACCTACAGGGAGCAGCATTTTTATTTGCTCCCTGTGGGCGGGAGCAATGCCTGCTCCTGCTGGAGGCGGGGGAGGCAGCTAGGGCTGCGGGGCATTGGGGCTCCCCCCCGCAACCCCCAACAATGGTGAAGTGGGTGCCCTGGGTGAGCTCCAGGGCCCACTCCCTTTATTGGCCAGTCACTGGGATATGGGGTCCCCGGGGCCAAAATCAGCCCATGAAGGGGGGCCTCGTGACCCCCCTCCCCCTTAAGTAATTGGCCAGGCCTAGGGGATAGTGTCCCTGGGGCTGATATTTGTGCTTCGTGCCCCCATCCCTATTAAAAAAAAGTGGTGAGCCCCAGGATTGGGGTCCACCGGGCCAAAATGGCCAAAATGGCCTGGGGAGGGAAGCTGTCCCCCTTTATAATATGGTCAGGCCCTGGAAGATGGGGTCCCCTGGGCCAAAATTGGCTCCGGGTGGGAGCTCCGATCCCCCCCTAAATCTAGCAGTGGACTCCGGCTCGGGGAGGGGACCACGCAATGCCCTCGCCTAAAAAAGATTTGTCCAGCCCAGGGGGATGTGGTCCCCGGGGAAGAATCGGCCCGCGGAGGGGGGCAGCGTGCCCCCTTCCCAGGTTGGTTGCCTGTGAGGGGTTGGCCACAGGGCCTGGGGTTAGATTAACGTATTGCAATTAAATATTACTTTACGTTGAAAAAACTGTGAAATTCACTGAAATAAAACACAGGTTACAGGGAAATATCAATAAAAAAATGCAGATATTCTCTGAAAAAACCAAAGGTTACAGGTATGTTATAGTTCGGAAATTAAATTGAAAAAAACTTAGAAATTCACAAAAAAAAAAAGGTTACAGGGATGATATAGTTAGGTTCAGATTGTACACCCAGAAAACCATAGAAATTCAGCATTTACAGTTATACTTATCTCAAGAAACTATAACTTGTGCCCTAAGGTAACTATAACTCCTGCCCTTGCCATGCACTGCTAATTATCCCACATCAGTCATGACATCTTCTATAACATTATTGATAATATCACTGTCACATTTCCAATAAAATAATTGATGAGAAAACTGTGCATGGCAAAGGCCCGATTTAGAGTTACCTTAGCGCACAAGTTCTAGTTTCATGAAATAAGTATAACTATAACTGCTGATGCAAAATCTGAGGCTAACTATAACGTTCCTGTAACCTTTTTTAAGTGAATATATATATATATATATATATATATATATATATATATATTCTTATATGTAAAACACAAATCAAAACCTGTCCAATTACAGAGAGAGCATGCACTCCAAGCCGGGGAGTAACCCACTCATTTAATTGCATCGGGCAGCATGGAAATGCAGGTCCATACAACAAGCGACACGCAAAAACCTATTCCAAATGACTAGCAACTTTAATAAAAGACGTGTTCGGGCTAAACATAGCCTTTCTCAATTTTTTCAATAGTCATTATGAACTCCATAGCACATGCTCAAGATATACTTTGCTTCATTAGATATAAAAGACATAGCTTTAAGTTTTCCCCGTTTTCATAATTGTTAGAAATGGGGGTCTCTAGTTGGCAGAGGTAGGTACCTTTGTCCAAATAGGGACCCTTGCTTCTAGTCAGGGTAAGGGGGATACACTCCTAAAATAACCCCTGCTCACCCCCTTGGTAGCTTGGCACGAGCAGACAGGCTTATCTCAGAGGCAGTGTGTAAAGCATTTGTGAACACATACAGTGAAAACACTACAAATGGACACTACACCAGTTTTAGAAAAATAGTCAATCTTTATCTAAACCCACGAGACCAACTACGATAAAAATCCAACATACAATACTCTTGAAAAATAATACTTGTGAAAAATAACCTTTAAATTGCAGGAAAATCAATAAAACACAGTCCTCCTGGGGCTACCGTGATACGGGCCAGCTAAAGCGTCGACAGACTCGGGCACAGTACCTTCCTTGTTGCGACCAACACGCTGGTGCGAGTCGGTTGGGGCAAACATCGCAGTCACGTTGTGAAGCGGAGCGTTGCGGCTGACGATGTCCTCACGATTTGGTGCAGGCAGCGACTCGTTGACGGAGTTGGTGAGACCAGGGCTTGCTGAAGGGTGAGACGGTGCTCGCTGCAGTGCTGGCAGGTCACGGTGCGGCGATGGAGCCGGTCGGGCATCGACGGAGTCGGTGACGTCCGTGCAGCGTGTAGCGAAGCGTTGCGGAGTGCGGTGCCCACAGCACGCGGTGCAAGCAGCGGCTCATTGACGGAGTCGGTGAGACCAAGGTTGCGTTGCGAAGCGAGGTGTTGCTCTCGGCGGTGCTTTCAGGACACGGAATCCTGTGACGGACTTGATGACAGAGTCGGTTACCCTTTTCTTCTGCGGCGACGGTGCACACAGACAGAGTGAGGTCTTTGCTGTTCCTGAGACCTCGAAAACAGGGGGCAAGCTCAGTTTCAAGCCCTTGGAGATCTTTTCTTCAAGCAGGGGACAAAGCAAGCAGCAAAGTCCTTTTCTCCTTTTTTTGGCAGCAAGTAGCCACTGCAGGCCAACCCCAGACAACAAACAGCACAGGGGCAGTATTCCTCCTCAGTTTCTCCTTGCAAAGGTTCCTCTTGATTTCCCAGAAGTGATCTAAAAGTCTGGGGTCTGGGCCCCTCTTTTTATACACAAAAATCCTTTGTTCTCTGAAGACAGAGAGTGTCTGTACCCAGCCAAAACAAGTTCTGTCCTCACTGGTGCAGCTTCCTGGCAGGAGGTGGAGACAGCATTGTTGAAGGCAGACCAGGCCCATGCAGGTGAAAGGAAGTATCCTCCCCCTACTCTAACTGCAGCCCAGGTCTATTCAGCCCAGCCCTGACTCATCAGACTTCTGGAGCCGCTGCCCCTTTCCAGCCCCTGTCATCCAAAAGCCAGACATTCAATACACAAACCTAGCAGAGGCACACTGGATGGTTAGGCAAGAAAATACCTACTTTCTAAAAGTGGTATTTTCAAACACAGAATGTAAAAATCACCCTCACTAAAAGATGCATTTTAACATTCTGAGTTCAGGCATACTAAACTTTATTTTTCTACCTTGTTCCCAGGGCCAGTTATGTTTATAAGATGTTATAAACAAACTCCCCATTCTCTCCTATGGAAACAGGTAGCCTTGCAATACTGAAAAACGAAATTGGCTGTATTTCACTATCAGGACATGCCACACACATCAGGGCATGTCCTACCTTTCACATACAATGCACCCTGCCCACAGGGGTACCTTGGGCCTACCTTAGGGGTGACTAATATGTAGAAAAGGGAAGGTTTAGGGACTGGCAAATCAAATATGCCAATCATAGAATCACTAATCCATAACAAAAATTTACAAAGGGAGCACTTGCACTTTGGCACTGAACAGCAGCAGCAAAGTGCCCAAAGCATCTAGACCAGCAAAATGAAGTCCAACACACAGCAAAAACACAGGAGGCAAAAGTAAAAAATGCAGGGGAGACCCACGCCAATGGTGACAGGTCTAACAATAATCATACGCATATTTTGGCCATATCCTTTAGCAGATTGCTTATAATCCATTTTTATACTTTCTGTACAGCTTAATAGGCTATTTTCAAATAACAGTGCACAATGCTTCATAAAGTGAAATGTCAATGTTCCATTAGTATTGATGAAAATGAATGTTGCATTAGCTGTAATCAGCATGAAAGCACACGCCGGCGGCTGTAATTGTTGTGCAGTGTCTCTAATAGCATACACAGTAAACTTCTTACTGCCTGATCCACCAATGAACTGTATGCTCCCAGTCTCGCACCGTAAGGCCAATGCCACAGTGCCCGGCTCCTGACATCGGAAACCCAGAAGCAGAAAACAGGCTTCAAGCCTATTTCAATCAAAAAGGGCTTGGCCCCGAGGGATGGGGTCCCCAGGACCAAATACGGCCCAGGAAGGGGGCCATGCGGATCCCCTCCCCTAATCAAATTTTAAAAATTAAAAAGGACAACCTGGGGGAAGTCACCGGAGGCCACGCCCCCTTTCTCAACCACTGTGCAAAGGGGCCTCCTGGCACACAACATCTAGCGGGGTTGAAGTCCCCTTGGATGCTGAGGATCCTTGGGGGCCAATAACCTCTCCTGTTACCTCCAGTAAGTCCCAAACAGGGGGATTGCTAAGAGGTCGTTGGAGGCCACGCCTCCTATCGCCACCTCCTGGTGCACTACTGGTTGGGGGATAAAGTCCCCTTGGATGCTGAGGGTCTTTGGGGGCCAAGAACCCCTCCTGTTACCTCCAGTAAGTCCTACACAGAGGGATTGATGAGAGCTGGTCAGAGGCCCACCCCTTTTCTCCACCACTCTGCTAATGAGACTACTAGTTAAAAAACCATAGAAATTCACTTCAAAAAACAAAGTTTGCAGGACGTTATAGTTTGGAAATCGAATTTAAAAAACCCTTAGAAATTCACTTAAAATACCAAAGGGCACATGGACGCTATAGTTAGGAAATAGAATTAAAAAAACCTTAGAAATTTACTGAAAAAACCAAAGGTTACAGGGACGTTACAGTTAGGCTCAGATTTCACTCGTACAAAACCATCGAAATTCAGCAGTTATAGTTACCTGAGCTAACTATAACTCACGCCCCCGCAATACACTGCTTATGACCTCACATATTACATCACTCATGACATGTTCAGTAACATCACTGATTATATTTGGTGGTGAAGGGGTCGTCAGTGAGACAGAGGATGAGTTCTGTGCTGTATGCGTAGGAAATGATGTTGAGCATGTGGAATCTGATGATGTCTGTGAGGGGTGTCATGTAGGTGTCAAAGAGGGTGGGGCTGAGAGATAATCCTTGGGGGACACCGCTGGTGATGGTTTTAGGTTTGGATGTGAAGGGAGGCAGGCAGATTCTCTGAGTTTGTCCAGTGAGGAAAGATGAGATCCATTTGAGGGTGTTTCCTTGGATGCCGATGTGGTTGAGTCTGCTGATGAGGGTGTGATGGGATATGGTGTTGAATGCAGCTTAAAGGTCAAGGAGGATCAGAGCTGCTGTTTCACCACGGTCGAGGAGGAATCTGATGTTGGTGGCATCGATTAGGGCTGTTTCAGTGTTGTGGTTTGTGAGGAAGCTGGATTAGGAGGCATTAAGCAGGTTGTTTTCTTCTAGGTATCAGGTGAGCTGGTGGTTGATGGCCTTCTTGAGGACTTTGGTGGGGTACAGAAGCAGTGAAATCGGGCGGTAGTTCTTGAGTTTCCTGAGGTCGGCCGAGGGTTTCTTCAGAAACTGTCTTACCTCCCCGAGTTTCCATCTGTTGGGGAAGGTTGCTGAGGTGATGGAGGCAATGAGGATGTTGGTGAGTTCCGTGCTGATTTCTTGGGTTCCGAGGTTGAAGAAATGGTGAGGGCACAGGTCAGTTGGTGCTCCGGAGTGGATTGAGTACATGAGGAATGTGGTGGTCTGCATGGTGATCGGACTCCATGCGGTGATCAAGGAGATGGATTCCGTGGGTGGGCTGAGGTTGTTGAGATCGACATTGGTGGGTTGGGGGTCAAAGATGTTGTAGATGGTGGCTATCTTGCCATGGAATTACTCTGAGAGGGTGTCGCAGAGTTCTTGTGAGGCGTGGACCGTGTTCTCTATGACTGATGGGTGGAAGAACTCCCTGACTATGTTGAAGAGTTCCTTTGTGCTAATGGCGCTTGTTTCGATGCAGTCTGTGAAGGTGTCTTTTTTAGTATCCTTGATTCGTTGGTGGTACCTGTTGAGGGCTGATTTGAAGGTCATTCGTCAGTGGGATCTTTGGTGGGGCACTATTATTTCTCTAGTCATTTGCAGTTGCGCTTGATGGTTCTGAGTTCTGGAGTGTACCAGCTGGCTCTTCTGTAGGCTCTGCAAGTTTTGGCTGGTTTCATGGAGGCGACTCTGTCGGCGCATTTGATGATCTAGTCGGAGAAGTTCTGGATGGCCTGTTCCAAGTTTCATGAGGTGTCGGGCTGGGAAGTGGGACTCTGTTACTTTGTTCCATTTGCAGTGCAAGGAGCTGGTGGCTTGCTGGTGGTATCCTGTAAGCCTGTGATGGTGAAATGGATGATTGAGTGGTCGGGCCACGTGAGTTCAGAGACGTGGCTGTATTTGATTTTGGTGCTGGATGTGAAGATCGGATCAAGTGAGTGTCCTGCACTGTGTGTGAGGTCGGTGACCAGTTGAGTGAGACCGATGTTGCTCATGTTTTCTAGGAGATTGGTGGAGTTGGTGTCATTGGGGTCGTCGAGGGGGAAGTTGAGGTCGCCGAGTAGTAAGTAGTGTACGAAGTCAATGGCTAGTGAGGCAATGAATTCAGAGATGGCGTTGCAGAATGCTGGTCGTGGCCCAGGGGGTCTGTAGGCAAGGGAGCCTTTGATGGTGGTTTTGGAGTCGGTTCAAAGTTGGAAGTTCAGATGTTCCATGAATGGTGTGGTGTAGTCTTCGACGGTGGTGTATTGGATTGTTTCCTTGTGGATTATGGCAATGCCTCTCCCATGTTTGTTGGTGCGGTCACGATGGATCATCTTATAGCCATTGGGCATTGCGGTGGTGATATCGGGGGCTGAGGAGGTGTTGAGCCAAGTCTCGGTTATGAAGAACAAGTCAGGGTGAGGGTGGTGATGGTGCCACAGAGTTATGTGGCATGTTTGCAGAGGGACCAGGTGTTGAGCAGGATGCACTGGAGCCGTTTCAGGGTGTTCATGGCCTTTTGAGTGGGTGCCACGAGGGTTTCTGTGTGGGCTGTCTGTCCTACATTACAGGTGACGCAGCGGCAGGTGTAGGGTCCTTCCGTAGATCGGGCGAGGTGCTGCAGCAGATGTTGTTGTGGCGTGTGGGGCCAAGGGCCCGGAGCTCTGCAGCAGAAGATCGGAGGATGGTCGAAGGGCCAGGGTTCCTGGCGCTGGATGCGGTCAAGTCGCGGATGGGCACAGACAGGCTTGCCTTTGGTGCGCTGGCAGCACGTAGATCCTGGGAGGGGCACTGGGGAGGCAAGCGGTGGGAAGCAAGTGGCGGGAGGTGAGAAAAACTGTGTCTAGGGTATCTGCCCTGGGGCTTGGAACCTAGGGCAAAGTAGAACGCAGAGGCTCTCTGTCCGACTAGGCTTGCTTCCAAGGCAGAAGCAGCCTAGCAGCAGTCAGCGTGAGGTGAGCGGGTGTCAATTCTGTAAGTACCACGCACCTTGTAACTTGGCTTCCACAGGAGCAGAAGAGCAAATCCCAATTCCCAGACTCCACTGCAAGTCAATTATATAATCCACTCACAGTGAAGGGGGGGGAAGGGGAATGGGACAACAAGAGAGACTGCCACCACTGTGTTCTCCTCACTGGATAGCCAGCTAGGGTTCTCGTGAACACCTGTAAACACAAACACAAGATTACTACCTCTTCACTGACCCCCTCCTAATTACCCAATTCACCTCCCTGGTGCTATTCCTGTTACGTGAATTACGCAGTGGACTAGCTGCTCTCCTTATTCTAGTTTGTAATAGTATGTATGCTCCAATCTCTTTATTTTATTCTTTAGATTCCTTTACTGCTGTTGGTTGTTCTCCTTACTTTAGTTAGTCATTAGAAGCGAGTGACTATTATTATATTAATGTTCTTTTGTCATTTTCTTACAGATGCTTGAAGCGGTTTAACGATGGTAAGTACAAATATATATATTTATATAGATCTTTATGTCTACAAAGCCATAGATGCGTAGATTCAGGGTAGACTGTTCTAGCTGAGTAGCAAATTGTTGACCTCCAGAAACAATTGTTGCCTTAAATCATTAGTTCAAGCAATCTCTTCACTCTGAATTAGTTAGGTTGTTGTCCATAGAATTCACTCTCACTAAATGACGCCCTGACTGGGAGAAGATTATTTGTCACAGTTTGAATAAACCTCTAGACTTACTTGAAGACCTTCTTATCTTCCTTCTTCGAATTGCAAACGAATAGTCATCAAACTGAATCACTCACCAGGCGCTAAGTACTGCTGTTCTCCACAAAAATACCTGGTTATCAGGAATCAAGTCTTTTCTACCAGATACTGAGGACAATTACTTGGAGAATAACTGGCAGAGCAACGTTGAAAGAAAACGCTACTCTCCAGAAGAAATTCGGTTTTAAAGACATGCGCGGAAACCGAAACGCTGCTTCTCTTCAGGAATGAACGGTTGAAGTGCGGTGAGTGCGAAGAGCGCGAGCGCCATAAACACTACTCTTCAAATTTTGGCAGAACACTAGAGCGCTCACTGCCGATGACACAAATGGCAGCCGCCATCTTGGAATTCCGCCGTGGATTACAATGGACCTGCTTTAACATCACTTGACGGAGCCTTTGTGACCTGAATCTGTGTCTCTTGCCTAATAGGTAACTATGCAATTTCTTAATCTTTAGCCCAGAAAATGGATGGAAATGAGCAGATCTTGACCAGAATTGACCAGTCCTGACAGCGGGGCAGAGAATGGCAGACCAGCTGGAGTACCGGCAAGAGAGAGCTAGTTTGGACCTGAGCCAGATGACACTGTGGACAAAGTGTGTATATTTGGCAGACATGTTGGAATGATCGTACCCAGCATAGAAAAAATGTACAAATTGAAAAATACAGCAATCTATATTGGGACAGTAAAAGTCTGATGAGTGGCATTTACTGTCCAGCTATGTCCTAAGACAGAATGTCAGCGCTGATACCAATCGAGCATAAAGACAGCTATGGCAGTTGTAGGAGTCATTGTTCTGGAGGGCAGCTGGCTACCATCTGATTGCCAGGCCTGTCCACCCCTACTGTTGTATAGATTAGGTGTATCTTACAGTAAAGATTAGCAGCTATCTCCTTATCTTTGGGGTTCCTATATGAACATAAGCATATTTTTCTCCTACTCATACTTGGTAATGAATGTCTACTCGTCCCTCCTCTCCATGACCCCGAACCTTCTTGCCGATCATGAGCTGCAGCGGTCCCTCACCACACTCCAGTTGCATATACACACTGTTGGATCTGGCACAATTCTGAGTGCTGCTGATCCTGTTAGACCTGTGTGGTGTTTACACTTGTTTCATTTCCATCAATGTTGGTTTCTATGTGAAGATGCAAAGGATCAGAATGTGGGTGGTTGCTGGGGTGGAATTAAGAATGTTGGAGAAGGCAGTTAACCCTGGCTTTCTTGTGGATGAGGTCTTTGTATCTCACCTTCAGGCACCCGCTGGGTTACGTGCCTAACGAGCATTCCATTGCCACAAAATGTATGTGTATATGTTTTCTTGGTGAACAGTAGCACATTTATGCTTATGTGCCCGGTTTGTTTTTGCAGGCTCTAACTTTTATAGCTCACTTTGTCTTGTTGTTCTAAGTATCAATTTTGAAGCTATCTTTAGTTTGTTGTTCGACAAACTGATACCAAGTAGTTCGCTGGGAGGAGCTGAGAGTTAAACAAAATGTTACAACTCCTCCGTTTTTTCTTTCTTCACCTGGAGACCCTAAGATACCTTGGCAGAGGTGGAAAAAAGTTTTTGCACACTATGCTAGAGTGTGTGGCACTTCACTTAGTGCAGAAAGGAAAACTTACCTGTTCATGCATTGTTTGGGTTCGGAAGGTCAGGAGGTTTTTGAGCATCTTCCTGATCTTCCCGACAGTGATTACGCAAATCTGAATACGAAATTTGTATTAAAAAGATTGATTTGCATTATCTTTCCAAAATTAGTACTGTTCTTGAAAGATATCATTTTGGGAGGAGGATGCAAAAACAGGAGGAATCAGTAGAGCAGTATATCACTGAGCTAAGGAAGTTGGCTTCCACTTCCAATTTTGGAATAGCCTTGGAAGAATGCTTAAGAGATCAATTGATGTTGGGTTGCACCCTTGACAAAGCCAGTGATACTTTATAGCAAAAAGATAACCCTTCATTGCAAGAAGTTCTCAGAATGGTAAAAATGCACGAACATTCAAAGGCTTGTGTTGAGACGATACGTAAAGATGCATCAGTAGTGAAAAATAATCAAGATGAGGTAAAAGTTGTAGACACTAAAACTACTAAGAGTAAAACTAATGCAAGTTCAACTGTCAAAACATATGGTGACAAAAATGTTCAAGGTAAAGGCTATAGGTGTGGGAATGTGGGACACATGGCAAATTTCAAAGAGTGTCCAGGGTGGAAAGCCACTTGTAGCGTCTGTGGAAAAAAGGGTAATTTTTCCAGGTCTGGTAAAGAGGCTCAGAAAGTCAGAGAGGTGGAGGTGTACGAGGAAGTAGTTGAGGAAGTCAATCTTCTCCAAGTTAAGGAACGTGCTAGTGATGGGCCTTTTGAAGAAGTGTTGGTCAATGATGCGTCGGTGCGCATGCTCTTTGATTCTGGAGCTAAAATTACTCTTATTCAAAAAAGTTTTTGAGCAGCATTTGTTGGAGAAGGTGGTTTTATTAAAACCTGATATCAAGCCAAAAGGATGAAAGCAGCGGGACTTGCATGTATATCTGGATCCTAATGAAAATCCCTCAGTATGTTTGAAAGAAGTTCCAACTGTTCGGTTGGTCGGAGGAGGGAGTGAGAAGTGGATTAGAGAGTTTCGCGATGTATTCAAGAAGGAACAAGAATGCCTCACAAACCATGTGCATTGTATTAAACTTAAATCAAATGTCATCCCCAAAGTGGCGAAGGTAAGAGGTGTACCTCTGCTGGTAAAGGTGAGCATGAAAAAAGAATTGGATAAACTCTTAGAGAATGGTGCAATTCAAGAAGTAGAAGCCACAGAGTGGGTCTCTCCGGTAGTTATGGCACAAAAGGCCAATTGGTAGGCTAGGCTTTGCATTGACTTGAGGGAGCTCAACAAAGCGGTGGTGGTTGATCATTATTCACTTTCCAACATAAACGAGATGTTGTGCTCCCTTGGGGGTGCTAAGCATTTTTCTTCGTTGGACTTATCTTCAGCCGACCATCAGATCAAGCTCCATTCTCTATCCCAAGATCGTACGACTTTCATCACACCGTTTGGCATATTTCCATTTTTGAGAATGCTTTTCGGGCTCATCTCTGCAGCCTCTGTTTTTCAGAGAGCAATGGAGAATATTTTGCAAGGGGTTGATGGAGTTGATCTTGAAGAGCATGATGGAAGGTTGAGATCTGTATTAAAAAAAATTATTAGATGCTGGTCTCACACTTAGGTCTAACAAATGCAAGTTTGATGTCGATGAAATAGAATTTTTGGGACATCTAGTGTCTCCATCTGGTATTAGGCCTAAGCCTTCATTAGTTAGCTACATTTGCAATCTTGTCTCTCCCAAAAACAAGGAAGAGCTCATGAAGTTTTTGGAGTTTGGGGGCATCAAGAAGTTCTTGTGCGAAGCTCCGAATCTTGGTAGTTTTGATCCTTTGAAGTTTTCCTATGTCATGATGGATGCCAGCTCGAAAGGCTTAGGAGCTGTCCTGTTACAAAGGGTGGATGGTGTGGATAAGACCATATTGTTTATCTCTAGACCATGAAGAGGCGCTGAGTGTAACTATTCAGTTGTGGATAAGGAGGCTCTGGGAGTTTTCTGGGCCGTACGCAAGTTAAAGAAATTTTTGTGGGGGAAGAAGTTTGAAGTGATGACTGATCACAAACCATTAAAAGAGGTTTTTACCAAGAAGGGTATCGATCTTGTTTTAAATCGCATAAGAAAATGGGCTGTGGCGTTGCAAGAATTTGAGTTTGGAGTCTCTTATTTTCCTGGCTCTAATAACATTTTGGTGGATTGCCTTTCCAGCTTGAGTGGCATAGAGGCTGAGGTGTTTGAGGAAAATGACTGGTTTAGAGGAAAAGAATTTGAGGAAGAAGTCAATGTTTGTGTAATCAGTGAAGGTTTGATTCTGGAAAAAGAATGGAGTGACTGTTTAACCAATGATCGGTGGTTACAAGAGGTTATGAAGAATGTTCAAGGAAGATGGATTGAGAGGAAAGATTGTGAGGAAGAAATTAACTGATTTTGACTAGTCAGGGAGGAGCTGTCTGTTGTTGATGATCTTCTTATGAGAGGAGGTAAATTGATTCCACCTTGTAGCCTCAGAGACAAAGTGGTGAACAGTGCTCATGTCAGTCACATGGGCATTGCCAAAACTAAAGAGAGAGTTAGGGAGGCCATTTGGTGGCCTGGTATGGACTTGCAAATTGAAAGGAATGCTCATGCAGTGATAGGGTTTTGAAGTGCAGGACACAACCCATGGTGATAAGAGAGCAACAATACACACACACAGTAAGTAAGGGGTAGGAGGAGAAGCCCCCCTCCGACCTCCTAAAATACAACTTTGGGAGGGGGATGTCCAGTCTATTGTAGATTTCCTAGACTGGCTCAACAACCGGAATCCCCTCCTGCACTTTACATCGACTATAACAACGGAGTGCTTGCCTTTTCTGGATTTGGAGATTTTCCCAGGGGAGGGCAAACTACAAACACGAGTGTTCCATAAACCAACAGACAGGAACAGCCTCCTGCTGTTTGAAAGCTTCCACCCCAAATCACTAAGGGACAACCTCCCGGTGGGACAATTCCTACGCCTCTGCAGAAATTGCTCCAACACAGGGGACTTCAGGGTAGAAGCTGACGCTCAAGCGGGGAAACTACTGAATAGGAAATACCCGCGAAAAACAATCAAACGGGCACAGAAGAGGGCACTTAACTGTAACCGTGAGGCCCTTCTGGAGACAGTGGAAAAACCTCCCACGAACAAGGCTATCTGTGTGACCACCTTTAACACCACATCCAACAGCATCAAACAGATTATATTACGAAACTGGAGGATCCTGAACTCCAATGGTCTCCACCTGGAGAAATCCCTTTTCTCCTTCAAAAGAAGTCAAAATATAAGGGATCTACTGGTACACACCAGACCTAGACCGTCCTCATCAAAACCAAACATACGGGAACACCAGGAGCACTTGTGGGAACTTCCCCCGGTAACCGGACATACAAGGTGTGGGGCATGTGATGTTTGCCATCTAACCGCCAACACGCAAAGCATTGACATTGGATTGACTCACCCATGGGAACAACGCAGGCATACCAATTGTAATTCCAACAATGTCATTTATATGATTAGATGTCCGTGCCACCTGATCTATATTGGGATGACAACACGTAGAGTCAAAGTAAGAATCAAGGAACACAGATCCACAATCAGGTGCCAAAGAACAACAACACGCCTGACCACACACTACAAGGTAAATAAACATTCGGTCAACGATTTGTTCTGGACAGTTCTGGACAAACCTAAAATCGTCCCAACTGCCCATAATACTGCGAATGCCCTGTTCTTAAGGGAACAGAAATGGATCTACAGAGTTTGCAGCCATATCTCTGGTTTGAACGATGATATCCCCTGGAATGCACTTAACAATCTATAAAATCACCCAGGGGGTGGGCACATAACGTTTAATAAAGACAGAGCATGTACCGTGAGGGGTTTGATTATATCTTGAGCACCCAGTTAGCTATCTGGGTCCCATACTCGCACTGGGCCAACTCTCCCTTCCCCCCACCGTGAAAATCTTCGGGCATTTCCCCTTCTGGGTATTATTATTATTTCTTGTGAACTATATTCCTGACCCTTTTGGGGGCTTATTAGATAGATTATCTGCAACAGCACCCTCGCGCAGTCTTTAGTTTTGGCAATCATTGCTGTCTTTTTCTAAGGGTCAAGGATATAGACAGTCTTCACAGACAGGGCTAATTCTGACCCCTAGATGTTTTGCGCTATCTTCCACGGCAGCGCTGGAAAAAGGAAACCGCACCCACCTACTAACAACATACTCCAAGATGGAGGAGCTTGTTGGCGTTCTAGTCTTCCTAGAGACTACCAGCACTCGTTCCTCCATGCGCACCACGTGTGTGATGATTCGGATGGACAGAGAGACGGTGATATTCGGACCGCGCTGCACAGCTCTCAGTAGCTACGCGGCGCCGGGAGGGACGAGTTGTCAGAGACGAGCTCACCTTGACGAAGTGAGTAGGGGGTACTGGGGTGATTCAAGTAAGGACCGGGCGAGCCTGGTGTTGGCCTGCTCAAGCCCCGAACATATTCTTGGGGCTTTTTCAAACACAACAATCGATCAGGGCTACAAATCAATCGGGCACGCTCACGATTCAATAATCATGGATTTGGGCCAGATACTAGGGGCCTAACACAACATCTCCTGACGAGCCCTGACATCGTGAATTTAATTACCTAATCTACATCTTTTTATCTCTACTAATGCAGAGTGTGACCACAGGGAGCCGTCCTCACTCCCCCGCCAGTTCAAGCTTGATTATCAATGAAACTCGGTAAGAGATTCCGACAGCATGGTTGTGATGATTTACAGAGGAATGATGACCCTGGGTTCTTTTAATTAACAGAGCGACATAACTACGCTCATACGGGACGACTGGTCCCTTATACCGGTGGTGCCTACACTTAATTTTAGCACTCACCGGGTCGCACTACTAGTTAAGAGGGACGAGACCACCTTTTCACACTTTTTCTTATATGGTTTTTATTATATTCACTACAAAGAGCACTGTATTTGGTGTGTTTACGTGTGTAACTTTCTCATTGCTTACAGGAATTTCACTGGGAGTAAGTTGCTCAACCCATTTGACCTGAGCATTCACTCAGACTGTGACTTCGCTCTACTCCACAAGGTAGGAGGTAGGGAGAGTGTTGAAGGGATCTATTTTCATAGTCCTGATGAAAGCCGGGGACAACGCAAAAACCGGCTGAAACATGTCGACAGTTTGCAGACTGGAGGGGTAGTGGGTTCATCATAGCCCATCATAGCACCATCCACTGTTTATTCAAAAACCTTTTTAATCTGAACAGGGAGTCCATCAATAAAGGGTAGTTTTGGAGATCCCTGAGTCAATTTTAACATTATATTTTCTCTGCACCTTTTTCTCATCTTGATCCCGCCTAGTTTTTCTTTATGTTTGTTGTGTCTCCCCCTCCCTATTGCTCCACCTCTGTCGTTGGCTTGCTCGGAGGTGTGTTAGCAGCCCTATGATGAAGCATGCCACAGATTTCGGTGGGTGAGGGCAGTTTTAACAACATGTGTGTCTTGTCAACTTACCTCTATATAACAGCGACTTACTTAGTATAGCCCCATTTCTATGTGTGTGTAGAGATAAGAGAGCAAGCCAGTGGTCACTGGTCTGACATTGCGATTGACATCTTAGGACCCGTTAAGTTGAAGTCACAGGACAGGTATGTACTAGTATGTCTGGATTTGTTTTCCTGATGGCCAGAGATTAAAGATTGTCAACTCAGTTGAATCTAGTGTGGTCATTGAATTTCTGGAGGAACTCTTTGAACGAGAGGGGTGTCCATCTTCTATTTTGTCTGATAATGGTGTGTAGTTTACTTCCAGAGTGGTGGAAAGCTTTCTCAAAGAAAGGGGAATCATACATAAGAAAGCTGCTCTGTACCATACTGAAAGCAATAGTGTTGTTGAAAGGTTTGTGAAGGTGCTGAAGGAAACATTACAACAGGCTGTGGTGTCTGGTAACAACTGGGAGGGAGCTATGAAGTCTAAAGTGTGTGAGTATAGATTTACTCCACATTCTTCAACTGGGGTTGCTCCATTTCGGTTATCTAAAGGCAGAATTCCTACCACTAAACTAACTCCCTTGTGGGTTACTGTTAAAAGAAGTGGTGTGGATGATGGTGTAGACAGCACTGAAGGTGGAGAGAAAGAGAAAAGAAGAAGATGAAAAAAAGGAAAATATGGTATGATGGGAGAAAGGCTGTGAAAAGAACTGTGGTGAGTGTAGGAGATTGGGTCAGGATCAAGTCTCCACGGAAAGACAGTAAAAAGTCAAAATTTAGTCAACCGGTTACGATTCGTAAGGTGTTTAAGAATGCTGTCAAAACACATGACCACAAAATATGGAATCTTAATAGAGTGGCGAAGTGCCAAACGAGTGGTGTTGGTCACCCCGAAACGGAATCTGTGCAGGAGGAAGTTGGTAGACCTTCTCATGAGCAAAAGGTTCCTTTTCGATTACAAGACTATGTTTGTTGAAGCTAAATGTTGCTGTGTGGGTTTCACTTAATGTATTTGGTTTATAAAAGGGGGAGGTGATGTGGTGTTTACACTTCTTTCATTTCCATCAATGTTGGTTTCTATGTGATGATGCAAAGGATCAGAATGTGGGTGGTTACTCAGGTGGAAATTAAGAATGTTGGAAAAGGCAGATAAGCCTGGCTTTCTTGTTGATGAGGCCTTTGTATCTGCAGCTCTTAATAAACATCACTTTTTTATGACCTGGAAGCGCCAGGTTTTCATTTGAGATAGAAGGCCCCTTCACAACCTGCTATTCCCACCAAGGTGTTAGAAAGTCCTCCCGGTCCATTTCTTCCCCTGCAATGCACTGATTTTCTGGTTCTAGAGGTCCTTCTTTGAGCTGTTGAAATTCCTGTGCCTTCCCTTCCCCGCAGAGTGAGTGATGGTGGTAGGAACTCGAGCGGAACATTCAAGCGATTATGGCTACTGGACATGCATGATGCCTGGTGGAGCTCCAGGCAACATCACAGAGTGTGCATGTCTGACCGACATGTTCGAACAGTGGTAACTGCTCTTCATAAAATGCAGATACTGAAAATTACCACAATACATAGCGCAACTGCAAATGTTTGATGAGATTCTTTCACAGATTGTCAGTGCTCGTGCAAACTGACTAGAAGGAAGTGGGAGTGGAACATGGCAGTTGCCAGAGCCCAAGCTGCTAGCTGCCATTAGTTCGCCAGCCGTGCCAATAGTGCACAGTTAAGCAGCCATGTTCAAATGGTTGCTGGTGCAATAGCCCAGCGTCAGCAGCAAGGAACAACACTTCCGGCGGACCTAAGGAGAGACTATTGGGCGCTCTGAATGAGGGAGAGACTCTTAGCAGGGAGAAGCAAGCATTCACAAAAGTGAGCTGCCGCGATCTCTGTGTTGGTGTCAGGTCAGACTCGGCAGACCACCACTGCAGAGGAGCACCGTAATAGACTAGGGAACCTTCAATCAGGCCCTCAGTTGTTTTTGCACCTCAAATGCACATAGAGGTTTGCTTAAAAAAAATGTGTTAAGTGTGCAAATGAAAAGGAAATGTTCACCAAACAGCCCCATAATGCATAGAGGTAAAAAGAAATGATCTCTTCTGGTGGAGGAAAATATAAAAAATAGAACGTGCGAATGCACATTTTTGGGAAACGTACTCCTACGATCAAGAAGTGCTCATGAAGAACTACGACTTTCGTAGATTTATATGGCTTACTTATATTTCCGTGAATAGTTATGGGAAATTTTGTCACTCCCCAAAATGTTGTGCATTCATACTCAAATCTTCTGAGTAAATCTATAACGAAGTTTCTGATTTATTTCACACGTGCGTGAATCGCCCTCAAATGCTGTTTGTCTTATGCCTTAAATTATAACAGATAATTACGACGGAGTTAAATTTCAAGAGTCAGACATTCTGATTACATCCATAACTGGCCCGTCAAGAGATAATCTCAGTTCTGTAAATCGAATGCATTCCTGGAATGCTACAGACTTGTAGCATCAGAATGGGGTAACCACATAATTATATTCTGAAATCAGGACCGCCGTAAAACTGTTTATTCCTATTGGCAAGGTTCTTGGAAGTGAGTTAGACTTTTCAGTCAAATCCCAAGCAATATTAAATTAAACCCCAAAGAGTGGATTATGTACGTCTTTCAAGGAATTTGTGTGAAATTTAAGACATAACTAAAGCCAAAGTAAATTTGTAAACCGCTCGGGTGTTTAGAGAGAACAGGCAGGCCGCAGTTGATAAGTAATGTTGGCTGATCTAGTATACTGTTAACACAGCAGTTTGCCCATGTCTGACTGTGATAGGTAACCACAAAAGGGCGTGGAACAATTTTTGAGTCTCAGATGACCGGGCCTGCACATCCAATTATGCGGCTGTATTATACGTCCTGAGTCAAGACTACCTAGACCATTTGGGATGCCAACGGCTTTGAGGGCTGCAGGTGTTTTCTATACTTTGACTGAACTTCACATGATTCTGCTTAGTGTCTCGCCTTGTCACTGTTTCCCAAGACACCATACTTCAGTAGAACTCCGTGCCGGCCTGCACTGTGGCACCACGGGCTACCATACACATACTCTCTCCATGTTTCCTCTCGGCTGCTGCAGGGCGGCAGACCTCACATCTCAGGAACACTATCTACAAAATGTGGATTTATTTACTATTACTGTTATTTAATAGTGATACTGTAAACTGGCAACTGGAATTACCATTGACCGAGGGGGGGGTCCATAATTCCATACTGCAAAATTATCCCGGGTTTAAAATTAATCTCCTGTGACTTGGAGAATAACCAGGGAAATCCGTTTACCGCGGCGATTCCCATCAGTAATTCTTCACTACATGTCCTTTTTCCCAGGGATCACACTGCTTAGATGAAACGATGAGGCTTACCAGTAAGTAACCAGGGCATTACCTCTTTCTCCTTCTTCCTCACCATAGTCATAGCAGAAGCAGCTGATACCAAGGCTTAATGACCAGTAGTAGCTTGGGGAGTTAGATTGAGGTGGGTGAGCTTCAGATTTTCCAACGATCAGGCTGGTATATAATGTTAAAACACATTGTTCAACAAGCAGGGAGGATGATAGGGGCCTAAGGGGCAGTGGAAATGGAGAGGAATGCGGATTGGTAGGAGTGCTAAGAGGAAAAACACAATATTTTGTAAAATAACCAACATTTTTTAGGACTTTCAAAACAGAGAGGGAGAGAGTGTGTGTGCGTTTTTCTCTGTGTGTATGCAAAAATTACTGGTGAAATCTAACAGACATCTCACCATACCTGACTGAAAGCACCTGTACCCGACTATTTACCAAAAAATACATTTATTAGGGAGGTGTAACACCCCAAACACCCCCCTGAAGCTACGCCCCTGTTCATGACATTAAAATCACTTCTCACGACCACTGTGAAATGTTAAAGCCAAACAAAACTACAGATTTTTAATCATTATTAAACAGTACTTAAATCTACATGACATTTGTTAATTCACATGTTAAAT
Organism: Calotriton arnoldi; assembly: GCA_963921515.1. Lineage (NCBI taxonomy): Eukaryota > Metazoa > Chordata > Amphibia > Caudata > Salamandridae > Calotriton > Calotriton arnoldi. Next base: position 529,006 of record CAWUFW010003543.1, read on the forward strand.
GCCAATACTTGCATTTAGGACAGAAGAAGCAAAGCGAGTAAATGTATTGCCCCCCAATTCCAGCCTACAGTGGTTCATAAATGTGTGGGGTGATGACTAAGTGGCTGCATTTCAAAATTCCTCTACTGATACACCCTTAAAGTCTGCCTAAGAGGGAAAAATACTTCTCATTGACTTACCTTAAACCCGGTTAACTTACTCTCTGCCCTGAGCTTCATTCGCCTGCAAGATTGCTTGTTTAAGCCATCTGCTCAAAGTAGAGCGTGATGGCTTCAGACCAATTCTGAGTAGGCCAAATGTTACAAATAATCTATTCACCCTCCGGAAAACCACTGTTCTTTCTAGTTGGATCCACACAGACCTTTTCACGGCTAATAGATGTAACAATGACTCTTTCTCTGACTGAGGATTTTGGAAAAAGACTGGCAGAACCACTTCCCTAGATCGAAGGAAAAAAGAAGGAATTTTAGGCACTTCAGGGTTGAGTTTTAACACAATTCTGTCTGGAAAAAACCTTTAAAAAGGGCTCGGACCTCAAAAGACCCAAATGCCCCCATTGTCCAAGCAGAGGAAATGACCACAAACAAGACAGCTTTAAGACATCCTCCAGAGGCTCAAATTACGCAAATTGGAAAGCCTTTAGTACCAATGGTAGAACCCATTGTGGACAAGGACACAAAAGCATTGGCCTCATCAGAAATAAACTCATTAGCCTTTTCTTTCTTTCTTTTTCGAGTTTTATGTAGCGCGAACTAGACCCGAGACATCGGGTATCAGAGCGCTTTACATGAGCACCAGTTTTGTTACAGATGAACACATTCATGTATTTTTTGTTAGGCACGGGGAGATTAAGTGATTTGCCCAGAATCACAGGATGTTGAGCGTCGTTGCCGAGACTCGAACCCAGTTCCCCAAGTCCGAGGTCGAGCGCTCTAGCCGTAAGGCTACATCCTCTCCCCATACCAGCAGCTCCAGATGATCTAATTGAGGACTCTTGAAGGCCCTCAACGCTGCCTACTGAGGGGCGAAGAGTCGAAGCGGCAAGCTCCAATCTGAAACCATAGGATAAAAAAATCCAAGGCTTTGATAAGATCTGTAGACACCGACTCATAGCCCCTATCGCCGCACCATTTGACAATGATCATCCAATGCCTGGGGTGGACCTTGAGGGTAGCAGTCTGTCTGGAGTTCTGAATCGATATATACTCCATCAGAAGAACACCCTTTAGCTAAGAGATTTACTGTCTCAAGAGCCAGGCCTAAAGGTGCATTCGCTGTTAAATCATGAGAGGAAGGGGAGACACCCATAAAGGCAGAGATGTAAGAGAATCACCCAAGGTTGTTGAACTGCCAACTCTAACAATAGGGGGTACAAAGGGTGTCTGCCAACCTGGCATTACTAGAAGGACTAAAGCCCTGTCCTCTTTGATCTTTTGGAGCACCCTGTGTATCATAGGAATGGGAGGGAATGTATAGAGCGGCTTTGCTGGCCATTTTCCATGCCTACAGACAGAGAATAATTGTGCAGAAGTGTGGAAGTATAGCATTCTCCTTGCTGGCAAAAAGGTCTATCTTCGGACACCAAAACGTCTTCTTCAACTGGTGGAACATCTTCATCATCAAAGATAAGGAACTAATTAGAGGCTTAGGTTGTTCACTGCCCAGTTCTCCAACCCCTGAAGAAACACTGCCTTCAGTGAACTCAGATTGTGCTCTGTCCAGAAGTAAATATCCTGTGTCAATAAGTAGAGGGATTGTACTCTGCAACGTCCCTGATGGTTTGCGGACCCCATCACCACTCTGTTGTCTGTCCTTATTTGGACATGATAGCCTAGTAATTGTGGAAAAAATGTAATCAGAGTCAGATAGGCTGCCCTGTGTTCTCTGAAGTTCGAAGAACAGGAAGCCTGGAGGCTTGTCAGTTTCCTCAGAATCCTCCAAGAGTCTAATGTGGCACCCCACCCCAGCTTGCTGGGATCTGTGGTCACTTCTCTTGAGAGGGTTACATTGAAGGGCAGACCCTTGGAAAAGTTGTTTTCCATCAATCACCAGACCAAGGATCTCTGAACATGCTCTGACACTAGTACTCCCTGATCGTGCTCCTGTGATGTTAGTAACCAATGGTATAACAGAAGACTGATCAATGGTTATATATTGAAATGTGCCGAGAGGAGAACACTGATTGAGGAAGCCATCAACCCTTGCAGTCTCAGGCATTCTCTCACTGGAGGAGTTCTCTCTGTTTTGAAGTGTGTGCCTATGAAGTGCACGTCATGGAATTAGGCACAACTTCTAGTGGTTCAACAGAAGTCCATGATCTTGGAGGATCTTGCCCACTTCTTGTACATGGAGGTTTGCCTTGGGAAAATAAGAATCAGAAATGAGCCAGTCATCCAGATAAGGAAAAACTTGAATTTCCCTCTTATGAATGGCATCCACTTAAGGGGCTAGCACCTTAGTAAATACCCTTGTTGAACAGAAAAGACCAAATTGGATTAACTGGAAACGTTGTTTGTTTACACAGAACCAGAGAAACCAGGTAAGCATCTAAAAGATCTTGCGATGCAGGTACATCCACCTGGTTCAAGAACAAAAGACTATCTTTAAGGGTAACCATTTTAAATCTTATATGGGGAATGAACAAGTTCATATTCTTGAGGTCCAGCACTGGCTCGAACTTCCCTGAGGACCTTTTGACCAATAAAAGGATAGAATAGACTTCTCTATTTCTTTGGTGAGGCAGTACTGGAATTATTGCCTTTTTCAAAAGCAGGTTATGAATGCCTTCCAACAGTGCTTGTATTTTTATGTGATTTATTAGCAGAGGAGTAGCCTGAAAACACTCTGCAAAGGGGAGTCAAAGACAATTTAGTACCCTTCTTCTACTATTCTCAAGATACACTGGTCCAAAATTGATTCTCTCCAAACCTCCGCAAAGTGTGTGATGCGACCTCCTACAGGGAGATCTTTCCGGTAAGCACTGTCAGCACTTCGCAGGTGGCTGAGCTCCCCTGTTGGATTGCTGAGACCGGGACTTGTCTGAAGAAGAGACCACTGGCCACGCCACGCCTCAAAAAGGCTGATTAAGCTTTTCTCTTGAATGATGAATTAAAGGCTCTTTCGTTTTCAAAAAATCTACACCTTGGTGCTCTTGTTGGAGCTAGAAGCTTTCTATCCTTTACAGATTTTTTAATCATCTTTTCCAGAGGCGTACCAAACAAGTTTCTTCCAGAAAACGGGAGCTTCATTAGTATGGGACTTTCGTGAAGTGTCTGACTTCCAGGATCTTAACCACAGTTGCCTTCTTACTTGAACAGAAGTATCTGCTGTCTGTGGTGCAGCATCATAATAAGCGTCTGAAAGCAACCTTAACTTCTGCTCCACTAAAGAGAACTAGAGCTGGTGTCATTTTTGTCCCTTGCTCCATCAATTCTGATTTGAAAATCCTTTATGAGGGACTGTATTGCATAAGACGAATAGGTGGCATTCTCGATTACAAAACTTGAAGTGTTTGTCTACCTTTTTGTCCACCAGGTCTGAAGGAGCCTCACCTTCAGTAACAATTGTTCCTTGGAAGGTTAAGCCCACCATCATGGAATCCCCTTTCACCGCCACTAGGTATTCGGTTACAAAATTTAGAATTCTATACCTCTTTGTCAGATAGCTGGGAAATGAATGTTTATCTACCTCCCTCAATTCACTTTTCACAAACTTCTTTTTAATAGAAGAATGTACAGGGAGTGATTTTGGCTCCTTTTCCTGATATTAACAAAATAAATCATTGCTTTCTTCAGTGATGGAACTTTCTGGGAAAGGAAGATTTTCTCTGATATACTGTAGGACTTCAATTCTTGATCCTGAACTTGCCTCCCTTTGACATCTTCCTCCTCCCCCTCATTATCCTCATTCACAGGGGAGTCTAAACATGGGTTCTTTGGTGAGGCAGGATTCTCTCTTTCTTTAAAGGCATCTGCCACTGCAGCCTGAATAATTTGCTGAATGACTACCAATAATGGTGCTTCAACATGATCAGTCTGTTCCTTCTTAAGATTGTGGATCTTTTCCTTTACTTTCCCAGAGCCCTTCATACTAGCTGTCTAGGCAAAGGCAGGGAAGAAACTTGGTACTTTTCGGTTCTTTATATTACCAATGCAAAGCGCACTGGCATGAAAAAACGTGTTCAAGTTGATGCCTAGCAACTACAAAACCAGTTGGGAATGCGCGTGCACTCCCAGTATGCCAGTCAGAGTGAGCAGACACTCTGTAATCACATACCTTACTTTTTAGCATTATCTCGCTCTCATATATGACCCATTATAGCAGGACCTTAGTCCTTGATACCTCTGAGCCTGCTATTGCAAGGCTTCATGTGTTTACTTAAAAAACAACAAGCCAGCTATTACAATACATATTCCGCTTTACTGCAAGTCTACTGCAACGGAACTTTCTCTGTTGATGTGAGTCTGCTATAGCAAGACTTCACTAGCATTTATATAATAAAACTTAACTAAACATTTGCTTGAAGGCCTACAGCATAGAAAACTAAAAAACAGGAGGAGGAGTTTGTTGACGTCCTTTTTATGTTAACTAGGAAGAAGAGGGGATCATCCATCTTCAAGGGATGGGAGAGCTCGAACACAAATAATTGTTTGTTAGGAAGGTTTTGTCCATGGGAACTAACACTCATTCTATTATGACAGTTGCAAGGAAGACGGACAAGGAGGTAATGCTGCTACCTTACCTTGTGTAATGGATGATGCCCACCCTCATTGACAGGTAGCAGACAGGACAAACTTATAATTTTAGCTTCTGCCAAGTCACCGAGGGACTACTGTATGTAAATGTGTGCCCTTGCAGGCTTTGTTCTTTACGTAAAAAGTTCCCTGCATTTTATGCTATGTTTTATGGTGATGGAGGGCCTTTAGGAGGCTTTCAGACACAAGTTTGTCAATGAGTTCAGAAAGGCTGCTTTTTCTTTCTGTCATTCCTGTAAAGCCATGCACATGGCTAGTGCTGGACCAAGCTCATTACTTCTCTAAGGTCTGTATTGGGATTGTATATGCATGCATGCTTCCTTAGGTATTGATACAAAGCAAACCTATCTCGATAGGAGTGAAGGTCAGTAGAATTAGGGAATGGTCCATCTTTAAGATAGAGAGACAATTCAACATTGTGGGGTCCATTCAAAAAGGTAAACTTACACATGAGTAAATCTACACATGCAAGTTTATTCTTGCACTGTTTAATAACTTTACTACTTTAGGATATGCAACATTTACAAGTGTAAAGTTACTTAAAAGTGTAGACTAACATGGCTCCACCACCTCAAACAGACAGTGGAGCCACATTTATTAGTGTGAACTTACTACATCCACTAGAGCAGTAGTACATCCAGCACTACTTATGGGCAACCATTTCTTTACTAAAGTCTTTCCTAGAAATACTAGGTACTGTGGAGCTGCAAAGGTGCCATAAATTAATAGCAAACTGATGCTGCAACACCTCCCACAGAAAATAATAATGAGGGTAGGGACATAAAATAGAAAATGTGTTAAATAAATTATATAAAATAGTTCAAAACATAAATAATTGTCATTTAATTTTAAAAATGCAGATAATTTTTGGGAATTGAAAAATAAATTTAACATTACCTTATTAAATATATAATTAAATTACGTTTAATTACTTCTCTACAACACTTTTAAAATCTATTAATGCCTATTTTGTTTTAACTTTAGATGGGATTTTTTGGTTAATAAATCTTTGAAATTATGATAATTTAATAACATATATTTAAATGAATTAAATATTTAATTCGAAATTAAGTTACTGGTTTGTCAGCATTTTTTAAATTTTGTTCTACATTTATCAAAATATAAAATAAATTATATATAATAATGTTTACCACAAAAATATAAAAATATTTTTTCTAATTTTTTTCAGGTGTATTAAACTTTTTGAACTTTCCCTGTACTTTACGATAGGGAGATGTCCATACTGTGGTGGAGAACTTCCTATGGTAAAGCCTAGGGAAAAGTTAAAAAAGCTTATTAAACTAATATGAATGTAGATTCTTTTTTATAGGTATTTTAAATGTAGAACAAAATAAAGAATGTTACAAAATTAATGCCATAATTTAATTATTTTGAATATATTAATTTAAATTAACATTATTTTCCAAAGTTTAAATTTAAAAAGAATTTCCCTAAAGTACAAAACGTTTTTTTATCATGTGTTAATAATTATTCAGAATTATGTATAGAATTAATCAAAAGTAAATATACCATATTCTAATAAATGTTATGGTACATTATTTTTAAATTTTTTAATAGTTATTAAATACATTAAAAGAAAACAAAAACAAAAAATTTTTTGTCATTTTTTAAACATGAAATTTTATGTATTTATATTTTTTACTATTTTAAATAAGTAACTACGGGCCATTTTTCAACCACTGCCCCTGATCCCTCCCTCATTTACTACTAAGGGGTCGATTACGATGTCATCCGGAAACTCTTCCGACCGAATCGGATTCGGAATGGTTTCTGACCGAATCGGGCTCTGCAAGTCCGACCGAACGATTACGACGCTTCTGGACATCGTTCGGTTGGACTCGCATTGACTTCAATGGGAGCCTGTGTTCCGAACGAAAACACAGGCTCCCATTGACAAAAGGGGTGGTTGGGGAAAACCTTGCACTGTGTTGCGGGCACCCCATGGTGCCTGCCACACTGTGCATGCATGGGAAGGGGGACCCATGGGTACCCCCATGGGCCTGATTCAGAGGGCCCTGGGTGAAGGGGGGCCTGCTACGGGCCCCCAAAGTCAGATTCCGACAGCAGATCCATGTCGGAACAACCGATTTGGAAAGGCTGTTCAAATCTGACATCCTAATCGCTCGGTTGGAAACGCAGTCTGTAGACCAGTACGATTCGGTTCCGACCGACTCGGTTACTCCCAATGCCATTCGGAACCGAGTCGGACAGTCCGAATGCTTTCCAGCCATCGTAACCGCTTGTTGGGAAAAGTGTCCGAGCCGGTCAGAAAGGCAGGTTCCAAATCGGATTCGGACAAATTGAATGCCGTGTGGAGCCTTTCCGAACGACATTGTAATCGACCCCTAAGTAGTAAATTTACATGTGAGACAATTTTCCCATAGAAACGATAGGAGAGGTAGGTTTGTGAGCAGTACCATTGTTGTACTACTAAACATACTACTATTTGTAATACTTTAGCAGTACTATTGTTGTACTACTAAACATATTACAAAAGCAGTTTGTGAATGGGCCCCTGTGTATCTAGAGTGGAGATCTGGGATAGGCCCACGTGGGTGAGAATTTTGGGCCCTTTATCAGGTGGTTCGATGCTCCTGGATGAGATGTGTAGTCAGATCTTTGCAGAGTAGTGTGTGGCTGTTCCAGACTCTGGTGTGTAGCTCAAGAAGACTTGCACATGAGTGCCTGGAATAGAAGAAGAACATATGTAACATAACCCTACATTGTAGTATGACAAGCATTGGCGGTTCCCTTTCATGATCTTCAAGTTTTGTCATTTAACACACTTTGACATCGGTGTCTTACATGCTTTTTGTTTGATTGAAAGTCAACACCTTGAGCTGGCAGATGAACTGGAAGCAAAATGATTTTTGTAATATCGTAATCACCTTGTAAGGGTGACTAGGTGATCGCTCAAATCAGCCCTATTTTTAGGTTTGGCAATAGTCATGATCTTTTCATTTTTCTAAAATTATCGTTCCATTTTCCCCCTTCTGCCAGCAGTGCTGTTGTAGAGTCTGTCTTCCCTCAGGTGATTAGGCGCTGTTGGGACTGCTAGAGATTTTACCAAGAAGTAACATGCGTGTGTGACATTGAGTCATCCCTGGACAATGGCAAAGTGGTGAGAAGCCAAGGGTTGAGGGAGAGGCGAAAGTCATCTTAATTGTCACACACAGTAACAAGAGTCATCCTGGGACCCCTCCTAGCCTTATCCACATACTGCACCTCCTCCCCAGTCAGTTGTGAGCTCCCAAGTTTCCCGATTCCAGGCGGCAGCTGTTGAACCAGACCAGATTTTCTCACTGCATGTAGGAATTGCAGCCCTGTCCATCCTACTTTGAGTTCAGGACTACAAGTATCAGAATGCAAAGAAAACCCTGGAATGGATAAGTTTCTCACACATGGAATCAGAAAGCATGAGAGCTCTGTGAAGTGCAAATTAACATCATGCTTGAGGTAAAGCTCTAACCCATACAGCTAACCGTGGCAAGGGAGAAAATTGCACGGTTTCTTATACCTACAGGTCCCTGCAGAGAACACTTCCCTATGCAGGTCTCTTCTCATGGTGACCTACAGAGCCATGTCTTTAGAAGTCTACAATGTGTAGAGTTTGGTCAGTATAGATACAGAGTTTACTGAATGAATGAACAAGCAATTGCAAAGCCAATAGGTCTTTGTAAGGGGGGGGCTCCTATTCGGGGTTTCACGGTCAGTAAGGAGGCCAGATAGGGGTATTGTACAGCGAGATGTTTTATTTGATAATCACAAGTATGGTAAAGTCCTCTGGTAGGGCTGGTGCCTTGTTTTGTTCTCTCTCCGGCTTCCCCCCTTGGTGCCTCTGGGTTCGTAACCGTTGTCCTGGCGTTGCAGCAGGTCCGCGATCTCGCCACCGGTAGACGTCCAGGCCCAGGAAAATAAAGACAAGAACACCACGTCAGGGGGATAACGGGACGCTATCAACACAGGGGAGCGGGGAGTGAAGGAGGAGTCACCTGTGACCACCGACACCGTGAAGTTTCAACCGTGACCACCCTCGCTTTCACCGCCCTCCCTACCCGTGCCCTGGAACCCCTGTAGTCTTGCCCGTACCTTTGTAAGCCACCCTCCTCCTGGAGGGTGGCTGGGCGGAACACGGTACCGTTGGCCTCCTGGCTTGACGTCTTCCGCGGTGTCCGCTACTCCGGTCTCTGCTTCTCTCCGTCCGTCCGGTTCCTTCGGATTCCTCGCTTCCGGCTCTCCTCTCGCCCGGGATTTTCCTTCTGCATACGTGCGGGGGCCGACTCCTCTTGTTCCGTCCGATCGGTCTCCGGATTGGACGGCCGAGTACAGCGTCAATGGCCACGCCTCCGAGGTTCCTTCCGAGGCGCTCTCGTTAAAGGGCTCCAGACCCGCCTGTATAGAAGGCAACAGCACAGCGTTAACCCCTTCCTCTGGCTGGTCCGGACTCCCGATATCCTCGACCTCCTGACACATGCCCCCCCTTAAGAGTCCCCGATCGGGGGACCGTGGAAAACGCGACAGGTAGTCGGCATTGCCCTGCTCACTACCCTTACGATGGAGTACCTGGAAACGGTACGGTTGTAGTGCCAGGAACCACCGAAGGACCCGTTCGTTGGAGCCCTTATTCCTCTGTAACCAGGTGAGCGGAGCATGGTCTGTGTACAACAGAAAGGAACGCCCTTCTAGGTAGTATTTTAGCTTCTCTATACTCCACCTGATGGCCAAGCACTCCTTCTCAATTACGGGATACGCCTTTTCTCTGGGGAAGAGTTTCCTGCTGATATACAACACAGGTCTTTCTAGCCCCTCCTCGTCTAACTGTGAGAGAACAGCCCCTATCCCCATCCCCGAGGCATCTGTCTGAAGGATGAAAGTTTTCTGAAAGTCAGGTGTCAGCAGAAAAGGGGAGGTGGTTAACGTGTTTTTCAGTGACTGGAAAGCCAAGAGCTCTCCGGTGGTCGGTGTCTTAAGACGACTGGGAGCGATGTCTTTCTTTAGCAGATCTGTGAGGGGGGCAGCAGTGTCAGAAAAAAGGGGTATAAAGCGCCTATAATATCCCACCAACCCCAAAAAGGCCCTTAGTTCTTTTCTTGTGGTGGGATACGGGGTGTCTTGGATAGCCCTGACTTTCTCGCTTTGGGGTTCGATCAAGCCCTTTCCCAACACGTACCCCAGGTACTTCACTTTTTGATATGCGAACCTGGACTTCTTAGCGTTAACATGCAGGTTCGCCAGCCTTAGTTCAGTAAGAACGGCCGATAAATGGGATAGGTGTTCTTCCCAGGTCTTACTAAACACGACAATATCGTCTAGGTATGCCGACGAATATTCGAGATGTTCTTTGAGTAGAGTGTCCATCAGCCTTTGGAAGCTGGCTGGGGCACCATGTAGGCCAAACGGTAGGACTGTGAAGTGGAATAAGCCGTCTGGAGTGGAAAAGGCCGTTTTCTCTTGGTCCTTTGGGTGAAGGGGGATCTGCCAATAACCCTTGGTGAGGTCGATGGTGGTGATGTAACGAGCCTCACCAAGGCGCTCGATTAATTCATCGACCCGCGGTAAGGGGTACCCGTCCTGTTTAGATATCCGGTTCACTGCCCTGAAGTCAATGCAGAACCGGATACTACCATCTGGCTTCGGGACCAGAACAATCGGTGAACACCAATTGCTTTTGGAGGGTACCACCACCCCTAGGGCCAACATATCGGCTACCTCCCTTTTTAGGGCCGCTCTACGTGCCTCAGGAACCCGATAGGGTCTTTGTTTGACAACAGCCCCCGCAATGGTAGGTATTGTATGGGTTGCTAGGGTGGTTCTACCGGGCTGATTTGAGAAGATGTCAGAAAATGACTGTAGGAGATCCCCTATTTGTTTTGTCTCCTGGGGCTCTAAATCAGGACTAAGAAGGGTGTCTGTTACTGTGGTCATAGAGGGAGTAGCAAGAGAAACATTACAGGGCTTTTTAGGGACAGGCCCTAGCCATTTTTTCAACAGGTTTACGTGGTACATCTGGCTCTTCCTAGGGGTGAGCCGTAACACGTAAGTAGTGTTTCCGACCTCTACGTACCACCTCATAGGGTCCTTGCCATTCCTTCCGGAGTTTGTGGCTGGAGGAAGGAAGGAGAAGTAGGGCCCAGTCCCCAGGCTTTAGCTCTCTCCACTTCTTACCCTTATCATATTGATGTTTTTGTTGGGTCTGAGCCTTTTCTAGGTTCTCATGGGCTAATGTCCTCAGTTTACATAGCCTCGTCTTGACCTGGTTGGCGTATTCCAACAAGGCTTGGGCCTCAGATACCCCTTGTTCCTCCCAACTCTCCTTTGTGATTTCAAGGAGAGTGCGTGGTTTTCTCCCGAACATTAGTTCAAAGGGGGAGATCCCTAAACTGCTCTGGGTAGAGCTACGAATCACAAACAGGGCTAAGGGCAATAACTGATCCCAGTTCCTCCCATCCCCACTCAACAGTTTCTTTAAAGTGAGTTTCAAATTACCGTTGTAGCGTTCCACCAGACCGTCGGTCTGGGGGTGGTACACCGAGGTTTTGATATGTTGGATGCCCAGCTGTTTACATACCTCCCTCATTAAACGGGAGACAAAGGGTGTGCCCTGATCTGTTACCAGTTCTCTTGGAAACCCCATCCTTGAAAACACCTCTATCACCCTCTGAGCTATAGTGGTGGTGGTGGCTGTTCGCAGTGGAAGGGCTTCAGGGTAACGAGTGGCATAATCAACCAACACGAGGACGTATTGGTGACCCTTGCTGGACTTAGGGAGAGGCCCAATGAGGTCCATACCTACTCTTTCGAAAGGACGACCTATAATGGGTAGGGGTTGTAGAGGTATCTTGGGAGGTACATAGGGATTCCTCCGTTGGCAGATGGTGCATTCCTGGCAATACTTCTTAGTTTGGAGATATATGCCTGGCCAATAGAAAGAACCCAGTATTGCTTGGCTAGTTTTCTCTGCCCCTACATGACCCGCGAGAAGATGTGAATGTGCGAAAAATAGGATTTGCTCCCTAAAACTGGTGGGGACTATTAGCTGGGGTTCGGCTTCCTTCTTGGCAAGGCGATAAAGGAGACCGTTTTGTTCCAAGAAACAAGGATAAGTGCGTTGGGGTCTGTTTCTTGTTTCTTGTGCTCCTTGCCATGCGTGTCTGAGGGAGGCGTCGCTTAGCTGGGCTATTCTAAAGTTGTTGTCAATGGCCCAGGGCTCCGAGGTCAAAAGAGTGTTGTGAGGACCTGGGTCTGCTACGCCTACGCCTAGAGCATGGGAGAGAAGGATAGCAAAGGAAGGATTATCAACCCCCAAGATCAGTGCCTCAGGAAGGGTAGGGAGCACCCCTACGGTGACCGAGGTGCTTTTTCCTGTCCTAGTCTGTATGGACAGCTGTGCTATTGGGTACTCCCTGATGTCTCCATGTACACAACGGATATTGACTGTCTTCTCTGGTATCATAGCGGTGGCGGGGACTATGTCTTCCCGGGCTAAGGAGTGCTTGCACCCTGAATCCAAAAGAGCAGTTACCTCCCGGTGGTTCACTATCAAACTCACATAGTAGATGTGCCCTGTCTCCTGGGCAAAGAGGACGGAACGAGGAGCATAACTGACATCCATTGGTTCGTCTTCACCCTTGTCCCTTCTCTTCCTACAGAAGCGGGCTATGTGTCCCCACTCGCCACATTCGAAACATTGAGGGCCAGTCGGAGTTGTGCTGTCTGGTCTTACAGCCCTGGTTCTAAACAGGTCCGGGGTTACCTTCATCGGTTTCTTATCGTACTTCGGGGCTACGGCCTCTCTTGGGGCTTCTCTGGCTCCTTTACTAAGGGACGACTTTGTGCCCTGACATAGGAGGTGGCCATTTCGACGGCGTGTTCCAAGGTCAGGCCTGCATGCTGCCTAAGCCACCTTTGGGTACCATAGGGTAGGGCCTCGAGGAATTGCTCCAGGTAGATCTTGCTCATTACGTCTTCCATAGTGGACTCCTGGGGTTTTAGCCAATGATCCGCAGCGTCCTTGATCTTATAGAAGAGGGTTTTCGGGGTATCACCTGTGAGGCCGCGTTCTTGTCTGAAGTGGAGACGGTGGGTTTCGTCATCCACGCCCAGGCGGTCCAGGATGTATTGCTTCACTGTACCATATACCGCGGTACCATCCTTATTGACGACCTGGTAAGCAGCTTGGGCTTTGGCCGTAAGGAGGGGGGCCAGGTAGAAGGGCCAGCGGACCGCCGACCACCCACTAGACCTGGCAGCCCTTTCAAAGTTCAGGAAGAAAGAAACGGCATCCTCCCCAGGTACGTATTTCTGTAGGGGGACTACAGTACCCGGGGGAGCGGGACTCCTTCCCTGTCCGGCTCCCACAAGCATATGGTTCTGTCCTTCTGCCAACTTAACCATCTGGTCGGCTTGTTGTTGGATGGCCATCGTGAAAGCGGCTCGGTCCATCTCGGCCTGGCTGGAGCTCCTCTCGATGGCCCACTCCAGCTTGGCCTGGCCTTCCTTTAACTGATACACCAGGTTCTCCATCGTGTATCGAGGAGGTTTATGCCTGCATTCTCCACCACTTTGTAAGCTCCTATTCGGGGTTTCACGGTCAGTAAGGAGGCCAGATAGGGGTATTGTACAGCGAGATGTTTTATTTGATAATCACAAGTATGGTAAAGTCCTCTGGTAGGGCTGGTGCCTTGTTTTGTTCTCTCTCCGGCTTCCCCCCTTGGTGCCTCTGGGTTTGTAACCGTTGTCCTGGCGTCGCAGCAGGTCCGCGATCTCGCCACCGGTAGACGTCCAGGCCCAGGAAAATAAAGACAAGAACACCACGTCAGGGGATAACGGGACGCTATCAACACAGGGGAGCGGGGAGTGAAGGAGGAGTCACCTGTGACCACCGACACCGTGAAGTTTCAACCGTGACCACCCTCGCTTTCACTGCCCTCCCCTACCCGTGCCCTGGAACCCCTGTAGTCTTGCCCGTACCTTTGTAAGCCACCCTTCTCCCGGAGGGTGGCTGGGCGGAACACGGTACCGTTGGCCTCCTGGCTTGACGTCTTCCGCGGTGTCCGCTACTCCGGTCTCTGCTTCTCTCCGTCCGTCCGGTTCCTTCGGATTCCTCGCTTCCGGCTCTCCTCTCGCCCGGGATTCTCCTTCCGCATACGTGCGGGGGCCGACTCCTCTTGTTCCGTCCGATCGGTCTCCGGATTGGACGGCCGAGTACAGCGTCAATGGCCACGCCTCCGAGGTTCCTTCCGAGGCGCTCTCGTTAAAGGGCTCCAGACCCGCCTGTATAGAAGGCAACAGCACGGCGTTAACCCCTTCCTCTGGCTGGTCCGGACTTCCGATATCCTCGACCTCCTGACAGTCTTATCTTGGACAAACTATTGGCCTAGCTAATGTTCTTTTGCTGACTGTGGGATGGTAACGGGCATGGAGCATTAGTGAGTGGGGAAGAAGGAAAAGAGAGCATAGAAGGAGACAGCAGTGAAACACATGCACTACAACTCATCTAATTGAACACTATGAGAGCGAAATGCTCCTGGGCAGTACAAATTTAACAATAGGAGGGAAGCCATCAAATCAAGAGGAGACAACTGAAATAGACAACACATCCATCCAATCATGAGCAAAGGGCTGACCAAAAGCCCACTCTAAATATATGTTATGTTTGGAAAGAAGGTGTGCTATGCACAGCTAAAAATGTTTGTAGTCGAGACTTAAAAATTATGTGATTTAAAGCATGCCGCACATTCCTTGTGATACCATCAAAAGACACTTGACAAAACTGTTGTGTTCTGTGTTTGTGTGTATGAGGCCTCTAGTAGGTCCTCAGCAGACTCCTTACAAATATTACGCAATCTGGTAGGTGTGGCTGGGTGTGGTTAATAAAGTTTGTGACGCAGTGCGATCAGTTAATGGTTGCATGCTGAAGAATAAAGACAGGCAAGCCAGAGCTCCGTGTGTGGCGTGGTCTGTTACATGCTCCTGGGCTGGGGAGGATACTACAACTGATGACAAGGATGGGATAGGCGCCCCCAAGGATGCAAGACTGCTGTTCCTGAGAGTTTGCCGTGGTCCAGTCCAGCAAACTGCTTGTGTGTGCCATGTGTGCCTCAAGAAGCAGTTTACAGTTGGTGTATGTAGAGTCAAAGCGCAACTCCAGCTTTTGAGAGACACTCGTAGAAGGTGAAGGCCTTACAGAGGAGCACTTTCAGTAAGCCTACCAAAAGTCCATTGGTAAGGTCAATAGAACAGACACTGCACCACAGCGTAATACAGAGCCAGCACAGATACAAAGCAGAAACGCTAAAGACAGTGACAACCAGGTACGAAAAAGCGTCAAAGGCCGTGGCAGTCAGGTGCAGGAAAGTCCTAAAGCCAAAAATGACCAGGCACAGAGAAACACTAAAGAGAGTGACAGCCAGGTATGATGCATAAAGTCGAGAGCGGTGAAGAGCATGTGCAAGAAGCAAAAACATTACCCACCGTGAAGAAGGAAGATGGTGACCCTGACCTCCGCTTAAGTACGACGACCCAGTGAGCATACAGATGCTTGCAGAGGTGCCACCGGGTCAAGGGACACTGAAGATCAAATGCTGCTTGAACAGCATACACTCTCGATGTCATTAGGAAAAAGCACAAAATACGATGATGATGTGTGCCTGAAATTACCACCTCCATTCGATACCGCCAAAAGCAGAATATTGGCGCCAAATGGACTACCTGGATTGAAAAGTTTGATAACTTCATAGATGCTATAGAAGAAGCAGATGACAAAAAATCATCAAATACTTAAAGAACCTTGCAGGTGGTAGAATAAAAGAAGTGATAAAGAAGATATCACAAGCTGATGAAGTATCATACCATCAAACCAAGAAGACGTTGGAAGCCAAGTTCAATCCAATGTCAGCTATGCAAGGTACACTTTCAACCAAGCAACACAGCAACCTGGTGAGACAATGGATGAATTTGTTGAGAGACTTGATACGCTTAAAAGCACTACAATTTCAATAAAGTCAATGATGAAGAAGCCATGAGTCTTAGAGTTAACAATAGTTGCCTCTCCGATTCATACTGAAGACACATGCTGCAAGAAACGCTCAGCTTGGAGAAGTTCAGAGGAATGTGATGATTGACAGGCTGCTGATATGGAAGCTGGAATAACCCAAAATGAATCAGCATTGAGTATGAAAAGTAAGCAGAAACACAAGGCAGGGTGATGTCTCAGAAGAAAAAGAAATCTTTCTGTTCCAACGTGATGATCAGCTGAGTGTCATCAGCATATGACACCAGCTTCACCCGATGGTTCAGTACTATGTCCGCTAGAGGGCACATATACACGTTAAATAACGTTGGGCTAAGGGCAGAACCCTGTGGCACACCTTGTAACAGGGGACGGATGTCCGATTTAAAGGGCTGTTGTAGGACTTTAAAGGATCTATCTTGTAGGAAATACTTGATCCATTCCCATGTGCTGCCTCTGATACCGGCATCCCATAACCGTTCCAAAAGAAGGCCATGGGATACCGTATCAAAAGCCGCACTTAAATCTAATAGGATCAGTGCTGCTGTCCTACCTACATCTGCTGCTATTTTTAGCGCCTCAGAAGCCAGGAGTTGAGCAGATTCAGTGCTATATAAAGGCCTGAAACCAGACTGAGTTTCATAAAGTACCTGGTTTTCGTCCATAAACTTAGTCAGTTGGGAGTTGAGACATTTCTCTGCAATTTTTGCAGAAAAAGGTAACAGAGAAACTGGTCTCAGATTTTCTGGAAGCGCAGGATCTAAGGATGGTTTCTTCTATAGCGGAACCATCATCAGGTGTTTCCAATTATTGGGAACATGCCCCGAGCTGAAAGATGAGTTCAGCAGGTTTGTAAGCGCCGGTGCAATGGCTTCCTTCCCTCATAGTAGCATCTTTGGGGGGATAATATCCATGGGAGAGCCGGATTTTACTACCGGCATAAGCTGCAGTATATATCTTTTGACTGGTGGTTGGAAGGTAAAAATTCCCTCCTGCAAAGTTTCACTCCTTGGGGGAGCGAAGGTAAAGTTCCTACTTGTTCCTGGGAAGGTGGCATATATCTTCTCTATCTTTTCCAAAAAGAAACTAGCTACTTTATTAAAGTACTCCGTAGATGCCGGCAACCCTGCTGTAACTCGCTCCAAGGAGGTAAGTTCTTTAACAATACGAAAGATGTCTTTAGGGGCATTCTTAGCCGATTCAATTTTATGAGTATAGAAATCCCTACGTGTTCTCCTGATTTGTTTAGGATAGTGTTTTAGCGCTTCAAGATATTTCAACTTGTTCTCTGGCAGATAATTCATCCTCCAGCAACGTTCAAGACGTGCACATTCCTTCTTAGACATTGCTAACTCCTCTGAGAACCATTCCGCTGAGGGATTTGGGTGGAAACTATTACAGAGTTTCAGAGGTGTTAAGGAGTCTACTGCCTCCTTAATCCAAGAAGAGATTTGTTTATCTGCTATCTGGGTGGAGGTCTCCAGTTCCGGCGTGCTCAAGGCCAGTTTGGCCATGAAGGAGTCGGCGGTTAGTAAGGACCATTTCCGGGTCCATTTAGACTCCAAAGACTGTTTCAGTTGGCCATCGGCCTTCCTAGGATTCATAATCTTAAAAGAAAGAATCAAATGATCAGACCATACCACAGGCATTGGTGGCAAAGCTTCCACCTGAGTGCTATTAGAGAAAATATTATGTAATGTTGCAGGGATTCTGCACATACACAGAACTATGCGCAGGAAAACAGGACCTCAGTGTATAGGGGTGTTACAACCTACCACATTAGTACCCAAAATCCCAATACCGACTAGCAATAGTGTCTCATTCGTTCTCCTCCAAATATCACGAAGCTACAAATGATTAGACAACCCAGAACACAACACTCCCGACTCTCTCAGGTATCGCGGGAGCAAGACATACTCTTTCGCTCACTCACTCGTACTTGTCCACAATAAGAATTGGCAGAGTCACTGTAGATAGTTCAAATGTTTATTTTAACTATTGTGTTCTATAATACAGTATACGAGCCACTACCAGCAGCAAAATGCCTAAACTCAGCACAGTTAGCATTGTTACAATTCCATAGAATACAAAGGGAGAAGTCATTATATAAAGACTGTGAAGAAAGGGCACTCAAAGTCTTGCAAAAACAAAGTCATGTAGTAGCGTGCGCAAAAGCAGCATCATGGCAGCGAAGCTCATGCCAACTTAGCAATGTCGATAATGTGCCTAAAAACCATATAACACCCTCCCCTTGGTAAGGTCATAGGACATAGACAAAGGACCAAAACAGAGTTCACCAGTCAAGCAGAGTTCAAAGCGTTAAAAAGCCAAAATTGGAAAAAATTGAAATTGCAAAAAAAGTATATATTTTCAATATTGTAATGACGGAGGTGTTCAATCCATCACGGTGTATGAACCGAGGAATGCCATTCCCTCCAAAAGATCATCCCCATCGTTGGTAAAAAAGAGGGATGCCATCCAATTAAGTAAGTCGAAGGAACAAACGTGCTCCTCGTAATCAGACGCCTCTAAAAGCAGAAGTGGGCAACTTACGTGATATTCGATGAAACTCCAATGCAGGATATTCTGCGCAGCCGCACAGACATCCCATTCAGCCAATACTCCAAGTGCTGCTGCACGCGCCATACAGCCATCCCCAGAACAAGCCTGGTCATGAGCCTCTAAGGGACCCATCAACTGGTTAAAATCCGGGACTGGACGGGACATATTGGAGAGGCATATATCCATTGCACAATAGAAGGGGCATCGCCGACAGTAAAACACTGGTTGCACGCAAGTGAAATAGGCAAAGCGAAAAGTCAATCCATAACTGACGCCAAGCGTGGCTAATGGCAAGCATCCAAAAACCTGTTGCATGCGATCACGGTACAGCTGCAACTGGCCTGGTCTGTGCAGTACCACAAGATGAGCAGCCATTGTGCAGCAGGAACAGGAGAAGCAGGATTCCAGCGCCTAACGCCAAAATTAAGGGGAACCCTCCAAAGACGCTGGAAAAAATAGAATGACTAAAACCCGGTATTACTCCAAATACAGTCTGAAAAGAAGTCACAAGGCCAGATCCCACACATTTAAAAAAATGTGCAAGGCCTGTGGTGTCAGACGCATTAAATATTTGGTGTATAAGCTCCCCAAAATGTTGTGGGAGGTTGGTGTTCAGAAGGGACTGTATCTCACTAGAAGTCCTAGCCACCTGTAACTCGAAGGTCTCGTGGGCCGAAGTGAGAGCCACCTCTTGTTGGAATAATAGCGCTTTGAGCCTGCTCAATTTGTTGAAATCTGTTTTCAAAGTCGGAATGGAAGGAAAAAATTGAACTATCTAGACTCTCATGCGGGGGTGGAAAAAGAACATTGCTACAACAAGTTACGCGCTGGGAAACCGTTACTAAATACGGGACTCCCGCCCGCAAACCACAGCAGTCTTGGTTATTCAAAATAAGATAACTGCCATTTGTAAGCAAGGTGAAAGTGGGAATTATTGACGGTACTGTGGTCCCTTTTAAAAAACAAGCCAAATTGGGCGCCGACACATTACAAGCGGCGTGCGATTTAACGTGTTTGCAAACAAGGGAATGTCCTACTGTGGAATCGCAGTCCTCCCCTGTAAGGAAAACTTCCTTACCCTCCCTCTGACATCTGTAAGTGAAAGGCAGGGACCACAATTCATGTAGAAATGCACTACCGAGTGGTTCGAAATGGCCAATCGGAAAATGTCGCATGCATGATTTAAATTGAAATAGTGAAAAAGGGATAGAGATAACCCCATGAATTAACCAAACAGCAGAGTCTGTTTCTGCTACTGAGAACGGCAAGGGCTCCAATTGTTCAATATGCAAAAGTGTATAGCAGCATCTTTCATGGACATAAATCTCTGTTTATCAGTTAGATTAAATGGCAAAAACAAAGCAGTGGAATTTAAGAAATCCCAGGGCACTTTCCCCATTTTAAGAGTCTGCAATGTCCAAGCAAATTGCATAACAGATCTTAACTGATTTTGACCATGATATAACACAGATACGTCACTTTGAACAATATCAATAACAGATGAAACAATATTATCCAACGTATAAATGCATGAGGAAAGTGTGTTTATGCTATTGTCTACTACGGCAAGGACTTTTTCTAAATTGGCCTGATTAATTTGGCGCAGACGAAATGCTGCTTCCATCTGTGAAAGTTTCCAAAATTCATTGTATGCTTCATAGATAAACCTCTTAGACCTAGGATTCCTAGGGCCTAAGATGAAATCAGCCAAACTGATGTCATCCGACAATAGTGTAAGGTGTTGTTTCACAGATGCTAAGGTGGAATGTTCTAACCATTGTTGGCATAATTTACCCACCGAGTATGTGGTCACTTAATGTGTTAAGTGGCAACGGGGATCAGGTGTAGAGTGAATGAAACCAGGTGTAACATTATAAAAACGCAATTGGCATGCATTTGTATTCGTTTGCCACACCAGCCACCCGGAAGAATCAATCTCAGAGACATTGAAAGTCTTATTTCGAAGCAAAGCTTGTAGTGTCGAAATGGTAAAATTTGTGTGGGTGCGCCAATCGTCATATTCCGCTAAGGACGGAATGGATGGAGTATTTAAATTTTTGACAGTTGCCAGGCCAAAACAAGTGGTCTGGTACACCGTATCATTCAAAAATAACAGTTGAGCTGGGATCAGGCAGGCACGATGCAAAGCCTCAGCTCCCTGAACTTGCCAAGGCTTTGTGCCCCAGATAGATTTTAAATCAACGGTCTCTTTCCAGTGATCATAACCCTCTGTAGCCAATTTAGTTCTAAACAAGTTGGCGTAAATCAATTTAGTATGGGTTAACATAAATTTGGATTGTGAAGACAACTGAAGTTTAAAAAAATAGGATGCCGGATTAGATATGTCATAATCTGTAAAATATGTGAATTTATCTCTAAGAGTTTTCGAACTCCCTTTTACAGGAGTAGGACAATGTTCCCATTGAGTGTAATTAAGAACGGGACATGGGGTGCTAGTTTTGTGCAAAAAATGATGCCCATAATGTTGATAGCAAAATAGATCCCCATAATTGGCAGAATTTAAATACAAATCTTCAGCATCAAAAGCTGCATAATATTTTAAATCCGAAAACAATGCATGCACTGCTTGTACATCCCAATCGTCAGAATGTATGTCCCGTGTAATCACATCTCCTAACGAGACGTGAAACACGTAAGGCACCCTGAGAACCTCCGTCGGACCGTGGATTTCGAAGGCTACTTTGTCCCAAACGATGCCATCTGGAACTGGGAACGCTGAAATGTTCACTAGTGTTTGATCACGTTTCATGATATGGGACGATGTGTGAGGGGCCAGAATTCCATCGACCAAGTTCACAGCAGAGCGTTCTGGCAAGTAATGACCATTGATGAGCAAAAAGAACACTGTCACAAATCCAATTGACAGTGTTACAGTACCAACCAAATGTAGGTCCATGGAGGGACCAGGTAAGTCTTTTTGTCTTTTTGAACCAAGAGAGGAAAATACTTAATTTAGTCGGTGGTTCTGGCAAGCTGGATGTCGAAGTGGACGAGCGGAAGAGTGGCTGGCATGATCCCCACTGTAGCCATTCGTAGGTCTATTAATCAGAGGTGGAAGTACTGAGTCCGCCAGATGTTCTCGGGGACTGTTCGGCACCTCACCCACGGACCCATCAGGATGATAGATATACTCAACATCCATAGTGGAAGAGAGAGGTTGGACGGGTGAAATATCAATTACAGTGTCCGTCACTTTCCTAGCCACATGCGGTACAATAGAAGATGATGAAGTCAGTGGATCCAATGAAATTGCGGTGCACGAAACTGCAGGTGTGACGCTATTCAGAATCGGCCACATGGTGTAACTTGACATTGTCCACTGAAATGTATCTGTTGTCTTTGCGACCAGGTAATGGTGGTAAAATGACTGTACGAGTACCCTTCAGTCCAAGCACTGGAACCGGTGCACAATAAGAGGGACCACATTCTTTTTTGTTCTCCAGTTTTTCTCGTACCAGATCTCCAACTTTTGGAAGCCAGCCGGCAACCAGAATCAGCAGTGCTGCACCTTCGGAAGAGGGTAAATGTTCAATTGCATAGCTGTCACGGGTCTTTTGTAGATCCTGTAACACAGTATAATGATTATCTATGTCAAAGGTTGCGGCAGCCGCCACAACGTCTAGACCATCAAGGTCTGGCACAAACATTTTAATGCCAAAGAGCATTTCGTATGGGGTCCGCCCACCCAGAGATCTTCTAGGGAGATTATTAAGTGCACGTTGAACCCCATACAAGTGGGCCAGCCAGTTCCTGCCAGTACCTTAGACTCTAGCTGTCAAGGATTGCTTTAAGTCACGGTTCATTCGCTCCACAATCGAATTGCCCTCAGGCCTGTATGGAGACGAAAACTGCACCAGCACCCCCATTGACTTCATCGCATCCTTGTACGCCTTAGAGGCGAACGCTGGACTTTGGTCAGAATGGAAGGTGCCACAGGCAAACATCCCGACAAAGACACGCAAATCCCTGATGACATTTCGAGCGTCAGCACTGCGTTGTGGCCAAACCCAAAGGAATCAACTGCAACAAATATGTATTTATACACAGTATCAGAAGAGAGAGGACCGCAGTGATCAAGATATATACAGCCAAAAGGTTGATTAGAAATACACAGCTGTGTTTGTGGTGGGCGCGTGACCGTAGACGGCTTGATTTGTTGACAAATGTCACAAGAAAGTACATAATTACGGGTCTGTTTATATAAACCACGCCACCTATAACGTTGCTGCAAAATCGAGACTGTCGCCGACACCCCGGCATGTGCAGAAGCCATGCGCTCGTGCGCGCCTTTGATCAAAGCGGGTCTGCGGTCCAAGTTGGGAATCATCCGATCCCCAACGGAAGGAATCAAAGCATAAGGAACCTGATCGGGAGTTATATGATAAGAATATTTCAAAGGGAAACCCTGAGGATAAACAGTTCCCTCCCTTGTTGCAGCTACAGCTGCCAAAATATCATTATCTATTGTAGTCATGGACCTTGTAACTGCTGCTACGGAACATGTGGCCACTGCAGATTTGGCTGCTTCATCAGCCAAAGAATTACCAAGAGCATGTGCTCCCACACACTGATGGCCAAGAGTATGTATTACATGTGTGAGGGGCAGACGTTGTTTAAGATCTGCCACTCGAACCCAAAGCATTTTGTGCTTGATTGCGCTGCCCTTAGAATCTCGATAGTCATTCCGAGACCAAAAGAATAAGTTGTCATTAAAAGACTGGACACAGTAATAGGAATCGCACACAATAAGAGTATTCACATTTGGATCAGCAAACTCGAGAGCAAGAACGAGAGCACGCAGCTCTGCCAATTGCACCGTACAGTCTCTAAGTGCCTGAGTGTGCACAATGGAAGACTTAAATGCTCCCTTCACTACTGAGCCGGCAACAATTGCGCAAGCTGCCAAATAAGCGTGTTTAGAACCGACTGCCAGTTGAGCCAAGCCATCGGTATAGATGATACATTTGTATTCATCCAAAGGAAGCAAAGACAGAGGAGGAGGATGAACATGTTCATACTGTAAGAACTCCTGTGTCTGAAGAGAAGGATCAAAGATAAACGTGACATCAGCCGATGTCAACGATGCAGCCCATTGTATCCAACGTGGATGTAAAGCCTTAGAGTCTGGTACACTTGCCTTAGTCACGGCTTCCAACGCAGGAAGTGGCGTGACCATAAGAATGCGTTTGCCTTGCGCCAGAGAGCGTTCCTTTAGGATCGCCATCTGTACTGCCGTCAAGATTTTTTCAATATTAGAAAATCGCATTTCAGCCGACGTGTATAAATGTGATTTGTAAGCAATAGGTACTGTGTCACCCTCATTGAACGTTAAATATGTGAAACCCACCGTCCCCGGCACGATACGTATCACCAGGTTTGTGGTGTTGTCACGCGTCAACAAGAAGTTAGTCGCAAGCAAGTCAGATTGTAAAGAATGTAGTATAGAGGTATGTTCCGGAAGCCAGGTGGCAGAAGAGAAGGTTGGTTGTATCAACGCATAAAGCGGTTTGATACGCTGGGCATAATCAGGAATGTAAGTCCTCCCAAAGTTAAAAAAACCCAGCAAAGACTGAAGTTTCTTCAGGGTATAAGGGGGTTGCAAATGTGCACATTTCTCCAGGAAATGGGGGGCTAGCCCCTTTCCTTCATTATTGAGATCATAGCCCAAAAAGAGCACCGCCAAATGGGCGATATGTGACTTCGCAAAATTTAATTTGTATCCATAGTCGGCAAAGGACAAAATAATATTGTCGACTCGGACTAGATGCGGCATAAGTTCATCGTCTGTCAGATAAATGTCATCAACGTACGAGAACGCATCTGGATCTATGTCGTGCAACAATGACACAACATGTGCCGCAAATGCCCCGGGGCTATTCTTTTACCCCATAAGCAAAGGCGTAAATTTTTTCTGATTTCCGACGGCGGTGAATGCTGTCAGGTCACGACTCTAAGGTGGGAGATTATGACTGCAGAAACCATTGGAAATATCCAGGGTAGTTTTGTATTTTTTACGAACTAGACTGTTCACCAGTGCTGAGCTGCAGATGTGCGACAATGACTATTCAAATTTCGGTAATCCAATACAATCCGATATGAACCATCAGGCTTTGATACGGTAAAGAGAGGATTATTCATTGGTGATATACATGGTTCAATTACACCCTGATACTCTAACTGAGTTAGAATGTCACAAACGTGAGCCTTCGCTTCACGTCTGATTGGATATTGCGGTTGTGGCTGTGGCTGTGGCATAGAACGTAAGGGTAATTCATGAGCCGGTGAATCAACATCCCAACCCACCTGATTACGATACACTGCCGGGGCAAGGGCCGCTGCCCACCCTGCAGCGAAAGTCTGGGCATGCTCTTCAGGGACGTAACGCGAAAAACTCGGAAGTATCACGTCTTCCCCCCTAGGAGCTGCCAACAAAGGGTGGAGGCCAATCTGCCTCCGCTAACAGAATGTCATATGAGGAGGTTAAATTCTCCCAGAACACCGCCTTGACTGGATGCGGTATATCACCTTCAATTTGAAAAATAACATCATAAAGTCTATCCAGGGGGGCCACCCGGGTGTCAGCTGTCTCTACTGTAATGAATGTATCAGTTGCTGTCGCCTCCAGACAGGGACGCAGAGCCTCCCGCACTATGGTAACCTCCGCCGCGCTGTCGAGCAGAGTCACTGCCCATGTCCAATGCAGGAGTTGCGTTCTCACCGTCTGAGGCATATCTCGCTGTTAAAGTGGCAACTTTTTTCTTCTAAAACGGGGGTCGAAAACGAGGTAGATCCTCTTATTTTCCTTTGACTTCAAGCTGTCGAGGCTGATCACGTCCCTGTGGCACAGGTTGACTTTTGCCACGATCCTGGCGTTCCCCTACACCGACTTGAGAGCCAGATGTGTCCTGTGAAGAACGAGGAGAACGCTGATCAGGGACTTGAAATCTATCAGGAGTCTTAATTTTTGCGCGGTCGCGCAAGTCATAAGTACGCTCAGAAGACTCAGGTGTCGGTGAACCAGCACGCGAACCTTGCTTCTGCTGTTTCATGCTGTTAGAAAAGAACGGACGACCATCTTTATCAGTCTGGGCTTTTTGTTGTGTTTGTGATTGAGTTTGCGTTTGAGTAAAAGGCTTAACTCCCAGACTATTACGGCCTATGGTTTTATAAGCCTTTGCAATAATCTTTGGCAATTCGCATGGTTTGTCTACCTCAGGGACAGCCTCCAAGTGATTTGCCACTTGAAAGCTTACCGCATCACCCTTGACATTTGCAAGGATCATATCAACAACCACGTCGAACACCCCGACCAGTCTCATCCCCAACTCTACAGCCGCTTCGGCGCTCTGTTCATCTTGAACACGATTAATCACGGAAGGGAGTACGGTCATGGAAGGAGTGCCGAAACACTTCGAATATACCGCTGCAAACACCTTACCCCAGGTGTTACAATCAGCTAACTCGGGAAGTAAGTCTTTAGGCAAACTAATAGGCAATATCCTGTGTTTCGCCACAGGAGATGTATTTGGAAAACAGCCTCTAGTTGTCCACATTTTTCAGCAAGCCAATAAGGTAACTCATCCTTATTCTGTGGACACTTGCCCATCACTGAATTAACCATAACGGGACTGATAGTTACACCACCAGGTCCCGCTGGTTGCGCAGCAACGCCAGGTGGTCCCACCTGGAAATTGCATGTGACATACTGTATAACAGCCCAATGTACGCGTATCAAAGACGTATGTAATACGCGAAGGTCTCCAACTGCAACAGTTAAATAACGTCGGTGTGGGGTATACCCAGCCAAAACGGGCCACGTGGCCCCATCTATCGATAAAGGGCCTAAGCGGACCGGCGATACAGGGTGAGGAAGGGCGCCATTAAACCAAATTTGGTGTTGCCAAGCTATAAGTGGAACCTCAAGAGCCCTATAAGGCTGATAAGCGTGAGGAAGGGCCGTGGCAGTGTATTCGTGAAACAAATCATCCGTTCCATCCACCGCCGGAAAAGTGACCCAAGAGTAAAACACCTCAAAGTGGTAAGCAGGATTTGCTTCCACTACAAAGATAAGCTCGGCACCCACATCAGGCACTCCATATGGAGCTAAATATGCCTTGAGTGCGGCGTGGCTATGAGCCGGAATATCAATTGCCATCACGAAAAATAAAGAATAACAACCTAAAGCGCGGCAGCGCAATAATGGGTAAGAGAAAAAAAAAACTTTTTAGGACTTCAAGCTTGAAAGAACCTATAAAACATCAATATAGGAGGTTACACCGTCACAGCTGTCTCCGGAAACAGAAGTGAGGGGATAGTGGACAAGCACAAGCACTACTCAAGCGTCTCGCAGATAAGAACCAGACCAAACGTTGGTGGCGCCATGTTGCAGGGATTCTGCACATACACAGAACTATGCGCAGGAAAACAGGACCTCAGTGTATAGGGTTGTACCAACCTACCACATTAGTACCCAAAATCCCAATACCGACTAGCTATAGTGTCTCATTCGTTCTCCTCCAAATATCACGAAGCTACAAATGATTAGACAACCCAGAACACAACACTCCCGACTCTCTCAGGAATCGCGGGAGCAAGACATATCTTTCGCTCACTCACTCGTACTTGTCCACAATAGGAATTGGCAGAGTCACTGTAAATAGTTCAAATGTTTATTTTAACTATCGTGCTCTACAATACAGTATACGAGCCACTACCAGCAGCAAAATGCATAAACTCAGCACAGTTAGCATTGTTACAATTCCATAGAATACAAAGGGAGAAGTCATTATATAAAGACTGTGGAGAAAGGGCACTCAGGCCTAATCACCCTCCCCTTGGCTAGAAGAAGTTTATTTTATATAAGGGAAGATCTCTGGGCTTTGACAGCAGACCCCATACCTTAAAGCCTGGAAGTAAGGTTTACATCATAGGAACAGCGGAGCTCTTCTCCATGGAACGGCTTTCTCCAAGTGTGTTAAAACAACATGCAACAACGTAATATCAAAGCACGAGTCTTTAGTACTGCAGCTGTGTGTAGCATGTTATGTCTAGGTGCTAGGGACTGACCAGAACAGAATAACAAGGGGCATTGTTTATCGACCTTGCGCATCGTGTTCAGACTAAACTCCAGGAAAGGCAGAGAACGCGAAAAGCAACCCGTTCCCATGTGAAAGGCACAAACAAAGTCTTGCAAAAACAAAGTCATGTATTAGCGTGCGCAAAAGCAGCATCATGGCAGCGAAGCTCAAGCCAACTTAGCAATGTCGATAATGTGCCTAAAAACCATATAACAGTAATGTATGGCCCCTAATATGCGTAGGGGCATGGACCAGTTGTTCCAAGCCTAAGGCCTGTAATCCAGTTGTAAACTCACAAATTTCTTGACTACCCTTGTTATCAAAATGTAGATTCAGGTCCCCCAGAATTACAAACATTGGGTAGCGGATAGCATAGGGAGGCACTAATTCTGCCAAATCATTAATAAATGCTCTTGCCAGGTCCAGGAGTCTATAAATCAAGAATCCCGTCACTGACCAATCGCTTTTTAGTGACATGGTAAGAAACGCCGTTTCACATCCCGAAATCGGCACTCTGGTAAGTTTTGCCAGGTAGTCTTTTTTAAAAATCACTGCTAAACCCCTGCCTCTCTGCTCAGGTCTGTCTAATCTCAATATAGCATATCCTTCTGGTAGCGCCTCCAGAATATCCGGTGCTGATTGTCCATGCAGCCAGGTTTCAACTAAAAACAGCCCTACTGGCTTCTGATCCGCCAATAGCTCACAGATTTCTTGACTGTGCTTACTTAGAGATCTACAGTTTAAGAACAGGTAGAGTATGGAGTCATTTGTGGGCTCTAGGTACCTCTCGCTCTCCCCTCCCTTTACAGCAACATTAAAAGAGAAATTGCATCTCCTACAACCATTAGCTCCAATACCTACTTCAATTGAGTGAAGACAGTCTTTATCTAGTGCCTTTCTAAATGTTAAAATCCCTGCGGAGGTGTAACAGACAATTCTCCCTGAGGAACAGGCAGGGTTCCTGGCCCCTGGCACCGTCCAGGCGCGGACGGGCACTGACGGGCTTGCCTTTGGCGCGCTTTTGACGTGCCAGCGGCGCACCCGCTGCACGCCCGCTTCTGCATTGATTAAATAGTGTGGTGGCGGTAAACACTAGACCGCACACCACAGGAAATGCCGCCCACCAGGCCGGAAGTGAGACAGGCGGCCTGAAATTATTTTGCAACGCCCTCCGCTCAATCGGCACACAGCCGCGGCAGAACGGGGCGGGAGCCACCTCAGGCTAAGAAAAATCCCCCGTAAAGCGGCAGCGCGCACAGGTGCAGATGCAGCAACAGTGAGTAACACAATTAACACCACACGAAAATAATTCAAAGAGCTCCGCTAAAAGTCCCACATTCAAACTAGAGAGGCTAAAAGGCACCCAAGGCAAATGTAAACATATACAAGTATTTAAAAGTAGGATCGCAAATTGCAATAAAATATGCAGCGTCAGCAGTAGACTTACTAATGTCAGAGACTTGTCACACTTTAAGCATTTGCCTTGATGTTCATCAGCTCCAGACCTCATGAGTTAGGCAAGTCCACCCGAGTGCCCAAGTCAAGCATCCAACTCATCTCTAGAGATGCTACATCAAGGCACCCCTTCTCTATCTCGTGCAACTACATCTGGAAGATTGGTGCAAGCAGCTCGAAAACTCATCAAGGAGTTATAATGTGTATATATTTATATATTTGTTTGTACTTTTTATTTAACAAAGGGGGAGATGTTCTGTACTTGTGTGTATGAGGCCTCTTGTGGTCCTCGGCAGACTCCTTACAAGTATTATGTAATTTGGTAGGTGTGGCTGGGTGTGGTTAATAAAGTTTGTGACACAGTGCGTTCAGTTAACAGTTGCATGCTGAAGAATAAAGACATGCAAGACAAAGCTCTGTGTGTAGCGTGGTCTGTTACATGCTCCCAGGCTGGGGAGACGCTACAAAAACTACTGCTGGAAAATGAATGTACGGAACCCCAGAAGGGAATGGAGCACGTATTACATTTCTTCAGTTATGTGAGAAAACTTTTTTGTCCCAGTGCATCTTCATCTAAAAGGCTTCCTACGCTCATGCAGCATAGCTTCCAAACGGGCTGCCTTGCTGCATGAAGGAGGGGCTAATTATTTATGAGAGACATTAACTTTTCATCAAGCCAAGTTTTCCATTCAGGAACCTTGCTAATGGGCCTCTTTCAATGTGCTCGGTGCTTTCCTTTAGCATTACTAGCACTTAGAAACATCGAAAATACCGCGGAAAGAACGCCATATTTTACGGTGAAATAATGAAAGCCAAGCTAAATAAACAAAAAATGAACATAATCTGCCTGGGGAAGATGGATTTGCAAATTAAGAGACGTCAGTTCTTGAGTGTCTGGCGATCAGTTCTGAAGCTTTGAATAAACTGAACAATTAAAAGTCAGAAAGGGCAGATAATTCTCTGTAATGGTTATAATTACGATTATTACTTTCAAAGGGAACCACATGCAGCCGACGAGAAGTGGGTTTAGCATATAGCACTGAGATGCAGACATTCCGATAAGCAAAGGAAAGACCATCAATCATGCTCTTCGGTCCCAATGCCACAGCAGAGGAGAGTTGTGCTAGCTACAGGGCCCGAAGGCAGGAATCAACAGGGCTTTGCCACCAATATACAGACGAGGAAATGCCTTTCTGGGCGGGGTGTGTTTAGCTGAGAGGTCTGTTTAAATGCGCTAAGAGCACAGTGGCATCTATTCAGAGGGTAGCTGTCATTAGTGCAGCAGGTGCAGTGGTACCGGGACCACGGATGTGTGGGGTCCACTTTGACCATCCTACGGAGCAGTGCATTTTCTGTGCATTATGGAACCTTTGTAACACCACACACAGTACCTAGTACTCCAGGGAAAGCCCTTACTGAATTGCAACCATTGTGCTTATTCAAATTGATTCTAGCATCTAAATATTCTTTGGAAATGATCTCTAGATGTTAAGTTCTTAAATTCCAACTGGATCAACACTTAGGTTGATAAGTGCTGCAGAGGGAGGTGCAGTACTGTACAGTCGCATTAGTGGATACCTTCAGAGCACTCAATAATCCATTTCTGTTATATCATTCATGAGGCAGACATAAGTCAACAAACAAACAAAGCAGGCACTGATTCAAGGTACATTTGAAAATCGTTGTTAACAACATTGTGGAGGGGCCACTAGGAAAGTCTTTGAATGTATTACTGAGTTAAACTCTCAGATATATATAGGGTGAAACACTACTTAAAAAAGACTGTGTAACAGTTACTACTTAAAAAAGACTGTGTAACAGTATACGTGGATGCAGCATATGTTATGGTAGGCTATTAAATAAAAATATGATCACCTAAAACGAATGGCATGCCTGGTCAGACAGTATTTGTTACCGCTGGGCAGCGAAGGCTTTATAGGTTGTAAAATATAATCCCACTCGACATGGCCTAGAAGTAAACCTACCCATTGCCATCCACCTCATTGGTGTCTGGTGAATCACTGCAGTGCAACTTGCAAGGTGGTGATTAACCACTCAAAGCCACACCTGTGAGGGGGGGTCTTGACCAGAAGAGCTTGAGTGCCTGGCTTCTCTGTGACTCTTTGGGCACCTTATGAATTCCACCCAAATATAGACCATTCAAACGGTGGGTAAAATGTGGGCATTATGTGACCCTGGCTCCAACATCTTCACCAGGGGCTGCCCTGGAAATGCAGTCTGGCCTGTCATGGTGAGCAGAGCCGTATGCTGTGTGTAATGGGTATTTGTGACTATGCGGCAGGAACTTAGGGGCTCATTACGATGGCGGAGGGACCACCACTGCCGGGCCGGCGGTGGTGGTCCCTCCGCCATCTAGCTCCCATTTCCCCCCGCCTCTTTAGGATGGCGGGGGGAATCGTTCCGCAAGCGTGGCGGGCGCAAAGAGCGCCCGCCACGCTTCCGCCACAGGCAATCGTTGCGATTGCCTGGTGGAGCGGTTCAGACCGGGGATATGGTGGCGGTGCCTAGCAGGCACCGCCTTCTTGATCACAATGCTGGCGTCAGCCAGCCTTTCTATGGCGGTGGAACCGCCATGGAAAGGCTGGCTTTGGGGGGCCCGTAACGGGCCCCCTCTGTGGTGGGAGGGCCAGTTGGGCACTTAGGGAGTACCCATGGTACCCCCCTACATTTCCATGCACAAGGTGGCAGGCACCACGCGGTGCCTGCCACGTTGTGCAGGGAAATGCACAACATGGCCATTTAACATTGTGGCGGGTGCTGCAGCCAGCAGCACCCGCCGCAATGTTAAATTGCTGGATGCTACCGCCACGGTGGCGGTCGCATCGTAATTAGGGGTGCCTGTACTGCGGCGGTCCCGATCCCGCTACGATGGCGGGCGAACTCAAGTCCGCCCGCCATCGTAATAGGCCCCTTAGTACTCAGTATGTAATGATGCCAGGTGGTGCCATATGTTACTCATTCTTCACCAACTCATGGGAGACAGAGGAAGGATGAGACAAGGCATGTAAATAAACATTCTGCCATCATGCCATCCATTCAACCCCACGTGGTTTCCACATGAACGGCCCATCTTTTGTGAGCAGCAAATGCCAGGCCATCTGCACAGGCAAAGGCAAATGCCAGGCCATCTGATCAGGCAAAGGCAGCTGGTCCAAGATCAGTGACAAAAGGATGAATTGGCCGCCGTACGAAGAAGGGGAAAGCTAGCGAGAGATGGAAACCCAGCAGAGGAGAACATTCCATCATGACTAACCTTTGTCATTTTGTGGGTAGAGTTCAGAGTCAGCAGAAAGCCCAAATGGAGGTAGCAGCCTTGTGGAGGCCACAAGCACCAGCAACTGGCACTGTGCAAGCAGGTCAGTCTTGTAGGCACGAAAAGTCTGAAATCTGCTGCCAAATACACTACAGGCCCTCTAAGGCGTCCATTTTTAGCAAAACTCTGAACCCAATGAAACACATCCTGTGTGCGTGGATTCTTAAGATTACTATTGGCAGCACTAGCAATGATGAGGAAATTACTCACAGACTCGTAAAGACACATGCAGAAAAAGAACACTGAGGGGCCGATTCCGATTCGGGCCGGAAATCTCTCCGACCGAGCCGGACCCGGAGAGATTTCCGACCGAATCGGACTCTAGCAGTCCGACCGAACGAGTACGATGCGCACGTATGCCATCGGACTCGATTCGGTCGGACTCCCATTGAAGTCAATGGGAGCCAGTCGTACAATGCGTACACGGGCTCCCATTGACTCAATGGGCACGACGCGAACAAGGGCGCCCCCTACAGCGTGTGCGCGTCGATGCGGGTCACGCCGTACATGCACGTGTAGGGGGACCCATGTGTCCCCCCTGTGTGCGACTCGCGCGGCTACGCGTACAGGGGGGTCCGACACGGACCCCCAAAGTATGGCTCCGACTGCTCTTTCGAGCCGGAGTGCGCGGCTCGGTCGGACTGCTCGCGGCGCGCATCGTACTTACCCGGCCGGGGAACGTCTCCATTGCGCGGTGCGAGTCGAGTCGGTCGGTGCGGTTAGACCCGGGAACGAGTCGGTCGGAGCGGTCGGGACGCCCGGACGAGTCGGTCGGCGATTTTGCATCGTACTCGCTCGCCCGGACACGCGTACGAATCGGTCGGAAAATAGGGCTCCGAATCGGATCCGGTTAAGCCAAATCCGATTCGGAGCCCTACCGGCCGAGATCGGAATCGGCCCCTGAGTGTCTGAATCATCCATTTGTATGAGGTCCAGAGACTGTCAAAAGGCACATGTACAGAGAACATCAGGACAAGCAATTTAGGTACACGGATGTAAACTCAAGCACAAGAGCATTCCTCCTAAAAGACAAGAACTTTGGCAGCAGTAGAAGCCAGTGGCCAAAAGAATGCAAGTCCAATAAATGCGAGGACACTACTGTGACACCTGTAATAAGCATATGAAGCTGCACTTCAGACAAATCCCCACACAACCTGAAAGGCATATGTGCACCTGCCTGAAGGCATCTTATGTGTTTCCTGTGAGATATGGGGTCCACTCCAATCTGGTGCTATCCTGTGCATCCGTTGACTGTTGCCACACCTTTGAGGTGGGCATCTTTTAAGGTTCTAAGCATTTTATCGAGGGATTCTTCATAATCAATAATATAGAAAATCATTTAAAGCACCACACAAAACAAAGGGACCATCCTTTATCAAAACATGAGCCATTGAGACAGTTCTGAACTGTACCACGGAATGAATACCCACACAGTGGGCTGGCTGTGTGAGGAGGGGAGAATAGGGGAAGAGAAAATAAAATATACTAAGTACATTACTAACAGAGTCAAAATCCGCAATTCAACCATGCCAAGCTTCAACATCCTGATCTAAAATTAGGATCATGACATCACGCACAACAAAAGCATAGAAAAAGCAATAAGCTAGAATTCAGCCTTTATCCAGACTCAAGCAGTCATCCAGACCTCTTCTCCCTTGGTCCGGGGAATGCCGCGGCTGCCTCCACCCAAGACCTTCTGAGCAGTGCAATCTCCAATCTGGCAGGATGCCACAGCCACGCTTCCAATCCCATGTCAACAGCTCTTTTTGGTTATTTGTAACATCTGCTTTCGCCTCATGGTTCTTTCAATATAGGCCGCTAACATCAGTATTTTCCCACCGACTGCAGAGATCAGGTTTCTCTTGCCCCCCTCTGTCAGGATGCTATCATGGTCCTGTGGACTTCCGAGTTTCCCAAATGACCGTACCTCTTGCCTCTGCATGCTCTCTCAGGCCTTTGGTTCCCAACCTGTGGGGCAAGGTATCCTTAAAAAAGATTTCATATTTTTAAGACGATCTGGATTGCCTCACAAAGTGATATTCCACCCTTAGGCTGGAGTGGGTAGCCCAGCATACAAATATTGGCGTCTCATTGGGAGTACTCAAGGTAGTGTCCTTCAGACTCTAGTCGGATTATGGATGGTCATGGTATGGCACAGGCTTTGCAGACCTGAAAGAACCTCTCTGATTCCTCGAGGTACAACATCGTCGGCGCTAGATTTTCACCTGTGCTTTTAAACCTTTTCAGACTCTTTCCACCTCTACAAGGCTTTGATCTATGGTGCCTATAATTGCTTCAATACTAAAGACCCATATTTCCAGTGGTTAATGCGGTCTATTGTAAGTTGTCGAGGTAGCCAAAAGCAGGCATTTTATCCCATGATGTAGCACTGTCCTCATTCTCTTCATGGCCTCACCTCTCTGATCCATTACTTTCTCTCTGGGATGATGTCTCAGGTGTGGAAAAGTTGTTCCTGTCCTGTGTCTAACCTTTATCTTTTTAGAAGGCTCCCTACTTCTAACCGGCCTCAAGGAGCCACTATCAGCCCCATTCATACACAGGAGAGCGCCCCCTCCAAATCCACATAGTTCCACCTCTATAGCTTGCTTGGTGCGCAGTGTGATCTGACACTGTGATCCACTGAGCAGTGGGACTGCTCAGTCCTATGTACTGCTCTTTCCCCATAATCCTCAGTGCCGCAGTCCAACAGCGGAACAAGCAAACAGCGTTGTTCCATTTGACCCTTGAGTTAGGTTCAGCAGCACTGCCCCCTCTCTTCCCTCTTCAAAGGCTCTGTGAATCTTCCCTCGCCATCATGGCCAGGTGTTTCACAACACAGGCCTGGGGAGGTGGTGGATACCATCTTGGAAAACACTGGCTTGGATAAGGGCTGTGCTACACTCCTCTCTGAGGCAAGCGGCAATCGCTCAGATTTTCCCCTCACACTATGGGATCACAGATGCTTCCCGCCCATGTTGATTCTTGGACTGGGCTGTTCTAGCTACTGCATTTGCCACATCAGGCCCTGGAAGGTTGAGGCCACGCCAGAGCCCCCGAGGAAACACATCCTCTGGGGCACTCAGAAGCCACCTCAATCCCCCCAGTCCCAGGACACCTTTTTAGGCCTTGCCAAGAACATCTGATTTTACTAAACCTTTATATAGGATATACTGATGCTTTCAACAAGCTTTCTGCATTCATTGGTCTGTTGTTGTGTCATTCACATTTTGCTTCCTCCCACTACAGCACACAGCATGGGGCCAATGGTAAGTCCACTTCAGCCGCTGGCTAATTTCACTTTGAGTAAGTGCATTTTGCTCTTTCACAAGATTTGCACACAAGGTAGTTTTCTTGAGTGCCAGTGTTTTTACTTTATTATTATTTTAGTGATGTCTCTGTGATAGCAGGATGCTTTCTACCAGCTCTTCATAGGTGCACAGGGCACATGCCAGTTTATTGGCTCTGGTCTCTTGCTAATGCTGTTACAAATTCATTTTGTAGTGACCTTTATCTGACTGCTGCTATTTCACCGCATGCCGGATTGTGTCCATTTGAAATTGATCTTTATAAAGTCATCCTCTTTTTAGTAAGCACGCAATGAAGTGCATTTGTAACTACCTCTACTAGTGATGCTGGTATGCATTTTAATCGAGGACTACAGTTATATTTGTAAACCAATTTAGTCTGTATGTCAAGATTGTATGGCTTTCTAGTTTGTATTCAGTGCTCCTGTATGCCGATAGATACTATAATGTTACTAATTGAAGATGTGCTGTTTATTCCAATCTATCTATCTATGTATCTATGTATCTATCTATCTATCTATCTATCTATCTATCTATCTATCTATTTAGAAAATCTGTCCAACACTATCTATCTAGAAAATCTGTGCAACTCTATCTATCTATCTATCTATCTATCTATCTATCTATCTCTACAACACTGTCTATTTTTACAACCCTCTTTATGTATCCGTCTTTACATTCCTCTCCATTTATCTATCTTTTCAACCCCCTTATCTATTTGTAATAAAGATTTACAAAAATATATTTTTTAATACATTAACAAAGGCAAGAGGCTGGCAGTCAACACGAGAATGACTGTTTTTTTTCTTAGGTCTGGTGTTAGTCAAGACCTTTTTATTACACTAAAATTATGCCCGTAACATAGTTACTTTTAGTGGTTTTCAGCCAGACTTCATTCATTAATCTGTTATTGTGCCATTCATATTTTTCTTCCACCGTCTCCAGCACACATAATGGGCAATAGGTCAGCCCACTTAAGCCATTGGTTGACTTCACTGTATGTTATGACATGCTACCATTCCACAAGGAGCGCGCGCGTGCGCACATACACACAATCACACACACAAGTTCCCTTCAGTAACAGCGACTGCTATGGTAATTCATTCTTTTTTTCAGATTGATGAGTGCTCTGAAGCTTCCCCAGCAATACAATTTTGCAAAAACTATAACAGAACAAAGCATGAGTTGCCAAAGTTAAAAGGCTGGCAGCCAGTGCCAGACCAATTGGCTATGCCAATGCTTGTTAAAAATGAATTAGGTGTTCAGGATTTGCTGAGATTTTGTAAATGTATTTTCCACATCTCTTTATAAAGGACTCTGAATGTGGCAGACTATGGAAAGGAGGTTACTCATACACAGAAGGTTCTTTTGCATTCAACCACTGCGGTGCGAGGGGAAATTCATCCTCGAAGCAATATGGGTACTAAATCACTCACGACAGCCTTAAAAAAGAAAGAGGGGACACTCAGGAATGTTTAGTTTGAATGGCACTTCACCTTGAATTAAATAACATCAAGCGGGGACGAGGCCATTATTAGTGCAAAGGGTGCAGATGCACCAGGGCTCAGAGGTGTACAGAGCCCACTGCACTCTAATTATGACTGTCCTTTACCACACAGTTAAGAGTTTGGGGGATCCTTCCTTGCAATATGGCCCATGGCACCCTTAATACTAATATAACAAGCATGCTCCTCTAGGCTAAAAAAAAGCCCATAGCTCCATCCTTTAGATGCTTTACACCTAACACACTCCTTTGAATCTCCTCCCATGTCACCACCCCACAGCCATCAATATGCCATGTACAAAGATGCCAGAATGTGATGCCACAGGACCAGCCACAAAGCAAGTCAATCAATCACCTGCATGTGATGGAAAAGAAGGAGGTGCAGTGAAACTCTTTGAGATCAAGGTAGACCGTGGCATGTTGCTCGTTTTAACAACCTCACAGATGGAGTAGCTGTGTTACCCCAGGCTAAAGAACAACGTGCTTAGAAAGTGAGAGGATTAGGGAGGGACAGGGAAAGGATGTGGCCTGACGGCTAAAGGTGCTTTGGAGCTGGGGAACCGGGTTCGAGCCTCGGGGTCGACTCCACATCCTGTGATTTTGGGCAAATCACTTCATCTCCCCGTGCCGACCAAAAATGAATGTGTCCTTGTGTAACGTAACTGGTGCTCATGTAAAGCGCTCCAATACCTTCGGGTCGAGTTCGCGCCATATAAATCTGCGACAAAAAAAAAGCAATGTGCAGAACAGCTGATTGACACTGTAGCAATCAACGAACGACACAGGTACAAACAAATGAAGCGTATTTATTGTCAGGAGAGAACAAACACATCGTGTTCTTGTCGCACCATTAGACCGAAAGAAGCGAATGAACATGTAGTAATGAGGGAAACAAAAGGATGCCTGCAAAGTAGAGCACAATATAGTCGAAACAGAGAAGGGTGTCGCCAGATGAAGAACAACATGTCCATGCAATTAGACAACGATTGTACACAAACGCATGACACACTTCACATTTCGCAATAACTACGGGAAGATGCATAAACAGCCGTGTCTGGTGCCAATATTTTTCTTGCTACTCTGCTGTTGAACAGTTAGTTTTATCACTGTTAAAAAGTAAAACTAGACACGAGGCCACTAAAAGTTCAGAGGTCACCCGCCGCGAGTCACTGCAAAGAACGGGATTAACTGCAGCAGTTCAGATTCTACAAAAACAACATTCTTTAGCTATTTGGCCACAGCATGGATGCATTATCCAGGACTCAACATCCATTAATAAAGAAATCACTGCTGGACAGGGCTGCGTTTGGCATCTAGTATAAGTCCTCCAGGACAGCTCAGGCGGCTTCGTGCCTGTCGCTGATGCACTTCATCGGACTAAATATGAAATAATCAATAACTCAGGACCGGGCGGGGTTGAGTCTGGCATTCAATCAAAGATGGCTGACAGCCACGGCTGCTTGAATGAAGATCCGGTATGCTCTCAATCGCTACTGCATTGTGCAGGACTAAAAATAAATAAAGAATTCAAAGATACTCGGCACACTGAGTTCCACCTAGCCAAAGAAGGTGATCAGGGCAGCCTAGACTGCTTCACGGAAGCTCACACGTGCCCTCGGTCACTCCTGCACTACACAGGACTATCAGAGTATACACAACTACAGAAAAATACACAAATCAGTATGTCGTTGCTGGAATGGAGTCATCTCTTGTCAAAGAAGACGACCGGGACTGCCAAGACTCGTATACTGAAAAATACAGAAGACCCAACAGCACCAAGAGGCTACTGCAGCTAAAGCGTCATGTGAATTTAGAGGCCGGTAAAATGGGGTCTGGTTGGGAAAACCAGATGCGTGACCACCAGGGCATAGGTGATCAGGTGGGGCCGAATTCCACAAGGTTATCCTGCTCGACCTGACTCACATAGGTTGCAGTGTTCCCTCGTGCATCAGGTCTCTTTCAAAGATGTGGAAGAGGAGGAAAAGGGATGGAACAAGTTTGAGTCTGTGGGATATAATAATACACTGCAGAACAGAGACTTTTATACACCCCACTCTAACATGGGAGAGTCATTCACTCCCATTTAATATGAGGTTGTTTCGCACCCAAGCTCTTCGTGCGAGGAATTTTTAAAGTTTTGTGAAGAATAATTTTCAAGTAGGACTGGCATGTTAAGAAACAGTTAGTCGGAGAACATGGCGGCAGCAAGTTGAGCTGCCGCTGCACCTGGAGGCCCCGCCTTTCCCCACGCCATGGATGTCCGTGTTTAGCGCGGAGGACTGAGAGGTTTTACGGCGTTAAGGCTAAGACAGGCTAATTTTTTACCGGAAATTTCTTTTTTCTGGTGTTTCCCTCTTTTCGGGCGGCTGCCGGGTGATCTGTCTGGGCTCTAATCCGGGTTCCGTTTTTGCTTGTCCCGGCGGCCGGATTTCGGCCGGATTTCGGTGGATGTGTGTTGGGGGCGGTGCGATTTACGATCCCGGCCCGGCTTCCGCTCCTTCCGATCCTC
This sequence comes from Calotriton arnoldi, assembly GCA_963921515.1. Taxonomy (NCBI): domain Eukaryota; kingdom Metazoa; phylum Chordata; class Amphibia; order Caudata; family Salamandridae; genus Calotriton; species Calotriton arnoldi. The sequence continues at coordinate 568,559 of CAWUFW010003543.1, forward strand.
CCTGCCTAACGAGGTAGGAGTCGGCGGCGCTGGAGCTAAGAAGGAGTCGGAGAGTTGCGGCCCGCGGTCTCCTCAGGGGCAGCACCAGGGGAATAGCGGCCAAACTGGAGAGCATTGAGAGCGACGAGCGTGCTGAGGGGAGCGGCAAGCACAGCTGTGAGGAGGGTGCTGGCAACGTAGGAGAAGTCGGAGCCCCGGCGGAGCAGCCTCAGGGTTGTGGTGGTTTGTTGGTTGGTGGGGCGCCCCACAATCAGGTAGGACGTACTCCAGCTGCTTTGGATTCCCCCGTTTTGGCTTTTGCTTCTGCTTTTACTTCTACCTCTCCCTTGGGCAATAGTAAGTGGATTAAGAAGGGCAAAAGACGCAGGGGAGGAGGAGGAGGGTTTACAAGGGCAAAGTTTGCTGGGAAGGACATTGCCCAGGCGCACCTGTATGGTCAGGAGGGCAGTCTGGAAACTGCTGGTAAAATCACGAGTAACAGCTCTGGGGAAGGTTACGGTAATAGCAGCACTAAGAAAAGGTCAAAGACCGAAAAGAAGAATACTTCTACCTTCTTATCTGGGGAAACCAAAAAAAGGAATACTAAAATAACTAGGTCTAAGGACATTTTTCTAGAAGTTAAACCTAAAATCACTCCTTCACTGAGGTCGTACTTTAAGGTTTTACCGGAAGTCCTGTGCCTGGGGAGACAGGGAGAGGCTGGAAAGTTGGGAACAAGGGCCATAACTGAGCAGGGACCTGGATTTGCGGGACCTGTTAACTTGGATGGCTCAAAAGTAGAAAACATAAAGCCAGGGGGCAAGACACTCGCTGGGGGTTTGGCTTCGGTGGATACTGAAAGTTTTGCTTTGGTGGGGAGAGACAACGAGATGGATGTAGGGAAGAAAGTGGAGGATCAGACACCTCAAGTTGAGTCTCCAGACATCCCCCAGGTCTTACCTAAGGGTCCGGTTTTGGAAGATGGAAGCTTGGACAGAGCAACGTCAACTTCAAATTCAGGGGTTTCCAATTCAGAGGCTCCAAATTCAGAGGGGCATTCAATTTCTTCCTTGGAGCTTCTTATGGCCTCATTATCAGCTGATATAAAAAAAAAGGGTTTGAGGTCTCTGTCGCTAACCAAGGGGAGATCATGAGTTTTTGTGAGTCGTTGGATAAGAAAGTGGACCTCCTGAATACAAGGACGGAGACATTAGAATCTAATGTGGGGGCATTAACAGAACAGCTGGATGTTCTGAAAGGTGACCTAGTAGCTCTTAAAAGAGATGAGGAGGCTCTGCGAGACAGGATGGAAACATTAGAAAATAATTCTCGTACGAATAATTTGAGAATATTGAATGTTCCAGAGGGGAGCGAAGGCGATGATCTTAAACTTTTTATGATCACTCTTTTAAAAGAATCTCTTGATCTAGAGATCTCGGAGGATGAATTGGGCCGGGACATTCAGAGAATTCATCGAGACCCCTTCAGAAGAAATCCGAATCGATCTAAACCGAGGAAAATCCTAATAAATTTCCATAGCTACTCATTGAAAGAGAAGATTCTTAATTTATCTCACAAATATAAGTCACTGAAGGGTAAGGATTTTTCATTTCAGATCAGATCAGACCTGGCCAGAGTTACGTTGGATAGGCAATGGGAGTTGGGTAGGAAGTTGGAGGACTTTAAAAGTTGGGAGCTGTGGCTCAACTTAAATTCCCTGCCTCCTTGAGGATCATGTTTAAAAACAAAATGTACAATGTTAGATCAGTACAGGAGGCTGATGATTTGCTTGTAAATATACAGTTGGGCTAGTTATACTTTCATATTGTCATCTCCCCTTTATGCCCTGCTTTTTTTCTAGGTTCCCTGAGTAGCCTACCTTTAAACAAAATATACAATATTAGTATTTTTCTATGTAGTAAGCCCATGGGGGGAACAGACAATGTTTTATAAGGAAGGAAAAAAGAAGAAAAGAAAGAAAAGAAGGAAATAGTAGGGAGAAGAGAAGGAAAAGGGGAAAAAAAGAGGAAAAAAAAAAAGAGGAAAAGAAAAGTTTTTTTTTAGTAAAAATGATGTAATAAAATACAATGGAGGACAAAGAAGAGGGAAAGAAAGAGGAAAGGGAAAGGGAAAGGAGGGGAAGAATAAGAGGGGTACAGATAAGGTACAGATAAGGTTCCTTCATCTTTCCCCCTTTCCTATATTGTATTTTACATTTATCGCACTATAAATAGGTCGGCTTAGGTAAAGCTAGGTTGGCCCTTTTCCTTCCCTTTTTTTTTTCTTCTCAGTTTTCCTGGTGGTGTTTTTTTTTTTCATGGGTGGATAAGGGCGGGAATTTCCAGGGTGCAATTATCTGGACTTCATCTGTCCGGATGACTGGGGGTAGGGTTCTCCATGGATGGGGGGAGGGATTGGTGGGGTTTAGGGGGAGGCGAGGGGGGAGTAGGGGGGAAATCTTTTTTAAAAATCCTCATTTTCGCCACCTTGGTATGCTCAACTCTAGAGTAATGATTAACGGGGTAGGTAGTGGGGGGATTTGTCCACAGGTGTGGAAGGTGCTGAAGCTGACATCCCCTACTTTGACTCTGGGAGACAAGGGGTATTTGGAGCCACCATGAGTTCCTTCCAGATTCTTTCCTGGAATATCAATGGCCTGCGCACTAGACCAAGGAGAGATAAGATCTTGCAATATTTACGGGACTCTTCTGCGCAGGTCATTGTCCTCCAGGAAACTCATTTATTAGAGGAAGAAATGATCTCCTTGTTAAAGTCTCAAAGTTGGGTAGGCTCCCATGTAGATACTAGTCGTCAGCAAATATTAGAGGGGTGTCAATTATTTAAAAAAAAAACAGCCAGGGCCCATATATTATCCCAGATAAATGATCCAAATGGTAGATGGGTCATCGTAAAAGTTATAATTATGGAGACCTTACTTACTTTATTTGGATATTACGGTCCCAATCATGATGACCCAACTAGTTTGAAATCTATTTTCTCTCATTTATTGGACTTAACAAAACCGATGGTTCTGGCAGGGGATTTCAATATTGTCTTGAACCCGGCATTGGATAAAACTCCAACTAGCAGACCTGTGGTTTTTTCTAAATCTCGGGAGTATCTGCTTGGGGCCATGAGACAGTTCACCTTATCGGATATTTGGAGAGATAGATCAGGGCAGCAGTTAGGGGTGTCATATTGAAACTATAAATATAGGCACCAGTCAAGAATTGACTTTGTTCTGGTCAGTTACTCATTAAGGAGCCTGGTTAAGAGCATTGTATACTTGGCACGCCATCTTTCGGACCATTCTGGGGTCCTTCTGGCACTGAAATGCCCAATCCCTAGTTCATCTAGGACTTGGTCCTTTAATCGAGCCTTACTCTTGGAGGAGGAAGAAGTTTTCTTTCTCTCACAAGAAGTGGAATGGTTTTTGGAGGTGAACTTTGGTTCAGCTTCAATAACTTCAGTATGGGACTCTTTGAAAGCCTTTTTACGTGGCCAAATTACTAGTAGGTCCTGTTATAGGGACAAAAAATATAAGGAAGAGATCATGAATATTGAAGCTAGGCTGAAAGAAGCAGAGGTAGATCTCTCAGGCTCAGTACCCCCGGAAATCTTGCAAAAGAAGCGAGATAAGGTCAGCGGATTAAAAGCCCAGCTTGAAAATATTTTGAACACCAGGCTTACTCGAAGATGGGAAGCCAGTAAGATCTCCCACTTCGAGTATGGAGAAGGAGCGGGCAAACTCCTTGCTTGGAAGAGTAAGTCGGACCGAGCAAGGAGTTATGTTAAGGAGATCAGAAATGAGAAGGGCACTTTAGCTACTGATGAGGAAATTCGGGATGCCTTTCAGGCCTTTTTTCACTTGATTTACCAGGAGGATGGTAGCGTAGATCACCACAGTGCTCGGACGTTTCTTGGGGATATTCTGCTCCCCTCCCTCAGTCTAGAACAACAGCAATATCTAGATAGGGCCTTTACCTGTGTTGAGGTAAGGGATGCTATCTTTAACGGTAAAAATGGGAAGGCCGCAGTTGAGATTTACAGGGTAATAGTGGATCAAGTTATCTCCACCATGACTAACCTTTTTAATCAGATCTTGCAAGGAGGACTGATCCCGCCAGATTCATGGAACGATGCCACGATAGTTCTGATCTTAAAACCAGGGAAAGCGGCATCTAATTGTGGGTCTTATAGACCCATATCTTTACTGAATGCCGATTATAAAATCTTTACCTCTATACTGGCAGCAAGATTGGGTATAGTGGCAGGGGATATTCTGCATTTAGACCAGAAGGGCTTTGTTAAAGGCCGCCAGCTCTCGCACTTAACATATGATCTAATTGGGGCGATTGATCTGGCCTCCACATATTCCATCCCCCTAGCAGCTATGACCTTAGATGCTATCAAGGCCTTCGACAGGGTGAATTGGACATATCTGTCGGAGGTCTTGGAAAAATTCAATCTTGGAGAGAAGTTTCGTCGTACAATACAATCTATCTATAGGAGACTTTTGGCGAGACTCTCGGTAAATGGCAGTATTACGGAGCCCTTTAACATATCTAGAGGCACTAGGCAGGGCTGCCCACTCTCCCCTCTCCTTTTTGATTTATATATTGAGCCATTCGCTCAACGGCTTAGAGAGGATTCCAACATTCAGCCTTTCAAGTATGGAGAGTGGGAGAGGAAGGTAGCCCTATATGCCGATGATATTTAAATTTTTACTGCAGATTTAGATATGGCATTTCCAGCTGTTATTAGTCAAGCCCAGGAGTTTGGACTCGTTTCGGGCTACGAAGTTAATGCTGCTAAGACTGAGATAATGGTTTGGAATCAGGCGGCAAATAGATTTTGGTGCCAGATCAGTCCCAGAATGAGATACCTGGGGGTAACCTTTGTGCAAGATATAGCTAAGATAGCTGAAACTAATTTGACTATGGTGGCGAAGGAGTGCACGAAGTTAATGAAAACCTGGGCTTCGCTCCCCTCTCCATCATAGGTAGAGTCAACTTAGTTAAAATGACAATCCTCCCGAAGATTACCTTTTTTTTTAATTGTATCCCTCTTCATTTTGAGAAATCACAAATTGATAAACTTCAGAGGGTTATAAACTCTTTTGTTTGGGGATACAAATTCTCGAGAATAGCTTGGAAAAAGCTAAGACGTAGGAGGGAGAAGGGAGGTCTTGCCTTGCCTGATATCCAGCTTTATGCTTGGGCCTTCCAATTTTCTCATGCACGTATGTTATTGAAAATGCCAGTTAACACTGGAGCAGGAGGGATGTTTTTAGCCATGCTTCAGGGGGCACATTTACTGGTGGAGGGTTTTTTGTTTAAATTTGGGAATGCTAAGTTTTTTAAGAAAGTTAGGCTTAAGGTTCCTCAGGGCTTGGGTAAAACATGGGCAGATTTGAGGAGGTCGGTCGCTCTTGGATACTTCTCTAGTATGGCACCCTTATGGGATTCTCCTGGGGGTCCAGAGTGTCTGAGAGATAGCTTGGCGGCTCCTTTGAGGGAAGCCGGGTTGGTAGTTTGGGGGGATTTGATTTCAGACGGGGCCCTAGTAACATGGGAACAACGTAGGGAAAGGGTTGGGGCCGGCCTTTCTAAATTTAAATATCTTCAGTTGGCCAGTTGGGCTCAGTCGTATTTACAAACAACTTATGGAAGTTTATTAGGAGGAGGCAACGATCTGGAATATAATCTTGTGACTAGACCCCGAGGGAAGAAGGAAGTGTCCTTTTGGTATCAGGCAATTCTGGAGGAAGTGGATGGTGATTTTAAACTTGCCAAGGAACTGTGGGGAAGTTCTTTACCAGCTCAAGACTGTGACATATTGTGGCAGTGTTCGTGTAAACTCCTATATGAAATTGTAAAACCGGCGTGGTTAAAAAGGAACCATCTTTTCACCATACATAGGGCTTATTTTACTCCATTGAGGCTTTCCAAAATCAATAAAGAGTCGCCTGTATGCTGTAAGAAATGTGGACTGGCCTCGGCTTCCGACATTCATATGTTTCAAGAGTGTCCAGCTCTGACTTCCTTTTGGGATAGTATTGGGAAATTTTTGTCGGACACAATAGGAAGCCCGGTTATTATTGACTTGCCCTTGGTTATTTTTGGTTTACAGGATAATATCAAAGGCCCTGCAAGGTCGTTACTTTTTATGCTATGCTCCTAGCTAGGAGACAGATATGTATAAAATGGACAGAACCTATTCCTCCTTCCTTTTTTGACTGGCAATCTTCTGTTCTGGCGACTTCCAAATTGGATTTATTGAGAACAGGCAGCAAAAAGAAGAGAACATTTTGGGATATACTGAAAGCGAGATGGGTCCCGGAGTTGATTGCGTAGTTTTTTTTTTTTTTTTCTCCGGGTCCTATGATTATGCTGCCTTAAAACTCTATGGGCCAGGTCGGAGATTCCTAGTATAAAGCTGGAATTTTTAAGACAAAGGCCATCTAGCTTTTGGAGCTTGTAAATAGAGTTATCTTAGTTGGTGTCTTCGCGTACACATAAGCAAGTCCAGGTGCCGGTAGGCGTGCTTTTCAATCTTTAGCCATCTACGCCTCTCAGTTCGCTGAGTGTGGTTATGAACTGCTTGAGTACGTACTCGAAGTGAGATTGGTGGCGAATGAGGACAAAAAAAAAAAAAGAAACAGTTAGGTTAGCTTAAGTAGTACAACCACTTTGATAGACATGATCCTCCCTGCCATTCACAATAGGAGTGTGAGTCGTCCATCCATTTGTGGTGATTCCTTCAAAAACGTAGGGCCTGATTCAGAGTTTGGCGGATGGGATACTCTGTCACAAACATGACCGTACTAGAAGTGCATTATATCCTGTGACAATTGTAATAGGTGGACGGGAAATCAGTGAGGCTGTGAGGGAGTAATTCATCTGTCAAACTCTAAATCAGGCCCTTGTCCAGTTATCTCAAATAACTGTACCTTGCGCTCTGGGCATTTGTATGCCCAGATAGCAGATAAAAGACATGCCCCATGCTGGGGGCAGCATAAACTACAGATAGTAGTGGCTTACTAAAGAGAACCATGTCTGCCCATTGTATTCTCAAACTTAAAAAGTTACCAAATTTAATGATATTTGAATTTATGGACCAAAAATTCAAAGTATGTTCTTTTACAAAAATCAGAACATTATCCGTACATAATAGTGATACTAACAATCTGAACATATCACACCCTGGTGATTGTGGAATTCTACTAGGAGACAGGCCACTGCTTCCAAATAGAAAAGGGAATAAAGGGCAACCATGGCTTGCCCACTAGTGATAGAGATGGACAGATAGTGCACAGGCTATAACTAGTAACAAGTAACAACTATCTGCTGCAGCATATTCTCGTTCATGTTATTAAGATGTAATGGGGTCGACATCTGCTGCACCGACCTCGTCTGGGTTTAGCATGGCAATGATCACTGTCTCTCTGGTGGACGCGGATAGCCTACCATTAATGGAGCAGGATTTTCGCAAATTAAACCTGCTCGGATTAAACCTCTTTCTATGTGAAAATTATTAACAAGAGTCGTGAAACTAACTGAGAAAAATATTAACATGGGGTATTTGGAAAGAGAATCGAGAAATGTGCAGGAGAAAATGACAAATGATTTCTGCACAAAAGATAGCAGAGAAATAATGTTAAGAGGTTTGAGCTTTCATGTGCAAAGTAAATTAAATGCGTTAATAAAAAGCTTTACATGAGTGATATTAATTGCATAGAATACTTGTTGAGAATATTTGTGTTTATATAAAGAATAATAGAAGACTAAAATGAATAATGTAATGGAGCTTTATATGTGAACAAATAACTGAGTTTGTTTATTTCTCCTAGAGAAAATGGCACGCATTACAGAGAAGGCCTCAAACCACTGTTAGGATTAATTTGCTTTTTAAAAGTAGGCTGCAAAGAATTGTATTTTGTCCTTCGTAATGATTGTTATATTATTTTCTTATCGACGGCTGCGTGGAAGAGATATCAATGGAACTTCCTTACTGTCCGAGGAAATGTTTAGTTTTGTGGATAAGTGCTATAGTAAAATGTTGCAAATGTTTAGAAAATGTGCGTGAGCCTAGGAAGAAGAATATCGCGATTTCCTCTGCTGAAGGACGATGACGACAGCCTGGCTCTAACAATGAACTTTTGAAAGTTAGGTGAAATGGAAGTGGTGTGACTGAACACCCTATATTCCTGGACCAATGAGAATTGTGAAATGGCTGGACTTTTGATACAAATTAGGGATGGACTTTAACATTTAGGGTATAACTACTAGTGTTATAATTTACTCATAAGGGGAGCATTTTGGGAGAGCGTTTTTGAGAGAGAAAGAGAGAGCTGTTTTCCTGTGAGGAGAGAGCTGTGTTGCTGTTTCCTTAAGCTTCTCTTTTGGCTGCTGCTGTCTGATCCTGACTCTTTAACTTTGTTCCTCATACCTTTGTGAGGTTGCCCCAGCTTTCCCTTCTGGCCGGAGGGTTAGCTCTTCAAACTATTAGCACGCTGTGCTATAGTTTTTCTCTAGGTTTGTATGTTACTCTGTAATTGCATTGATCTAATTAAAATGCTTCTTTTGTCTCTTCTTCTATCCACTCACTCAGGCTCATTAAATGGGATGTTATTGTGAATTACTTACTTTACTTTGTGTGATGATCCGTAATTCAGTGCTGTGTCGATTGAAGGACCATTCATATACTTAAGAAATAGATAAAGCAAAGTGATAAGTAAATCAGTCTGTCATTATTGATGATTATGATTAATGTGATTTGTACATTGTAAAATGTATCTTGTTCGTAGAATATTCCCTTTGTTGTAGGTCCTCATAAGGGGGGTATTATCCGTCTTGACAATAGTCAGTACCTAACAACTCTCAAAAGGTTCATCGGAGGACCAGGTATTTTAGGTATGAGCCAAATTTAGTTTACGCAGGAAAAAAACAGATGGTTATTGAAATTGGTTATTGGTGGTAAATATTTTTGCCCCCACTTCCGCTGCATCACCATTTTGAATAGAGTGTTCATACATGGAGAGTAGATCCGGGGCTCAAGAGTCCCTGTATATTTAATTTAGCGATTAGACCATATGATGACACCTGGCAAGATTTGTATCCCCTGAAATGGGTTTCCACATGACCTGACTGCAGGCTTTGTCAATCTTGGCTAACGTCACATTATTGAGTTATTGTGAACTCTTTTGACCAAGCTCGGTGGCTTTGGATCAGTCAAGATTTGTGTAGTGCTTCTCAGATATTTTTAATATGTATTCATTGTCATATGACAAGATACCAGATCCTTTACACCCGGATAATGCTCTTTGCTTTGTTTCCCGAAGGAGCCACTCCAAACTCCTACCTGGAGTTCCCAGTTCCTATATTTCCTGGCACAGACATTCTTCCCCAGAAATTTGGCTTCAACATATGCCTTCGTATAAAACCTTAGGATTTCTGCATTTAGAGATCCCAGGACCTCCTGGGCTTTATATTTCTTCTTTAGTGAGCCCAGTTTCTTCTTAGATATGTCAAAGGTGTACCACAACACCTTAAGGACACCTGAATGTTTGAAAAAGCATATGCTGTTGATATATAGACCTTAAAAGCTTAACAGTTTGTAAATTTAAGGGAAACTTAAGCCTTTGTTAATCTCAATGAACTCCATTACTGAGTCCCTCAATTCAGATGTGAACACTGAATTGAGTAGGATTTCCATTTGGAGGCACCAAAAACGCCTGTTGAATGGTCATGTGGGAACCATCATAAAGACAGCAAAGGGAGAGTGGTCTGAGAAAGACCATGAGAGGATATTGGTTGATATCACCCACAAGGATGAATACAAAAAAAATGGCCTACAATGTCCGACCCCATTTAGGTGGCCACGGGGCCAGGAGGAGCTACTGAGCCTCAACCTTGGGATTTGATCTTGTTTGCCTCTGATGTCCCGGGATCCGTCCTACTATGTCTTTGCAAACTGGGCCACGTACAAACCTCCAACACTTGACTCTCAGAGTTAGTGATGGCCAGCAGTCACAGGATTTTCACAAAGGTAGTGTGGGTGTGTGTGAGGTCAGCACTCAACAAACACTCATTAGTATAATGAAGTATTGTCTAACCCAGTCAGGCTGTTTGGGTCGGGATTGGTGTGGCCACACAATGTCAGCTCAAGCAGATGGTTAGGCCTTGCACAGGCCTCGCTGGTTTGACGGTGGACTACGCCGTCAAGCACACCCAAGTTTCAGGTCGCACGGCAACTCTGGGTCATGTTGAGCCTAGGTGCAGAGGCTTCGGGCCATAATCATAATGCTTCTTCTCAATTTGAGGGCAGGGACTCAGGCCATGCTGCAAATTCACAGATCTGACTCAGTGGTCAGGCCACACCAAACCTTCATAGATCAGGCTTAGTGGCTCACGCCACAACTCCACAGGCCAGGCTCAGTAGCTTAGGTCACGCTTCAGCTTCATGACTCCCGCCAGGACTCACACTGAAGAGTCTAGGGCCCGAGGATACCAGGGCACACAGATCACTCTCCACAGTCCTCCGCTTCTGCAGGCTCACCACACCGGTGTTCTGCAGCACCTCACTCCTCCTGGGTAGTCACTCATTCAGCAGGGTTGGCAGGCTTCTTCCCTCACTCAGCAGCCAGACTGGTTTCTAGGCATTCCAGTCCTGTTAATCAGCTCTTGCACTGACTTCTGTTTCTTCAAAGAAACCTGGTTAAATGCCTCCGCCTTGCCCCAAATTCCTTTTGCCCTGCCTGACAACTACCAACTGGTCAGAATGGACAGGGAATCTAGACTTGGCAGTGGAGTGGATATTGCATTTCGCAACCCTGTTAAGGTTCAAATCATGGAGTCATTTATGGAAGACTGGATGGAAATGTGTGTATTCAAACTTGAATTAGTAACAGGTCCTCATTGGAAGGGTGCTCTAATTTACTGCCCCCATGATCTAAGAAAGATTTCAGCCATTTGCTGACTGAACATATTGCTCCCTATGTACTTTTTCTAATAACTTTTTCCTGTTAGGAGATTTGAATTTTCAAGGCGAGGACATTCTAAAACCTAAGGTTACTGGTCTTTTCGAAGACTTGGAATCGTTAAATCTGGGCCAATGTATTACAGGCCCCATGCATATTGCAGCCCATACTTTAAACCCGCTTATTACAAACTCCCCTTTTTTGGTTAGTGATGATCCTCTCCCCCTTACCTGGACAGATCATCAACTGATCAAGTTTCGGTTTGCTATGACCAATACGATAAAGCAGTCGGCTATAGCAGAGAATAAGTCCTACAGAGTTTGGTCTAACATCTTACCTGAAACATTCTCTACGGCTGTGTCTTGGGGAACTGTGACCCAGGATTCTGACATTAATGTGACTTTAGTAAAATATCATCTTGCTTTGTCTACAGCATTTGATAAAATTGCACCCTCAAAAGTCTCCAAACAGACCTCTTCAAGGCCTCATGCTCCCTGGTTTACCAATGATTTGAGCCTGCTGAAGGCAGGGTGTAGAAAATTGTAAAGACGCTGGCGATGCTCAAAATCTCTAAATGATAAAGTAGCTTTTAAATCTCTCTTGCTGAATATCATTCTCTTATTGGAAAGACCTGGCAGAGCTTTATCTGCATCCAAATAACAAATGTTGGCAATTCCTCTAAAGAACTTTATAAAGTGCTCAATGATTTCCTCTATCCCCACGCATGTGTCACAGATATACCGGCCTCTCAACAACTCTGCAATTCCATTATAAATTTCTTTTAGAATAAAATTGAGGTGATTTATACGCACATGAGCAAAAGCATAGCTGCAATCTTCAGGTTTGCCGCAAACCTGGGTAACAAACCAATACATGAGATGGTTAAAATTTACTTGGCCAGAACAATTTCTGTGGTAACGTATGGGGCAGCAATCTGGGGCATAACCCGTGTGGATAGCCTACAAAAGATAGAGGACGGGTTCACCAAAAGATTATTGTCTGTCCCAAAGGCTTGTTCAAAATGTATTGTCCATAAAGAGCTAGCATTACCATATATTACTGATACAATTAAACTGGCCCCTTTGTTACTATGGCTGTCTATCTGGAAACGGAAGGCCGTCCAGCCAAACCAATCCATTTTGAGGGATATCATGAAAATGGAGCATGCAGCAAAAATTACAAGGCTTCAATATATAAGGTGCACCCCTTGAGTCTTTGGGGCTGGGGGATCTTTGTGCCCACCCTGCACAGTGTGAAATCTTGAGTAAGACGAGACAATAAAAATCTCTTTCCAGAGAAATCTGCATAAGACAGATGGAATAGATATAAAGAAAGAGCCACAGTAATTGTATATAATGCTATTCCCCTACGTTGCATGGGCCATCTTCATATCTCACTTTTATCGAAAATAACCGCCATTGATTTATTCTGACAAGATTTCGCCTAAATTATGTGACAATAATGTTGGGCTATCCTGCGAAATGTTTTTTCTCTGAATCAATTGGAATGCTGCCCTTGTGATAACATATCAAAACAATCGATTGTACATATTTTATTCTTTTGCCAATTTTATGTAAAGGAGAGAAAGAGATTTATTATCCCCTTCTTAAAGAAATTTAGCTTGCGCCGCCATACTACAGCATTGTCCGTCATGCAACAACTAGAGACACCATATGTGTGTTCTATAATGGCCTCTTTTTTATGTGCAGCTGTAAAAACTCGCAGCCTAGCTAATCACTGATCAAATGCAAATCTTTTTAATAGAAATGAATTTTATGTGATGTTTGCTATCTTTTTAGGTTTTTATGAAAAGATTATATGCTCATGGGCTTTTTCTTTTTAGTTTAACTTATTGAAATGTTACTTTTCCTATGTACTTTTATGCATCTTTCTTAAATGCGAAATAAAGTTATTTGATGATTTGAGGTGATTTATAGAACATTTTTCATTACTCATGAGCAGACCAATTCCATCTCGCCGATTACAATAACTCTCCTTCACTTTGGGACAGGTTTGAATTTCTCACTGTAGATCAAGTCTTAATATCTTTAACTAAAGTTAAATCAGGCTCCCCGATAGAAGTCTGTCCCCCCAGGATTGAGATCACTTTATCAGCTGTTTGAGCCCCTGCTGTTTTATCCTTATTTAATCTTTCTCTCGAATCTGCCAAATTACCTTCAGCCTGGAACACTGCTTTGGTCATTCCCATTCTTAAAAAACCCAATGCGGACCCCAAAAACATGAGCAACTATCACCCTGTTTCTCTTCTTCCTTTACTAGGAAACATGCTCTAAAATTATGCAAAAAAATAGCTTATGATGTTTTTAGAAGATCATGTGATTCTTGATCCCTCCCAATCAGGAATCAGAGCAGCTCATAGCACTGAGACTGCACTGGTGGCAGTCACATATTCCATCCGTCTCTCCCTGGACGCTGGTGCTCCTGCAATGCTAGTGCTGCTTGATTGTTCAGCAGCTTTCAACACCATTTCTCATGCAGTTCTGATCAGAGAACTGCATGAGAGGGGTGTCAGAGGTACCGTCCTGAAGTGGTTGACAGATTTTTTAGAAGACCGGACCCAAATTACTACTCTGGGTTCTTTCAAATCTCGGTGAGTTCCTCTCACCAAAGGATTATTTCAAGGCTTATCATTGTTTAATATCTATGTTGCTCCTTTGGAGCAGATTTTCGAAACATATAGCTTCGAAGTAATCTCTTATGCTGACGATACTCAGCTAGTCATTTCTATAGGACAGGACATTGATGGTACTAGGCACCATTTTCAAGACTGTATGAGGGATATCGCTGCCTGGATATCCAGAATCTGTTTCCAGTTGTATAACAAGAAGATGGAGGTTCTGCTGTTTGGCAAAGCACAACATCTCTGGTCTCCTGACTGGTTGCCCACTGAACGGGGAGTTGCCCCGTGCACCAGTCACTCAGCAAAGAATCTAGGCGTAAAATTGACCACCAATTGACCATTAAAAGTCATGTAGCCACTACAAGAGGGATATGTTTTGCTACCATGCGTCTCCTGAGGAAATGTTTTCCCTGTCTTCCTGCCTCAGCTAGGAAAATGCTGGTCTAGGCACTGATAATCAGTGCCTAGACTACAGCAGTGCCTTGCTTATGGCAGCTTAAGACACCCTCTTGACTGAACTCCAAGTCATGCAAATTACAGCTGCCCGATTAGTTGGTAACCTCCCAGCAGGCTCTCCATCTGCCCCAATCCTAAGGCCTCTCCACTGGCTATCAGTCAGAAAGCGCATTTTCTTTAAGATATGCTGCTTCATCCATAAAGCTCTATTAGACAGATCCCCTCAGTACCTGAAGGACATATTATGTCACTACTGTCCTGCTCTCACTTTGAGACCCAGCGACAAGGTGCTTTTGTCCATTCCTCGGATTCGTGCCTCAAGATATGGGGGTAGAGCTTTTTCTCATACTGCTCCAAGGGCATGGAACCAACTTCCTGGCTACCTTCGTAGCTGTGTGGACCTCACCCAGTTCAAGAGATTGCTAAAAACTTGGTTATTTTAATGAGCAGATGCAACACATGAGGAGGCTGAGCTTTATAAAATGTATATAACAGGGGTGGACTCAGATGATGCCCCCTCGCTTGTGGGAAGTTGGGTGTCAGACAGACGGTAGCTCTGGTTGCACAGCAGTCCTCTGAGAACTCTAGGGAGCACTCCCTTCCTAGTCATAGAGATTTTGGAACTAGAATAACAAGTGAGTTAGTGCCTCTCACTTTTATACAGTTAGAGGAGACAGGAGATGGGAATCCGCTGTCTACACTTCCCGAATTGGTTTGCTGTGGTTCTACTTTCAGTGTCCTCTCCAGGCTGCTCTTGAGGCACAGCTTTTGTGTAGAATGACGCACCACAAAGCATGGTAGTCTCCAGTCCTCAGCCACACTGATGAGTGATCAGAGTACATAAAAAAGGCTAGCCTCACTTAAGGGGTCATCTTAAACAAGAGACTACAGTACCACTGTTCACCCACACCCTATACTAAATTGCAGTGCTTCAGAAAAACTAATGAGTAGCTCCTTTTAGCAAAAGGCTTAATCAAATTTCTAAAGGAACCTGGTCTCCTCTTTCCCCACTTCAATGCCTAGGTCTCCTCTCTCCAGCTGCAGGAATGTCAGCAATACACTTTCACTGTCAGGGAAAGAACCTCACTTCCATTGTGTGCACAAAGCAATGCTTGGGATATCCAAAATGGATCCCACAGGACTCCAAAACTCTGGTTCACTCATGCACACCATGCATGTACCATGCAGGCCAAGGAGATACACACACAAAATATACTTGGATATTAGGGCTAGGAACTGGGTTAGCAAGTAGAAGTGGAACTTAACATGAGTGGGCCAGTAGTTATTGACTCCAGATAAAAAGTTCTGCTCACAGCAATTAAATCCACAATTGGACGGTGTGCTGCCACCACAGCTGTTTGTACTAAACCCATTACAGGGACAGTAGTCCACTGTAAGTATAATGATAGCACACTTGGTGCACCCCTCCAAGTCACACAACAGGTTTACGTCCTCATTCATGGCAGGGGGCCGGCTCCTTTTGCTGCGCTTTGAAATGATTAATAAATTAAATAAATAAATAAATAATGAGCTTAGATGTATTATTCTAACACCCCATCTGCTTACCTTGACGAAATTGTGCAAGTTTGTATCTAGCAGCCGATATTTTTGGAAATCGATACTTACAGTAGATATTGCTGTATTACACCTTGAGTGTATGTCACAAATTTAAACCAGAATTCTTTTCAAGATAATGTGTGAATCATGTACTATTGAAGAGTATATAAAGGATTCATTTATGGGGAGTCTGGATATCCAAAGTGCCAGTTTCTGAGTTTGTAGACCCACTGAATATCCCTGCCTTTCTTGAATACTTACAAAGGTAGCAATGATGAGCTTGCCCTTGAGATAAGAACTTGGGAAAAACAGAGAAGGAAAATGAAAAGGGAAGGGAACATCGGACTGGAGTTCTTTCTCCAGCACTATAGCGCTACTCTCGAGGGGCAGCACCATAGTATCTTGATATAGTGAACACAGATTGGGACTGACCCGCTGCAGAGAGACAGAGCACAACAAGTAAGTAGGGTTAAACAGCTGGTTGGGGATTTGCTGCAGGCATGTGTTTGAAATGCTTACCACTTTTGGAGGTGGGCATTGCTTTAACAAGCATAAGCCAACCTGGAATAAAGATCACAGCCCTAGGATACCACCAACAACTAACCGGTCAGAATATAGAAGGTAAACAGACCAAAAAGAACACACATTTAAAAAAGCAAGGTACATATGAGGCCTAAAGAGGAAGCAAGGGAACCAAGAGGCAAGAAAACATCAAACATGAGAGACAGATTAAGGGTGCAAACGAATATCCTAATGACTCGTTGCCAGGCAAAATCCACTGCAATGTATTGTATCTGTTAGCTTTTTTTATCCCTGATGATGCAATGAAGTGTTTTACCGTGGGTAGCACACTACTCCAGAACCCAAAGTTAGTGGTTAATCCAGTGGTTAATGTTGGTTGTTATTTAATTACTGGTTAGTGTTGGTTATTGTTTACATTTTGAGGGATTACATCAATAGGAGTTATCTGTGATTATTACTGAGGGGTGTGTGAGTTCATGCAGTGGCTGGTGGGGTGAATGGATAAGCGAGAGGAGTTTAGGTATTGTTAAACTGCACAGATATAGCTTCAAAGAAGGAGGTTGTGAGTTATGAGGTGAGGTGTGGATAAAGTGCAGAAATACAATAATAGAGAGTAGGCAGACACGCATGCAGCTTAGACTAGGTTACACTCCAAAGGAGTGAGGCAAGCAGACGATGAGGGTACAGAGAGGGTTATTCGAGAGAAAGTAAGGAGAGCGAAACAGTCACTAGTTTGAAGTCAAGATCTCTTTTTTGTGCACAGCTTTAAGAATCTGGAAGCAACTTTTTGCGATAGCATGCAATATAAGGATGTAATACTGTGGGAAGAAACATTATTTGCATGTGGGATAGCATATTGCACTGTAGCATTTGTATAGCACTCACTACCCCCATGTGGTGCGCCCAAGTGCCTATTCACATATAGCACACTTCAACAAGATATGTAAAACTATGTAGACAAATGCCTACCCCACCATCAGAAAAGCTTACATGGAAATTTAAAAAGCATTTACTGAGCTGGTTCTCTCTTGACCTTATAAAATAGATATTTGGTAAGGGATTGGGATCACTTGGTTCTTCTTTGATCATTAATGAGTATCACAGGGGATCTGTTTGTAGAGAGCAAGGTCAGATTTTGCAAAGGTATTCGTCTTTGTGAACAAGTTCGTACAGATTCTCTGATAGATCAGGTTGGGAATAACAAAATCTTAACTATTTTTCTGAACTCCAAGTGATTCTTTCTTAAAAAACAAAATATTTTATTCAATTTTGGTACAATTGACAAGCCTGTAATACACATACACAACTCCCCCCTCCAGACGGACAAACCCCTGATTGTACTTCCCACAATCCAGCCACAGTGTGTTATGAACAAGTCCCATGATACCACTCGCAGCTTTTGTGGCTCGCCTTCAATCCTTCTTCCTCCCTGCTCATTCATTATCCAACCAGAGGTCATCCATTCCCTTCCATTACTCTCACACTTTAGTGAATTTGTTCGGGAAACCACGTGCAGTGCATATTTGCTCTTCCACCTTCAAACACCAGTTCATATTAGACTCCCATTGCTGCCCTTTCGGGCAACGCTTACCTCCCCATTACTGTAAGTAAGTCCGTTTTTATATAGCGCAGCTACTCACCCTTACGGGTCTCAAGGCGCTGGGGGCCGTAGTGGAAATTAAGTGAGCTATTGCCCAGAGTCACATGGTGCTGAGCTGAGCTGCCGCCGGAGCCGGGGATCGAACCGTGAACCCTGTGCTCCGAAGTCAGCTGCCCTGGCCGCTGCACCACACCTCTCCACTGTATTATGTCTCTCTGTGCCACCATCAGTGCCACATTACAGAAAAGGAACATATACCTAGCAAGTGTCAGTTCTCCCCAGATTCCCAACATCACTACCTTCAATTCAGTTCCAATGGTTCTCCTAGGACCTAAGAAATCCCACTACGGACCTCCTCCCAGAACATGCTGATTTTGAGACAGTCCCATACAGTGTCTACCAACGTGCCTCTCTGCTTGCTTCCCCGCAGACATCTGGCCGATATCGCTAAACCCATTGTGAACAATGTAGTTCTGATATAGTATGCTCTGTGCAAGATCTTGAATTCGATCAACCTAAAACCCGCTTCAATCGTCACTTCTCCTGGGTATCCATAGGCCTCCCCCACTCTTCGTCCTCAACTCTACCCAGGTCCACCTTTCATCTCTCATGCAGTCTCTGTAAGGGGGAAGCACCACTGGCCGAAGCGTCTTGTAAATAGCAGAAATTGCGTGGTGGTGGAGGGGGGCTCCCAGAATCCTCCAATGGGCTCTCTTCTGGTATCTCTGTTACGGGGGGAATGAGAGCCCTGGGGTGGTGCCGCACACAGAGGTACCTCAAGGACTGTCCCCCGGCCAGTTCAGATTGGGATTGAAATTCCTGGTTTTCCCATACATCACGCAGTTTTGATTTACCTATCAAATCCCACTGCCTCAATCAATCAATCAATCAGTGGTTTATAGAGTGCGCTATTCACTCATGAGGGTCTCAAGGCGCTGGGGGGGGGGCGAGCAGATCCGGGTCAGTCGAAGAGCCAGGTCTTGAGGTCCTTCCTGAAAGTGTGGAGGGTTGGGGAGCGTCTGATGTTGACCGGGAGCTCGTTCCAGGTTTTGGCTGCGATGTAGGAGAAAGCTCTCCCGCCGGTTCTGTTTCTGCAGATGCGGGGACCTCTGCCAGGGCGAGGTCGGCAGAGCGGAGGTTCCTTTTGGGTATGTGGAAGCATACTCGGTCGTTGAGGTATTTGGGTCCGATGTTGTTGAGGGATTTGTAGGCGTGGGTGAGGAGTTTGAAGGTGACCCTCTTCTCGACGGGGAGCCAGTGGAGGCTTCGTAGGTGTTGGGTCATATGTTCATGGCGCGGTGTCCCTAGGAAGAGCCTGGCTGCGGCGTTCTGGATGGTTTGGAGTTTGTGTAGAAGAGTTTTGTTGATTCCGGCGTAGAGGTTGTTGCCGTAGTCTAGTCTGCTGGTTATGAGTGCGTGGGAGACGGTCTTTCTGCAGTCGGGGGGGGATTCATTTGAAGGTCTTACGGAGGATGCGGAGGCAGTTGAAACTGGTGGACGCGACGGTGTTGATCTGGGTGTTCATGGAGAGGGAGGAGTCGAGGATTATGCCGAGGTTCCGAGCGTGGTCTGTCGGGGTGGGTGGGCTTCCGAGGGCGGAGGGCCACCAGGTGCTGTCCCAGGCGGAGGTGCAGGGTCCGAGGATGAGGACCTCGGTCTTCTCAGAGTTGAGCTTTAGGCAGCTGTCCTTCATCCAGGCTGCTACGTTTCTCATTCCTTCCTGGAAGCAGAGTCTGGTGTCTTCTGGGTTCTTGGTGAGGGAGAGGATGAGCTGGGTGTCGTCGGCGTAGGATATGATGCTAAGCCCGTGCTGTCTGACGATGGCGGCGATGGGGGCCATGTAGATGTTGAAGAGCGTCTGGCTTAGTGAAGATCCTTGGGGGTACTCCGCAGATGATGTCCGTGGGATCGGAGAGGAAGGGGGGAGTCTGATCCTCTGGGTTCTGCCGGAGAGGAAGGATTGGATCCAATCGAGGGCGGATCCCTGTATTCCTGCTTTGTGGAGTCTGGCGGCTAGCGTGCGATGTGAGACGGTGTCGAAGGCTGCGGAGAGGTCTAGGAGGATGAGGGCTGCGGTGTGTCCCTGGTCTAGCAGCATGCGGATGTCGTCGGTGGCGGCGAGGAGGGCAGTCTCGGTGCTGTGGTTGTTGCGGAAGCCAGACTGGGATGCATCTAGGATGGAGTTTTCTTCTATGAAGGCAGTCAGCTGGGCGTTCACGAGTCTTTCGGTGACTTTGGCTGCGAAAGGGAGTAGAGAGATGGGCTGGTAGTTCTTCAGGTCAGTTGGGTCGGCCGTTGGTTTCTTGAGGAGGGGTTTCACCTCCGCACGCTTCCAGTCGTCTGGGCAGATGCCGGATATGAGGGAGGAGTTGATAGTCCGTCCTAGTTCAGGTGCTATGACAGCGACGGCCCTGTGGAAGATGTGAGGGGGGCAAGGGTCCGTTGGGGCTCCTGTGTGCGTCTTCTTCATGGTTGAGATGAGCTTGATGGACGCGGGTGCCCAGGAGGTGATGGTCTGCTTCTCGGCGGTGGTGGGTGGTGTGGTACTGTTTTCTGCAGGCTCGCTAAAGTTGTCGTAGAGGGCCTTGATCTTCAGGTGGAAGTAGGAGCTGAGTGGCCCTCAACTCCCTGCAGTGGTGCCAATCCCTCCACCTCCCACAGTGAAGTCACCAGGGTGAGCACTTCCCGCCAACCCAGTCATGCGGTCACTTTTTCCAGGAGTCAATGACCTAGGCGGTTGGAGAAGGTAGTCCTTGTGGCTTTTTCTTCCCATAGATCACCCTCGTAAATCCTCATGGCTCCAAGGACCTTCTGTGATCCCAAAGGAAGAGCTCAGTCTGGTCTGCAAAGGACCATTCGTTGAGCACTACCAATTGTGTCATCCAGTAGTACAAGCGGAGGTTCAGCAAAGCAATTCCCCCATCTGCCACCTTTCTTGTGAGGGTATCCAACGCAATGCATGGCACACCTCCATCTCATAGCAGGAGCCTAGTCTTCATGTCCACTGCTTTGAAGTGTTCAGGGATCGCAAACAGGGAGTTTTGCAGTGCATACAGGAATTTCGGCAAGCGAATCATTTTATACAGGGTGGCCCTGCCCAACAAGGACAGCGGGAGAGGCCTCCACTGGCTCACTTCTCTTTTGTATTCCCCCGGCAGCCTACCGAGGTCATGGGAGTAAAAGAGGCTCCTATTGCGCGAGCCGTATATGCCTATGTCCTGGAGTCCAACACTTTCCTATGGTATGGGGCAGTTCCAACTCTCTTGGGGGCCCATCCAGCTGGGATATGGGGGTAGAGGCAGGACTTGGTCCAATATATATCGAGACCAGAGTAGCGCCCAAACACTCTGAAGATCTCCAGAACCCTGTCGACGGAAACCTCTGGGTCCACCAAATAGAGGAGGTTATCATCCACATAGAGTGACACCAGATCCTCCCAACTCTGGTCCCACTATAATCTCCGACGCAGAGCATCTTTCCTAATCCAGCTGGTCAGTGGCTCAATTGTTATTGCAGAGCGGAGAGGGTATTGGGGCATCCCTTTCGAGTCCCCCTCTTCAGGGGTAACTCTGCAGTGAATGCCCTATTGACAGGAACACGGGCCATAGGTTTGGTATAAAGCAGTTGTACCCAAGTCCGAAAGGATGGGCCAAAGCCCATCCGCTCCAATACTGCCTGAAGATATGGCCACTCCACGGAGTTGAATGCCTTTTCTGTGTCCAGTGCCACAAGAGCAGCTGATTCTCTCAGTCCCTCCTCCCTTGCCAGACAACCGAAAAGATGCCAGAGATTGTGCCTGGTGAATCTATATGGCATAAAGCCCGATTGGTCCTGTGCCACCACCTGGTGTATAATTCTCATCAGGCAGTTAGCCACACCTTCGCCAGTAATTTCACCTTCACATTAAGGAATGTGATCGGACAGTAAGAGAAACACCATGTGAGAGGACACCCCTTCTTATGAATAAGGCCCACTGTTGCCTGCGCAGTTTCCCCTTCTTTTTGGACTCACAAAGCATAACCCCTAGCAGCTTTACTACCTGGCTCCTAGCACATTTAAAGGATTCAGGGTTGAAACCATTAGGTCCGGGGGCCCTCCCAATATTCATCTGGGACAAAGCCTCCACAATCTCCTTCTCCCGGAGCTCCTCCTCCGGAAGCTTCACTGCCTCACCCCGAACACTGGCAGGAGGATGTCAGCCAGAAACCCCCCAGGCCGCATGTGGAGGTGCTGTCCAGACGTGTGGCATACAGATGTCGTAGGTAGTCGGCAAATGCCTGTGCTATTTCTGATGCTGATTCTACCTTCTGTCCATCGGGCATTGCAACCTTGTGCACCCACCTCTGTCCCTCTTCCTGCCACGCGAGCCACACCAGCAGCTTCCCTGCCTCATTTCCTACCTCATAACATTTATACTGTTTAGATTAAAGATCGCCCTGGCTTTCTGGTGCATGAGGCAGCGATATTCCTCCCGTTTTGTCTCAATGGCAGTTGCTAGCCTTGGACTGGGCTGGGCCACATACTGGGATTCCCACTCCATCAACTGCTCCTCCATCTCGCGCCCCTCTCTCTCCCGCTCCTGCTTTTGCCCAGCGACATGCGCTATCATCTGGTCCCTTACCACAGGCTTCCCATACAGTAATGATGGAGGACACTGAATTTTTGCTCTCCTCGAAGTATAATTTTGTTGCATTTTGTATGAAGCGTTTGGTCATCCAGTCAGTCAGAAACCTGGCAAAAAAGGGACCAGCCCCTATCTGTACAAGGATGGGATTGGGTTATTTGCATCGCAAGTGGAGAATGGTCCGAGATACCTTGCAGTAGGTGCCTGATGTCGTGACACTTTACTCAGGCATCCCGCCAGGACCAGAAAATAATCAAGTCTAGAGAAAGACACAATCCTATTCGTCGAGTAGGAGTACTGCCGCTCATGTCGGTGTGTGGATCGCCACGGGTCAGCAAGACCTAGAGCCTCCGCTAAGGTACCCAACCTAGTATTAGTCCTATGGAACACCTCTCCCCTAACCACCCTATCCAGATCTCCTCTTAGTTTAGGAATGAAATCTCCACCAATCACCTCAAGGACATTCAGCACTTGCAGGATCCAGTTCTCCATCGTCACCAGTCCTTACGTCTGCAGTCCAGATGGACGATACCATGAGGCAATCCACACCTCATCCCCCAGCGAGCTGCTGTGGGCCACCGCCCAGCATCCCTGAGGGTCTTCCCATGTACCGAACATTTGAAATGGTACCGACTTACAGATCATGATGCGTGCACCCCTAGAGAATCCTGCGTGTGCAAGCACTGTATACTTTCCCCTCCCTAGAAAACCACAGCTATTCTCCAACAGGTGGGTCTTCTGTAAAAGTATGACGTCTGGGGCAGGTCGCATCCCAAATTTACAAACCACTTCTCTCTTCACTTTATTGCCCAACCCATTTATATTTCACGACAGAAAGGTCAATGAGGTGTCGTCTTTCCCCTGCATAGTATGTGTGGACTGCTTGTGTAATGCTCAGGTCCGCCTGCTGTATACGTGTTTGCCCCTTAAGTGCGCCTTTCCCCAAACTCCCACCCACCAACAAACTGCCCCACCCAACCTATCACCTTGTGCAGTAAGTTTCCAACTACAGCCTCCCCAACGTTTGAGATGCCTGTCTATCTTACCCTCTTAAACAAGGTGTACAATCCTCTACAAAATGTGAAAAAGTACTTGTTTGGAGGTAGGGTGGCCATCCTCCCGCAGGCCAATGTTTTCATCTCTCGAAGGTGGTGTCACCTCTTCGACCTCATATCATAGGCCCCACTGCTGCTCCAGTCATTCCTCAGCCAGGGGCCAAGGGGTTAGAGCAGGTCATCCCCAGTCATCGGGGTGACCACCAGTGGGCCCACCCTTTCCAGATCCCCCACAGTTGTCTCAGAGCCACGATTCAGGGAATCCCAGCCGGAGGGCCGTTCACTTGTTGTCCATTGCCCTTCCGGAACGTCTCGCACCACCCAGTCTCTCTCCTCACAGGCCTGATCTTTCGTTGGAGTCATGGTTCCCCGCCGGCAAGTCCTGCGGGAGGAGTTCCAGGGACATCTCTTAGGGTCAGGTGTTCTAGTCTCAGATGCAGGCGTTGGATGTCCTTGCACCTCTAACCAGTCCCAAGCATTGCCTGCTCTCATGAAGAACCAAGATTTCTTGGGTGTCGATATGCGGAGCTTTGCAGGGAAAAGTTTTGCATACTTAAATGCCAGAGTATGGAGGTGGTGCTTCACCAACAAAAAGGATTCCCGATGTCGCTGGACTGTATTATTATAGTCTGGGTAAATGTTCAGCGAGCTGCCCTCCATATACCAAGGACCATGCATGTGTGCCACCTGCATAATGTGGTCTCGGTCTCTGAAGTTCAGCAGTCTGGCTATGATCAGGCGGGAGGCGCCCCGGGACTCTGTGAGCACGTTCCACTTTGTAGAGCGTTGAAGCCCAGCCACTCAGCACCGTTTCTAGGAGCCACTTTTCAACACAAGGATCAGCACTCAGGCCCTCAGTCTTTTTGGGGACCCCAAAAAGGTGCACATTGATACGCCTCAAGCACCCTTGCGCATCATTCAGGCACTCTGTGAGGGTCCTGACCTTTGTTTGAAACTTATGCAACTGGGCTGCATTGTCTCTGACCACTGGTGTGGTCTGGGCCTGCACCTTCTCTGTGTCACTCTCTTTCCCGGCCAGTTTCTTGCAGTTGGTGCAAAGTAACCCCAGGTCCAGCTCCACTGTTTCAATCTTGTGCTACAGGGCCATTTTGGTGTCCTTGACTGCCACCAGGGTGCATTTGGTGTGTGCCTCCAGCTGCCCATCTCCCGCAAACTGTCTGCCCAATTTTACTTTGTTTAGGCTGACCATTACTTCAGTCTACACAGGGAGCACAGTGTCCGCCAGGCGGTTCACCCCCTGCTCCATCCTCAGGTCCTGGCCGTCTTCCTTGTAGGGCCGTCATTCACTAAACTGGGGCAATCTGTGTGGCACCCTCGGCCGTCTCCCCCAAGAGCAGTCTTAATGATCCCCCTAGGCGTTTGATGAGTTTTTGGGATGTGCAATCAACTGGGAGAAATCCCTGTTCTTTCTGATGAGAGGTTTGGAACAGAGAGAGGATTTACTGCTGCAAGTGGAACCCCATAAGATTAAATATTTGGGTCATACTACGAGGATAATCTCATCCCTTTAAAGGGATGAAAAACATTGGCGCACGCTGCCACTGTCCTTACTGGGCAAGGCAGCCATGTTTAAAGTGATTACACTCCCTAGCTTCCTATACATCCTACAAAATAACCCTTATAGAATACTGAAGACGTTTTTTGCCCGGGTGGATGCCCTGATGAGGACACTCCTCTGGGCGGGATGTCAACCTCGAATAGCGATGCGGATCTTGCAACGCTCCAAATTTGAATGAGGTATAGCACTCCCAAATGTCAAAAGATATTATTAGGTGGCACAGGTCAGAGTAGTGATTGACTGGGCGTAGGCAGACTGGGAGGATCCGGCATTTTGGACAGACAGCTTGGGCAACCAGAGCTATCAACATGCATTATATGGGAGCAGGCAGAGTCACCGGGCGCGCCCGGCGACAGGAACGGTCCTGGCAGTGTGGAGAAGTCTACTATGAGAGATGCATTGGTACAAGAGGCTCACGGCCCACACGCTGCTCTGGGAAGGGACCAGGCTGAGACAAGTGACTGCACTGAGAGGCTTCCAGGGCTGGGATAAAATAGGCATCACCACACTAGCGGAAGTATGGGACTACAAGGGAGTAGTCCCCTTTGACTACCTACAAAAGGAATACCAAATGCTGATCACCCAATGGCAGAAATATAGACAGCTAAGAAATGCACTCAGGAGTATAGACAGGGAAGAGGAGACCCTGGTGGACTCCCAGTTGGAAAGGAGACTGCTGGATGGGTGAGTCTGTAAAAAATTGATATCCTTGACTTATGGCACAATAATGCAAAATACACAGGGGACACTGACATGTCTTCAGGGCCACTGGGAACAGGATAGTGGGGAAATTGAGGATGAGGACTGGCAGGAGAATTAGGTTTCCCGACGGAAGAGGCCATTAAAGCCAGCTATTGACTGATACATTTAAAACTCCTTAATTGGACGTATTAGACCAGAACATTGCTACACAATATTGGCATGGCAGGGTGCACTCTCTGCCTATGCAAGTGTGGTGTGGAGGGTACATTCCTCCACAAATGGTGGCTCTGTCCACAGATACACCACTTCTGGGAACAGGTAGTAGAATCCCTTGAGGAAGTAGTTGGGGTTACCATTGAGCTGACCCCCCAGCTGGCCTTACTTGGGATATGGGAACCCTCAGACCTCACAAGATACTAGAAGATTCTAGCAAACATTGGGTTTATGGTGGCAAAGCGAGATACTGCCCAGAAATGGGACTGTGAGGCACTTCCATTATTTAGAGACTGGGAAAAAGGGATGGAACATTGTAAATGAATAGAAAGAGAGATATACAAGGGTAGAGGCTGCATTTCCAATATAGTAGGGGTATAGGATTTTTGACACTGCCATAGGTGATTACACATCAGAAGAACCATGATGGTGCTGCGGGGTGGTGGGGGGAGGAGGGACAGAGATAAGTAATGCCCAGAAAGGTGCTGTGTAGTTGCAGTGTCATTGTATTATTGTATTTATTGCATTCACCTTTGTTTCTATAATAAAAATGTTATTTAAAAAAAAACCTGGAATTATCAGACACCAACCCTCATTTATACTTTACCGCACATGCAGTCATTTCTCGCCATTTGCCGAGCGAACAAAGGTTTAACGTCAGATTTATAGAAAACCGATGGATAAAAGAGCTAATCAGAGACTTGGGTGTCTAGAGACTGAGTTAATCAGTATGGTGGCCTCGGGAGGCGATGTGTCTCCAACACTGAATTCAATTGCCATCACAAAATCATCCCTTGATGATTTTAATGCAGAGAAGACCGCTGGGAAGTATCAAGCAAGGAGACAGGAATGTTATGAATACAGTGAGAGTGTGGGTCCATACCTAGCTGTCAGGGCTAGACAACAGTTAGCTACAGTGCACATAAGGCAGGTTAGGAATATGCAGGGGGTAGTAGTTTCAGACCCAGCTGAGATCAGGGAGGCCTTTAGGGAATTCTATGAAGATTTGTACAAAGCCCCGCCGGCAGGGGACTCTAGGAGTATAGGCGAACAGATGGATTTCGTGCCAACGGTGAGGCTTCCCCAGGATGAGAGCCTCCTCCTGGGAGCGGACATATCTTTGGAAGAATTTCAGGCAGCCCTACAGGCTCGCCCCTCAGGCAAAGCTACAGGAACAGACGACATACCTCTCGAGTTTTATAAAATCTTAAGGGAAGAGGTCTGCCTGGATATGCTTGAGTTATTCAAGGGGGTCAGGAATGGGGCCGCTCCCCCAGGCTCTTGGGGCACCGCCAACATTGTTATTTTCTTAAAGAAAGGGAAAGACCCTATTTCGTTGGGCTCCTATAGACCTATTACACTCTTAAACAGTGATACCAAGGTGTATTCCAACATTTTTGCTATTCGACTGAATAAAGTAATGCCACACCTTGTTTCAGCCTGGCAACATGGCTTTATTCAGGGGAGGGGAACGGTGGATCACGTTAAGCGGGTAATTACATTACTGGATGCCACGGAGGTTCTTGCAAAGCCTATGCGGGTCGCGTTTCTTGACGCCGAGAAGGCCTTTGACAGGGTGTCATGGTGCTAACTTTGGAAGATCATGGAGGCTAATGGCCTCGGGACATCTTTTATTAAGGCAATGCGGGCTATGTATATTAAACCTACTGCCCGAGTGCGAGTAATGGGGGAAGAGTCTAAACCATTCTTAATTGAAAGAGGAACAAGGCAGGGGTGCCCCTCCTCTCCTCTGCTGTTTGCACTATACCTAGACCCGCTCCTTCGGCGATTGGAAGCTTCCAAAGATATTAACCCTGTCAGCCTGCAGGGCTGGGATACTAAGATATTGAATATGCCGGTGATGTGGCCATAATTACTACTGACCCTGACAGAGCGCTACAGGCGGTCGAAAATATAGCTGATAATTTTGGGATCCAATCTGGTTTCTCACTGAATAGGATTAAAACGCAGGTCCTGATAAATAGATTTACCCCCGCCTCTGCCAGCAGGATTATCAACGAAGCAGTCTATCTTGGAATAACCATCACAGCAAAGGTCGAGGCAATAGTGGATCTAAATCTCTCCCCTATAATGGGGAAAATTAGGAAGGATCTCTGTCGCTGGGATAACTTGAGACTCTCACTTTACATCTTCCGAACTATACCCCTTGGTATACATAATGACTGGTTTAAGTTAATCGAGAGGGAGGTCGCTAGGTTTTTCTGGTCTTATGGAAAAACAAGGAGGGCCAATGCATTCCTATGTCTACCCAGGGATAGAGGGGGGTGGGGGCTCCCTAACTTTAAGCTATATTATTTGGCAGCAGTGCTGCAGTACTATAGGCCTCTATTTAGTAACAAGGTAAGGGCAGGGCTCAATCCTAGCTATGTCCCATTGATATTTGAGATTTTGATAGGGGCGAGGGCTAATGGTTGCCTAGTGAAATTCTACGAAGCAAGCTATTTCAAAAGAACAAAGTTTAAGATTTTAATCACAGCATTCCAGAATTGGGCAGGGATTCGGAAACGGCTTGGGGTTGGCAGATTCAGTAGATACACCCCCCTGCTTAGAAATGACCAGCTACCCAGGGTCCTGCAAGATGACTGCTTGGCAAGGTGGGAAAAGGCTGGCTTTGGTAGGGTTGGAGATCTCTTGGCTGGAGATTATATTGCGTCCTTTGAGGTGGTTAGTGAAAGATTCAACATTGGCCCACTGGACTTTTTAAAATGTTTGCAATTAAGGGATTTTTTATTTAAAAAAGCAGGAGGAGCGGCAGGTTTTGCACAGGTCCCCTTAATGGAACTATTAATAAAGGATGAAAGCCCCTCAATTTCACAAATATATAGCTGTCTGCTGGAGGAGGCCCCGGATGATCTAGATAAACATAGCCTGAAGTGGCAGGACAGGCTAGGGCTTCCAGATTCCCTTTTTTTGGAATCGTTAGAAATGGGGGCTCTATATTATGTTCTGCCAATCTACAGTCACAACATTTTAAAACCCTGTTTGATTTATATATAACACCTGAAAAATCGCGAAATGGGGTGGAGTGGAGAGGACTCAGTGTTTTAGATGCAGGGCTGAAGGCGCGGACTTGGTTCACATATTTTCCACCTGTCCTGGGATAGAATTAATAGGCCGGGAAATAATTGGTTTTCTACGGGATGTATTGAAGGCGGATATCCCTCTATCACCTCAGATTATGTTATTAGGAATAGCCGAGCCTGATAGGAGAATTGGGAAGGTGCTAATCTTTATAGCCATGTCAGTCCTCAGGTTGTGTGTTGCCTCAGCTTGGCTGGATCCGTCACCACCGACCTTCCAGCAATGGAAAGGGCGGTTCCTACATATTTATAATTTAGAGACAGCATTGTATGAACGAAGAGGCAGGAAGGGAAAGATTAAGGGGAATAGGATCTGGGAGCCATTCTCAGCTTGGATCTCCCTGCATACATAGAATGAGTGAGCCGTTAACTAATCTAAAAAAGATTAGCTCAGTGGGATTTTTAATCAGCCCTATTAGAATTGCTGCTGCTATGTCTTATGATCTGTCTTTTATGGCTGTGTTTTTAGGCTGAACTCAACTAAACGAAACTGCTTATATTTTTGCCCTGTATCTATGACTTTTTTTAGCTGTCGCTTTTTATTGGATCATGAATTATTATGGCTATATATTTATGATTAATTTAGCTAATATTTACTCTTTGTAATGTATCTATGCCTATGATAATTTCTTTAATTGCTGTAACCTGTTTATGTTAAATTACAAAAAATAAAATAAAAAAAGATTTATAGAAAACCGCATCTTTACAAACAGATGCAGATTTCTGGTGGTTTTATGTCCCGCACATTGGCGCACTGGGTTAGCAGATAGTGTACGGCTGTACGCAACCAGCGACGTCTAAACCAGTGCGTAACCGAGCTCCATGGGGCCCCCTCAGCACAGTATCCTGGCCTGAGAGCTCCTGAGTGAGTCCGGAGGGGGGCCCCTCCATGTACTTTGCAGGGGGACCCAATCAAGTTTCGTTACGCCACTGATGTAAACTCGGCAAGCCAGTGCACATGCATTACATTACTCTAATGTACCACCAGTCAAGTAATCTAACATCTCTGCTGCAGTTGTCACTCGCTTTGAATGGATGAGTAACGTAGGTTATACAAGTTGAAAACAACTATGCTCAATGCTTTTATTGCTGGACACAAGTACATGGTCATTGGTTATTATGAGGGGTGCACCAGTTTTAAAACAGACAACGTCACATCATTTACTTTCCTCTCTTTTGTGTGCGTACCACACGCTGTCACTGCAGACAGTTATATATTTGGCATTAAATTTAAAACAAAATAAAATGTAATACAAAATAAGACATCCCCATCTAATTAATGTACAATATCTAATTTCCCCTTAAAAAAAACATTATTTCCTTACTGAATGGCCAGCTCAAAACTGGTGGTATGAAAAAGCAAATGCACAACCCAATGGAAGCACTTTAAGCTTCCATAAATAGGCGGAAGGGGATAATGCGCGGAGAAACTATGATGATGACATCCGACCTTTCAATGCATATTATCCCCATTTCTTACCTCAATATTTCCTCACTTTTTAGATGAAAAGACCACTTTTTTAGGGCAACAGAGGGAAAGAGTGTGAATATGAGGAATAAATGTGGTTCCAAATCACATATTCTCCTCATAGCCACCTGGTGTTTTGCACAAATAGTATAAATGAAGCCGACAGTGCCAAGCTAGAATGTAGGTTCCTAGACTTGAAGAATTTTGATGCTTTACCATTTAGTGTTCTGTGAGTGATGCATAATTCTTTGAAAGAAGATCTTCTTGTGATTGGGATCTAGTTGATAGCCTTGAGGAAAGGATAAATGAAATTTGCTTGTTTACATTTAGAAGTAGATTTGCTGCTGAATTATAGATTCCCTGCAGCCTTCTCATGGATGACAGAGGATTGCAATGGTACAGTCCATTTCGTAATCCTATTTGGAAAGAATGAGTGATGTTGTTGCTTGTATGTTTTGAGGAAATTCAAGATGTGGAAAAATTAAGTTTGACACCTGATTTAGACTTGTCTACTTGAGCATTCAGGGAAAGCGTTGAATGCTAGACAATTTCAAGATTTCATTTTTCTTTAGCAATTTACTAGAAAGGACACAGTTCACAGCTATGTAACAGCTGCTGATTTTTTATTTTTCTTTGTTCTTAGGATTTTCCTATTTCCAAATGATATGCTTGTGCTCCACATAATTGTAGCAGGTTGTTGGACCTGGGCCTTTCTGCATGGTCATCTTTTGCCTTCCTTTGCTGAACCTGTTTTTGTTGGCTTTTAGAACTCTGTGCACTTTACCCCTACTAATTACTGGAAAGGTGCGTGTGCCCTCCCTCTAAACATGGTAAAACTGGCCTGCACCTGAATGGACTATTTAATTTGCTTATAAGTTACTAGTATATGGTATTACATGTACCCAGGGATTGGAAATTAAATGCTACTAGAGTGCAGCAGCATTCATTGTGCCACTCACTAAAGTAGCCTTGCAAATCATGTCTTCAGGCCTGTCTTTGCAGCATAAGTGCAGTACTAAACTGCAAATTTGGCCTGGCAATATAAACCTTTTGTCATCCCTAAGGTAGGCTCTAAAGGCTAATAGTGCAGGTGTGTGGTATTTAAAAAGTAGGACTTAGGTTATACATTTCCTGACAGTGAAAAACTCCTAAAGTCATTTTTCACTGTAGCAAGGTATCTCTCCCATAGATTAATACTGTGTTCCCGCATTACACTTAATAAGTGATAACTTCAGTCTGGTAGAGAAATATTTCTTTCCACCATTGCATTTGTAACTTAAAATCATATTTAATGGTAAATATTCTGAAAATGCCACTTTTAGAAACTTGACATTTTCTACCTAAACCAAATGTGCCTTTCTACCAGTGTTCAGGGTCACATGAATTGAAATGGCTCTCCTGTGGTGATGTGTATTCCTTCTAGACATGGGGACAATCGGCCTTGGGTGTGGGGCAGGGTGTTCTTCTCCTGAGCAGGACGGCCTGGGGGTTGTACTCAGCAACTGCCCAGCTTGCCAGCACCAACTGAACCTTCATGAGCCCTGCTGCTGGAGTGAGTCCTGACCCCCAAGAGGTGTCCTATCAGGTCTTGGACCCTTAGCAGACATTCAAGTGTACTCCTCCTACTTCAATTTTGCAAAGACTGACACGCAGGTGAAAATCCAGAAGTTTTATGCTCTTCACAACTACGAGCAAGCTCCTTGTGTCAGCAACGGTTACCACGTCTACCACCAACACAAATTTCAGACGGTGAACTGCTTTTTTGCACCAGAAGCAACTGCCCACCAACGCGAAGCTGTAGCAGCGATTTGAGACGATCTCCTCGCGGCTCCTGCCAGTGGGAAGCTCCAGCTGAGGTTCCTCACTTGGACTGTGAGAAGGTAAACTCTTCACTGAGCTGAACATTGTCTCTGAATCCCACCGTGCTTCATCGTGATCAGCCTGAACTTGTGATTTTTGACCCAGTCCAGCGCGACAAAATAACTGCAAGTGGCACTTGGTGATTTTTTAAACTATTTTAACAAGTAACTTTCAAAATTTATAACTCCAGTTTTGCTCATTGGATTTTTGTTGTTTTGGTGTCATTTTATTTACTAAAGTTTCCTCTATTTTTTAAATTAGTTTGAGATTTTTCTTCTATTGTGTTTTCACATTATTACTGTTTGAGTACTGCATAAATACTTCACACATGGCCTCTAAGTTAAGCCTGACTGCCTTTGTGCCAAGCTACCAGAATAATGAGCACAGGTTTATTTAATGACTTTTGTGGTTCACCCTGACAAGGATTGTGCTTATTATTTGAGGGGGCTTTCACTCCTCTCAACTAATAACCCAATTTTTTACACAGGTGAATGCAAAACAGTTGATAAGGTCTGGTAACGGTTTCAGGTAGATTTTGAAAAGTTTGATAGAAAAAAATGGAACTGTTGCTTTTATGGTGAAAGGATATGATGAAAAAGGATTGCACACGAATCAGGTAGGTCCTATTGTGTAGGTAAGAAAATATCCAAGTAAGAATGATGTTGTCTATATAGATGTTCTTGAGTCTTAGAATTAAGGTACCATGGTGTACTGTGTCAAAAGCTGCAGTAAGACCCAGAAGTAGTAATGCAGCTTCACCGAGCTATGTAAAATTATGTAGACAAAGCTTAAACAAAAAATTAAAGGGAAACTTGGAAAGCACCCACTGAGCTGGTTCTCCGTTGATCTTAGAAAGTGGATGTTTGTAAACGGATTGGCCTGACCTGGTTATGATTTGATCATTATAGGGTATCGCAGGGCATCTGTTTATAGACAGTGATGTCAGAGTTTGCATTGGCACTTGTATTTGTGAACAAACTTTCTGATGAAGCAGATTGGGAATAACCAAATCTTAACCATTCTTCTGAACTCCAAGTAATTCTTGATGGCCATAATGCAGCTACTCCATATTTCTGTCAACTGTTTTTAAGGACATTTAAGGTCATCCCAAACTGTGATTAGGGCTGATTCAGTCCCTCTTCCTGGGAAGAATCCTGCTTGCCAGTCTTACAGTAGATGGTTTTCATCTATAAATTCCCAGATCCCGAGAAATGCTGATCTTGCCATAAGTTTGCATCGGAAAGGTCCATTGAAAATTGGTCTGTAGTTTTTAGTGTCTAATCGTTCAAAGCTGATCTTCTTAAGTAACATGCATTTGTAATAGAAGTATTGAATTCAGTGCCTCAATTTCATCAATTAGTTTCTGAAACTACTTCAGTTGAAAGAACTCAGATGGCTCAATGTGGTTTGAAGGAAGAGATTAAGGATAAAGTGGTTTGTTCACAGCATTATTTTCTGAATCAATTGAATTAACCTGTGAATTGAACACAGATTACAGTTAAGATAAAAATGAAATAATGAAGTCCTGGATCAGTTACTTAAATATATTCAGAGTTTTTTCATCTGGTTGATCAGAGTTTGTTGTAGACTTTCTGCCTTAAGAAGAACCTATGAGAGTTGGGGACGTTATGGATCCTTTATCAGAAGAGGAAAAGGAACACTGACAAAAGCCTGGTTTGTGTCTATATTGTGGTGATGCCAAACTTGTGATTCAGATGCCCTCAAAGTAATGTGGGAAAAATCTAATCATATATTGGGAAAGAGAAGAACAATTTGCTTCCCTATATCGGATTACATAAGAATAATACTGACACTCATTTTTTCCTTTTTGTCACTGTTATAAGAATGAAAGAAGGGAAAATCATTAATGCATCTCCACTGCTGGATACTGCTGCTTAAAGAATGATCATTGACTAGGAATGGCCTACTAAGAATAATACTCCCAATTCAGTTAATAAGACTCCTGAAGTGATTTGACCTGTTGAGCACTCACTATTAGCTATAGGGCTGATATAGAAGGCCTCTTTACTTTTGCAAGTCTATTTTAGAGATTATTCTGAAGTTTTATTATGTTTTGAAATTATGGTCTCTCCTAGCTATGCTGTAATATTTGGAATTCCTTGGTGAAAGAAGCATAATGTGAATGTCAACTAGAATAACATATTTGTCATCTTGGTTTTGCCTTCTACAGTTTTTGTTAAGCCCAATGTTTGTTCACATCCCTGTCACAGGGAATATGATTGCACAATTGAAGCTGAAAAACAGTACCCCACATACATTGGTGGGCCTATCATACTGGGCAGATAAGGGCTAAAATAGCAACCATGTCTATTTTGATAAAGAATCACTTTGGTGGTGGCTACAATATCAGAGCATGGGAGTCCACCCACACCCAGGTAACCCTCCTGACCCAAGGCTCTTTTGAAAACTAGAGGATTCAGGTAAATTCAGAAAGGTGTTGCTTGTGTGAATCCAACCACATTTTCTTATCCAGAATGGCATACAAATATGAAACTTTTCTAACAACTGGAGCTTTGGATCGAGCCCCTATCTAGCCAATTCCTCACCTGCGTTTGAATACCAGAAAGGGGTTTTGAGTCAGATGCACAGTGAGAACAACACATGGGGAATCTCCGGGACTGAAAACTGGAACTTGCTGAGGCAGAAACAATACCATGGTTCTTCCCACAAGCCTTCTGGCCAGAGACTGCTGAGGCATTTCAACACAAGGCTGCCTGTATTTGTGGTGGCGGTCAGTGTTTGACTGTTACTTATGTGAGGAAAATGGATGGCCCTGGGAGCACCAGACTCAGCGTTGTCTGTGAGGCTGAAGCAGGCAGGAGAAACTGCGAGACTCTGGTATAACTTTGACAGCAGCTTCTCGGAGGCATCTGACGAGGGGTGTGAAGGTGATGGACTAGGAGAATGCACTCAGATGCATGAGCTATGCTTTGGACTAGCAGGGTTAACCTCTAGCATGAATAGAGTTTGAAGTGACTTTACTGGGGTGATTTTTCTACAAGCAGTCCAAAGCAAGAGCAAGTAAATGAGTCTGCAGCCCCATTTGAGACACCAATTTAAGATCTGTCACAAGATATTTGCTACAGTGAGTCAATATGAAGGTGAAGAAAAAATGAAAGGAGACGTTCTTTTCCCCATGAGGAGCGGTCCGAAAAATCACATGGAAGATCAAACAGATGGTACAGAGCTGACGCCAAGTGAGAGAATACTTGAACACTTAGGGCCCGATTCTGATGTGGTTTGGAAAGCTTTCCAACCGAATGGGTTTGGGAATGGTTTCCAACCGAATCGGATCGGGAGAGTCCAACCGAGTACGATGCATCCGGATGCTTCCAGATACGATTTGGTTGGACTCCCATTGACTTCAATGGGAGCCTTTGTTCCTACCAAATGCATAGGCTCCCATTGAAGAAAGTGGTGGCTGGGGAAAATCGGGCACCCTGTGGCGGGCACCCCCTGGTGCCTGCCACACTGTGCATGGCTGGTAAGGGAAGACCCAGGGGTACCCCCATGGGCCCGATTAGGAAGGCTCCAGGTGAAGGGGGGCCCACTACGGGCCCCCAAAGTCTGATTCCGACTGCCGATTCGAGTCGGATGGCACGATTCGGAAAAGCTGTCCAAATCCAGCATCATACTCGGTTCTTTGGAAACACGGCCCGTGGAGACGTGCAATTCTGCTCCTTACGGCTTGGTCATTCCAAATGCCGTCGGGTTTGGATTGGGATATTCCTAACGCCTAACTTGCATCATACTCGGTCGGTTGGAAACCTTTCCGAGTTGGTTAGAAAGACACATTCCCGATCCGATTTGGACGGAGCAAATGCCGTTAGGAGGCCTTCCTAACCGCATCAGAATCAGGCCCTTAATAAAACCTTTGTGCTATGACTTCTTATGAAGGACTTGTACAGTTGGCTTCTGTTCACAGTAAGAAGTAGCAATTTGATGGATTAACTAACAGACTAAAGAGGGTGTAAAAACTCAGAAGGAGGCTTTATGTTTAAAGAGGAGGACGGGGAGTCTTATATCTGAGATACAAAGTTAGCCAAGGACCTGGAGTCATTAAGGAAAAATGCAACTGAAGGTCTGTGGACAGATTTGAGACTCTGCGCTATAGGGGAAGGAACGCACACTTTAATGTGTTGAATGTTCCAGCAAATGCCACACAAATTGTACTAGAGGGGTACATTGCTCTGGACTCCTGGTTTTTCAGCAAATTGGAGATCCAGGAGTTGTGCTTTGCATGTACTGACTTTGTTTCAAGTCAGAAACCTCTGACTTGAGGCCTGGGGGAAGTGTTGGTGGTAGTTCGCTCAGCAAAATGAAGGGAAGGAACCTTCGAAAACGATCTTTCTAGTGGATACTGCAGATTCCTCACCCTCCAAATCCTTCCAGGGGCAAGACCAATTTTGGAAACGTCTTCCCCAACAGCTCCCACGCACCCACAGGCAGCAACAAGACTGACCCAAAAAAAGACCCCAACCTAGGAAGTGAGTAACAGGCTATACTGTGGTTAGCAGTCTAGTGTTCTGAATATTTGTAGTTTCCACTGACCTGTTTTCCA
This sequence comes from Calotriton arnoldi, assembly GCA_963921515.1. Classification (NCBI taxonomy): domain Eukaryota; kingdom Metazoa; phylum Chordata; class Amphibia; order Caudata; family Salamandridae; genus Calotriton; species Calotriton arnoldi. The sequence continues at coordinate 605,479 of CAWUFW010003543.1, forward strand.
CCATCTCCAACCCCCAAGTACTTTATGCTTATACAGGTTCTTACCTTTTACCGGAATTCTGGCACATATGTCAATCAGCCCTAGAGTGTCAGTGATTTGCAACAGAGTTTTAGCAGCAATAATTAGCACAAAACTGGACTAATTGGGTCAGGCTTTAGATCTAGAATGAGTCACACACGCCTGTACTTCAGCAAGGGCGTAGACGCAGTTTGGATTTTTTCTTTGCCTAGCAAAAAATCCAAAAGAAACAATTGATGGATGGAATGCTGGACAATGCAAACATTCACCCCCAGTCACAAGGATCTGGGTTAAATCCATCATTCTTTTGCTCACCACATCACCCCAGTTTGGACCCAGCCATATGCAAATCAGTGTTGACCATGTTCCTTGTGGGAACAGTCCAGCGCGAACTGCCAAGCCAGGTCCTCCCAGGACCGGAAACAAGCATCCTGGGACCGGTTTCAGGGCATCACCCTTCATCAGCCAGGCTAGCTTGAATCCAATGGTGTAGTGAGCAAGGGATCCATGTCTGGGCATACCCTTCCCACTTAGGGCGACAAATGCAAAAGAAACAATTGATGGACGGAATGCTGGACAATGCAAACATTCACCCCCCAGTCACAAGCATCTGGGTTAAATCCATCATTCTTTTGCTCACCACACCACCCCAGTTTGGCCCCCGCCATATGCAAATCAGTCTTGACCCTGTTCATTGTGGGAACAGTCCAACCCGACCTGCCAAGCCAGGTCCTCCCTGGACCGGAAACAAGCATCCTAGGACCGGTTTCAGGGCATCACCCTCCATCAGCCAGGCTAGCTTGAATCCAGTGGTGTAGTGAGCCCGGGACCCACGTCTGGGCATACCCTTCCCACTTAGGGCGACAAATGCAAAAGAAACAATTGATGGACGGAATGCTGGACAATGCAAACATTCACCCCCAGTCACAAGGATCTGGGTTAAATCCATCATTCTTTTGCTCACCACACCACCCCAGTTTGGACCCAGCCATATGCAAATCAGTCTTGACCCTGTTCCTTGTGGGAACAGTCCAACCCGAACTGCCAAGCCAGGTCCTCCCTGGACCGGAAACAAGCATCGTGGGACCGGTTTCAGGGCATCACCCTTCATCAGCCAGGCTAGCTTGAATCCAGTGTTGTAGTGAGCCCGGGACCCACGTCTGGGCATACCCTTCCCACTTAGGGCGACAAATGCAAAAGAAACAATTGATGGACAGAATGCTGGAGAATGCAAACATTCACCCCCAGTCACAAGGATCTGGGTTAAATCCATCATTCTTTTGCTCACCACACCACCCCAGTTTGGACCCAGCCATATGCAAATCAGTCTTGACCCTGCTCCTTGTGGGAACAGTCCAGCCCGAACTGCCAAGCCAGGTCCTCCCTGGACCGGAAACAAGCATCCTGGGACCGGTTCCAGGGCTTCACCCTTCATCAGCCAGGCTAGCTTGAATCCATCCTGGCTGATGAGGGCTGAAACCGGTCCTAGGAGGCTTGTTTCCAGTCCAGGGAGGACCTGGCCTGGCAGTTCAGGCTGGACTGTTCCCATTGGGCGCAGGGTCAAGACTGATTTGCATATGGCTGGGTCCAAACTGGAATGGCATGGTGAGCAAAAAAACGATGGATTTAGGCCCAGATCTCTGTCCTGAGGTGAATGTACGACATTGTTCTGCATTCTGTCCATCAATTGTTCTTTTTGCATTTGTCACCCCGAGTGGGACGGGTATAACCAGACGTGGGTCCCATGCTCTTCATGCCACTGGAGTCAAGCTATCCTGGCTGATGAGGGCTGAAAGCCGGAAACCGGTCCTAGGATGCTTGTTTCCAGTCCAGGAAGGACCTAGCCTGGCAGTTCGGGTTGGACTGTTCCCATTGGGCGCAGGGTCAAGACTGATTTGCATATGGCTGGGTCCAAACTGGAATGGCATGGTGAGCAAAAAAACGATGGATTTAGGCCCAGATCTCTGTACTGGGGTGAATGTACGACATTGTTCTGCATTCTGTCCATCAATTGTTCTTCTTGCATTTGTCAAAAAATCCAAACATGGTCTGGCTCCTTGCTAGGGCACAGACACACAACTCCTTCCACTCAAAAGGTGAAGTGAGAGAAAGGAACTGTGTCTCTGTGTCCCAGCAAGAAGGCAGCTCCTGTATGTATTGTTTTCTTAGCCTAAGAAAACAGACATTTCCTATTCTTGTGTTTTCTATCTATTTGCAATTTGTGTAGATTGTTTCATGATATCTCTGAGAAACTAATGATGGAGATCAATAAATTGTGAGGCACAGACTTCCAAGCCGCAAAAATAATATACCATTACATCTGTATGATTTTGGAACAGGAGAGTCTAACAAAAGTGTTTGTAGTTTGTTCAAAAGCTCATATTACCCAGAGCCAACAATCAAGCTGTGGTTTATAAACCTTTTTACTGTGTACTGACCATGCATCACTTGATAATGAAAGCTCTATCAAATATAAAATGGGGGTGAATAAAAACGAAATCTTAATTTTAGTGACATGTGACCATTTGAACCTCTCTGAATTCTTAATGCCAAGTAATTCTGAGAACATATCATGAATAAACTGTTTCAGTGAACACTGGCTTAAAATAGGAAGCCAAACATGTAGGGAAGTTCAACAGAAAATAGCAAAAACCACACAATCTGTGATCTCACGCTTCCTCAGATTAAAACAGTACACCACAAGATGAGCGGTCTTGTTATCTGGGACAGGACTGGCCCAAGTATGTCACCACAGAAATGTCATGAAAGAAGTTTGGAATTAGATTTATTTTTGGGATGGGTACCCTGGGGTATTTGGTCCCAAGGACTGTCAGCAATGACAGAAACCTAACAATCCAAGACATTTCTATAAACTACACACTAGGGGGAGTCCTGGGTAGATTGGCTTGTGTGGATGTCACCATGTTTCTTACTGAGAATGCCATGTTAATGTTAAACATTGTCTGAAAAAAAAGAATTCCCTAATATTTCTCTGCCAGAAAGATCTTGGTTTTGTGGGGAACAGAATGTGTTCCACCACTCATTATTCCCATACTTCTGTCAGTAAAAACAGTTTGGGGATCTAATATCACGGACAGGAACTGACCAAAACTGTGACTATTTGAAGTCATTGAACTATCAATGTGGTCTCAAGTGGTCAATGTTTTTGCCTATTCCCGTCCCTAGTAATAGGCCCACCCAGATAAAGCGTATAAATTTAATCAAGAGAAGTGTGGGGATGTTGGATGGTGGAATGTTTGCCATTTGCCAAACATTCTGGAGTTTTCTTTTGGATAAAATGAAGACATTGTGGTTTGATTACCCATACTTTGACAATTGGGATACAAACAAGCCATCACTGTGGCTTTCAATGGGTCTCTGTTATTTAGAAATGTCTGGGGTTGTGAGGTTTCCCTTGGAGACAGCTGAAAGAGATGTAGACATATTCTATAGAAGAGCTTCTATCAAAAAGATTCCTTGGAGTAGATCCAGACCTCTGCACAAACCCACTGAAAATCCATGTTTACCTGGGACCTGCACACTCAAGAAACTGAGGGAGGAGTATGGCCCCGGTGAGGACCCATATAGATGGGTCCTCCCTGAGTTCCGTGGCCCGTGGGGTCCTCTGCTGCCTCAATCTGGCAAAATTAGGCCTATGAATTAACACGGGGGTGCAGCAAATAAACAGCTGAGAAATAGATTCCCACTCCATGGCAGTCTTTTAAGATGGCCGCCTTGGCTGCGGCGCTCATCCACAGACCCTGCTGGAGCAGAGACGAGAGGGGTGGGGAGTGAGCGGCCCGCGTGTCTCATGCATGGCTGATCGGGGGGAGAGCAGGCAGGAGTCGAGAGTTGGCAGCAGGCACCCCGCCAGGATCGGAGCCGGGTCCATGGGAGTACCGTGCTGTAGGCGAACTCTGTGCTGTGGTTGCCAGCCTAGCTGGAACCCCCCCGGCATATTTTACCAAGGACTCTGCAGCACAGTATGCTGTCCTACTGAGTTTGCTGCAGGGTGTGCGGCCCGGGCTGAGCCAGGAGGGGAGTCCAGAGCCCTGCCGAGACGGAGAGAGACGAAGCCTCAATATCCCACACCCCAGTGCAGGGAGAGAGTGGGCCTGCACTGGGCCCGGCTGACCACAACAGTTGTGGTGAGTGCTTTTCTGAAAGAGCAGCCCCTGGTATTGCAGGGCCAAAAATAGTGGGGGAGAGAGGAAGCTGAACCCGTGAGGAGGACAGGGGCACCCAAAGAGTTAGAACTGAGCATGGGTAACCTTGAGTTGCTGATCAAGTGTAAGGAGGGTAAAATTGAACATTAGCAAGATAAACAATTTGTGCAGGAATGATCCCCTCCCCTATGAAGATCGACTAATGCCCCAGGGGCTGCTCCAGATGACTGGCTTATCCTATAACTTGCCCACTGCCACAGGTCTTGATGGCAAAAGAGCGCTTGTAGCCCTGAGGTGGCTCCTCCATCAAGAACCTTTTACAGACACAGTAATACCTGCCAGTAGTTCAGAAATTGTTAATCGGCAAAGGTGAATGCCCCAAGCCATGGCTCCTGAGGGGGACAGTGGCAATCCGAAAGCACCTGCCACACGGAACAATATACACCAGCTCATGGCAGCCTTCAAGGAAGAGATGGGTCGGTTACTCCAAAATTCAGTGAAATCATTTATCGATCTCGACCATGCAGTTCAAAGACTGGACACCAGAACAGACCACCTGGAGATGGCAATGGCAACGGGAGCCCACGAGATGGATGAGCTGGAAGTATGGGTTGATGAAATTCAAAAGTGGTGGACGGTGAAAACCGATCCAGGAGGACTGATATACGAATTTGGGGCATCCCAGACACCGTTCCCGATTCTGTGCTTCAGCAATATGTCCAGGACTTGTTATGCTTCTTACAACCAGTAACAAATGGCATAACTATAGGGCTGGATCGGACCCACAGAGTCTACAACATGCATCAAATCGTGAACAAGTTGACGCCAAATATCCAGACCAGGGTTCTCTTCTTAAGGAGGAAAGAAGAAATCATGAGAGCAGCCAGACAGGTGGACCCAGTGGTTTTCCAAAGTTTGACCCTGGCACTTTTCCAAGATGGCTCCACTCTGAATTTGTCTAAATGGAAATCCCTGAAAAAAGCCACTGACTAACTCAGAACCCATACAATCCCATACCGCTGAGGGTTCTCAACATACTTGCTCTTTTGCTATAAAAAGAAGCCAGTCGTGATCACCACACAGAAGATGGCAATTGAGCTGTCTGGGTTGGAAGATGATCAGCATACCATGGAGGAGAAGTTAGATTGGCGGTGTAGAGAGTGGAGAAAGCGACAGACAAGAAAGGAAGGAGAGAAGGTGAGAAGCTCGAAAAAAATCGACAAGCCCCCACCATCCCTTGGTGGGGAGGACTCTCACTCCCAGACTACTTGACTAACCACATCCAGGAAGTCCTGTGGCAGTAGTAAAGGGCTCGTGCTGAACTTTGCGTGCCTCATGGTGCTGGAACTGTTTTGAGAAGGTGCATGGATTTTTGAGTAATAATGGCCTTGGTGAGGCCTGTTGGGGTGGATCCAGTGGGCATATGTTGCCCAATCAGGCCACAGGAGCTGGCCCCACCATTGATGTCAGCTTGTTAAATGTCTACTTGCTTCTCATTTCTGGTATTGGTTACGTTGTGCTTTATGTTTGCTTTTATAATGTATTTTTCCTCAGAGTTGGTTAGGGTTATATTCATCTGTAATGCAGCATCGAGGGAGGATCTCGCAGAAATCACCCTGACCGTAGAGAGAGCCAACAGGTTGAGATGACAACCCATCGACCGAACCCGAGAATGACCCCCCACGATGACTGACACTGGTGACCCTCAATGTGCAGGCCTCAACTCTCCAGTAAAGAGGAATCATTGTTACACTGGCTCTATATGAAGAGGTTCGACATTGCTCTTCTACCTCTTTGGAACAGACACAAAATGATGCGCATCAAGGTATTTTCCTCACAAATTCTACTTTTCTGCCGCAATGAAGATGAAGGGAGTGGCGATCCTCTTGAAAGCTGAATTGCCCTTTTGGCTTAGCTCAACCCACAGCGACAGGGTAATCATGATTACAGAGGCCATTGCGGGAGAGACAATGACGACAGCTTCCGTATACGGCCCCACCGAACGCAGGGAAAGTTTTGTCACTTGGTTGTTCACCTACTTAGCTTCACACTAAAGGGGCAATTTAGTGTTGGGGGGATTTTCACCTAGCATTGGAACCTACAGTGGACAGATCACATTCCACATGGCAAGTATCGAGTCTTCCACTCCCCTTGACACAAGGTCTAGATGACCTAAAGTTGATAGACGTGTGGCATAGACACCATATAGGTGAAATGTAATACACATACTATCCATGTCCACAGGACCCACTCCAGGATGGACTACATTTTTGTTACTCAACCAGCCTACTCCTGGGTGGAGTCCTGTGCAATAGGTATTCGGGTCACCGGTGTCTGTCAATAACAATAGCTGTAGCCCTGCCGGGTGACTTACCCTCCATTTTTGGTGAATGAATAAAATAGCGTTTCGAGACCTGGTCCTCCGAGAGAATGTGCGGGAGGCATTAGTTAACTATTTTTAAGGAAAATGAGTTTGAACAGCTGTCATGGTCAACAATATGGGATGCCGCCAAGGCGGTAATACAAGGGGAATTTATCAACTATATCTCTAATTTCCTGAGGTTAGCTCAGACCAAAAATCTGGGTTTAGAAGCCAAAATAGCTAGATTGGAAACAGAGTCGAAGAATCCAGTGCTCCCTGCGGAAGGCCAGGGGAGAGCTGTAAGCTGTCCTGATGAAGGACTCTGCGCAGAAATTGCTTGAGATGAAGCAGCTCTATTACAAGAGAGGCGATAGGGTGGACAGGTTGCTCCCCCATAAGATACATGCTCACCGACTGCGAAACAGTATTCAGGCCGTGTTCTACTCCGGCAGCAATCTTTGTACAATGGATCATGATATCCTGGAGACTTTTACACTGTATTATACGGCTTTATACAGTAGCGAGCTGAGTTCCAATGGGGTGCAGGATAACTACTTAGAGGTTGTACCCTTGCCGGACCTGGACCCAGAGGCTAGGGAAGAACTGGAGGGTGGGATAACAGAGGAGGAAATCTTGCTCACTCTCAAGTCTGTGCTGAACAAAATGTTCCCCGGACCTCACAGGTTTCTAAATTCATTTTACAAAGCCTTTGCTGAGGTTTTGATGCCATACCTGGTGAAGGTATACAATTGGTCCTTAACATTTGCCCGCAATTGGTGTCTCCGTACAGTATTCAGACAAAATATCAAAGTAAAAATATCACCATACTAAAGTATGGTGTCCAAAATATCGTGATATGGAAATATTGTCAGCAAGAATATCATTGTCAAGAATATCGATTTTAAGGTAAGTAATATCGATTTTTTAAATATAGAAGTTATTAATATCGTTTGCAAAAATATCGTTGCTTAAAATATCGTTTTTTAAATATTGTTATGTATTTTAGTATGTATTTTAAATGTATATGATGTAAGTTTTTTGCACAATTATTGTTTAGGTTTTTTAATATATTTGTTAATTTTTTTGTAGTGATTGAATTTTATTAAATTTTGTGATTTTTAGTGCCGTAGCGGGTTGTGGGTTTATGGGGTATAGGGTGGAAAGTAATTTAATTATAATACATTAATGATTATTTTTTAATATTATTTATTTTATTGATATTTAATTATGTTAATTGTGCTATTAATATGTTTTAATGTAAATTTTATGTGCGGGTTGTGGGGTTTATAGGGGTAAATAGTGGAAAGAAATTTATTTTTAATTCATTAATAATTAGTCAGTTAATTTTTTTTTAGGTGCGGGTTGTGGGGCATATGGAGGTAAAGGGTGGGAAGTAATTTATTTTAAATTAATAAATAATTGTTAATTAATATTAATTCATTAATTGACAATTAATTATGGTAATTGTGCATTTTTTAGGTTCGAGTTGTGGGGTTTATAGGGGTAAAAGGTGAAGTAATTTATTTGTAATTAATTAATAATTAGTTGTTAATTAAAATTAATTAATTGGTAATTAATTATGTTAATTGTTTAATTATTTTTTAAGGTGCGGTTGTGGGGTTTATAGGGTAAAGGGTGGGGAGAAAATTAGTTTCAATTAATTCATAATTAGGTGTTAAATACTATTAATTCTTTAATTGACAATTATTTTAATTGTGTAACTAATTTTTTTTAGTTCAATTGTAGGTGCGAGTTGTGGGGTTTATAGGGGTAAAGGGTGGGAAGTTAATTACTTTTAATGAATTAATATTTAGTTTTTGATTAAAAATATTTGTTTAATTGATAATAAAGTATGTTAATTGTGCAATTATTTTTTAGGATTTTAGATGTGGGCTGTGGGTTTTTAGGGATATGGGGTGGGAAGTAAATTAATTTAAAGTAATTAATAATTAATTTTTTAAGTAATATTAATTATTAAATGGATAATTAATTATGTTAATGTGTAAATAACTTTCTGTTAGATTAGTGTTGTGTGTTTTGTGGAGGTATATTGTGGGAAGTGAATTAATTATAATTAATGATAATTAGTTTGTTGATAAACATTTATATTAATAGTGTAAATATATTTTTTTTAAGGTAAGTTTTAGGTCCAGGTTGAGAGTTTTGGTGGGAATAGGGTGGGAATTAACTAAATTAAATTTATGTATTAAATATTTTTGTGTTAATACATAATTCCTGAATAAACAAAATACTTTCCCTACTGTTTACTAGAGGGAAATTTTACCCAGTTTTATTATTTTGATTTGCGCGAAGTGGGAGTAGTAAATGTTTTATATATGTAACATAATAGTTTGCGTTGTTTTGTATAAATTGCAGTGGGAATAGTATATGTATTAAATTTGATATTTTATATTATATTGTTATATTTTGTATTCTGTTTTTTTATTTAAAATTATATTTGTAATTATTAATGTTTTTAATGTATAAAATATTGTTACTAAATTTTAAGTTGTTTACTTTTTTAATTTAATTAGAATGGTTTATTTTTTTAAAGTTTTTATGTTACTGGCATATGAAAATCCAGATCCAAACCTGTTGGGAGAATGGGCACCATTCACTACAGAATCTTCAGTAGGCATGCTGAAAATCCTTATTAAATTGCTTGGAGAGACAAATGTCTTAAAGAAATAGAAGAGTTAGAGGCACTAATTTTAAACGATCAAGATGCAAAGACCCAGGAGGAACTGAGGGAAGCTATGAGAAAACGACTCTTAACATATGAGGATAAAATCAAACAGCGCAAACAAACAAAATTTAACCGTGATGCCCGGGATTATGAGCAGGGCAGAGTACTCACCTTCACACGCAAATTTGATGCACCAGGAAGAGCATTAAAGAGCAATATCAACCGCTCAACCATTGAACAAAAGGAAACATCGGAATCAGATATTGCAATGGATACTGAGCAATCTGGTGAAGAAGGTGTAGATCTACAATCACGACTGCCAAAACAGACCCGTTTTCACAAGGAATTCCAATTGCACAGACAATCATGGCAACGAGGAGGCAGAGGCAAGCCGCCGGAACGCAATATGCGAGAAAGAGAAGAAAAATTAGAAGGGGGGCTTCAACAAGCAAGAACAAAGGGATAGCCTCACAAACAAGAAGCAAACAGGGTTTCAAAAGATCATAGACGAAGATGAATTAACAATCCACTGAGCAAGACAACTGACTCATTGTCAGTGAAATTGCTCTCCCACCCTCGCAGCTCCACCATTAAGTGAGGCCTGCCCCTGCACTCTCGAGTGTTGGTGATCGAGGCCCTCCTCCACCCGCAGGTTTCCCTGCGCCTCATCCCTGGTGGTCCAGTGGACCTCTGTCTCCTTCCTCTAACTCTGCTCTTTCACTCGTTTTTCTACCCTTTTTATCTTTCACCTTTCTGCACTTTTCTGCATCTCTGCTCTTTTGTGCCTTATTTCTGCTCATTTTCCCTTCCTCTCGCTCTGCCCTTTCACTTGTTTTCACTCGTTTTTCTACCCTCTTTTATCTTTCACCTTTCTGCACTTTTCTGCATCTCTGCTCTTTTGTACCTTATTTCTGCTCATTTTCCCTTCCTCTCGCTCTGCCCTTTCACTAGTTTTCACTCGTTTTTCTACCCTCTTTTATCTTTCACCTTTCTGCATCTCTGCTCTTTTGTGCCTTATTTCTGCCTATTTTCCCTTTTTTCTTTATCCCTTATTTCCTCCCTTTACCTTTCCCCGCCGCCGCTGCTGCCCCCGCGGCCCCTCCCCCCCAGCAAGACCGGCCAATCCATCTCCCCTCCCGCCTCCCAGCTGTCCAGCCCTCCCCGACCCCTACTTAATGGCGGCCACTGCGGGGACAGGCGAGCAAGACCACTGACTCATTGTCAGTGAAATTGCTCTCCCACCCTCGCAGCTCCACCATTAAGTGAGGCCTGCCCCTGCACTCTCGTGTTGGTGATCGAGGCCCTCCTCCACCCGCAAGTTTCCCTGCGCCTCATCCCTGGTGGTCCAGGGACCTCTGTCTCCTTCCTCTAACTCTGCTCTTTCACTCGTTTTTCTACCCTTTTTTATCTTTCACCTTTCTGCACTTTTCTGCATCTCTGCTCTTCTGTGCCTTATTTCTGCTCATTTTCCCTTCCTCTCGCTCTGCCCTTTCACTTGTTTTAACTCGTTTTTCTACCCTCTTTTATCTTTCACCTTTCTGCACTTTTCTGCATCTCTGCTCTTTTGTACCTTATTTCTGCTCATTTTCCCTTCCTCTCGCTCTGCCCTTTCACTAGTTTTCACTCGTTTTTCTACCCTCTTTTATCTTTCACCTTTCTGCATCTCTGCTCTTTTGTGCCTTATTTCTGCCTATTTTCCCTTTTTCTTTATCCCTTATTTCCTCCCTTTACCTTTCCCCGCCGCTGCTGCCCCCGCGGCCCCCCCCCAGCGCGACCGGCCAATCCAGCTCCCCTCCCGCCTCCCAGCTGTCCAGCCCTCCCCGACCCCTACTTAATGGCGGCCACTGCGGGGACAGGCGAGCAAGACCACTGACTCATTGTCAGTGAAATTGCTCTCCCACCCTCGCAGCTCCACCATTAAGTGAGGCCTGCCCCTGCACTCTCGAGTGTTGGTGATCGAGGCCCTCCTCCACCCTCAGGTTTCCCTGCGCCTCATCCCTGGTGGTCCAGTGGACCTCTGTCTCCTTCCTCTAACTCTGCTCTTTCACTCGTTTTTCTACCCTTTTTATCTTTCACCTTTCTTCACTTTTCTGCATCTCTGCTCTTTTGTGCCTTATTTCTGCTCATTTTCCCTTCCTCTCGCTCTGCCCTTTCACTTGTTTTCACTCGTTTTTCTACCCTCTTTTATCTTTCACCTTTCTGCACTTTTCTGCATCTCTGCTCTTTTGTACCTTATTTCTGCTCATTTTCCCTTCCTCTCGCTCTGCCCTTTCACTAGTTTTCACTCGTTTTTCTACCCTCTTTTATCTTTCACCTTTCTGCATCTCTGCTCTTTTGTGCCTTATTTCTGCCTATTTTCCCTTTTTTCTTTATCCCTTATTTCCTCCCTTTACCTTTCCCCGCCGCTGCTGCCCCCGCGGCCCCGCCCCCCCAGCGCGACCGGCCAATCCAGCTCCCCTCCCGCCTCCCAGCTGTCCAGCCCTCCCCGACCCCAACTTAATGGCGGCCACAGCGGGGACAGGCGAGCAAGACCACTGACTCATTGTCAGTGAAATTGCTCTCCCACCCTCGCAGCTCCACCATTAAGTGAGGCCTGCCCCTGCACTCTCGAGTGTTGGTGATCGAGGCCCTCCTCCACCCGCAGGTTTCCCTGCGCCTCATCCCTGGTGGTCCAGTGGACCTCTGTCTCCTTCCTCTAACTCTGCTCTTTCACTCGTTTTTCTACCCTTTTTTATCTTTCACCTTTCTGCACTTTTCTGCATCTCTGCTCTTTTGTGCCTTATTTCTGCTCATTTTCCCTTCCTCTCGCTCTGCCCTTTCACTTGTTTTCACTCGTTTTTCTACCCTCTTTTATCTTTCACCTTTCTGCACTTTTCTGCATCTCTGCTCTTTTGTACCTTATTTCTGCTCATTTTCCCTTCCTCTCGCTCTGCCCTTTCACTAGTTTTCACTCGTTTTTCTACCCTCTTTTATCTTTCACCTTTCTGCATCTCTGCTCTTTTGTGCCTTATTTGTGCCTATTTTCCCTTTTTTCTTTATCCCTTATTTCCTCCCTTTACCTTTCCCCACCGCTGCTGCCCCCGCGGCCCCCCCCCCCCAGCGCGACCGGCCAATCCAGCTCCCCTCCCGCCTCCCAGCTGTCCAGCCCTCCCCGACCCCTACTTAATGGCGGCCACTGCGGGGACAGGCGAGCAAGACCACTGACTCATTGTCAGTGAAATTGCTCTCCCACCCTCGCAGCTCCACCATTAAGTGAGGCCTGCCCCTGCACTCTCGAGTGTTGGTGATCAAGGCCCTCCTCCACCCGCAGGTTTCCCTGCGCCTCATCCCTGGTGGTCCAGGGACCTCTGTCTCCTTCCTCTAACTCTGCTCTTTCACTCGTTTTTCTACCCTTTTTTATCTTTCACCTTTCTGCACTTTTCTGCATCTCTGCTCTTTTGTGCCTTATTTCTGCTCATTTTCCCTTCCTCTCGCTCTGCCCTTTCACTTGTTTTCACTCGTTTTTCTACCCTCTTTTATCTTTCACCTTTCTGCACTTTTCTGCATCTCTGCTCTTTTGTACCTTATTTCTGCTCATTTTCCCTTCCTCTCGCTCTGCCCTTTCACTAGTTTTTCTACCCTCTTTTATCTTTCACCTTTCTGCATCTCTGCTCTTTTGTGCCTTATTTCTGCCTATTTTCCCTTTTTTCTTTATCCCTTATTTCCTCCCTTTACCTTTCCCCGCCGCTGCTGCCTCCGTGGCCCCCCCCCAGCGCGACCGGCCAATCCAGCTCCCCTCTTGCCTCCCAGCTGTCCAGCCCTCCCCGACCCCTACTTAATGGCGGCCACTGCGGGGACAGGCGAGCAAGACCACTGACTCATTGTCAGTGAAATTGCTCTCCCACCCTCGCAGCTCCACCATTAAGTGAGGCCTGCCCCTGCCCCTGCACTCTCGAGTGTTGGTGATCGAGGCCCTCCTCCACCCGCAGGTTTCCCTGCGCCTCATCCCTGGTGGTCCAGTGGACCTCTGTCTCCTTCCTCTAACTCTGCTCTTTCACTCGTTTTTCTACCCTTTTTATCTTTCACCTTTCTGCACTTTTCTGCATCTCTGCTCTTTTGTGCCTTATTTCTGCTCATTTTCCCTTCCTCTCGCTCTGCCCTTTCACTTGTTTTCACTCGTTTTTCTACCCTCTTTTATCTTTCACCTTTCTGCACTTTTCTGCATCTCTGCTCTTTTGTACCTTATTTCTGATCATTTTCCCTTCCTCTCGCTCTGCCCTTTCACTAGTTTTCACTCGTTTTTCTACCCTCTTTTATCTTTCACCTTTCTGCATCTCTGCTCTTTTGTGCCTATTTTCCCTTTTTTCTTTATCCCTTATTTCCTCCCTTTACCTTTCCCCGCCGCTGCTGCCCCCGCGGCCCCCCCCCCCCAGCGCGACCGGCCAATCCAGCTCCCCTCCTGCCTCCCAGCTGTCCAGCCCTCCCCGACCCCTACTTAATGGCGGCCACTGCCGATGGCGCATCAAAGGCAAGCCCGTCTGCGCCCGTCCGCGACCCGACCGCGACCAGCGCGAGGAACCCTGGACCTCCGCCCCGCCAACGCTACGACCCAGCAGCACTCCACGCACTCAACCCAGGCCGCAACAACAACTGCAAGCTAGCATCACCAGCCGACTCCCACGGACCCTTCAGCTGTCACCGCTGCCGGCACACCTGCAGCACCGACAAGAACACGGATCCAGCACAACCCGCCCACAAGAACACAACCGAACCGAAGACCCTGCAATGCATCCTCCTCAACGTCCGATCCCTCCACAAACACGCCACAGAAATCTGGGACCTCCTCGACAGCACCACCCCGGACGTAGCGTTCTTCACCGAAACCTGGACCAACACCACCTCGGGACCGGACATCGCCATCGCCATCCCCCAAGGATACAAGATCTCCAGGAAGGACCGCCCCACCCGCCCAGGAGGAGGAATCGCCATCGTCCACAAATCCAGCCTCCGCCTGAGCACACTCCCTGTCGAGCCCACAGAACTGATGGAACACCTTCACTTCAAGATACTGGCCAGCCCCACCGCCACCCTCCGAGGAACCCTCATCTACCGACCCCCTGGACCCCGCGGACCCTTCGCCAACTCCATCACGGACATTATCTCCCCGCAGGCCATCGCATCCACCAACTACACCCTGCTGGGAGACCTCAACTTCCACCTCGACAACCAACTGGACCCCAACACCACATCCCTCCTGGACAACCTCCACAACATTGGACTGCGCCAGATCGTGACCGAGCCCACGCACTCAGCAGGACACACCCTCGACCCCCTCTTCACTACAGGAAACTCCATCACCTTCAGCCACACCACCGAACTCCCATGGACCGACCATCGTTGCGTCCACTTCACCTTCAGAACACCCACCATCCACAGACACCAGCACCTGCTTCCACGAAGAAACTGGACCAAAATCACCGACGACCAGCTCACCTCCTCACTCAACAACTCCACCCCAACCATCGCGGAAAACGACGACTCCCAACACCGCAGCCCGAACCCTGCATAGATGGATCACGGACAGCACCAACACCATAGCCCCCTCAAGAAAAACAACAATACCCGCGCCAAGAAAGCCAGATGGTTTACCACCGAACTTCGAGAGTCCAGAAGCACATGCCGCCGCCTCGAAAAGGCCTGAAGGAACACCAAATCCACAGAAGCCCACGACAACTTCAGAGCCGCCACCAACGCCCACCATCAACTCATCAGAGAAACGAGGAAAAAGCGATTGAAGACAGAATCTCCACCCACGTGCACAACAGCAAGGAACTCTTCAGCATCATCAAGGAGTTTGCCCAACCCACTAGCGAGTCTACCAACATCCCTCCCTCACAAGACCTCTGCGACAAACTCAGCACCTTTTTCCACCACAAAATCAAGAGCATCTACGACAACTTCGACGAAGACAACCAACACACTGAACCCTCACCAACCACCCCGACACCCGGAAACCAGCGATTGACGACTGGACAGCCCTCACCACGGAAGACACACTGAAGACAATGAAGTCAATCCACTCAGGGGCCCCCACGAACCCCTGCCCCCACCACATCTTCAACAGAGCCGCCGACACCATCGCACCCATGCTCCGCCACACCATCAACCGCTCCCTGGCGACCGCCTCGTTCCCCGACGACTGGAAACACGCCGAGGTCAACCCCTCCTAAAGAAACCCTCAGCGGACCCCACCGACCTCAAAAACTACAGACCCATCTCCCTGCTCTCGTTCCCAGCGAAAGTCATCGAGAAAGCCATCAACAGCCAACTCGCCACATTCATTGAAGAACACAACATCCTCGACTCCTCCCAATCCGGCTTCAGAAAAAACCACAGTACGGAAACCGCCCTCCTCGCCGCAACAGACGACATCCGCACCCTACTGGACAAAGGAGAAACAGTAGCCCTCATTCTCCTCAACCTATCAGCGGCGCTCGACACAGTCTCCCACCGCACCCTAATACGCAGACTCTACGACGCAGGAATCCAGGACAAGGCCCTCGACTGGATCCGCTCCTTCCTCTCCGGCAGGACGCAGCGGGTCAGACTCCCCCTTTCCTCTCGGACCCCACACCTACCACCTGCGGAGTCCCCCAGGGCTCCTCCCTCAGCCCGACGCTCTTCAACGTCTACATGGCTCCACTCGCCCCCATCGTCAGAACCTACGGACTCAACATCGTGTCATACGCAGACGACACCCAGCTCATCCTCTCCCTATCCAACGAGCCCAACACCGCCAGACGCAACTTTCGAGAAGGCATGGAAGCCGTCGCCAAATGGATGAAAAACAGCTGCCTACAACTAAACACCAACAAAACAGAAGTACTCATCATGGGCCCAAACCCCGATGCCTGGAGCGACACCTGGTGGCCCCCCGCCCTCGGAAACCCGCCAACCCCCACGGACCACGCACGCAACCTGGGAATCATCCTGGACTCCGAGCTCAAAATGGACCGCCAGATCAACTCTGTCTCGTCTTCCTGCTTCCACACCCTCCGCCTCCTTCGTAAGACCTTCAAATGGATCCCCTCGAACACCGAAAGACCGTCACTCACGCCCTGGTCACCAGCAGACTCGACTACGGCAACGCACTCTACGCCGGAATAAACAAAAACCTCACCCGCAAGCTACAGAACATCCAGAACGCCGCCGCAAGACTGGTCCTCAACCTGCCAAAACACTGCCACATCTCCCAGCACCTGCGCACACTCCACTGGCTCCCTGTCGAGGCGAGAATCACCTTCAAGATGCTCACCCACGCACACAAGGCCCTCCACGGCACCGGACCAGCATACCTGAACAGCCGACTCAAATTCCACGCACCCCAAAGGACCCTACGATCAGCCCAGCTCTCCTACGCCGTGGTCCCCCGCACCAGAAAGACCAGATCGGGAGGCCGCTCCTTCTCCTTCCTCGCGGCCAAAGCATGGAACGCCCTTCCGCTCCACCTCAGACAGACATCGCTCCCCATCTTTGCAAGAAACCTCAAAACCTGGCTTTTCGACAGACCCCCTCCTTGATGGATGGAACCTGCCACCCCCCCCCCCCAGCGCCTTGAGACCCTTATGGGTGAGTAGTCGCGCTTTAACAAACCCCTGATTGATTGCTCGTAAATTTGACCCGAAGACCGTTAACAAAATTGGAAGAATCAACTCTAAAACTGAGACTGACATTTTGTCCAATGAAGGATTTTGAATACACTCAGACGTGCATCGACCATTTTATATTTACTAGAAAATTTAAACTTCATACGTTTTTTAAATAAAAGAAAGCAGTCACCAACAGAAATCTGAGGTTACATCTCAAATGACAAATATACTTACAGGGAATGATCTTGAGACTCTGATTTATTTGAATAATCCAGAATCAACTCCCCAAATGGAATAAGGTTTTGGGGACATTACGGAAATAGAGAGACTTGGCATCATGCAAAAAAATTTGAAAACTGAATTTAAAGTTAAATCAACATTCTTACCAGCGACACCATTCGATGCAATTGATGAATTCGAAGACGCCGTAAAAAAAGATTTGATGCAAACTAAGATCAAAAAATTCTAAAGTCAAAAAGATGAATCTAACTAAAGAACAGAAAAATGTCTTATCAGTAATTCAAAAGGATCAGGGTATTGTGTGTAAACCATCGGATAAAGGCAGCAACATTGTATTAATGACTAAGGAATACTATTGTAAAGAAGCATTGCAACAATTATCAGACAGAAACTACTATATACCTATACATAAAGAGGACTACAATGGAAGCATTGAAGTTTATCATGACATGATACAAAGATGGTATAGCTGTGGAATGTTAGACCAGGAAGAATTGGGGTTCCTAAAGGTGTCCGCACCCAATAACACTGACGTTCTATCATCTTCCGAAAATACATAAGAACAACAAGACACCCCCGGGTCGTCCAATAATTTAATCTAAAGGAACTTTGACTGAAAGCATGTCTCAATACATTGATCACTTCTTGTTTGAATTTGTGAGAAAATTACCATCTTACATTCATGATACCAAAGATTTCATAAGAATAATCTCCATTATTACTTTGGAGCAAGATATGCTAATGATTGTATTAGATATAACGAGTTTATACACGAGTATCTCTCATGATCAAGGTATAAGAGCTATACAATATTTCCTGAAGGGAATATCATTGAAATTTGCAGAACACAATGTAATGCTTATAGAGTTTCTGACATTCTGGGGCCGATTCCGATCTCGGCCGGTAGGGCTCCGAATCGGATTCGGCTTAACCGGATCCGATTCGTTGCCCCATTTCCCGACCGATTCGTACGCGCGTCCGGACGAGCGAGTACGATGCGAAATCGCCGACCGACTCGTTCGGGCGTCCCAACCGCTCCGACCGACTCGTTCCCGGGTCGAACCGCACCGACCGACTCGCTCGGACACGACTCGCACCGCGCAATGGAGACGTTCCCCGGCCGGGTAAGTACGATGCGCGCCGCGAGCAGTCCGACCGACATGCGCCGTCCGGCTCGAAAGAGCAGTCGGAGCCGTACTCGGGGTCCGTGTCGGACCCCCTGTATGCGTAGCCGCGTGAGTCGCACACAGGGGGACCCATGGGTCCCCCTACCTGTGCGTGTACGGCGCGAGTCGCCTCGCCGCGTACCCGCTGTAGGGGGCGCCCTGTTCGCCTCGCACCCATTGAGGCAATGGGAGCCGCGTACGCGTTGTGACGACCGGCTCCCATTGACTTCACTGGAGTCCGACCGACTCGAGTACGATAGCATACGGACGCATCGTACTCGTTCGGTCGGGCTGCACGGGTCCGATTCGGTCGGAAATCTCTCCGGGTCCGGCTCGGTCGGGGAGATTTCCGGCCCGAATCGGAATCGGCCCCTCTGTCTTACAAATAATATTTTCTTATTTCAGAAACAACTATACAAACACACGGTACGGCCATGGGCACCTGCTTCGCCCCCAGTTACGTGAATTTATTCGCGGGCTGGTGGGAGAAAAAGGTGGCCTGGTCAGACATTTATAATGCATGGGTGAACTGTATAGCTGAGTGGTATCGGTATATTGACAACTTACTTATTCTATGGAAAGGGCCTCAAAAAGAAGCTGAAAAGTATATCCAAGCTTTGAATATTCATGCGGTAAACCTTCAATTTAGTGGTAAAATTAGTGCAACAGAGGTCAAATTTTTTGATTTGAAAATATTCATTGCAGATGGCCAGATTTGCACTACTTTATACCGAAAACCCACAACAGGCAACTCTATTTTAGAAACAACCAGTAGCCATCCAAATCCATTAAAAAGAAGTATTCCTTATGGAGAATTACTTAGACTCAAAAGGAATTGCACCAGAAAACAAGATTATGAACAAGCAGCAAGGGAGGCCTTAGACAGATTTAGAACTAGAGGATACTCTGAGAATATACCCAAAAGTGCCCCTGAGAGAGTAGAGAAGGTTTCACGGAATAGTCTACTTAAAGAAAAAAAATGTTGAACAGAAATCAGATCAGGAATTCAGACTTATCACAACCTTCTTTAATGAGGCACAAGCTGTAAGAAACATAATACAACGTAATTGGCATATTTTGATAACTGATCCCATTATAGGAAAATCAATCCAAAGCTATCCCAAAATAACATATAGAAAAAAAAGTTGTTCGATGAAAGACATACTAGTACAGAGTCATTTGCCGGCAGTCTCAACCAATCCACGAGTAAGAGGGATTACATGCTTTTTCCCATGTACAAAATGTAAGGCCTGCAAAAATAGTGTTAAGATACTTGCATATGAAGTACCAGGCTGTAGAAGACCTAGACCTATAACCAAATTTTAGACTTGTAACACACCATATTGTGTCTATTGTCTCCTATGTCCATGCCAACTAATGTATATTGGCAGTACGATCCATCCGACGAAGCGTAGGATTTTGGAGCATGCACGAGCAATTGAAAAGAATGATCAGACTTACCAAGTCGCGAGACATTTCTCAACACACCATAAGAGCAATAGAAATCTATTACGATTTTTTTGCTTGGATCATGTCCCACCCAATGAGAGAGGTGGAGATAGAGTGACCAGATTGCGAAGACTAGAATCTAGATATATTGTAGACCTACAAACAGGGATGCCTCTGGGTCTTAATACCGAAGAGGAATTAGCTGTTCATTTAGGGTAACCTGGGAAAACCCAACACCAGGTCGGGCTGACAAGCTTTAAAGTCCCCGGTTTGGAATTTGATTGTGTCATTAATGAATTATGAAAAAATTATTTTCGGTTTTGGTTTTTCTTTTGCCCAAATCAGGATTTTTGGCAATGATTGGAGGTCCTGTAAATTAGTATTGAGAGTAATGAAAGGATTTTATTTTCAGTGAAGAAATGGAAGCTCATACAGAGCGAAATTATGAAATGTTCTGTGTACGCCAAATATTATTGGGAATGATTAAGAAATACTGTCAATGATAGCTTAGCTCATATAGAGCACAATTGTGGCTATAGATGGCTATAGTAACAATATAACAATTTTGAGAATGAACTTTTATTTTATTTTTAATCATATATTTGAGAATTTATATTGTGGAGGAATAATAAATCCTAAGATCTGTATGAAAAACTTTCTATAATTGACGGCAGATAGGAAATGATTGGTTTTTGAATGATAATTATACATTCCAATATGGCGTCTACATAACAAACATGTGAACTCATATTGAATTTTTGTCTGTTTACTATGTCAATGCACTAACGACGAAATAGGAAACCGTAGCCGATGATGTAGACATAATACACGGAAGTGTTGCTTGAACGCTGACAGTCGAGAAAGGCACAAGCTGAAACACGTCCTGTGTCTGTGACTCGCTGAATAAGTCTTTCTCCTCTCACATGAGTGCGGTCTCTTCATTTTGAGGATTGAGCTAAATATATATATATTTATTTACTATATTTTTATACTAGTTAAAGATTTCGAAATTATAATATAAATTACAAATATTAGTTTAATAATTGTTTTTAAGTAGATATATGTAATTATATACATTAATTATGATATATGTGTTATATTAAATCTAATTCATTTTTTAAATGAATGTTGCTATTTAATATATGTAATATTTATTATTTTAATGTATTTATATTTAAAAACGATATTTAATACAACAATATTTATTACACCAATATATATTTTTTATATTTTTATACTTACCATTATAAGTATAGGATGACGATTTTTTGACATCGATATTTTAGCCACAATATTTTAGTAAGGAGATATTTTGGGGATCGATATTCTGTCAGTGAACCTCTCCATACCAAGCTTGCTTTGCAAGAAATAGACAAATGGGTGACAATATACGGTTGGCCCTTAATGTGGTCAACAAGGCCACATCCATGGATACAGAGGTACTACTTCTCTTGCTGGATGCGTCATCAAGACCCTGGATAAGAACCTCTGAGCCTATGAGTGAAAGTGTTATACTGGACAATTATGTACAGCCTGCAACAAAGGTTAGGATCCATTCCCGCCTCTTAGAGTCTCTACCCCTCATCAGGTGGACGCGCCAAGGCTGTTCCCTCTTGCCCCTGATTTTCTCCCTCACCATGGAACCCCTGTACCGCCAGATTATGGTCAATCCATCAATCATAGGTCTAAAGACCAAATAGGGAACGCTAAAGTTAGCTTTTTTCACAAACGATATCCTCTACTTTTTAAATAATCCGGCGAGCTCAGTCACCGCACTCCTAGAGGATTTAGAACGCTTTCGACCGGTGGCAGGATTTCAAGTTAACTACCAGAAATTGACAGCAACGGCAGTGGGAGGAGACTTCCGAGCTTCCGAGGTGATTGTGGTGCAACATGGTTTACGAAACACACCGGGGACAATCCAGTATCGTGGTGATGATTCCATGCTCTGTGGAAGGGTGTATGCTAGCACCTCTCCAAGACACACTGTTTAAAGACTTATATCAATGGCGCAGGCTCGAGATCTCTTGGGTAGGCAGAATCAACTGTGTGAAATGAATTCTTAGCCCAGATTGCTATATCTCTTTTGCTCTCTTCTAGTCCGTATCCCTCCAGATACTTTAAAAACCCTAAATAGGAAGATGTAGGCCTTCATATGGAAAGGGAAACTACCATCGGTGGCTAGGGCATTATTAATGAGGGGCCCAGATCAGTGGAGTTCGGGGTGCCTGACATTAGGTGATACCTATTGGCAGCACATATCTCCCCAGGCCTGGTGTGGCACTCCCCAGGCGCTGACAAGCCCTGGTGCCAGATGGAGCAGGAAAGTTGTCACTGCCCCATCACCATTTGCTTTGGTTGCCACCACGATCTCGAGGCCCCACTTTTGCCTTGCTATTGTCCACAAAAGTGACTTTAAATTATTGGACAAAGGCTCAGAGGACGAGGGGGATAATGAAGCATCCTTCTCCCTTGACCCCGGTGGTGGGGACCCCGACGTTTCCACTGGGAATCATGGGCAGACACTATCGATCTAGGGGAGGTGGAAAACGTTATCCTTTGGACAGCTATACTCAGGGGGTACTCCAAAGATTATAGACCAGTGTGCCAATTACTATCGGTTGGGCCCCTGAGATCTATACCGTCTCATACAACTTTTACACTGGGGAAGACAACCAGAGGTGCGCGTGACAACACGTGAATTCAGGATATGTACTCAGAGGGAGATAACTCCAAAATGCTTTCTCGCCTGTATACAGCCCTGGCCAATAGTACCTTCGTAACGCAGCTCCCTTACACACTTCAATGGGCGGAAGACCTAGATTTAGACTTGATGGGGGGGGGGGGGGCTGGATATTAAAATGGAGGCTGACTGCTCGCTCCTCCATATGCCTTCAGGGGAATGCCCTTAAGATCAAGTTACGTTGGTATCTGACCTCTGTCCCCCTCAAAGCAATGACAGATGCACTGGACATGTGTTAGAGAGGTTGCGGGTCTAGAGGGACATATCTCCACATGTGATGGGAATGCCTGCACACAAAATTCTGGATTCAGGTGCTGGGTGTCATTAGGGAAAAATCACAAGTGTTCATCTTCCTTTGCATCCGTCGCTGGCCCTACTGAGTATGGTTGAGGACGATGGTCTGACCCCACCCCCTCCACAACTAGATGCTTGTTTCATTGCTCCTGGCTGCCTGACTTGTAGTTGCGCAACATTGGTAACACCAACTCCACTGACACTGGGCATGTGGTGTATCAAAGTTTGGAATAATCATGCCATGTAGCGGCTTTCTGCCCTCATGTTTGACACGATCCCTAAATTCGATAAGATATGGACCCGTTTTCATACTATGTTAAGTGCGAAAGGGGGATGCCCAGTCCTCCCGAACTGGTGCACACGGTGGGGGTGCGGAGTGGGGACTTTGAGGGATGAGGTTCGTTTGGGCAGGAAGGGGACACTAACAGGTTCACCAGATGGGAAAAAATTATATGAACACTCTACGAATGCTTGGATGGGGCACTGCCGGTGGTGTGATGGAGAGCTTTCGTCTTTGATGTGATACAATGCTGGTGGTGCCTATGTTTCTTGGTGTAGCCCAACTTCGGGGTTGAAAATGTTAAATAAAATTCTTCAAAAAAAAAGTAACCGGGAGAATACATATGTGGTGATGTCCTGGCAGGCATACATTTCAGTGTGAGAAAGACTGAAGGTAATTACTATGTTATCATGACAAATGTCAAGCTCATTGCTTTGTTCTGGACAGCAACTCACAATAAGAAAGGTGCAGCACCCAGTGATAGAGACCTTAGGATATGTAGATGTTACAAATGTATGGTTGTGGTATCTTTCACTAAAGCATTAGGATGATAACTGTAGTCAGAAGAGAGGTATCATAAACTATCATTTCGCTTCCAGTTGCTTTCCAAATTTTCCAAATACAGCACATCCAGTTTATCGTCTAAGACACCCTGAACCCAGAGGTAGCTCATACATGTCAGATACCCAAATTCTGAAGAGACCCGGAGAGCCAAAAATGAATTACCATGTCTTTTTTTTTTAAATGGTAAAAATGTTTCAAGCATTATATTCAGGGAGTTATATGGGCAAGACAATCAGGTCAAGAGAAGACTGGCATCCAGAAATAGAAAACGTAAGATGCATAGATGTTGAAAATATATAGAGGCTCATTACGATGTCAGTCGGAAACTCTTCCGACCGACTCCTTGTCGGAATCATTTCCAACCAAAACCGGGTTCGGCAAAACCGACCGACCGATTACGATGTTTTCAAACACAGTTTGGTCGGACTCACATTGACTTCAATGGGAGCATGTGTTCCGACCGACAACACAGGCTCCCATTGCCAAAAGGGGTGGTTGCCAAAAACCTTGCATCCTGTGGCAGGCACCCCACTGTGATTTGTTGTAAAGAGGGGTCCCATGGGTACCCCCACGGGCCCCAACAGGAGACCTCCAGGTGAAGGGGGGCCTGCTATGGGCCCCAAAAGTCAGTTTTCGAGTCGGACAGACCGCGTCGGAAAGGCTGTCAGTAATACATCAGTCGGAAACGCGGTCCATAGAGATGTACTACTAGGCTCCGACCGATTCGGAGCCTCCGAATGCTGATCGGAACCGACTCAGAAAGACAGAACGGTTAACTTCTATCGTAATCGGTCGGTGGGAAATGTTTCCGAGTCAGTCGGAAACATAGGTTCCGACACGGTTTTGGGGAATCCGAATGCCATTCAGAGCCTTTCCGACTGACATTGTAATCGGCCCCATAGTTGTGATATGTTTCTAAACAGCCATGGGCTGATACCTGTGACAAAGCACAGGTACCCTAAGCCTGTGTTTCAATTTAAGTTGCTTTTCAGATTCCCCAAATGCACTGCATCCAGTTTATCACCTGTGGACACCCTTAGAAAACCCACACATTAGATGCCTTGAAGAACACAAATAGTGGTAAAGCTGTGGCAGGGATATGACTCTGGGTGATTGAGAAATTGCAAAAATGTGAAAGTGTCACGTTCATTGTGTTCTACCAGCCAGTCGGTCATGGCAAGGGAGGTCGGATTGCACCAATAGATCCCTTAGGTATACTGTATTTAAAATATACTGTTTTTAGGTTGAGCTAGATAGCGCGCGCGCTGTCTCTTCAAGACCTGCTGTAATGGGTGTGTGGACTTGAAGTCCATCCCCTTTCTTGTCATTGCTTTTCATTTGTCTATGTCAGTGTCCTTTAAAAATCCCTGCTTACAAGTGGACCGTCCTGCCTCTTTCTCCCTCCTCTCTCTTCTGTTCCTCCCACAGAGCAGGGACTTAGTACTGTCTCATTCCGCTATGGTTCTTTATCTGTTATTTGGGGGACTATTTTTTTCTTGGTTTCCAGCTCTGTTACTGTTTGTCTGTGTTTAGCCTCAGCGCCCTAGCTGCTTACATTAAAATATAGCATACTGTCTCCCACCACCTCTTAATGCCACAGTTGTATTACTGCTGCCTTTTTTACTGCTGCCTCACCCACCGTGACTCCCACTCGTTGCTTGTTTTAATTTGCAGCCTGCACATTTGTTTTCTGAATGATCGTCTCTCTATGCCACTGTTTTCTTACAGCTTGTTTTTCTGAATGTCCCTGTGCCACAGCTTTCTTACGGGAAACAACCTTTACAACGCGGTCATTACACCCTGATACCAGTACAACGTGGTCGTTACAACGACCGCGTTGTTAGTACGCGATGTATTACATCGTAAGTCTTTACAACGAATTCCACTAGGGGTGCTGAGGTATTGGAAATTAATTCCAACACCTTCCCTACTGTTGCGCAAACTGGAGTAGGAATAGTAATTAATACTATTCCTAAGTCCAGCGCGCGCCCTAGTGGAAGTCGTTGTAAAGACTTGCGATGTAATTCATTGCATACTAACAACACGGTCTTTGTAACGACCGCGTTGTAATGGCACGCGATGTATTACATCGCGTTGTAATGTGCCATATTCCTTTCTTACACCTTTGTTTAAAATGTTCCTTTTCTTTGGGTTTTGTGAACCTTGTGCACAATGTTTTGTATGGCTTTCAAGTCATGGCGGGAGGCTCAACATCTTGTCATTGTAAGGAAATCGCTAACTCTCCCTTTGCTTAGTGAAATCTTCTTTACTTGTACTGCGTTTTTTTTTATCACATATGCACGTTTTTCCAGAATGGTCCACAAGCGGGGGTGTTGGGAGTAAGCAAATTCATCAAGTTGCAAAGCTGTTGGCTTCTGTTAATTTCATTTAGTGCCTCGCTGAGTTGCAAAGTGAGTAGGATGCTGCAACAAGTTTAATGGCCTGAAAGTCTTTCTTTCTCTCAGAAACCGTGTGCGCCTGTATATTGTTTTCATCAGCCACAACTCGTTTGCAGTCACTCTATACCTTGGAAACAAATTGAACAGATGTTAGAGACATTTAAAAATGTAACTGTGGAAGTATTCTTTTGGCTCTGTTTTTTTAAATATTATAATCGCAGTGTAAAAATAATATGCTTTATTTGGAATAAAAGGAATGTATTATTCTTTTTTATCTAGTGCATCAGAATACTGTTTTTCTGGTCCATGACTTGCTTTTTAGACTCACTCTTGCCTGTTTTACCGAGTGACTTTTTGGCTTATCTGTATTCAAGTGTTGTTACCTGCTTAGCTAGGGTTTGAAGTCAGCGTCGCTTTTCTTTTCATTTTCCGTTGTATTTTTTGTTTTGATAGCACTATTTATAAACATATACATATTGTTTGCATCACCCACAACTCATTTTCAGTCACACTATACCTTTCTTTGAAACTGAACAGACGCACACAATGTCAATGAAGTCTCTCCAATTTATAATTTGCGGCTGTCTATTTTAAAGCAGAAAACAGACCTTTACACGTTTGTACTTCTAGGGCCTATGGAGGGAGTAATGTTTTTGCTCTTTTCTCCCTTCTCTCCTCTCTAGCTGCGCTACTGGTATGCACCCCGACAAATTCTGCGTGTGTTTTGCTGTTGGTAACGTTTACAGACAAATGTCTAGGGTGCAATAAAAATCACATATGCTGGTTAGGACCATCTTTACAGCTTGGCAGAACGACAAAGGATTCTACCATCTCCCGCTACTCTAGACTTCTTGTTTTGCTAATTTACTGTTTTTTGCGATCAAAAGGTGGTCACAAGGTCAAATTTGTATTCAGAAAATTAATGAGTTTAGAGTACTTCGAGTTAAAAGGCAAAAGGACGCCGGTGGTAAGGCTGGCATATGTGTATTTTTAGTGGGACGTAAATAAGTTGTGAATTGCAATTGCCCAAAATCACCATTTGGAAAGCTTTCCACAGTAGGGGAATTTACTTTTTAAGATGCTTTCTTATTTGACGTAACTCGCAAATCACATTACTGTTTTTAGGGTTTATTTAACGTTTTATATTATTGTAAAAGGCAGAAATATTTATTTAGGTACTGATTATGTTCCCAAGTAGCGTTAAATAAAATGTGCCGAAAGCCCCGTTTTTGTTAAACACGTAGCGCTTGGTGTGTGTTAACCATGCTGCATTTGAGCTTATATAAACTTTTACATTACTGTAAGAGGAAGAAATATTTCTAGTATAATTGGAAATACAACATCCACCCCATGGATTATACATAAAGTTTAGTGAACTCTGTGTAAAAGATGGCACAATTAATGCGCCTTTTGCTCTTTCTGAGGCGCACAATGTGACTGAATTTTCTCCAAACTATAGTATGCCGCTGTACATTTTCCGAAACCGGTCCTAGGATGCTTGTTTTCGGTCCAGGGAGGACCTGGTTTGGCAGTTCGGGCTGGACTGTTCCCATGAGGCACAGGGTCAAGACTGATTTGCATATGGCCAGGTCTAAACTGGGGTGGCATGGTGAGCAAAAGAATGATGGATTTAACCCAGATCTCTTGACTGGGGGTGAATGTTTTGATTTGTTCTGCATTCCGTCCATCAATTGTGTGTCTTTTGCTGTACATTTTCCAGCAGACAACACCTTTTACCCATCTTTGTTTTTTGCTGCTATGTGTTAAGCACGCTGTGTGTAGTGCAGCTGTGTGTTTTTGTAATGTTTCATGTCTTCTAGCTTTGGAATGGGCTGCAAGGAGCAGTGAAAACCCAGTCGCATTAACTGGGAGCTATCTGCGTAAACACTGATGTCTTTGGGATAATATGTTCACAGAAACCTTAAACAGGTCGGGACCGAGATAGGATTAAAAAAACAAGCATTTACAATGCCATAGGTCTCGTATCGCTGAAAGTTTGAGCTATTGGCGTTGTTAATAATAATGCAACGCCAATAGCTCAAACTTTCAGTATGGGAGAGCTAATGCATTGCAAATGGACCGCAACACTCGCAGTTTAGATGTCTAAAGCTAAAGAGCGAGTGCCGCAATTGTTTTGTGATGGAATAGCTCTTGCATTACTGAAAGTTTGAGCTATTGGCGTTGCATTATTATTAGCAATGCCAAAATCTCAAACATTCAGCAATGCGAGACCTATTGCATTGCAAATGCTTGTTATACTTTACATGCAGTTCTAAGTTTGCTGTCTCTCACTTTAAACAGTGATTCTGCGACGATTTAGTAGTCTGCGCTATTACATAATTGGGATGCTGAGTTTTTATAATACTCACAGACGCTCTTCTACTCTCTTGCACGCAAGGTTATCATTCTAAAATGCTTTCATTATCTTAGCATCTCAACATGCCTCTTACTGTAATTTTACGACATCTGACCATTCATGAAACGTATGGGTTGCAACATAATTTGACAGAAGCTAAAAGACTGCACCACGCACACTAGGAGACGTAAAGTGTCAAGTTACAAGCGGGGAGTAAAGATGCAGCTAGCCACGTGATTGGACAACAAAAATGTATATTATTGAAAGCATTTTTAATTCTGTGACTGTTTGCTTGCTTCTGCTTGACTGTTAGAATTCATCCTGCCCTGAATCTTAACTTGTTTCAATTCACAGCCAGGTCATTTGGATAATGAAAGAGAATGTAACTTGCATGATATTCAACATTTCAGTGAATTACTACATTGATTAGAAAGGTTTTAGTCTGCAATTTTGCACCGAACAGCCTGCATTTCACCTAATGATTAATGATCTGGGGCAGT
Source organism: Calotriton arnoldi (assembly GCA_963921515.1). Classification (NCBI taxonomy): domain Eukaryota; kingdom Metazoa; phylum Chordata; class Amphibia; order Caudata; family Salamandridae; genus Calotriton; species Calotriton arnoldi. Next base: position 634,330 of record CAWUFW010003543.1, read on the forward strand.
GTTTTCATATTCCTCACCCTGATAAACCCGACTTACCTTCCTGTGTGATGGAGAATAATGTCTGGAATTCAAGGTCCGAATAACAACTTTAGTGCACCATAAAAAGGTGGACATGTTTGGGCTATTAATTTGGGAGGAGTGACGCGTACCAACATTATAAACACAATCTTGTTATATCAAAACACAGTAAAGACTGAATCTCCTCTTAACCCCTGATAGCTATGGCACATAATGCAGGCAATCCCTAGAGAAGTGTGTTAAGTTCAAGCAGTAGCAACACTTTTAGAATAAAGAATTCAATGCAATAAGATTCTAAAACCAATTTAGGAAACAAGAGACAACATTTAATGAGCAAAAAGACAATAAAATCATTAAAATAGGATAATAGGTCAAGACATGCAATTTCTTTTTACTTTTAAAGCAAAAAGCACCAAGAAAATGTAAACCGCAAGCGAAAAACAAGAGCTTGCAGTTGACAGAGAGGTAGACTTGATTTTGTGCTTATAACAATGGTATAAATAAGGTATACATTTTATTTGCATAGTTAATTAAAACCGTTGCAAAAAGACATTTTCATAGAAAACAATTATGTACATATACAGCTTGTTCCATCATGATTCTTGTTTAAAAGTAACCTACTAAAAAGTTTTTTTTTATAATTAAGCCGCTTCGCCAGCAAGGTGTCTAAACTCTGTCCAAGTGCTGCGGGGAACATTCCAATAAGTCAAGAGGCTTCCCGCCAGACATTGGCAAGCCCATTTGGCCTTAGCGAGTCATCCCTTGTTGAAATATTAACAGCTCCATGTGACATGCCATTAGATGCTGTACTATACCTTATTTATACCTTATAACAATGGGGGGCCCTCTAAGCTGCAACCTTTCTCGGTTATCCTTAGCACATTCCCCTGGCCCTCCAGAGGCTGAAAAGTGAATAATCCCCACTTTTCTCCAACTGCTACCAAAGTTCCTTCTGGCCAATTCTGTAGCAGCTAGCTCCTCAGAGCAGGCGCCTAGGCATCAGCTATCTCTTTAGTCAGGTCTCCTGCAAGGTCTAGTCCTTTGTGGGCAACTGGGCCTTCCTGTAGTCTGGAGTCCTTCTTTTTTATCCCTGAAGCAGGCAAACAAGAGGCCAACCATTTGACACTTGGGGAGCAGTTCCAATCTCAGGGTGCCAGCATGAGTCAGAAGTCTGAAGACCTGAGGGAGTCATCTTCTTCCAACAGGACTCCTGAAGGAGTCCTCTTTCTTCAGGTGGAGGTTTCGAAAGACATTTGTTGAGGAGGTGATGGTTGAGGTGCCATATTTATCCAGTGCAGTAGCCAGCAACTGGAGAAATCCTGCCACTGAACCTTATTTTCTTGCATTCCACGGCCCACATTTATAGTGCTTCCTCTTTGTCTTACTATAGAATTACAGAGAAGTCTGTGTTTCAATATGGCAGAACTCTTCTCCCACCAGACAGCCCTATCTTCAGCTCCTTGGCCACTACCCTATTTAGATGAGCATTCCTCCCACCAGACAGGGCTCAAACTGGTTCTCTTTCCCACTGTGACTGAAGCCTGTTTAGGATGGTTCCGGCAATTAATTGGAGAAGCCCTCCGTGGCATCCCAAAATCAAGTAGTGTTAAGGCTGTCCTTTTTTTCTGCAAACTCTTCCTGTCCACTCCTAGATAGCTTATCCCTTATAAGTGGTCAGCAGTTAACAACTGACTGTCCTTCCTAAGTCCAGAGGCTTCAGAGTGTTGTTAACTCCCAGCCAAAGACGTGATTCCAGCTCCAATGGTATAATCAATGGCAGACATGGTTTTAAGCCAGTTCTTGCCCAGGCAGCTAAAAGTAAATTTTTATGAAGTTGGTTTTCACACTGAAGACATCACAAATATGTTTTGATTGTTCAATCCAATTTTAGAAATTAAGTTAGAAATAATTTTGAAGGGCTTAGCTATTGTCTTTCCAGGTGGAGATAAATGTCTTTCTTCCAGCAGGGCCTTCTTCAGGTGAAGGCTTTCCGGTCCAATAATGATTTGAGGTGGTGATGGTTGAGGTGCCATGTTTATCCTGTGCAGTAGCCAGTGATTGGAAGAATCATTCTACCCAGTCCTAACTATTTACTCGCAGTACCCGGCCTCCTTCTGTAGTACTTTCTCTTTGCCTTGCTGCAAAATTATAAGGAAGACTTTGTTTCAACATGGTAGAACTCTTCTGCCATCAGACAGGCCTGTATTCAGCTCCTTGGCTTGCTCTGCATTTAGATGAGCATTTCTCTCAACAGACGGGGCCAAACTGGTTCTCTTTCACTGTCACTGAAGGCTGGCTCTCTAGGATGGTCCCAAAAATTAACTGGAGAAGCCCTACCTGCCATCTCCAAATCAAGTAGTTTTAAGTCTGTCCTGTGCTCTACCAACTGTTTTTGTTCACTCTCCGATAGCTTACACCTTCTGAGTGGTCAGCATAGTCCTTCCTGAACTCAAAGGCATACCATTAACTTCTGAGCAAGATTGTTAACTCTCCCAGCTAAGGATTTGATTCCAACTCCTAGGGTGTAACGAATGGAAGAACTGGTTTAAGCCAGTTCTTGCTCAGACAGCCAGAAGTATATTTTTATGTAGTGCTACTTAAGATTTCAACAATCTGTTTTCATCATTAAATCAGATTATGAAAATTAATTAGAAAATAACTTTGAAGGGCTTTGCTAGCATTTTCCCAGGTGGTGATATGCATTTAAATTTATTAATCACACCTAGCCCTGTTCTATAGAACATGTAGCTTAACCTACATAGTGACATTGGTTTTAGGCCTTCCGTCACTGTGACGGCACACATTTTAAATATAGGGTGTGCTACTTTTAAAATATATGTTTGGCACCATGCAGGCATACACGCTAAACTTTAGGTGTGACTTATTAATAAATAAAACAGGTTTTTCTACATGGCTTTTTCTTTCTATATTTTCCTGAAATACCTTCAAACTGCAGTACAGTAAGAGCACAATGGAGCTTCTGTAAGCCATTTGTTTTTGGCACATATGTTTGTCATGTAAATATGAACGGAAGCCCACAAATGTCATTTAACTCCCATGCATTTTCTTTGTATTCAACTATTGCCGCATAGTACCACAATGGGTGAAACAAATGTTACCTTTTTATTGCTACACCGCACATACTGCAGCAAAGAATAGCAGTATCACAGTACAGGCAGTACTGATACTAGCAAATAAAAAGACCAGAAAAAGGTGAAAAATTCTGGGTGGCCATGCAGAAAAGGCAACTTTTCTCCAGCGGTCCTCAACAGAAGTGAGCTACGGTAGACTAAGTATTCCCTTTATGGACTTTCCTGCTCAGGTTGTAGAATAAAGACAATTTGCCACCTCTGCAGTGACACTTGTCTGTTGCAAGCACATGTGAAACTTCCAATACCCCTCTGTCAAGATCTGCCTAGTCAGTAACGCTGTCCATGAGGAACCCTTCAGTTCATAAGCAGATACCACCTGTGAAAGGACTCACCCTAGCCTACTCAAAGATGCATCCCAGTATGCAAACAGTTCTACTACAGCCAACCAGATTATGTGGCCCCATTTTGACTCCTGTGTCAGATCTCTTTTCCCAACCTGGGTTCAGTTCTGTTCATGAATAAACCAACAAGCACAGACAACTAACTTCTGTCAGTTTACTCCACCAGGCGCTGGCCACCGACTCACAAGTAAATGCTCACATTCGGTGCCTTAGGCAGGCCTCACGTCCAGCTTTTGGGCTGACACAGAATTACTTATGGATTTCTGGGTCCTAACTGGACACAATCCAGACCCTTTCAGCACACTCAGCCATGGGGACCACACTTCCTAATGTCAAGGTTTCCAGACCAGGGTCAGGGACAAGGCCTAAGACTCCCTTCTTACCTGTTACCACAAGTCCCACATATGTTTCCTAGGAAACACATAAGTTTCCTGGGAGGCCAATGCAGGCAACTCCTGATCTGCCTTCCCCAGGACAAACGCTCCTCTTCTTAAGTCACTGGCTAAAGAACTTCTCAGAGGCCTTCCAGATCCAGTGCTTTCAGAATGGGTGGCTACAACCGGAGGATGCAGACAGTCTCCTTCCACTATCACTTCCACCATATGAGGGATGACATCTTGAAACTGGCCTTTCAGTTCAGGGTCTCTACCTGCTACCCTTTACCCAGTCGCATGGCAGTCCAGAACTTCGAGTGTGGACACACAACTATCATTAAGGGTGATACATCTGTCTGTGTCATGCAAGTGTTTGCCTGATCCAGGGCTTGTGTTGGCTGTCTCTGTGATAGAGCTGGCAGCACCTCCAGGATAGAAATGGCCTCACCAGCAGCAGTCTTTGAGTCCTCTTCTGTCAAAGCAGGTAACATCTGGACCATTGGTCCACACACTTCTTTTCCCTTATTGTTCTCTTGGGTCCCTCTACTCTAACCTTAAGGCTAGTACCCTCAGAGACCTGTGGTAAGGCAACTTGGATGCTCTCACCCTCCAGTTCCCTGCCCAACTGTGGTAGTTCAGAAATCAAATACACAACCTATGGACAAGCGGATATACATAGCTTCCTTCCTCTGGACAACTAACTGCCTCCACTCGAGAAGACCATGGCCATAGGGTGATCATACTACCCCCTCATGGGCAATCATTACCCTACAAATACTGTTCTTGTTCTGTGACTCATGCCAAATAACTTGCCCCACTCAAAGTGGATCTCACCCCCTGAATTCACACCGTCCTGCTTTCCTGAGTGGGTTAGAAGTTTGGGGCTGTAAGGGGTTATCATTATTAGATTTCTGCTGGGGGCCTGACCCACCCTTTTTGTGGTCACCCGCCAGTACCCTCTTGAACACTCTGTTGCTGTGTAGACTAAGACTCTGGCTTTACCCTACAAGGTTTACTTTCACATCCACAGTTCTCCTAAGTGAACTGAGTTCAATATACCAGCAACTGAATGTGAAAAAGCAGGTTGCAGTGGCCACACACAACCCCATTCAATGCATAATTGATGTGGTGTCCGCGCTTTCTAGGTTACTAAACAGGGATCTGGGAATGCAGTGGTAATTTGGAAGCCCAATCTCGTTTTTTTAACCATCACACACAAGAACTGCACCAAGAATAAGACACTTTATGCTTGAAAGTGTTTATTTCAACAATTTCATACTATTGCTTATCATATCTAAAATACCCAACAGAATATTATTAAAACAGCACTAATGGATGTCACAAACAACAAGAGTAAAATAAACATTTCTACCATAGTGGAAATATCATCTAACAACCTAACACCCTAAAACCTACTTCTGTGCACCATACTATGCGTGCATCGAGTAGTGTAACTTGCGTCTAGAGTTTCTTAGGGAGAGTCAACTTACTGCATACCGGTTGTTAGAAGCGGGGTCACCGATTCCGACACGGTAGCTTGGCGCGAGGCAGGAAGGCACCCGAAGGCAATGTGTTAAGCACTTGTGCAGCACACACTCACACTGACTCAGTAATGCGCACACAATAAGGGAGACACCACACCAGGCTTTTGTATAAAAACAAGATCCTTTATCTAATTTGAATCAGCAGTAGGTGAGGCAGATAATCTTAGGCAACATTTCAATTCATTTAGCTTCTCAAAACCAGTGCGTAAATTCATTTAAGCACATTATAACAGTAAAACGTTACGCCATTAAAAGGGCAGTAGCAATAACCTCATTGACAAGTAGGTAACACTGTAGGTCATAGATTGTAGGTCGAAACATAGACTTCAACGCATTTAGCGACATTCAAGTAGCAAGACTTTAGATGCACATAACACTGTAGATGAGGAGGAACCTGTATCAACCTAGGCGCAACCACATTCAGTACAGTGGGTGTCGCAAAGCAGGTAGACCTACAACATAAGAACACTTTAACTCTTGGCAGGTGAACACAGGCTCAATTCATGTAGGTACATTCAATTCATTAGAGACCTAATGCAGGTAAATCACACAACACTGAAACCATTTCCCTCATTAGGAGACTTAATGCGAATACCCCCACTCCCTTAGACACATAACGGGAGCATTAACCTAGGCAGATGTGTAATCACTGTAGGCATCATAGGTGAACACCCTCATGCAGAGGTTAAACATTGCCAATCACTCGGGTGCATTACACCATTTAGAATTGTTAGGCAGCAGGTTTTAGGCCTTCGTAGGTAACCGGCCCCCAGGGTCCCCTGGGGCTTTCCCCGCTGTCCGTGAAAGGGGCCTCCCAGGGAGCGTAGGCCCCGATCCCCTTCACTCACCACCTCAGTTCCTGAGAGAGAAGGGATCCGTCTCCTGCTTCCGCGCCGGTTCTGGCAGGCGCGGGACGCCCCTACCCCCAGTCAGCCCGCTCCTCCTTGCACTCAGGGCTCTGACGGGGGGGGCGGATCTTCCCCACGTGATCTTAGGCTCTCTTCCGTAGGGCCGACGACCCGGTGGCTCCGGGGGCTCTCCCCACTTCCTGGAGCCCCTCTCGCGAGTGTCTGCTTGAGTCCCGGGCTTCCCGAAGGGTCCGGCGGCCGGGAGCCAATCAGTGTGCGGCCTCCTGGGGGGCACGGCCGGTGACGCGGCGGCACCACGGTTGCCTAGCGACACCCCTCCACGCGCTCCCAGGCCCGCCGTGCCGCGGCGGTGATCTTGGGCGGCCGGCGCTCCTCCTTTCTCCCTCACAGCGCGGGGGCCGCGGCGGCGTTTGGGACAGGCCACAGTGTCCACGCGGCGGCGGTGAGTCCGCCCACAGCGTCCTATACCTCAACGGCGCCTGGGCTGCGGCGGTGACTTCAAACACAGCAGCGCTTCTTCCGGCCACAGCGCCAGCGCTCGGGGGCAGTCAGCGCTTCTTACAATGTGGAGCGCGGAGGGCACCGCGCTTGGGGGGAAAGGCCCCTTCAGCGCTGGAGCGTTTCTCAGACACAGCGCTCCAGCAGGCAGCAGCAGTTCCTGGGGGGGTCAGTGCAGGCAGTAGCTGATAGAGCGTTGACGGGCAGCGCTACTGGATAGCACCACACTAGGAAAGAACAACGCTTGAAGCAGGACACAAAGAGGTGACAGTCCAGCGCTTTACCTGGTGATCCCCCAGTAGCAGTTGCGCTTACAGGGTCCTCAGTGCAGGAAGTTGTAGCTTCTTAGTGGTGGTTCCTTTAACGCAGTTTCTGGCTTGTGGTTTCTTGGTTGCTGTATCAACACTTGCAGTTGCTTGGTTGCATTAACTTGGGGAGAAGGGGGTTGAGTTGGTGGAAATAAAGGCAGGATGGTTCCCTGCAGGCACACTGGAGGTAGTTCCCTGGGTCCCCTCACGCTGGGCCAGGTCAGTAGGTGGAAGGTGTTCCTCAGCTAGCTTAGCACAGCAGCGCCTAAGCCCAGTCAGTACCAGTAGTGTAGGTCTCCCCCCTAGGCCCGACAGCCTGTACTCCGGCAGAGGTTCCCCCAGGTCCAGTGGTGCCCCAACTGACTAACTAGGTTTCCCTCCAAACCTCTTATACCCCTAGGTCAGGTGACCCTCCTAAAGGCGGCAAAACATAACTCCTCCCCGAGCTGGAAGGTTCTAGAAGCTTCCCTCATGTCTGGCTATGAGGCCCAGAGGCGGGGACGGCATGGATACTGTATCATTATGTCCCAGCCTGATCCGGACTACTAGTATGTGCGTGCGCAATGGCCACTCCGCAGTAGCAGGGGCCTGTGGCAGCCATCTTATTAGGAGAGAGCACCTGCACCTCAGCACTGTTTGGCAGTGGTAAGGCGCCCAGAGACCTAGGTCCAACAAAAAGGTAGTGGCAACAATGAGGCGCAAAGAGAAAAAAACGGGGTAAGACCACCCTAGGGTTGACAGGTCTAACACCGGTTTACAGCAAAAAGCTGCAGTTATCAGCAGCCGGGAGAAAGTGTTCCCTCAAAAGTAAAACATGCATTGGTATCAGCTCCTCTCCTCCCGGACTTGGCTCGATATCAGCTTTCAGCACAGAAAGGAATACTGTGGCATCACGGCAGTCTGTTCTTCTGGCAGTATCTTGCATGATCATCTGGGGCAAAAGACCTCTTCTCCCACGTGGTCGATTGGCAGGCCTTTTTTACTATATCTTATCTGAGAATGGAATTTCTGACATAAGCTTAGGAACGTCTGACATAACCTTCATGCATCAATATGCTGGTCTTAGACGCATTCTTATAAACAATCACTAGCTCATATTGTGTGATGTGAATCCCGTTAATTTACTAGGCAGGGACTTGCTTTGCAAGATGAACTATGTGATTTGCAATACACCGGATGGTGTTGCGATTTAACACAGGATGAAGATTCAGTTTTTAAAATAAAATCGCAAGACTTGGGGTTCAGCTGTACCCAGTCCTTACAAAAGATGACATGCTCTCTGGATTTCAGACATACTGTCAAAGAGGAGATATTGGATTTCACAGGTAAAAAGATAGGATTGATAAAAAGTGGAAAGCCAGCCAAGATACAGGTCAAACTAAATGCTGTTTATCCCAGAATTCGGCAATATAAACTTTCAAGAGAAGCAGAAGGACGCCCGTCATAGAAAAAATGAGAACAAGGTATTCTATTGAGGTGCTTGGTGGTCCTTGCACTACTCCTGTGATGGGCATCAAATAAACGAGTGGTAACTGTAAGATAGTGCCCACTCTTAGAAATATTAGCCAGGTGGTGGTTTCATGTTGTCCATTGGTACCACATCCTGCTGTAATATTGTTTCAGATTGCTGCGGATGGAGAATGGTATACAGTCATTGACTTATGCCAAGCATTCTTCTCCACTCCTCTGCATGAGGATAGTCAATATCTTTTCGTATTTTGGTTTCAAAATAAAGTCCTCATTTGGTCTCAAATTCCACAAAGGTATGCTGAAAGTCCCTCAATGTTTAGTCCGATCCTGAAAAAAGATTTGGATGGTTTGCAGCTAACCTGTAACTCAGTCTTGGTCCAACAGATTGATGACCTACTGGTGGCATCAAGGACAAAAAACTGCTAACTTGATACAATTGCCCTCTTGAACTATCTTGCTGACAATGGTCATAAGGTTTCACCTACGAAGATGCAGTACTGTAAAAAAAGAAGTGATTTAGCTTGGTCATCACATTGAAAAAGTGGAGGGTCTCAAAATAAGTATTTCTGTAATCCTTAAAATTAATCCACCAACCAGCCAGTGGAAGGTGAGGTTGTTCTTGGTAATAGTTGGCTTCTAAACCTTTCCTTGACTGTGAAGCCTTTAAATAAGGCTTACTCACTGTAATATCAAGGATCCGGTACCCAAGGCCTTCCGAGAATTAGGAGAAAACGCATATAGTGAACCTGCCCTTGGAATGCCTGATCATGGTAAGGAATTTTTACTTTACTGTAAAGAGAAATATGGGTGCTTATTGTTGATACTTACTCAAAAACATGGAGGGGTGATGAGGCATGTTGCTAACTTTTATGCTACATTAGATCCAGTAGCTGTAGCTCTTCCTGGTTGTCTGAAGGTGGTTGCAGCTGTCTGCATTGCAATTGAACAAAGTGAAGGGATGTTCATGGGACATACACTCATTGTGTTTGTTCCTCATTTATTTGGCATTTTTCTGACCTGTACTAGACCTCAGCATCAAACAGTCACCTCACAGGGTATGAGCAAATCATAATGGTAGCTGAAAACATCTCAACTAAGGGTGCAATTCTTTAAAACCAGCAACGCTGCTACCAGTTTCAGAAAGCAACAAAGACAATGATGAAGATCTTGACCGCAATTGTGTTAATGTGACAGAATTGTGTATCAAGCCAAGACCACACATCAAAGATGTTACATTTGAAATGGCTGATCTGACTTTGTAGATGGTTCTTGTCTGAGAAACCAGCTTGGAGCACTAAAAGCTACTTACACAGTCTGTTGAAATCATTGAAGCATCCTACTTGCCTAACGTAACTTCAGTACAAGTGGCAGAGTTGCTTGCTCTGATAAGGGATTGCTGCCTTTCCGATGAATTGAGTGTGACAATTCACATAGACAGCCAGTATGGATTTGCAGTGGTACATGATTTTGGGCAGCTGTAGTCACACAGGACTTTTATGACATCCTTTGGTGCTCCCATCAAGAATGGTTCCTATAATTTTGAGGTTTGGAAGCAATATAACAACCTAGAGAAATTGCAATGATCCAGTTACAGCTCATAAGGCTGGTGACGACATAGTCACGATGGGAAACAAATAAACTGACCAAGTGACAAAGTACTGTGCCCTTGAGAATGCAAATGTGAAATTAAAGGAGTGAATCACAGTGAAAGAATGGGAACAGAATGGGCCCGACATAAGAACACCTAAAAATGCATATTATTTAAATAGCTTTCTGTTAATTCCAATACAGATCATGTTAAGCGAGTTAAGGGATCTCCAAGAAGAAGTGCCAGAAGATGAAAGATGGGAGTGGGAATTTGCTGGTTGCAGAAAGAATTTTAATGATTTATGGGCTACTCATGAATGTCAATTTGTACTCCCAGACTCTATATTACAATCGATGGCCCATTATTTGCATAGCCATACACATGTAGGGAGGGATTCAATGACCGGAACTTAAAAAAAATACTGGTATAATACACAATTCAGAGGTCTAGCAGAAGACTTGTGTCAGAAATGTGTCATTTGTCAGATAAATAATCAGGGAAAGAGAACATTAGTCATACTGAGCCATTTAGGCAAATCAGAAGTTCCATTAACTAGACTTCAAGCAGACTTCATTGAGATGCCTCTTTACAACAGGCTAAAATATGTTTTTGTGATTGTCTGCTTGTTTTCTAAATTTGTGGAGGCCTACTCAACCCAGAGAATTGGCAGCATGACAGTTGCCAAACTCTCAATGAGATTTAATACCAAGCTTTGGCTTGCCTACTTCTATTCAGACAGACCGTGGACTTCACTTTAAAAATTAGATCTTAAAGTCTTTAAATTTTTGTTTTCGATCTCAATAGAAATGACATTAAACAGATGCTGTAAAATTGTTAGCATGAATTCAATAATAGTGATACTAATAGTTTTAAGTGGCTTGTTTCTCTGGTTGAATATGCTTCTTCAGGGGTTTAATTAACTACGAACCATAACGAAATTGAACATATCACACTGCAACACTGAAAGATTAGTTGGTAGTTTTAACAGTAACATCTATGCAAATTTAGTAAGAGAATATGTAGACATAATGGAAGATAAGAATTTTACAGTTTCCTTCTGCAGTTGAAGGAGCAACATATCTACAACTGCCGATGTCGTATAGACTTTCTTGTAATGTTTTTGTTAGTATATTTACTAAGCAAGATTTTTTATCACCATATCTGTTGGATTTCAATGCTTTGATCAAAGACCTTTCTCTTTCTAAAGATACTGGGAATTCGGTAACCTCTAAGAAATATATGAGTACGAGTTGCACAAACTAACCTGAATACCAAAATGACTAAATGGAATCATGTGTGTAGTTGGGGTAAAGAAGACCGTGAATTTGTTACAGAATATATTGAGAGTAGAGTGAAGATTTTGAGGGATTGGAAGGATTAAAGGAAAATTAGAGAACAGATTAAGGCTGAAGAGGAATTTAGGACTTCAAATTTATATCTGAGATTGAGAATGGAGCATGAGAGAAAGAGTGAATTGTGTATAGTGTGTCATGAACCAATGGGAGTTAGATCAACAGCGTTTGTAGGAAACAGTGAGTGTAAAAGAAGTTATGCTGTTAGTGGTGATTTTCTGGTTGGTGAAGAACCAATACTTTAAAGAATGTATTAAGTGTGTGGTAAAACTGCCTATTTTAACGTACCTTATAATTGGGTGGGATTCTGTTCATTTTCCCTAGAGTTTACCTTATGAATGAGATGAGTGATGCTATTAGTTTGAAGAAAGTGAAACAGGATTTGAGGCAAATTGTACTTCATGCATTAGGAGCTATGATTCCATCTAATAAAATGACTATAAACAATGTGAAAATTAGAAGATTATCTATGCTTTTGATCGGCTTGATTCTCATATTGCTGGTGCACTAACACAAATAACCGATAATCTAATTGCTATGCACATGATGATTATGCAAAATCGCCTAGAGCTTGATATTTTCTCGTGAAGGAAGGTGGGGTTACAGCAGGGTTTTCAAGGTGAGGGAGTATTGCACTTACATCCTAGATAACGGTAAGTTTATTAATGCATAAGTCTGAAATATAACTAACATTTCTTGTGAAGTTAAAACTTTTGAAGAAAATAGCTTGTGGGTTCCTGGGTAAGTGAGACTGGAAAAATTATAGTAAAGTTGATGAGTAATTTGACAGTTTGGGTGGGGGTATGCTGAACACAATACTAAAACTTGTAAGTATTGTGTTGATTTATGCAATTGTTCTGTTTCTCTTGTTCAAATGTCATGAATTAATATTTCTAAAATGTGGGTATAAAGAGCAAAAGAGATTGACAAAAAGAAAGAGGGTTGAACTTGAAATTGAAGATGCCGGAGATTGAGTACATAATCAACTCAAGATGTTGGAACAATCGAATCACAAGAAGCAGAAAGTGATGAAGGCTGTATTATACTTGAGTTTTTTTTGTGATTATAGAAAAATCGGAGGGGGGAATTTGTAGGAGATTTTGTGCATTAATAGAATTGTGCATTATTATTAGCATAATAGCAATCTACACTCGAATTTACATTCATAGGATGTTAGTGCCTTTGAAACGATTTAGAAATGATCTGTTACAGGGCATTTTCTTGGCTTATGCTAACTATGCCTCAGTTAGGCCTCGGTATCATCTTGTTGAAAATGGGCGATTCATCTAATTTGTGCTCTGTTTATTATTTCTGCTGGACATATTCAAGCAAGTCGTGTTTTTTATTTTTTAATTACGCTGTTCTCGAAGAAGACTTTCTACCATGGACTCAGTAAGGTAACTTGCCTTCGAGGTTCTTACGCCCGCCCGCAATATTTTATTATTTCACATTGTTTCACTGTTGTTTTGAAAGTAGTTTGTCCCTACATCTCTGAGATTATAAGAGATGGGGCTGAATCAATACTCATCTCACGTAGTAGGACAGTGCTTAGGTGGTAAGGCTGTCTGATGCTTTAGAATCCAAAGTTCTGATTTGTTGAAATTGTAATTCTTTTGCTTACACCATGATGAACCCGAACTTTCCATGAGAAGATTTCCTATACAAACTCTTGATTTTAGGGGTGAGCCAGAACTCTAATGATGGCTTTCTGGTGCTACTAGGACTCCTGTCTGATTTCTTATTGAGTTTGCTGCTGATGTGGGATTTTTGGGGGATTGTTTTTGATTTTGCTTATTATTCTCAATTGTTCTATTACTAAGAGCCTTCATGGTAATGACTTTGTGCATGTTAACTAGAATTTCGGTATTGTACCTTTTAAAATTTTTGAAATAAATCTTTCTAAATGTTCTAATCATGCCCTAGGACTCGCTTTATGAGTCATTTCTTACTTACCTGAATTTTTAATATGCTGATTTTTACCTTAGCATGGGACATGTTACCTCATGAAATTGAGGTTTACCACCGTCCTTGATTTACCACCCATGAACATTTTGTCGAGGTGTCTTTTGAAGCATAAGATTTTAGGGGTACATTGCGCCGACATTGATAATGCATGTGTTGAGTTAGTACGTTTCCATGCAAATTGACTTCTGGTGCTTTGGAAATTGTAGTTTATATTAATAGTTGTGGTGTGCTGAATACTCAGCACAGGTTGGTAAGTTTAAATTATCAACCTGAATGATGTTTTGGGAGTACATTGTGAGCAGTTACTTTTGACTCTATATGGAGTCAAGTTAGTAGTTTAGGGTTGTTGTGGAGATACATGCTGCTTGTGCATGTCCAAGTGTTGCAGATGTAGGGAAGAGAGTACCCTTTGCAACAGATACATAAGTGTAGTACATTTCTGTGTGTTGAGGCGAACTGGGGAAAGTGCTGTACTGGGTTGCTAGAAGGAGCACGCAGGAGTATCATGTGGTATGCGCAGATGGGGAAGAGTAATACACTGTCTGAGAAGTTGCATGGGGGAGTATCCAGTCATGTGCGATGTGCGAGAAGAGAACTACCATGCTACAAGAGGTTGCAAGAGAAAGTACCTTGTGAAAATGTGGGGGAAGTGTAGTACCCTGTGGTGCTGTAGGTGAAACCAAAAGTTTCAATGGAGTGTTGTGGGCAAACACCACATGTTTTGCCTGAGTGCACTCTGGGACAGCCAATTTTCAGTACAAATAAGATTTGTCAGGTGTGTGGTACAAAAGGCAGGGCACGATTGTGATTGTCTTGTGAAGAAAATCGTTGATCAGTGTTGTGTTTGAATGGTAGTGTTTGATGTAGTTTTAGTGTGTCTTACCTCCTTACATGGTCTGGTGTCATGGGTTGGATTGCTGAACTGCTCTAACTTTGAATGGTGCTTTGTGTCAACAATTTTTCAGCATGTAACTACTGGAAGCTGTCATAGTGTTTGGAATACGTCCTCATTTTTGCTGGTGCCGTTTCCAGAGGTTGTGGTACGGGGTGCAGACTCTGTGCTTTCTTCGGCCTGGTACTTAGTCATGTTAGGTTGGCCAGCTAGTGTGACTGGGTGAGAGGCGTGTTGAAGTGCTTGTCTCTACTTTTCAAGGAAAACTTTTTTTTGCGTTGGCTGGAATTATTAACAACTTTATTCTTTAAAGTATAGGATTTCAATTACCTTGAAACATGATTTTTTATTTATCAAACTGTATTAATTATTTTATAAACATTCCTTACATCATACACATTGGATCACATATACCAAAGGTTTTAATGGACCATTGGATCCTTGATCAAATCAAAACTGACTACAAAACATTCACAAAAATTTTTTTACAATGTCTAAACCTATTCAAAATTAAGTGCTTCTCACATTTACATTATATTATTAACGTATCCCAACACTTTCCCAAACACAGTGTTAACATTTACATCAGTCTTGAACTTTTCATGAACACGGAAAAAAAGAGTCAAATTTTTCAATGTTCACGTTTTGTGGGACTCTTACCTTCCCGCAATGAACAGGGGTTGTATCAACTGATGATTGACAAGGGCACCTGTCTCAGTCCTTTAGGTTTCCCATAGACAGTTAAAAGTAATTCTATCAACTACTTTTTGTGTAAAAAGTCAAAGCATTTTCAGCGTATGTGGTACAGTTTGTTGTCTTCGCGGGAATATGTGTGTTGTATGTGGAAGACTGAGGAGGTGTGAGAGTTTGTTTTACTGTGTAAGTCTGGCCAAGGTAATTTTGAGTTGAGGTAATGCATGGTTAAACTTTCCATTTGTGTTCTGTTTTGTGCCATCAATGGGAAGACTTAGGGATGACGAGCAGATCCTTTGTTGAAGGAAGCCTGTGGGTTCTGTGCCCTGGTAGCTGCCTGACTGAGCATCTGTGACTACATGTCCTGTATGAATAAATGTAGTGAGGCACCCACCATTGTGGTGGTAGGGCCTCATGTCAGAGGAGGTCATAAGACTTGCACATCTTATCACATTTCTTTGTTTGATGTGAGGTGTGGGGAGCCTCATGTTTTGACCTGAGGTAGAGTTTTTGTGACTGCTACTTGTTTCCTTTATGTGGCTGTCCGGAATAGAAACAACATTTTGGAGATTGTGAATGTTCGTCCCTGTACTTTAAATGCAAGGGAATGGCTGTTCTTTGTTTTGTTGTTTGTAAGGGAGGTGTGTAGTATTCTCTGTGTTCCCAGTCCCTGTATGTCTGAGCAAAGTCTGGAATATTGAGAGTAAATGATGTAACAATCACTTTTTCACTCTTGATTTTTAGCAGTACCTGTGGAATAAGCAGAATTGGTGAAAAGGGATACGAAAGAAGGATATAAGGCTACGGTATATAGATAGATAGATAATTTTATTGCACAGTTAATTAAAACCATTGCAATGAGACCACATATAAAAACACAATATAAACTTTTTGTTCCCTTATTGAACAAGATAAAAAGACAGGTTGTTTCAATCAATTATGCAAAAATTAAGAAAATAGAAACCCCATTTTGGTTGCTATAAACATAAAAACCTTAAAGGAGTGCATAAGATGTCCCAGCTTTACAAGTTAAAGTTCTATATGATGGGGGAGTCCAGAGAAGCCCTTATCGCCATCAAATATTTCAAGAACCGGGCCGCCAGCTGCGCTGATTCACCTTTCATGCACTCAACTAAAGCGGCGTGACATGTTCGTATATTTAAAATACGCCAAATTGGGCGGAGCCAGTATATTCTCAGTGGACGCAATTTCTCGCAAATGCACAATATGTGAATTAGTGATTCCTCTGCTGCTCCGCAGGCTCGGCACTTGGTAGCTACAGACTCTTTATACCCATGCCCGTATTTTTATGCCAACAGTGGGATCAGGCCAAACCGCAACCTCATTAGTTGTTGCTTTAGCATTGGTTTTAGAGGAGAGGACAGGTAATATGGCAAGGACACATTGGCATAGAGGGTCGAGGCCCAGCTTCCATGCTTTAACTTTTTTAGTGTTTGCATATCACAGTCGTCAGACAGTAACTTTGCCTGTTTTGTTAAAAGTCTTGAGGCCGCTGGTGTGGATATTGAGGCTGACCATATTTCCTTTGCATCCAATACCTCAACACAATGAACTAGATATTCATACCGTGTGGACCCTTGGGTGTTTATCATTGTCCAAATATGTTGTTTCAAGGTGTTTTCCCGAGCTTGTTTAGCCTTCAGACAATATGCAATAAATCGCGCCTTCAGGATCCATTTTTGGGAAGAAAGATTGAATTTTTTCAGAATTTGAGCATGAGCAGTGGCAGTCGGCAAGAAAAAAACTTTACGGAAACAGGCCGACTGTGCTCTATCCAGCCATGTAGTCATCTTATCTTTGAAGGCTATTGCTCCATGGGCAACTGATGGTAGAAATGTTGCCCCCATTAATCGGATTAGGGGAGTAAGATCAGGGGAGCTCATGGTTTTCTTTGCTCTGCAAAAAATGCCTTCCAAAGATTGAGCTGTACCTTGCATAGCAGTAATGTGGGCAGCGGTCCGTCCTTTGTGATCGATTCACACACCTAAATACTTATAGGTGGTCACAATCTCAATGGGTTTACATTCGATGTTCCATACACCCTTCCTTTTTGATTGTCGCGAAATTATCATTACCTTTGTTTTTGCTGTATTCAGTTTTAGATTGTTCTCTCTGCAATATAGCGATAATACCGTTAGCAGCCGCTGCAGACCAATCTGGGTTTGTTCGAGCAATATCGTATTGATGGAAGAAATTTTATTGATAGCGCTGGATCAGATTTCTTGGTAGCAGAGGATGGTTACTATAGATTAGTTTGGTGATTATTGGTTATTGATTATTTCATGTCTAACATTCTATGTTGAGTCGCGTTATGTTACATGTAAGTTAAAGTTTTAACGCTTCCGGGAAGTAGGAAGTGGAAAACGTGTGGCAAGAGAAGTCACATGGAATAGTGCATTGTCTGAGTTCATATTGGTGATAACACAAGTTGTGTTATGATAGGGACATTTTCTGTATAAAAGGTGTGTGAGTGAAATAGCAACCGGTTTTCTTGTGAAACTCTGGCCTTAATTCTCAGGAGCAGTGTAGTCTCCACATGTGTTTTATCCCCAGAGAAACGGGTTTACTCCTTGCTTGAAAGAAGGGTAAGGTAGAGGGAAGTGCTACACTTATCGAACGAAACTATATTCTTGCGAGCTAGAATAAACGGTCACTTTTGTTTAGCGAAATCAGACAATGGAAATGTGTTTTTAATGTTGTAAACTAACAAAGAACTGTTGAAAAGTAAAATTGCCGATAAATTTTGTAAAGGAGGGGTCAGGAGCAGAACTGACGTAGACAAAAGCCGCGCTGGGATTGGACAGTGCGCTAGTCATACAAAACTGACGTAGACAAAAGCCGCGCTGGGATTGGGCAGTGCGCTAGTTACAGAAGCCGCTCTGGTTGGAGCATTGGTGTGAGTCGCGCTGGGATTGGTCAGGTAAACCAGTGACGTAGAAGCTTAGGATTGGAGCGTTGGTGTGAGTCGCGCTGGGATAGGTCCGAATAACGCATAGAGAACAGTGTTGAATCGCAGACTTTTGAGAGAAATTGTGAATCATGGCTTATTATGAGTATGGTAGAGAGAAAACGTCGTGGATATCTAAAGTTAAGAACTTTTTAAAGAAAGACAAAAAGGTAGTGACTAGAGAGGGACAAGTAATTCCTCCGCCGAAGTCACCAGCTTCGCATATGATGCTGAAATACGGATATCATACCTGCATATGGTTAGAAAATTGGACAAAATATACTAAAAATGATGGAGCATTGGCTTTTCCTGAGAATGGTTCATTTAGTGTAGCTGTACTTCGGAATTTGAGAGAGAAAATGGCGATGCTTGAACCTAAACCTAGACCAACACAGTTTGAAGCTTTAAGTGAATGGGAAGATGAGATGTATGAACAAGAAAGATTCAGAGGATTAAGAAATCATGAGTTTGTACCTGGAAGGTTGTGGGGAGTGAATCATGAGGACAGAATAAAGCGTTGGAGATATGCTAATATGACAGGAGGTTTGTTTCCGGCTTTTACAGTTGAGGAAGAAGCAAAAAGAAAGTGTACAGAGAAAAAGAAACATGTGGTTACTGAAAAGTATGGGTATGGTGGTAGTGAGACAGAAGATGAATTGCTGGAAGATATTTTAAACAGAAACCCACCTCCATAACAACAGAATTCTGCGGTGGTGACACCTAATGCACCGCGCCAATGGAAACTGGGAGGAATAAAAATCCCGAACGAGGATATGAGATAAATAGGTCACAAGATCAGTTGAAAACTCCACAAAATGAGAAGACAGAAAGTGACAATACAACTGAATTGGCAAAAACCACAAGAGAATTAAATGAAAAAATAAGAGAATTAACAATGAATATGGAAGCTGTAACTGTACCAGTAAGGATAGGTCCAGTAATACCAGTTTTTGAGAATCAGAAAATTGAAGAGCATTCTTTAGTCATTCCTATGAAGTCACATTTGCAGAGAAGGAAAGAAGGGATAGAATTAGACAGTGAAGGTGCAAGAAACTTGGTTAGTACATATAGACCCCCACCTACTAATTTAACGATAAATGAGAATGAGTTTAGGAGAATACCTATGGTAACTGAGTCTGCATCAGAGACACCAGAAAGAAGTAAAAATTGGATAGAATTAAATAGTACGCCTGTAGGTCCGACTCCAGATGAATTGAATGAATGGATGAAAACTCTAAAAACGAAAGAGACAGAAACAAAACCCTTAGATGTAATTAGGTTAAAAATAGACATGGAAGAATTGATTTTAGGGACAATTGGCACAGAAAAACTGAAATCTTATCAGGATGACGAAATTATGTTCTTATGCAAGAGCATTACATGGAGAGCTAGAAATTTACATGACAAATTAGAAGAGACAGCAAATGAACTAGGAGTAGAATTTGTAAAAGTGAGAACATTGCAGAAACCGTATAGAGTAGATTTTTGCGAGAAAGATATAGAAAATTTGAACACATCAGGACGATTAACACAAATAAAAGAACTAATTGTTTTACTGAGGAAATGGGGTGATGTGGATAGATGGAGAAGCAGATGGACTAAAAAGAACGAGAAAGTGACAGACAAAGCGTCTTTGGCTTTTGCGGTGACAGACAAGGAATCAATTGTAAGGAGTACCCGATGAGAGAAACTCCAGGAGGTAGTTATGTGCATGTCCCATGGTCTAGACAGGATATATTGTCATTTACGAATGATTTTCCAAAATTGAGAGAGAAACCAGTAGAATGGTACAGACAAGTGGAGAGATTTGTTAAAGTTTCGAAGGTGTTATGGATAGATTTGGATGGATTGTTTGACATAGTAGTGCCAGCTGATTTGTGGACAGAATGTAAGATTACAATTGATTGGCCAACTGTAGAATACCCAAGAGATACTAAAACAGGAGCGCCAGGACCAGAAGTGATGAGAAAATATGATCAAGTAATTACCTTTTTGAAAAATAAGATTCCACCCAAAGAAACGGATTGGGTAAAAATAGACAGAACCACACAGGAAAGCAAAGAATCAGTACACGCATACTACGAGAGGCTACTGTTAGTTTTCAAACAGTATAGTGGCTATGAGACACTAAATGAGAAAGATATGAGTCATTTTGTATATAGATTTGTTTATGGGTTGAAACCAGAGATAAGTGAAATGATTAAACAGCATATGATTTGTTGGCAGAATAGCACAGTTGATGAAGTTTTGAGGTATGCTAAATATTGTAGTGATGACATTGAGAGCAGACAGCGTAAATTGAAAGAGAAAGGAATGTAGGCACAAGTGAAAGTTGCAGAGAAGCAAGAAGCTCAATTGAGTAATCCTGTTAATGAGGCAGGACCGACTAGATTTAAACCAAATATAGGTAAAGGAAAAGGTCAAATGAGCATAGAAGAGGCAAAGAAAAAGTGGCCATGCCACAACTGCGGAAAGTTAGGGCATTGGAGAAACGAGTGTAAATTTCCTCCAAAACCTAATACGGAAAATCAATCATTAAATCCACAGGTGCAGAGTGAGGTAGTTACCCAACAAAGTCAGGTGCCACAACCACCACTTCCCAAGAGTGTTAATAAACAGAAATACAGTGCAGAAACAGCATTCTACGGAGTAGAGCAGGTAACACAATTGCCGCGCGCAGCTGCCATATCTCAGTATTGGCTACGACAGGATGGTGATGAGACGGATTAAAGTTTATGACGGTGCCTAGGAGAGGAGGAAGAGTGCGTGCTTGGCGCAACTCTAGAGGTAGATCAAGCAGGTCCATTTGTGGATGGAGAAGTGAATGGTGCAAATGTAACATTCCTTGTGGACACTGGAGCTACCCGTTCTACTGTTAGGTCAGTGGAAATTCCAAACCTTCCTCTCTCAGGTGAACATATCCAAGTAGTGGGTGTTTCGAATCAGCAAATTAAGGCGCCTCTTACTAAATTAGTGGAGGTAAAGATTGGTCCATTTAGTGAAATGCACCGATTTGTGGTATGTGATTGCAGTCCTGTGAACCTATTAGGACGCGATTTACTTTGCAAGATGAACTGCACCATCTATTGTACGCCAGATGGAATTGCATTTCAGACCCCAGATGAAGATGTATTGTATAAAATGACAATGGTAAAGTTAGAATCAGAAGTGAATGATTTATTTCCAATATTTGATGTAGAGAAAATCCCAATTGAACTGAAAGAAACAATGAAACAGGAAGTGTGGGACTTTACGGGAGAAGATATAGGGTTAATGAAAGAAGTAGACCCTGTTAAAATCTCTGTTAAAGAAGGAACGAGTTACCCAAATACGCCACAGTACAAATTGACACCAGAAATAATTGAAGGAATAACACCAGTAATAAATAAAATGATTGAGCAAGGGATTTTGAGAGAAATAATGAGCAGTCCATGTAATTCGCCAATAATGGGACTGAAAAAGCCGAATGGAACATATAGAATTGTACAGGATTTGAGAAAGGTAAACAAAATTGTTGTGCCTTGTTGCCTAATAGTACCAAACCCTGCTGTAATTCTATATCAGATTCCACGCGAAGCAGAATGGTACACAGTTATTGATTTGTGCCATGCATTTTTCTCTATTCCATTACATCCAGATAGCCAGCCATTATTTGCGTTCAGGTTCGGAGAGCGTATTTTGGCATGGTGCCGAATTCCTCAGGGGTATACAGAAAGCCCCTCAATCTTTAATCAGATTTTAAAGAAATCATTGGAAGATTTGAAAATGCCAGAGAAGTCAGTGATGGTTCAGTATATTGATGACCTACTGGTGGCATCAAAAACAAAGGAAGCATGTGTTAATGATACAATTGCTTTACTGAACCATTTAGCAAAGAGAGGACATAAGGTGTCCCCATCAAAATTACAGTTCTGTCAACAAGAGGTCCAATATCTAGGACATAAAATTGAGAAGGGAGTGCGAAAGGTAACGACTGAAAGAATAAAAATAATCCAAGGAATGAGAGCTCCAATGACACAAAGAGAGGTAAGAATGTTCCTAGGAATGGTTGGATATTGTCGACAATGGATAAGTGGATTTTCATTAATTGCAAAACCATTACAGAGATTGACAAAGAAGGATGTTAAAGATCCTTTTGAAATGAATGATGAGGAAATGAAAGCATTCAGAGAACTAAAAAAGAAACTGTGTGGAAACTCCGGCATTGGGAATGCCTGACTATGAAAAAGATTTTGAGTTGTACTGTAGTGAAAGAGATGGGTGTGCGTTTTCAGTCCTAGTGCAGAGACACGGAAACATGAAAAGACCCATTGCATATTTTTCAGCTGTTTTAGACCCAGTAGCGAAAGCGTTGCCTGGATGTTTGAAAGCAGTTGCTGCTACTTGTGTAAGTCTGGAGCAGAGTGAAGGCACAGTGATGGGATATCCACTGAGAGTATATGTCCCTCATTCTGTGGAAATTCTTTTGACAAGAACCAAAACCCAATACATGACACATAGTCGGCTGACTAGGTATGAAAAAGTAATCTTAAGTGCGGACAATGTGACCATTGACAGATGCATGAATGTGAATCCTTCAACATCATTGCCAGATGAAGAGAGTGTGATTGAAATGGATGAAGTTGATCATGATTGTCTGAATGTACTCGAGTATTGTACAAAGCCGAGACCTGACATACGGGATGAGCCTTTAAAGGAATCAGATTACATTCTATTCGTGGATGGCTCATGTTTGAGAACGAATGATGGAGTTCTAAGTGCAGCATATGCAGTTTGCACAGTAGCTGCTGTAATGGAAGCATCGTGTTTGAAAGGGATACGTTCTGCCCAAGTAGCGGAGTTGGTAGCTCTAATTCAAGCATGCAAGTTGGGAAAGAATGTTCGAATCACAGTTGTCACGGATAGCCAATATGGCTTTGGAGTGGTGCACGACTTTGGACAGATCTGGTCTCAGAGAGGTTTCTTGACGTCTGCAGGAACGCCGATTAGAAATGGTGAGTTTGTGAAAAAGTTGCTTGAGGCGATACAGCTGCCTAAACAGATTGCGGTAGTGAAGTGCAATGCACACAAAAATGGGGAAGACTACATAACTGTTGGTAATAAGTTTGCTGATGAAATTGCACAGTACTGTGCTAAAAATGTGGTCTCATTAAATAGAAACCAAGAAAGAGCATATTTCATGTCCTTTGCTTTTTACTAACTCTGTTGAGACATGGGATGAGGTGAGACAACTACAGGAAGCAGCAGATGATGAGAAAAAGATAACTGGATAAAAGCAGGATGTAGAAAACATGAGGAAAATGATGTTTGGGTTTACAGGGATGAAAGACCAGTTATGCCTGATAGCATGATTTCTGACATGGCACGGATGTACCATGGACAAGCTCATATTGGGAGAGACTCAATGATCAGACTTTTTAGACAAACATGGTATAATCCAAAATTCAGAGCCATAGCTGAGAGTCTTTGTCAAAGGTGTCTTGTCAACAGCTAAATCCAGGAAGAAAGACAGTAGTGAGTCTGGGAACAATAGGACGAGAAGGAGGTCCTTTCACGAGAATGCAAATGGATTTTATTGAAATGCCTCCGAGCAATAGACTAAGGTATGTCCTTGTAGTCGTCTGTTTGTTTTCCCGTTGGGTGGAAGCATACCCGACCAGAAGGAATGATGGAATTACGGTAGCAAAACTAATGCTGCGAGAATTCATTCCAAGGTATGGTTTTCCAGTAACGATTGAAACAGATAGAGGAAAACATTTTCAAAATGAATTGGTTCAATTGATTTGTGAAGCACTTAGTATTAAACAGAAACTGCATTGTGCATACAGACCAGAGGCTTCTGGAATAGTAGAGCAAGTGAATGGAACAATTAAGAACAGACTAGGTAAAATGTGTCAAGCCACAGGACTCAAATGGCCAGATGCCTTGCCATTAGTCTTAATGACAATCCGAAGTATACCGGAAAGAAAGACAGGACTCAGTCCCCATGAGATAATTATGGGACGAGCAATGAGACAAGCACATGTACCTGTCAACAAACTATTGACTATAACTGATGATCTGGTGCTGGATTATTGCAAAGGATTGGCTGATGTGGTACGTTCTGTGTTTCATCAGGTTGGACCGGATGCGACCACTCTTGAAAGAAAACCAGCACACGATTTGAATCCAGGAGATTGGGTCCGCATAAAAGTCCACCGAAGAAAAAACTGTTTGGTTACTCGCTGGGACCAACCACGACAAGTGATCCTGGTGACAACAACTGCAGTCAAATGTGCAGGGGTGAAAAACTGGGTACATGCCAGTCACACCATCAGAGTTCCAGAACCTGAAGATCGACCTGTAAGTCGACATCTGGAAGTATTGGATACCAGTTCAGCATCTGATGTAGAGGAAGAGACGAACAGAGTTCCAGAATCTGAAGATCGACCTGTAAGTCGACATCTGGAAGACCCAACTACAAGTGCAACGACAGGAAGAGTGGAGGAAATAGCAGAAGTTCCAGAACCTGAAGATCGACATGTGAGTCGACATCTGGAAATATCTGACACCAGTTCATCATCTGATACAGAGCATTCGGATTGTGAGGAAAATCTGAAAAGAAATTGGAAATTTGATAGTATAAAAGAAAAAACTGAGCAAGAAGACAGTAACAGTGAGCAACCAAGTACAAGTTGTGGTGAGAACACTTCAGAGACAATATTAATAGACGAAGAAGGGAGAGTTTCAAATAGAAAGATAGAAGAATCGGAAGATCCCAGAGGAGCAATAGGGACAGGTCGGCGAACAAAAGAACAGGGAAATCTAGACACAGATAGAGAGATTGACACAAATTCGGAAGAACCTCGAGGAGGGACAGAAGTAGGTGATCGAAAGAAAACACGAGAAAAACCACAAATAGATGAAAGCAATGAAATTATAAAATTTAAGATGAGACAATAAAGGAAGAACTGAAACAGAATCAGAAGAAAGTGGAGAAGAAGGAAACCAGAAACTAGAGTCAAGAAAGAGAACTTGGAGAACAGAAAGAGAGGAAAAAGAAAGTGAACCAAAAAGGCCAAGAAAAGGAGACAATTGGCCCGACGAAGTTAGAAAACTGAGATACAAGATCATAAGGCTAGATGGAAAAAGTGCAGAGCAAGTAAATGAGATAACAAGTCAAAAAGAACCAGAGAAACAAGGTGGAAAACATTTCCAGAAAACAAAAAGAATAAAGAAAGCAAATCTGAAGTATAAGTCGCCTGAATGGTTATACATTGCATTGACTGATATCAAAGAAGAAGAGATCACTCACGAAAAGCTAGAAGAAAGCTGCAACCTAATGGGTGAAGGTGAAGTGCAACAAACTTGAAGAAATCTGAACAAATTCTACCGGATTTGACGAAACACTGGATTCGACAAAGAAAGAGTTCTGAAAAGAACTAAAAGAAAGTACCAAACAAAGACAAAGTGAAAGTGCAGGGTGACTAAGAGGTCATTTCTGAGGTGTGGTGACACATTTTTCTGTACATATTATAAAGTAGGTAAAAAAAAAAAAATGGTAGATACTACAGATAGAAAGTGTAGATGTGAGTTCTTAAGCAGATGGTGTAAGATGTGCTTCTTTTGTACAGGATTATTAATGACAGTATGGATTATTTTAGCAATCACCATTCCAATTAGTTTAGCCGTAGAAGAAACATCTAATAACAGAGAGAAAGAAAAAGGAGCTAACGAGATACTAAAAAGTAGTGCAGAATTACACAAAGACAAATCAATAACAGATTTTTCAAAGAATGTTTTTACTAAATTATTATATGAGTATGTAGAAACAATGGATGTAAGAGATTGTTATGTTTGTATGCAATTACCTGCGTCTGTTGCAGAAGGTGTGACCTATCACCACCTTCCTTTGACGTATGGAATAACATGTAGTGTTTTAGCAAGTCTATTTTATAAGACAGGAAGATTAGAATATTATTACACTAATATAGATAAGATTTTTGCAAAGATTCCTATAGTTCCAGAATTAAACAAAGTGAAAGAAGCAAAAACAATTGGTGAATTTTTCATAGAAGATAAGATTCTAATATTAGATAATATAGTTAAAAACAACCTTACCTGTGAGATAAGAAGTGAAGAAAAGGTATTTTTAGAAATGGTTGAAGATAGAATAGAAGAGTAAAATTTCAAAGAAAAGTGATAGAAGAGACAAAAACACCTCTTGGGGCGTTTGAGGAAGAAAATCACGACAAGGAAAAGACAAATGCAGCTATGACTCTGGATTGGCCCCAACAGGGAAGGTTGTGCATTAGAAGAAATAGAACAAGATATGACAATTATTTTGTGGGTTCCAGTGATTGCCATGACAATTATATAATTTTAGGCGGATGGGGATTCAAAGGGGGAAAAGATCCAATATTTCCTGGGATCTATTACATTTGTGGTAACAGAGCTTATTACAGGTTGTCGGACCATTGGTATGGATCATGTTACTTAGGCCTGGTCTTTCCAAGATTTTTCATGTGGATAGAGCAGAAAAGGGAACACACGAAATAATGAAGACATTTACACGTAGAAAAAGGGAAAGTTTCTCAGAAATAGTAGGTGATATTTTTGGAGCATTGATACCAGCAGTGGGAATATCTTTGAATGCATTTAAAATTCGGAAATTATCCACAGTAGTAGATCGTTTATCTACAGATACTGCTGGAGGGTTCTTGATGGTAAATACCGAAATGGTTGCCATGAGAGCTATGGTGATGCAAAATCGACTTGCCCTTGACATTCTTTTGGCAAAAGAGGGTGGAGTCTGTGGAATGCTGAAAGTCCAAACACTGTTGCACTTACATTCCAGATAAAAGTGAAAATATACAAAAGTATATAAAGAATATTACAAATTTGCACAAAGAACTTGTTCCACTGGAGGTTGAAAATGCATTAGGAAAACTTGGTAAGAGTTTTTCCTCGGTAATAAATTGGTTTACTAGAATGAGTAGATTAATAGTAGGGAAAGTCATAATAGTAGCAACCATGATAATCATAATAGTTTTAGTACTGAAACTAATCATCAATCAATCACAGAATTTGTAGAGCGCACTACTTACCCGCGAGGGTCTCAAGGCGCT
The DNA here is from genome assembly GCA_963921515.1 of Calotriton arnoldi. Taxonomy (NCBI): domain Eukaryota; kingdom Metazoa; phylum Chordata; class Amphibia; order Caudata; family Salamandridae; genus Calotriton; species Calotriton arnoldi. The sequence continues at coordinate 661,469 of CAWUFW010003543.1, forward strand.
GGGGGAAAAAAAAGGGGGGGGGGGTGCCGCTACTGGTCGAACAGCCAGGTCTTGAGTATCCTCCTGAAGGTCAGCAAATCTTGGGTCTGTCGTAGGCTGAGTGGAAGGGTGTACCAGGTCTTGGCGGCGAGGTGGGAGAAGGATCTGCCGCCGGTGGTTGTTCTTCGAATGCGAGGGACGGTGGCGAGGGAGAGGTCGGCGGAGTGGAGCTGGCGGTTGGGGACGTAGAAGAAGAGTCGTCTGTTGAGGTAGGCTGGGCCGGTCTTGTGGAGTGCCTTGTGTGCGTGGATGAGGAGTTTGAAGGAGATTCTCCTGTCGACGGGGAGCCAGTGCAGGTTCCTGAGGTGGGGGGTGATGTGGCTGTGGCGTGGTACGTCGAGGATCAGGCGTGCGGAGGCGTTTTGTATGCGTTGCAGTCGCTTGATGAGCTTGGCCGGGACTCCCGCGTAGAGGGCGTTCCCAGAGTCAAGTCTGCTACTGACGAGGGCCTGGGTGACTGTTCTTCTTGTATCTGTCGGGATCCATCTGTAGATCTTGCGAAGCATGCGGAGGGTGTTGAAGCAGGAGGAGGAGACTGCGTTGACTTGCTTGGCCATGGAGAGCGTTGAGTCGAGGATGACTCCCAGGTTGCGTGCGTGGTCGGTGGGTGTCGGGGCTGCTCCCAGTGTCGTTGGCCACCAGGAGTTGTCCCAGGCTGAGGGGTTGGAGCCGAGGATGAGGACCTCTGTCTTGTCCGTGTTCAGCTTTAGTCGGCTGATCTTCATCCAATCGGCGACGGCCTTCATTCCTTCATGGAGGTTGGATTTGGCGGCGAGGGGGTCCTTGGTGAGGAGAGGATCAGTTGAGTGTCGTCGGCGTAGGAGATTATGTTGAGGTCGTGCTGTCTGGCGATGAGTGCGAGCGGGGCCATGTAGATGTTGAACAGTGTCGGGCTGAGGATGATCCCTGGGGTACGCCGCAGATGATCTCGGAGGCTTCGGATCGGAATGGTGGGAGGCGGACTCTCTGGGTTCTGCCGGCGAGGAAGGAGGTGGTCCATTCCAGGGCCTTGTCTCGGATCCCTGCGTCGTGGAGGCGTGCGCGTAGAGTGCGGTGGCAGACAGTGTCGAAGGCGGCGGAAAGGTCCAGCAGGATGAGGGCTGCGGTCTCACCGTTGTCCAGCAGGGTCCTGATGTCGTCGGTGGCGGCGATGAGGGCAGTCTCAGTGCTGTGGTTGGGTCCAGGATGCTGTTTTCTTCGAGGTATCGGGTTAGCTGTCTGTTGACGATCTTCTCGATGACCTTGGCTGGGAACGGAAGCAGGGAGATGGGCCGGAAGTTCTTGAGGTCTCTCGGGTTCGCCTTGGGTTTTTTGAGTAGGGCGTTGATCTCTGCGTGTTTCCAGCTCTCTGGGAAGGTCGCGGTCTCGAAGGAGAGATTGATAATGTTGCGCAGGTGGGGTGCGATGGAGCTGCTGGCTTTGTTAAAGATGTGGTGCGGGAAAGGGTCTGACGGGGAGCCGGAGTGTATCGTGCTCATGGTCTTGATGGTGTCATCCATGTTCACGCTGGCCCAGGCTGGCAAGGGGTCGTGGTCGATGGTGTGCGGCGGGTCTGGTGCATCGATCTCAGTTGGGGCTGTCTGGGTGTTGAAGCTGTCGTGGATGTCGGCGATCTTGCGGTGGAAGAAGGTGGCGAGGGAATCGCACAGGGCTTGCGACGGCGGGATGTCGTTGGTGTTGGAGCTGGGGTTGGAGAGTTCCTTCACGATGTTGAAGAGCTCCTTGCTGTTGTGTGCATTGTTGTCGAGGCGGTCTTTGAAGGAGATTCTCTTGGCGGACCTGATGAGGTGGTGGTGGTTACGGATGGCGTCTTTGTGGGCTGCGTGGCTGTCCGGTGTCTTTTCACTGTGCCATTTCTTCTCTAGTTTCCGGCAGGTACGCTTGGAAGCTAAGAGTTCCGGGGTGAACCAGCTGGCTCTTTTGGTGGTGTCACTGTGAGTTTTTTCAGCGGGGCGAGGGTGTTGGCACAGTCGTCTATCCATCGTCTGAGGTTGCAGGCAGCGTCGTCGGTGTTGGATGGGTCGGAGGGTGGGTTGAGAGCGAGGTTTGCCCGTAGTTGGTCTTCGGTGACTTTGCTCCAGCAGCGGCGTGGGATCTGTTGGGTGCAGTGGTGTGTGGTGGGTTTCTGGAAGGTGAAGTGGATGCAGCGGTGGTCGGTCCAGAGGAGTTCGGTGGTGTGGCTGAAGGAGACGTGGGAGCTTGAGGAGAAGACTGGGTCGAGCGTGTGGCCGGCGGAATGGGTCGGTGTTGTGACGAGCTGTCTCAGTCCGAGGTTGGCGAGGTTGTCGATCAGGGTGGTGGAGTTGCTGTCGTCGTTGTTCTCCAGGTGAAAGTTCAGGTCTCCGAGGAGGATGTAGTCGGTAGAGGTCAGGGCGTGCGTGCTGATGAAGTCGGCGATGGAGTCGCTGAACTGGGGTCGGGGTCCAGGGGGTCTGTAGACAAGGGTGCCTCTAAGGGTGGTGTTGGGGTCCGTGTGGATCTGGAAGTGCATGTGTTCGGCTGTGCAGAGAATGTCGTCGGTGCTGGTCGAGACCCTGATGGTGTTCTTGTGGACGATGGCGATTCCTCCTCCTACTCCGTTGATGCGGTCTCTGCGGGTGATCTTATAGCCGTCTGGGATGGCAATGGCGATGTCGGGTGCGGAGGAGTCATTCATCCAGGTCTCTGTCAGGAAGGCGACGTCTGGTGATGATGTGTCGAGCAGGTCCCAGAGCTCGACGGCGTGTTTGCGTGCGGAGCGGGTGTTCAGTAGGATGCATCGGAGGTGGTTGAGGTCCTTCTTGGCGGGCGCTTCGGTGGCTCTGAGGCTGGTGTAGCTGCAGTTCCGGCAGGTGAAGGGACCATGAGTGCGTTTGGGGCGGCCTTGAAGCAGTTGTGTGTCCGTCCGGGGTTGAGAGCGTGGAGTGTGGTGGCATCGTATCGGCGTCGGTCCTCGAGGCTGGAGCGGGGCGCAAGGACCAGGGGTTCTGGCACTGGCGCGGTCCAAGCGCGAGGACGGGCGCAGACGGGCTTGCCTTAGGCGCGCCCGCTGCGCGCATCCGCTGCGCGGCCGCCATATATGGGGAGGTGGGAGGGAGGAGCAGCTGGGAGGCGGGAGGCAGGGGCAGCGAATGGACAGTCAGGGGGGCGGGCCGCAGGGGACGCAACGGCGGGAGCGGAGAGAGGCAACGAGGGGAACAGAAGGTCAAAATGGACACAGAAAAATGGGGGCAACGAGGGGTACAGAAGGCAAAACGGGCACAGAGAAATGGGGGCAACGAGGGGTACACAAGGAAAAACGGGCACAGAGAAATGGGGGCAGCGAGGGGTACAGAAGGCAAACGGGCACAGAGAAATGGGGGCAACGAGGGGTCATCACATCACATGTATAAAGAGAAAAAGAAGGCAGAACAAAATAGAAAAAGAAAAGATAAACAAAGAAAGAGAAATGGGTGAAATAGAGCTAGAAGAAATAAAAGAAAACATGTATAAGAAGACAAAGAGACAAGTTGAAAGGGATACAGTTGTGTAAACTAACAAAAACAAACGGACAAAGAAATATGCTATCTCATAGAATTGTGTAACATGGGTTTTGCGGTGATATTAAAAATCACCAAAGGGGAGTTGATGGAGCAGGGTAAATGAACATTTTTAACCTCCTAATATTTACGTTAAATAACACACAAGTTCGTCTTAGTAAATAACCAACCATGTATGTTACATGTAAAGGGTTAAAGGTAACACGCTAGATATGTGCAAACTAATTTACTTACAATTTGTTAACGTGGATAACATAAGTCTAACATTTGCGTATTAACTAGAATAATAAATGCATGATTCGTGGCTTGGAAATAAACAGTGTGGTGGCAAAACAAAGCGTTGGTAAGTAAGGGATGGCTTTATATGTCGCTTTTGCTAGGTAATACCTAATTGGGGTACGTAGAATGACGGGAGGGAAACGAAAAGGCTTATATTCTTTATTCTTAACTATGTTTTGTTTATCTTTATAATAGTGCGCTTAGGCCTGTTGAGCAGCGATGTAAAATGGCCGCCATGAGCTAGAGTACCAAGGCGCGAGAGGGGTTACGAAAGAGAGAAAGGCCGTGAACAAGAGGGATCATGTGATCATTCCAAAAGCCTAGGATGGAAGCGTGGTCAAGGCTGTGATGACCTTATCGCATAAACGTGTGCCAAAGCAAGACAGCGAAAAAGCGTGAGAAGTCGCAGTGAATAAATGAATGGACAATAAACTGTTCGACTGAAAAGTATCAGAAGAGGATACAGTTTGAAACCCATGAACTAAGGGATAATGTCATGAACCCATGAGAAACGACAAAAGTATGAACTTGCCACAAACTGGTTGAAACAAGGATATTCATAATGAGATGTATACTGACCCGAATGGACCAATTAGAGAGAATCTCGCCATAAAGATGTAACATTTTCACTTAGTAAGCTAGTATTAGGGTATAAGAAGACCTACTCTTGGAGGGGAGGGGTTGGTGTTGTTGCTGTTGTATTGGTGGGATAGCTGCTATTGATGCTGTCGTTTTTCAACGCTGCCGTTTTTACGAACTGATGCTGCGGCTGCTGCTGCTATTTTATATTTTTGATTGAGCATGAGACGCTGATATTGGAGAACCTTTTTAATCCTAATAGATTTTTCCATTTAAACATTAGACTTTTATTCTTAAGATACTAAAGGGGAAAGGAACGAGAAGGCCTGTTTTCCAGGACAGATAGATAGATCTTTCGGGAGTTCTTGCTGTGATGAACTTTATTTTTCCATCTAATAGGTATGCATTGCAATTTTAATTTATTCTTATAATGATGCTAAATGTAATAACCTGAATAATAAATTTGAAACTTATTCATGCTTCTAAACTTTATATAAACTTTATTATCTTTAAAAACAATGAGTCAGTGGTTCTTTAGCTCAATGATAAATGTAAATGTTTAAAGGTTTATAGTGGTTGAGCTGGTCTTAATCACCATCAACTGATTCCTACTAGTTGGTCCATCGACCAATGAGTGGAATACCTTAGAGCTTGAGAAGTGTTATGTCGTCTTTATAAAAAGGTATCCCGTCTCCTTCCAGCATATCATTTAACTGTTTTCTCCTAGGTAAGAACGGATAAAATCTAGGGAATAAATGAGTGAGTGAATGTATATGCTGGTGTTATGGGCCCCACCGTCATATGGATATAGTTGTGTTTAAGAGGGATATTTGCACCTGGACGTCCAAAGACATATAGGAGAAGAAATTTTATTGATAGCGCTGGATCAGTATCATCCGCATATTGGAGTGATTGGATTTTGGTTCCGGCTCTTTTGGGGGGAATTGCTCGTGCTACAGCCAACCGTTATGGCAAATCCGCCAGATATAGATTGAAAAGCATTGGGGCCAACAGACAATCTTGCTTTAAGCCCTTATTAGTATGAATTTTTTTGGTGGTAGAACAAGTGGTTGTAACTCTGATCTTAACCCAGGTGTCTGAATATAGGGCAATCAGTGCTGTTAGTAGTGTGTTATCAATGCGGTATATAGAGATTGCATCAACTCCCAACGACCCTGGAACAGCAAAGCAAGAAAAAAGTTGGGAACTGGGTTATAGCTTGGGGAGGCAAACAAATCCAGAAGAGGTGTTCCAAAACTTTTGCAAATGTTGGCAACGGTTACTAATGCTAAAATACCCTGTTTAAGAAATCTACCTCTGAATTATTCTTCTCTCTTATGTAGGTCACTTTCAATGACAGAAGATAGGTCTCTGACCAGAACCGCATCTTTGTTACCACTAAATTAAGGGATGCAGATCTTGAGCGACCCTGTCTGTTCACATAGAACATATCAGTCCTGTTGTCCGTCCTTATTAACACATTTTGTTGAGAAATTAGATCCTGAAACCCCAACAGAGCATTGAAGATCGCAGACAGGTGCCTCCAATTCGAGGAATTGTTCTGCTTGTTGATGGACCATCTTCTCTGATTGTATGCGTATTGCAGTCACTCCCCATCCCTCCTGGCGTCTGTGGTAATGATCACTAGAGTAAGGGGAGCCCCCATTCCAAAGAAGCTTGGAGAAGCCACCGTAGCAGAGTGGATTTGATCTGAGATTTGACAGGAAATGTTTTATTCACCTGCAGGTCCGGAGGCTTCCAATACTTTAGCAGAAGGTTTACCTCTGGTTTCAGGAGCCGACAAGCTCACAGGACTAGAAAGACACATGACACCACGGACCCTGAACATAGAGCCAGAATCTCACGGAAGCATCGCTGTTCAGAAGCTGTCCCACCACCAACCTCAGGGTTTGTTTCTTTCCTTGGCAAAAAAACATGCCCGATAAGGTCCTGAACTGGGCTCATATGAAGGGTCTGTCCTGAGCTGGAACAACCTGACACGTCTGAAGATTTATGAGAAAATCATGCTTTTGTAGACAATGACAATTCACTGCCCAACCCCTTAGTGCTTCTTCGTGTGAAAGAACCTGGAGCAGCCAATCGTCCAGATATTGATAAATCTCCAAGCCTTCCAGATGAAGAGTGGCCACCAGGGGAGCCAACATCATTGTGAACACACTTGACACAAATCGTATCCCAAATGGAAGAACCTGAAACTGAAAATGATGACCCCCCCAAAGGCAGAAACTCAGGAACCTCTGATGTTGAAAAAACATAGCCATGTGAAATAATACATCCTCCAAATCCAATGTGATAAGAAAGTCCCCTTTCACGGTGAGAGGAATCACATTCTGGAGAGCTTCCATCTTGAATGGAATCTTCCTGATAGACTTGTTGTCTCCCCTGAGATTTATAATCATTCTGTATTTCCCAGGTGGCTTTGGAACTCAGAAAACTATACAATAGCACCCTTCTCCCTCCTTGTTCCTGGGAACTGGTGATGTCACCATCTTCACCAGGGGAGTCCGTACTGCATCCCACATAGCCTCCTTCCTAATATTATCTGCAGGACAGGAAGTAATTATGGTCTCAGTTCCCGGAGGGAGAGAGGAAAACTCTTTTATCATGTAGCCTCTCTTTATTACCTCTATGGCCTAGACATCTGAAGTGCATCTTTCCCAGGCTGGAACAAAATGCTTTAATCACCCTCCCACTGGAAAGTTCCTTCCCTCCGCATAGTCAGGACTGCAGCTGCTTGTTTGGTGACACAGTCCTGGATTTCTGATCAATTTGTTTAGTTCTGTTCTCTGGAAAATACAAGATGCCTCATGTAACGCAACTGGTGCTATGTAATGCTTTATTTCCAGGGCAGCAGACTTTTGAGAAGCACCCATGCGCCATTCTCTAAGGAACAAGTTCCTCCTAGCAGCCACATTAGCACCTTACGCCAAAGTGGAAGCAAGAAACCCATCAAAAGCAATATGCAAAATAAATTTGGCCTGTTTCTCACTTGCTTCCAACAATTCTGAGCACTCCGACTGGTCCTGGACTGCTTTGAAGACCTCTTAAATATCCGAAAAAAGGGACTGATTAGCGTAAGCCCTGTAGATGCCCCCCATCGATAAACGTGCCCCCAGCATAACTCTTTTTAAAGCAGAGTCAATCTTTTTATCAGTTTGGTCAAGGAAGGACCCTAACCTAGTAAAAAGAAGTAACTCACGGCTAATCCTCATAAAATACTGTTTTGCGAATATGCGTGGTTCATGTTCTTTTATGAAAACTGTCACTAGACAAAACTCTGATCTTCCTCCAACACTCCTTTATTCACCAGAGTTAACTTGGCATTTTTATTGTTGCATGAAAACTGCTGGACTTGAAGAATTCAGCCCCAGTGCCAGTTGATTTTAAACTCATGTTATAAACAAAGCACCCTCCACCCCTCAGGTGAGCGCCAGGTGCAGTGTGGCATCCCCAAACATGTGGAGCTGCACAGCTGATGTTTTCAAACCAGCAAGGGCGGCAATTGTCTGCCAGTGCTGGGGTCTGCTGTGGAGGATGGGGCTGCAGGCTTTGAAAATATTGTGCATGGAGGCTCCGTGCCACACTGTGAGCATGAGTGCAGTCAGCTGAGCCCACACTGCTGCGGTGGACGCCACTAGCCTGAGGAGAGCAGTCCGCTGCAGGCCCGGGCTGTAAATAATCATCATATTCTCAACAATAACCACTTCACACAGAGCTGGCCGTGGAGTCCTGCAGCATCATGCTGGCTGCCGCGGCACACTGAACGCCACCACCATGGGGTACAATCAGGCCCGGTTCTAGAGGGTGGGCCAGGCCCACCCAAGGAATACTCTGGCCCACCCAAGACCATTCAGACTGAAAAACGCATTTTTCACCTTAATGTTTCACAGGAGCGTGCAGCCCCGTGGACTCTCCTTTATCGTTTATTTTAGCGATTAACACCATTGACTTAGGATACTTTTAGGCCTGGGGAGAGGTGTGTAGTCAGCAGAGTTTATTAACTGCTATGATGCACAAATGACAAGCATAGATATCCTGAAAACTGAATTATGATTCTGGGATTTTTGCATCGTATTTTTAAATTCCAATGCTTTGCAAAGTAAAAAGCTGCCAAAGTTTTTATAAAAACATGAAAAGCTGTAAAGTGGCTCTGTATGGCAGCAGAAACATTCCTGCTGCTGCACATGACCAGGAGCATACTGCAGTCTTAAAGTTCTGCATCTTAAAGATTTGACAAGCACAGCATCCCTCCCCTTCCCTACATCAAAGAAAGCGAAGTATGTAGCTCCTTGGGTGCTGAGGTAGAGTGGTGCTAAATAGGTTATCTGACTGGGCAGAGACCCACGGTATTATAACAGATGTTCAATATGGGTTTCGCTCGGGTAAATCCACATTTGCACAATGCTTAAACCTTTACTTAATTAGCGCGAAGTACACCTTAGCGAAAGGCGGGCGCTTTACCTCGCCTTTATGGACCTCAGTGCAGCATTTGACTGTGTGAATCGAACTAAATTATGGAAGCTCATGGGAACATTGGGGGCGGATCAGGCACTAATCAACATACTTATGGTTTTACACTCCAACACTTCTGCCACAGTAAGATACACGCAAGAGGGAAGACCACAGATTACTTTAGATGCTCAAGTGGGGTTAGGCAGGGATGCATTTTAGCTCCTTTTTATTCACACTTTATATTAACGGTCTTGAAGCGGCACTAACTGCATTACAAGCTGACTCCCCTAAAGTAGGTTTAAGATCAGTCCCTCTCCTACTTTACGCGGACGATGCGGTTCTCCTTGCTCGCACGCCCAAGGCCTTGCAGAGCCTATTAGAAGGGTTTGTGGTATTTATGAAGGACTTGGATTTGACACCCAACTTCTCAAAATCCTACGTAATGGAACTAGGGAAAAGGAGCAGGAAGGTGAACCATTATGTAGCCGGTGCACACACATTGGGGAAAGTACCGGCCTTTTCATACCTGTGGTATCTTGTTCGATGAAAAACTGAACTTTAAACAGTTAGTAGAGAGTAAGCGTTTAGGCCTAGTAAAATCCACGGGAGCAATTACATCTTTTGCCCATAGGCTAGGCAAGTGGTCACCGGCGACAATCTTAAAACTGTATAATTCATTCTGTAGCTCAAAACGCTATACGGAAGTGAAGTGTGGGGTTTCACTGGGATAAGTGAACTACAAAGTGAGGAAAATAGGTACTTTAGGCGTTTGTTGAGAGTCTCCCAAAGCACCCCTCTTTTATTGCACATGAGGAGTTGGGAATTAAGTACATTTCGGACCTGGTGAAGGTGAAACCCCTTTTGTGCTGGGTGAATACGTGGACCAATGAGGAGACAGGCTTTAGCAGACAAGTAACTCAAGACTGCCTCTCCCTGGATCACGTGTTAAAAATCCCGTGGCTAAAATACATAAAAGACTCCTGACCATGCTGGGCAGGGCAGACTTATTTTCGTGCCCGACCAAGGTGAGCCCACTGGACAAAGCTCTTATTAAAGATCAGTTTCTTAAACTAATTGGGGCTCAAAGGGAGGAAACTGAATTAAAAAGCCCTCGGTCAGGAAATATATTTTGGTTACGTCAACACAAAGCATAGAACCATACCTAGCTATTATAGCCAGTGCTCACGATAGATTCTTAATCACACGGTTCAGATTGGACTTGTTACATCACTTACTGGCTGTCCCGGCAGGGTACACAGCATCTTTAGATCAAGGGGTCCTGTGGCTGCGACAACAAGTCTCCACAGGACACCCTCCACTTTGTTCTATTGTGCCCGTATTATTCATTTCCGAGAAGAGTGTATCTCAAGGGGCTTTAAGGAAACACAAGTTCAAGCAGGCCCGGGTGGCCTTATTGTTCTTAAAATTGTGCTCTGATGTTTTTACATTATCATGTGTTACGAATTTTTTAAGATCTGTCCTAAAGCTAAGAAATACGAGGGCTTATAAAAGTAGGAGACTCTTGATTATTTAGCCGATAAATGGGGACACCAGTTGGTGCTAGTCTTTTTTAGTGTTTTTATTGTTCTTATAAATATCTTAATATGTTTATAGTAGTGTTTTATAATTTTGCGGTGTCCCGACTGGCCTGTAATATATATGATGATCAAAGTACTGTAACGTTGTATTGTTGAGTGTGTATCTTTTATGGTCATATTTTTTTTATGCCGAATAAAGATCATTATCTATCTATCTATCCTTGGGTGCTGATTATTGTGCTAAAAGTGTCAAACGCGGACAGATGCCAATGCCTAAAATATCAGATCGATTAAATACTCTGTTTTTTTTTGGCCAGTACTCACTCGCCTTCATGGTCCACCCAAGCTTCTTTCCGGCCCTCCCAAAGAAAAAATTCTAGAGCCGGGCCTGGGTACAATCAGGCTGCAAATAATTATAGATCTTATTCTGAACAATACAATAATAACTTCACATAGACCTGAGTGAGGCGAGCTTTTCACGGAGTATCTTGCAGCATCATGCTGGCTGCCACGCTGCCCACGGCACAGACCACCACCGAGGCAGACAGAGGATCATTATTCCTAGAACTTACTTACTGGATCATCCAGTGAGTAAGTTATGGGAATAATGATCCTGTGCTGCACAGCCTCTGCGCAGGGAGTGGATGACTGTGCGACCTCTGGTCACTTGAATGGTCGCTGGCGAGCCTACAGTCGTGGCGCTAATTGGCGCGGCGGCATGGGCACAGGCAGCGGTGCAGGCAGGCCGGCCGCAAACTAAAGAAACATAACCGGTGCTCAGGCCGCAGCGAGACCCGCCTCACTCAGAGACACTGACTCCCTGCTGATAGGCTGTCGGAATTAGATACAAGAGTCTGTCATTATGCACAGTCACATGATGCCTGATGTCACGTGAATGCTGCCGCGGCCAGCCCGGGAGTCTCGGCAGCAGCTGTGTGAATTATGCAGCCAGCGCAGCTGAGCCCCAGGGCGGTGCGACCTACTTGCCTGCCATGGGAGGATCTAGTGCTTTTCACAGACCCAATACGGAAAGAGATGCCATGGTGGAATATGAACAACATTACAGTGGGCAGAACAATAAAACTACCAACTCCCTCAGTAATCTTTACAACAGACGCATCCCACACAATGTGGGGCGTTCACATGGGAAAGCTGAACATCAGGGGGCAATAGAGTCCAAAAGAAGCAGAACGGCGCATAAATGTGTTGGGACTCAGGACTGTTTTCTTAGCCCTGAAAGCATTCCAGACACGTGGAGGGAAAGTCAGTTCAAATCCAAGCTGACAACATAACCACAACGTTCTATTTCAACAAACAGGTGGAACAGAATCTCACATGCTATACAAACTAGCTCAGGATAGGATAGCGAAAGGAGAATAACGTCAATTTGCTAAAAATCTATTTGGGTTATAGAACACAGAAGCAGACAGACTAAGCAGACAGACAAGCGCCTCACACAAATGGGAGCTAACACAAAGAGTGGTAAAGGACATCTTTCAAAGGTGGAGCATACCACACATAGACTGGTTTGCAAACCAGAAAAATTTAAAATGCCAAAGCTTCGCCTCCAGGGTTCACCGCCCACAGTCATTAGCAAGTGCCCTGCCGATAGAATAGTCAGAGATTTTTGTCCATGCTTTTACACCGATACCAACGATACCACGTGTGATACAGAAATGCCAACAGGCACCACTGAAATGAATCCTAATAGCCCTTCAGTGGGATAAACAAACATGGCTCTCAGACCTAGTGGAAATGTTGCAGTACAAGGCCATGAAGCTTCCATAACACCACGACCTGTTAACAACACAGAAGTACAAGTATTGAATACAGAACCAGCTACCCTGGCCTGGCCGCATGGTTCCTGAGGACACAGAATTTGGTCATCTAGACTTACCACCAATGTCCACAGAGATAATTAAGGAAGCCTTGACACCTACCGTGAGAAAGTGTTATACAGGCAAGTGAAAGAGGCTCATACAGTGGTTTAACAGGAAAGGCTGTGGTAGAGGCTGGACACAACGCCCCACAGTGGTCATGTACCTCACACATTTGCTAGACGAAAAGCTCTCCTACAGCTCACTGAAGGTGCACTAAGCTGCTATAGTGGTGGTATACAAGGGGAGTAATAGGCAAAAGCTTCTTCAACACACCAGTCATAAAACATGTCCTGGAAAGAGCAGAGGATAGTCTCCCGTCATCCACACTCGGCCTTCAAGAGAAGCACCTACGTGGAACCTAAATTTAGTGCTGACACAAATGATGAAGACACCTTTTGAACCCATACATAATCAAGAACTCCAGTATCTAAAGCTGAGAGCATCATTCTTAGTTGCTATCACATCATTAAGCTAGCATGGGTTCTCCAATTACAAAAGGACTATGAAAAATGGTGTAACAGGATGATGGACTGGACTCGACAACAGAAGTCTTAGAGGTATACTAATTTTTATTGACACAGTGCTTACTGACACTCCAATAGGGCTATGACACGCCTGGACCTTCTCCTCTTTCTCTCTGCTTGGTTTCTTCTCATCAGCAGGCGGAGGATACCCTCAGGGAGAAAAGGACATAGCCCTCCATAATCAGGCTCTAATATATATATCAAACCTGACACCACACGGTAAAGTGATTCTTTTAACCTCTTCTTAGGCCAGCACTGGTATGGGAACTGTCTTGAGTTATCCGTAACCAAGACGAAAGGATAAACATGAGGGTTTAAATGCTGAGACAGCGGTGCACATAAAGAGGGTTGAGGAAACAGAGAAGCAAACCCCAAGAGATGCCCAGTGGTAATTTACCTAAAGCCCTGCCACAAACTCCTGTGCAACCTCCCACCAAGACCTTCCTTTTGTGCCCCATGCTGTCATTTGTCTAAGACCTCGGCTCTTGTCTAGAGTCGCAGGCCAATAGTCCAGAACGCCTTTCCCCGGGGAAGCCTTCTGCTCCTTTACTCCCACCTGAAACAAAGCCGACTTCTCCTGACACAACTGCATTCTCCTCACCTGTTTTTCCGTCTTGGTGACTGGTCTCTCGATCTGCCAACTCCCCGGATGGAGGGATCTCATGAAGGGGTCCTCTGGTCCCACAGTAGTCCTTCAGAGCCAGCGGCTCCTTTTCGCCGACACTCATCTCTCCCACACTCAGTTTACCAAGCCTTACCTCTCGCTTCAGCTTTTCTTCCGGGTCCTTGCTGTCACTGCCCATGTTGTCGTCCCTCTTATCCTCATTGCAGGAAGCGAAGTCAGCTACTAGAACGCTGACTCCATAGTTCAAGGTACCCCTGGGGGCCTGAGTATCTCGACTTTCATGTGTGACAGCAGCTGTCTCCTTACAGGTGGATAGTCCAAGCAATTCAAGACTTCCACTAAGCAGCAATAGTAACATCAGGAGAGACCCCAAGAGCCAATATGACAAGGAAAAAGGGAGCAACGTTTGCCTACCTGTGGAATGTACCCTTAAGTGACATCTGCATGGCAGACACATGGCCTTCTTTACACACCTTTACAAAACTTTACTGTGTGGGCATTTAAGCCAATAAAGAGTCTCAGGTGTGACAAAGAGGTTAAAACACCCGTTTGCAAATACATACCTTACCAATCCTGGGGAGAGGAACCGTCTACAAAATCATGTGAATTCACAAAAGATTCAAGCTGCAAAACAAGATGGTTACTCGCCTTTAGGAGTAGTTTTGCAGCTTGAGGATTTTTCTGCATTCACATGCTACCCGCCCATCACACCATACAAGGTGCATTTGCAGAAGGGAAAAAGATCAACAAACTATGAAAAGAGGAACCCATGCAAATTAGGAAAAAAGAACCTAAAGATGGCGACTGTGAAAGAGTTTCTAGGGCGCGCGTATGACATCATTTGAGAGACAAAGAACCAAATGGTCAATGACTCGAAGCCCAGAAGAAAACAAAAACAAGCATTTGCAGTGCAATAGATCTCGCGTTGCTGAAGGTTTGAACTATTGGCATTGCATTATTATTTGCAGCGCCGGTGGCTCAGACTTTTAGTGGTGCGGGACCTATTGCATTGCAAATGTGCATGGGGTGAGAAAGGGAGAGAAGGAAGTTGGGCAGCCGTGCCAAAGAAAAGAAAGGCGTGGCTGCCATTGGTAAAGTTGAATGAGGGAGTAGAGTTTGGTGAGCGGCGCCCAAGAAAAGAAGGGCACAGCTCGACAGGCTCTATTTTCTCAATGTTCTGGGTTTCTCGTGGTCAGCGCGGCACGCCACCGTGCTGATTGCTAAGGGCATATTGTGTTGAGGGAATAGAGTTTGGCGAGCCGCGCCCAAGAAAAGAAGGCGCAGCTCGCCAGGCTCTATTTTTTCAATATTGTGGGTTTTTTGTAAGCGGCGCGACATGCCGCCTGTGCCACGCTACTTTGTAAGAGCATATAATGTTGGGGGGTAGAGCTTGGCGAGCCACGCCGAAGAAAAGAAAGGCACCGCCGCCATTGTTAAAAAGATGAAGGCGTGCCTCGCTGGTTACAAAGCAGGAGAGCTTATCGTGCCTGCAACAGGAGCTAGGAGAAAGGCATGAATAAAATAGTGCTAAGTAACACATACTGAGTAACAACACAACAAACATTTTCCTGCTATCGTATTCTACCAGGACGACGCTATGAAGATCGGACAATTTAGCCACATATCCTAATTATAAAAGGTCATGGGGAAAATAGAAAAAGGAAAATATGAAAATAAGCATTAAGGATATATAAAACCTGAAACTTTGTGACTTCTCGATCAGTGATCTAGGAACTGACGAGTGACAGAGTCTTATCCTAGCAAGTCTGATTTTCTGGCTCCATGACCAACGAGGCGGCCAGTTAATATTAATAATCCAGATATTCTACATACCTCCTCATCTTTTACGACTGAAGGATTTATTTTACCCTCCCAAGATTATATCATTCGTTGGAAGTTGCGGTAGTACATGCTATTTATTATAGGTGTTTTCTGACTACAGCACGCCCGTTCTTGTTTTTAATTCTTTGAGAGTCAAAAAAACAGTTTGTCTTGATAAAGATGGTATCATTCATTAGCCATCGAAACGCGTCGACGCATCTTTAAACACAACCCAATCTGTGTCATGGTCTGGGCCTTTTGAGTACTTAATGAAGTGAGATATACCGGGCTCCAGCCCTAGAATTTGTGTAACCACGGAGGGTTGTTTTTTAATGACATATCATTCTTGTCTAGTTCTATGTACTCTCACATGTTTTTTTAAATTGTTTATTGAGATTTTTGTGTATGAATTCCATATAGATATTTTGTGTTATATAATTTTATGATCTGTGTTTTTGCGATCCTTTGTGTCTATTGAAAAATATTTTTAATAAAAGATTTTGATATTTTTCTACAACTGTGGTACATCGCTGAGTTTGTCTTTCAGATGTATGAGTAGCCTTCCCAACAGTATATGAGTTGCGATAGTATTTGTATGCGTGTTGCACGATTGTGGTAGGGTCTTCATCTTCGGCTCTACTAGTGAATATTTATCTAGTCCAAAGGATTTCCCTTCTTATACTACTATTTATAACCCTATTCCTTTGGCAATAAGGGGTTTCTCTTATTTTTTCTCAATTAACAACACATGTAACAGGGGCAGTCCTATTGGGAGGTTACAAAAGGAGAAAAGGTAGAACTAAGGAAGGACCACTAAGCCTATTCACGAATCAAAAGCCACCATTTACAAAGAAAAGTAAGAGGAGCCAATTGAAAAGATGGACAGAAAATGTGTGGAGCTTCAAGTCCATACATGAATACAGCATGTCATGAAGATATAGTGCAAGCGCTGCTTAGGCAAGACCTGAAAAAGAGAGAGAAAAGACTTAAGGCCTAACAATTACGGGCCCAACCACTAGATGGCGGAATAATGCACAGCATGTGAATCAAGAAAATACTTCAAGCTTCAAAGCTACTCCTACTGGTAAGTAACCCTTTTATTATTAACAACAATCTTATATTACAGTTTTTATCAGTATAAACAGACACAATATATAAAGTATAAAATAGCATTCTGTAATATTCTTTCATTGCAAACATCACATTAATATGAATAACAAAATTAAAGTGCATTTCCTTATGCATATATATATATATACACTTTCCATGTACTTATACATCTATATGTGTATTACTTTTCTTCTAATTCAGCCTATCCAATGCACTACCCTATTTCTCACCCTATACTGCTCTCAATATATCCTCTACCTCAACTCTCTGACTCATCTCAAACCTCATTCTACTACTCTTTACAAAGCACTATCCTATTTATCCCCCTATACCTTTATCAATATAACCTCTACCTCCACTCTCTCATTCACTCCAAACCCCATACCACTACTATGACCCCCAAAATAACCCTTTCTAGACTCTTCCCTCCTTGCATCATCCCATACCTCTTTTACTATTCAGATCCCCAGAACAAGCCTTTCTAAACCCTTACCTCGGACTCTACCCCCTCCACCTCCACTTTACTCATCCCAAACCCACTCCTACTGCTATGAACTCTAAAATAAAAATAAAAAAAATTATAGACCATTCCCTCTTCTATTCCTGTTTCCCTCTTTTATCCCTCCACTATTCCTTTTCAATCCAAATAACAGACTAACATGTCCACAACTCAAAATGTATTTCATAATTCCCTATACTAACTCCCCTCCAACTCCCCGTTACTCATCCCAAACCCCCTCCTAAGGCTATAAACTCCCAAAAAAACAAACATTCTAGACCCTTACCTCTTTTATCCCTCCACTATTCCTTTTCAATCCAAATAACAGACTAACATGTCCACCACTCAAATTAATTGCATATTTCCCTATACAAATTCCCACTAATCCTTTTGGGTTCAGCAGTAGCGTGCTACTCACCGAAAGGCCCTTCAACACCTCATCAGGGATAGCAAGCGCTAAATAAATGAAAACCTTTCCCTCTTCTATCCCTCCACTATCCTTCTCAATCCAAATAACAGACTAACATATCCACCGCTCAAATTACTTTCATATCTCACTACACTAATTCACCACTAATCCTTTATGGGTTCCGGAGTAGCGCGATACTTTCCGAAAAAGCACTTCAACACCTCATCGGGGGTAGCAAGCGCTATATAAATGCAAACCTTTCCCCTCTTCTATCCCTCCACTATCAGTGGTGGCTGGTGAATTTTGAAAGTGGTAGGGCATAAATCACTGCCCACATTTCTCACACAAATGAGTTCAGCAAGCAATGCAGTGCAGAGAGTGCGGTGAGTGTCTGGCCCATATAAAGTGGCTTCTGCAACTCTACGACATTTTTCAATGGGAAACACGGAAATGCAGGTATTGTATGGCACTTTGAAAATTGATTGACCAAATAGCTCTAGGTTGTACAAGCAATTTGAAATGACATCCTTAGACTATTCCAGTACGACATATTTTATTCCCTGGAATGCTTGAGGTGTCTTCCCACACCCACCAAAAAAATTAAAACAATGGAGGGAAACTGTATAATACAAAAGATAAAACGCTATATTAGTTGCTCACTTTCTGACAGCAGTGATGCAAGCTTTACTCAACACACAGGTACAGCACGTGCAGCAATAAATCCAGTATCTTTCTCATACGCAATGTGTAGGCAAAGGCAGTAACAGGCCAAGCTTCCCTTATACACAGAACAAAGTCCGTACAAGCAGCAGCAGTGCAAGCTTCCCTTATATGCTATAGCAGGCTCCACTTACTAATACAAAACCTTTCACAAAGGCAAAAGCAGATTACTCTAAATTAGTCTTGCAAAGAGAAAGTTAGTGTTCAAGCAGATGTGGAAGGTTCCCTAATAATCACAGAAGAAATGTAGTACTGGAAGCATATGTGTATGCATGCTTCCATCATAACACACTGCATTCTAACCAGCTCCTCAAACATACACACAACAGGGTTGACACAGAAGTGGTGCAAGCTTCTGTCTCACACAAAGAACAGATGCTGCTGGGAAACAAGTACAGCAACATGGCTTAACCCACAATGAGCAAATGCAACATAGACAGAGTAGAAAACCTGATGCAGTTTATAGAGCAAAATACAAAATGATGGCAAGATGTGCAAAGTTTAATAATACAGAAAACTATATTACTGTAAAATGGAATCATAGCTGGAAATTTGCCCACTTTCCCTCATGCTTGACTTCTTCACATAGCCCTATTTGCTTAGTTAACAGTCACTTGCCTGTTGGAGGTAAATCTTGAGTCCATACCTACAACATTATAAGCACAACTATAGGTCCCAGAACGTAACTTGTGTAACTACCTTAAAAGGCAGGACAGCTGAAAGGGCCACTGATAACAGAGCAACGTCTCATTTTCAGACTTAAAAAAATTACAGCAGCACTCTGTAAGACAGATGAGTCACGTTTATCTTTTGCTTGCTTTCCACTCCATGCTTCTCTGGGGAAGTGTAAAGGAGCAGGTAAGCAGGCGAAAGAAAGGATGAGCCGTCAGGTTGAAGTGCCAGAGTTGGTTTATTGAGTATTGCAGCAATTCCAAGGGAGTGCGTCCATCCTCAAAGAAGGACAGATTTCCAATGACTGTTTGGAAACTGGCGTACTTCGTTGAAGAAGCACAGCACGAGGGATGCACCTTCAAACACAAACATGTTTGAAGGGCTGCATGCCACAGAACATGGAATACATAGCGGGTGCCATAGAATATGAAGTACATGTCATAACAGTATCAACATTGTAGAAAGACTACATAAAAGAAATAATAATGTTATATGAAATGCATAAAGTGAACACCATTACATCAAAGTGAGCACCATTACAGGAAGTAAAGAAAAACAAGATTCCACTAGTCCACCTATTCTCCATCCTTCACATTCTAAATAGTAGTGTGTAAAAATAGTGAGTTGATGTCATTATATATTGTACCATGTGCAAAATTGCACTTTACAGGTTAATCTGTGCCTTCTGTGGTTATTTCTGAAAGATAATGGAGCCCTCATGCATGTTTAAATTCAAAACAGTGAGGTCTCTGTGCTAATTTTCATTCTTGAAAGTACGAGTAACTACACTGACTGCAATCACGGAAATTCTTTCTGAAACTGCAGTCTATTTTTAACAGGACCTTCAGACATCACTAGTAACCACGAGTCACTCACCAGCTTTTCAAAGTTTTAAGTTTCACTAGGATGCCCTTTCAAGGCTATTATTTGGGACACACTGAAAATGAGTGCACTCCAGATGACAGATCAAGCCAGCTCCGTGGGCGAAATAAGAAATGAGGCCAGCATCTTTGGTCGATGACGGTGGCAGGGAATTGGGCTTCGGAAAGTTCCATATTTTTGAGTAGCGGCAACAACTTGTGGAGGTTGGGAGGGCTAGTTAACATGACCGTTTCCCACAGCGTCATAGGGTGGAGTCCATAATGCTTACGGGCCCCATCCCTTACCTATGACGACTTTGGGTAGGGTGCGGTGGAGAGGCAATAATGATTGGCATGCAGCCACGCCCGAGCTGATGCTAATGCCGCCCGGGACTACTGCAAAAAGTGACGCTATCGCGCGCCATCTAGGGGAGGAAACTAAAGACCCTGGATAATGACAGGCCCGGGCTGTAAAGACTTGAGCCCTTGGACCTCCACGATGGCTGGCACATACGCATGTGTCAGTGAAAGTGCGTGCCTGCCTGACCCTAACGTTATGATGCCAGCACTGTGAGCACTCAGCAGTCACTGGCAATATGACACCTTGCCCGACGCCAATAAGTGTTCCTGTTTTATGTGCCATCCACACCAAAAATTAAATAATCACAATACACAGCGTGCAATGTGATTATTTTACCAATGTGGATGGCACTTAAAGCAGGAAAAGTAGGAGGGTGCAGCCCCTCAGTCCAACGGGAGCAGCCGTGCTGTCCACTATCCTTCTCAATCCAAATAACTTGACTAACATATCCACCACTCAAATTACTTTTATATTTCACTATACTAGTTCACCACTAATCCTTTATGGGTTCTGGAGTAGCGTGCTACTTGCCAAAAAAGCGCTTCAATGCCTCGTCAGGGGTAATAAGCGCTATATAAATGCAATTACAATACAATATAATTCTGCTGTCTTCTGAAAGTGTACAGGGCAGCAGTTCGTATTTAACGGAGGGTACTTTCCTCGAAGATGGCTGCCACGCTTTCACTGAGCAAGTAAGCAAGGTGAGTACATGTTGTGAGGCTCGTATACCGTACACGTAGCAGCCGGAAGAATTATGGCAGGTTTGAATAAGATGGCAGGAGACTCCTCCCAATTGGTTCTTGTCTACAATGGGGACTGCACAACCATACTACTGCAGTTGAAAACTCTGCCACAAGAGCCTGCTTGCTCAATGAGTGCTTCTCACTTTTTTATGCCTCAGCGTTGGTAATGTCAAGGAGGAGCTATAAAGCGTGACTTCTCATTTTAGTGCGGTGATGCGGACCACCACACTAAAATGCATTAGTCTCACACCTGATGAGTGGTACTCGGCAGGACTGCATTCTCTGAATCTTGTGTTTCTTTTTGCTTATTTCACTGTTGTATCATTCTTTCCAGGGCTTTAAGTGGGCCGGGTCTCACCGGTGCTGAGCACCGGCAGTTTTTTAACGGGGGGCTCGAAACGGGTCTCTATCGGGCTCTGTTTTGCGCCCTGGCACAGGCGGTCCGTTTTTTCCAGGACTGCAGTGACAGCAGGCACATCGATGTGCGCGTGCTCACACTGCTCACTTCTCACTAGTGGAGAAGTTACGGCATGACGTCATGCCAGGTGAGCATTGTAGGGAGGGGAAATCCTTTAAAGAGAGTCATTTTCTCTCTGGATTTCCCTTCTCTTTTTGAAACCCAGGAGCAGCAACATTGTCGTGGTGTCACCAGGGCTTTAAGTTCAATATTATATACAAGCCATAGTTGCTGCTTATTTATTTTATGCAACTAACCACCATTGACAAAGTCAATAGTCCTGACTTGTAGGTATGATGTTACTTGTATCATATCTGGATGCAATGACAGAAACAGCAAAATAGAAGTGGGGGCACATTATGCTAAGCACAGATTTTTAGTTTACATGTTTTTATGCCACGCCCATAATGACATTGGTCACGCCCCTTTGAGAGACCCCCCCCGTTTTTTCATCCCACTTAAAGCCCGGATTCTTTCCATTCCTCAGTCTCGCTCCTCCCTACAGCACGTTTCTTTTTCTTTACACGAGCACCAGTTACGTTACACAAGGACACATTCATTTTTTTGGTAGGCACGGGGAGATTAAGTGATTTGTCCAGAATCACAGGATGTGGAGTCGACCCCGAGGCTCGAACCTTGGTTTCCCAGCTCCAAAGTCGGCAGTCAAGCCGTGAGACCACAGACATCCTCTCCCCCATTATTTGTATGACCTCTTTGCAATCCATCATTAAAACGCGCTTCTCAGAATCAAAATACACGAACGCGCAAGGCTGAAGTTAATTTGGGGAAGTTATTTACAAGGCTGCTGAGTGGCACACACGCGGGGAGCTGAGAACTACAGGTTTCGCAAGACAAGTCAGTACGCAGGATTTCACCGTGCGCCCGCGCACCTGAGCAAACTGGGGGAGCTTAAATCGACTGAACACCGGTAGAAAACTTGTTAGGTGGCAACCCTACTCGTAGCAGGCTTGTGCGACAGTCAAGGCACGTTACTCAGGCTTCAGTCTTAAGGATGCAGTCTCGTTTGTCTACGGTCTTTTCCCCGATCATCCGAGCCAGGTTAGCCCTTCTTCTATTTCCACTGACCACTCTAGTCCCCTCCTACCTACCAATATTGACACTTCCCGGCTGCCTTACTCACGCGCCTTTGTCCCTCTTTCAGTCTTTAATAAAGTTTTCGGGGGTTGAAGCTTTCTTTTCTGCCAAGATGGCGCAGTACGATCTCACCACGAAGATCGCACACTTCCTGGACCGGCACCTTGTTTTCCCGCTACTGGAGTTTCTGTCCGTTAAAGAGGTCAGAGAACGATCCCGGAGAAGGGAGGGGACGGGATCTGGAAGTACATTGCAGGCCTCGTGGCCGCTGTGCACGTGTTTAGCGGCCCAAAGCCCCCGCCTCGCCATCTGGCTGTCTCTGTAGATGATGATGTTGCGTGTAGTTGCAGGCAGCTCACCCATACAACAGGCGCCCACGTGTGTTCTCCACCTCATTCAATCTGCAACAGAGTTGCACCTTAAGAGATGCCTCGCAAAGTCGAGTAATTTGTATACCGTTCACTCCGTTCCCAATATATAATTTAGGATCATGTTATAAAATCAATTGTGTATATATAGTCGAGGGACCACTATTGGATTGAAAGTCCGCATATTAAAGGTTAGGTTCGTATGTAACTCAGGGAAATAGTAGGGCTAGTTTTCTTCTACTCAGAAGTAGGTTTTTGTTTCATTTATGTTTACGTCACGCTGATTGCGTTATTTCAGGGCTGCTCGTTATTGTAATCAGATCGTTTTTATTGTAAAATATTTTTGTTAAAGCTTCAAATGGTTCCGTTTATAAAGTAGATATGAATAGGCATATTCGTTTCGTCGATTTTATATCCTCCCTCCCCCCTTAACCCCATTGGGCGGAGGAGCGTCACCACCCACTGCTTTCTCGCAGTGCGAGAAGCAGAAACACAAAATGCTAAAACTACCATTTTATGTTTCTGCTTCTCGCACTGTGAGAAAGCAGAAGTGTTTGGTTGGGGGCGGGCGGGTCTGCTTTAGGGCAGGGGAGGAGTGCCTTGCCCACTGCTAAAGGCGCTGACTGTTTGGTCGGTCCTCCGGGGCCGACCAAACCAGTCATGCGCACTCTGGCATTTCTCCATGTAGGCTGCAATGCAGCCTACATGGAGAAAATGGCCTCCCCATAGGCGCCTCGCTGGTTGGCGTCCCGACCAATCACAATGCTGCCATTGCAGCGTTGTGATTGGCTTAGGGGAGGGAGGCTGCCTGCTTCCTGTTCCTGCCAGAGGCAGGAAAGCAGGTCAGGAGCAGAGACGACGCGAGGCCCGGGAAGGTAAGTTTATTTTAAAATTAAACCCCCCCGCGAGACCCTCCACCCGCGACTGGATGTTACATGCAAATTAGAGGGGCCTCACATCTTCCCTTTCGCCCGGGGCCCCAGAAGTTCTAGGACCGGCCCTGAACCCCAATATAAAGAAATAGCCATAATTATGTGGTCCACACAGTCGTCTAAACTGTCCAGCCAAGGTCGGGCCCACAGAAAATGCCATTCTCTGAGTTATGTCAGATTGTTCTATTATCGCAGGTTTTTTTTTTATCGTAGGTATTAAGAACCTATAATTATCGACTGCTTGTTTTTGAAGTGGTACGTGCTATATTTCCAATTTAATGATCTGGTTCAAAAGTTGTCTTGGGCAATCTATCTATGAGTAATGTTACTGGTTTTCTTAAAAGTAAATTGGTTGGACAGTTCGTGTTTATTGACAGAACAAAATCATTAAGAAGCCACTGTACCAATAAAAGTATGAAGTAATATTTTTTTCAATTGGACAATCTGTCCTTAAAAGACAAAATCACAGTTGGACTAGATTGTGAATAAATCTAAGGTGCTCGAAGAATATCAGATCTGATAACTAGGCCATCTTGCCTTTACTTGCTCGGGTAGGCTTTACATTGTTTCTGAATATATGGCGATTGTATAGAATTGGCAGGCTGGGATTCCTCTTACATAATAATGTTCGTTTCACAGTGATGGGTAGAAATGTTTTGGTGAGCCTTCAGCTTTACCATTTTTAGGTCGCAGCCTTGGGGACATTCAGAAAGTTGACCTGGGAATACATTCCGCCCTTTGCTTACCATTGGCTTTGTGGGTTGTAACTCACATATTCTGGCTTTCTATTTGTTGGCTTTATTTGCTTTAGGCTGTTCAGCTTGATTCTGTCCCTCCCGGTGCCCAAACCTTGTTTAATGTGTTCTTCCACAAACTTGCTTCCTGTAAACAGGCCTTTAAATCTTGTTCTTATCTTGTCACATTTGCTGTGCATTCAAAGACTGAGGTCAAATGTCAGGCTGTGGCTTCCAGGGAGCTTGGTGTTTATTTTTCTTTCTCTGACTTCAAAAGTCAGAGGCTTTATCTGACAATCATGCTAGCTAGTGGGGGCTGCGTGGGGAAGGCTGTACAGATTATATATATATTTTTCTTGTACCCAACAAGATGTAAATGTCTGTAAATGACCTATGCTGATGATCAAATCAATACATTGGGTGATGTCATTTCCACACACCGTTTGTGCGCTGTATAATTTTATCAGTAAAACTGTATGTGGGTGCATATGTAACTGTCATTTCAACTGAAGATGTGTTGTCTGTAATGGCAGTACATACCATGCATACTCCACGTTACCCCACTCTACTGTGAGCCACTCCACACCGCGCCACTCCACACTACACCGCGCCACTCCACACTGTCATTGCAGTCTTCTCTGAACCACTCCACTCTGTGCCTCTACTCCACTCTATGCCACACACTCTAGGCACCACTGCACTCTACACCACTCTGTGCCACCCCGCTCTTTAACACTGCACTCTACGCCAATGCACTCCGTGACACTACTATACATCACTGCACTCTTCAACAGTATACTCTGCAACCCCACACTCTCTCTGCCACTCTTATCTACTCTGCACCTCTGCTCTCTATGACACTCTGCTCTCTATGACACTCTGCTCTCTACAACACTTTGCTCTATACAACTGCACTCTATACCACTTCACTAGACTCTGAAGGGATTTACTCTGCCACTGTAGTCTACGCCACTCTATTGCATGCCACTGCATGGAACTGCAGTCCACGCCACTACACTCTGTCACTTTGCTCAAAACCAATACACTCTACACCAATCTACTCTGTACCACTGCACTTAATGCTACTATACGCCAGAGCACTCTATGCCACTGTACACCATTTCACTCCGTGCCACCTTACTCCGCGCCACTTCACTACTCTGAAACAGTCTACTCCGCGCCTCTCTACTCTGATTTACTCTGCATCACTACTCTATGCCACTGCACGCTATGTCACTGCACTCTTCACTCTACCCCTCTGCGCCACTCTACCCCTCTGCACACTGACAATCTACTCTGCACCGCTGCACTCTGCACCGCTGCACTTGAGCCCTGCTCCAGTCAGCGTTTCTCTGCACCACTCTACTCTGCCATTGCACTCTACGCCACTGCAATCTACTATGTACCGCTCTACTCTGCCACTGCACTCTACTCTACCTCCCTGCACTGTACGCTAGTGCATTCTACACCACCTTACTCAAAACTAGTGCACTCTGCTTGGCTGTGCTCTGCAACACTACTGCACTCTACGCAACACGCTCTATGCCACTCCACTCTGACACTGTGCTCCACTCTATGCCACTCCACTCTGACACTGTGCTCCACTCTGCGCCACTCTACTCAACTCTGATACTGTGCTCCACTCAACTCTGTCCTTCCACTCTACGACACTGTGCTACTGACACTCCACTCCACGTCACTCAACTCTACTGTATGCCACTCCACAACACTACACTTTACGACACTCCAGTCACTCTGGTGTACAACATTGCTAAAACATATTGGCAAAGCCAGTACCTCTTGCATAGGTGAGACCTATTGGCTTTGCCAATGCTTGTTATAACATGGCAACCTATTTATTTACTTGGATTTTGTAGCCATCAGTATGGACCTCAACCATAGGTAAGCACAAATTCACTTTTACAAATGTTGTGGCAAAAGGGGTTTTCTAAAGAGAGATCCGGTGGTATGAGTGATAGGGTATAGGCGCCCGACAAAATGCTCTAGTGTTTTATGTGTGAATAACGACTAAAAACTATCATTTTGAATGACTCACGTGTGCTGTGGTATACTAATTATTGTGGCAAAAGGGGGTCGTTCGGGCTCGACAATAACTTATTTGACTAATGCTTTGGGGTTACTAATTCAGAAATATAATCAGTTGAGGGGTTGTTACATTCATTGAAGTCCCCAACCGCAAAGGAACCACCGCATGCCCAAGATAAAGGAAGTAAGACTACTAGTGAAGAAATTTGCACTACTCTAGACTCAAGTTTTGTTTCAACCATGAATAGGAGTTCTGCATCCCCCCCTCCTTTAAAGCACTATAAATGGCTGCCTTGCCCTAGGGACAATTGTTTACATGAGTCTCAGCTCTCTGATGCTACAAATAATGTTTTGAGTGATGCCACACACGACTCTTCCATAAATTGCCAAAACCCAACATATAATTGGGGGTAATCGCCTTCTGAAATTCGAACAGCTTATAAAGTTGTACTTTGTTAATGTTTTGTAAAGCGCAAGAATGCTATAAGGCGTCTTCGGTAAGAGGACTAGGGAAGCGTAAAGCCACGAGAAAGGCCAGAGTACAGCCTTAATGTTACAGATTTGCAGAGGATCACGGGGAGCTAAGAGTTTATGGCAGGGTTAAGAGACCCTTGACTCTCTGCCCTCCAGCTTCTTACCAGATGGTGCTGGAGATGTAACTGTTGCATTGTCCTCGTTCCACACTTGTAGCCTCTTCACTGATCATTAAGTCTAGTGTTTGGGAAAATCTGAGGACTGACTGCTGTTTCTGCATTCACCTTTCAGCCAGGCAGTTACGGCACAGTGCTGACTCTGTGCCCACTCCCGGGCTGCTTCACCAAGTGTAGGAAATGCTTTGTCTGGGAGTATGATCAGGATTTTCCCAGCCAATTAAAGGCATTCGCACATTTTCCAGGGTTATAACAGACTTTTTAATTTCACCTTGCAAGGCAAAGGCCTGAAAATCATCATTTTTTTTGCTGACGGGAAGTTTGTCAAACGTTGTTTCTCCACATTGGGCAAGCTTCCTTCACCACCATAATGCATATGTTCTGTTCGATGAGTGGTTATTTTTGTGCAACTATTTTTATTTGATATTTCATTTTGGTATTTACTGTAAGTGTTCCGCCCTCCTGTGTGATAACATTTCTGCACAAGAATGTTGAGAGATTTGCAGCCACATTTTGAGTCGGTGTGCTTCACTGTTTCTGTGACCATCTGCACTGCTTTTGTAGTGGGAAATGTGAGTTTCAAAATTTACTACTAGTCTACCTCAAAGATTAACTTAAGGTCTTTGCTCTTCATTTGAGGAAAATATACCGATAGTGGACAAACATTACCAAGGTTATCAACAGCATAGATAACCTCACATTAAAGACTTGGGGCTACAATACCATTGGTTTGCTACTTGTGGAGTAGATTTTCTGACTTTGTGGTCATTAGTGTTTGTGATGGGAAAAAGTTTAACTTTGCTCAGTTTATCTTCCATTTAGAGCCCCTTTAAATTTTTACCAGATTATGCTTCCTCCACCATTGCTGGGTCTGATAATGCTCCCCATTATTATTTTTATGTTCAGCCTCCGACACGTGTTGTGTATATACTTTGTGGGCTTACATCCTGCACATTGCTTTTTATTTGTTACTTGGATTGCCCTTCCAAAATGCTTGCTTGCCAGTGGTGAATCCTTCCTCTTTGTCCCCCCTTTTTATCTTTTGTTTCCTCCCATGGAGCAGGGACCAAGTACTGCATCTTTACGCTTTGGTTGTTTATCTGTTTGTTTGGGGAACAATTTTTGTGTTTGTTTCCTGCTCGTGTTACTGGTTGCCTGTGTTCAGCTTTGGCACCTGTAGCTGCTTGTTAAAATTTCATTGTAATGCTGTTCCAGGTTTCTGTGGTGCGCATGAAGCATTGCAGCTCCTCCCACTCCCCGTTGTGCCTGGTGCTCCCATCCCGCCACGTTACTTGTTTCATTTAGTACTGCCTCAGACTTTGTTGAAGACATAGCTTCTGATCACTTTAAAAACAGCCAGATCTTAACAAACTAAAACGGCTGGAGTTGAGTTAAAGTTTACAACGCACAGACAGAGGTTTCCGAAACTTTATTGCTAGCTTTAACATGGAGATTTGGTGCCATTACCGCTCCAGCCCATGCAATGACTATTTTCTGCCTGACATTATTATGGCTGTTGTACACTGTCCCGCGAACACGCACATTTTAGCTCAAGTGTATAGAATGCTACCAGCATTTTCGCAGTGGCTCGGCGGCCAACTTTGTTTAGCAGCATTTCAACAGATGGCAAATGATTCGTTCAGCTTAACCTACTGATTTGTATTACAAAATCTAAATATTAAAGGAGCGACAAACTTTTTAACAACCCTATTCAAAGTAAAAATAACTAAAAGGATACATATTGCTTGTATGACAATATAATCGTTGTGACTTATTTATTTTTGGCTCAAGAATCCTGCTACAGTTATGTGACTTGGTTTCTTGGAGAACGTTCACTTGATTTGAATGGAAACCGCACTATTCAAAGATGGCCGCTCAGCTTATCGCCTTCCTTGTTCTTTGTGATTCGACTTCGTAAATTACATCATGTCAGCGCGCCTGAGTTATGCATGGAACAATGCAGAGAGAAGCTCAAACTGACTTTCTGCACCATAAGGGAGTATGATTGGGCTGAGAAGTCTGATCCAGGTCTGCAGCAAAGGAGTCGGAGTAAGGAATGGATATAAACTAATGGTTTTAGTATTTTTTTACACGTTACTCTTTAGCCCCCAAGAAGCAAATAGGTAGCTGCCGATTCGTCATGGGACAAGCATTCAACTCCGTGTTTGTAGTGATCTGTACGCAGGCCCACTGGAATTATGCGGGGGGGACAAATCGTGCTGCGCGGTTTAGTAAATTATTGGTTCCCTTAAAAGGTCCTCTTTACACATCACATTTCAATTGGGGTTTTGCATGCATCACTACCCCTGCATGTGTTTTATTTGCTCCTCCTTCCTACTGTGCTCTGCCCTCGTGTCCCTCTCCCATGCCCTTGTCCTATTCATTTGCTATCCCCATTGTCTGCCCCCTTTACTCTATCCCGTGGACATGCTTCTGTTGTTTCCATGTTGTAGCACTCCATGCCCTAACCAGGGCTCCTCAGCACTTGCCTCTCTCGTGATCATTATTGGCAGTCTGCATCTTTTTTTGGGCAGTAGGCGTTGCTACAGTTAATGTCTCTGTGTAATCTTGTGTTATTTATTGATCAGGTCTACAACATAAATATTACCTGGAAATAAATAAAGGGGCCTAGGAGTTCACCAGTGCCCTAAAGAGTTTTCTGCACCGTCAGCAGGGCCATTGGAATTGTGGGATTATACAGCCGGAAGTACAACATAGCTAAAATATATTGGCTAAGCAAGATTTATTAACTAGGCCAATGCTTGTTTTGTCTTCTAACTTTCATTTGCTGGGACCTCAAACGGTAGTTCTTCGATTCTAATAACATGTAGGGGGAATGGGAATCTTTTTTTCTTCCATCTGTGCATTAGAAATTGTTATATGCAGTCACACAATTAACCTTTGGTGATAGACTTCAGTAGCTCACTCTTACGTTGATAGATTTCAGCATTTTCTGGAACCTTATTCCGTTTTGAAATAGTTAATCCCATTGAACCCAATCAAGAGTTCTGTGTTGCCCGATAAAGCTTTTTGCTGCCGTCATTGTCTTTATCTGGCAGCATCATTTTTAAGAATCTCATGAATGATCTTTGGGTTATAAATTCAAACTTTGATTCATGTGTTGAGGTTTTAGTTGCAGCTGTGAGACTTGTTCAGGTATTGGTTAATATCCATGCTTTTGTTGAATTCTGCAGTCTTGTGTTATCCCAATCGTTCCTCTTTTTCACACAAGCACTTGTTTGAGTTATCTTCAGCATAGACAGATTCTGCTGCTTTTCCATCTTCTCATGATGTGTCCGGTACAGGTTGTTGATTAGATAGCCTATCTAATCATGTTCCCTTTTCTGTGGTGCTGTTTATTTTGTTTGTGTCTGATTTCGGTGATAAAGATTCCATTTTCTTTTTGTGTTAGTTTTTGTAAAGCACTCCGCTGCAGTGCTTTGCATAAGGTAAGAAGTGGAACATATTTTCATGTATTTCAGGTGAAGCAGCATAAGCTGTCCTTAAAATGATCAAAGAGAATGACACTGGGCAAGAAAATGACACCCTTGGGTATATTATTTTTGGGGGAAATATCATTTGAAAGGAACTGAATCTCACTAATTGTATTACAATTTTCAGCAGTGGGGTGGCTTTTCAACAGATGAGGTCCACAAGGTATTGGGCGTTGTCACTGATGGTGTTTGGCTCCTTTTGAATAATGTAATTGTTGCAAATATTAACAGGTTATTGGAAGAAAGATGCAGTTGCTTTTATGATCTGTATAGTTATGACCGCTATTTTTTGAGAGGGATGGCTTAGGAGTTGATTAGTTTGATTATAATGAACTTAAGGTGGGCTTTTTAAATAGAACAATATTAAATATTGATGGGGTTAAGAATGTTACAATTGTCCTACAGCACCTAAGCGTGCCACCTAAGGACTGACTATTTAGGCCTCTGTAAAAGACGGTCTGCGTTTGACAGTTTATCCAACTGGTGGGGGAGTGGCAGGGGAAGGGGCGGGGGTGGCGGCCAAAAACTTGGCCTGGACACCTTTTTGGGGAGGAGAAAAATCATGAAGTGAACCAAACCTCAAAAACAGGTCGTCTGGAAAAGCCTTGAGCTAAGGGTTTAAAACCTTTTGTGGGAGATCCTCAATCACCGCATTTAAAAATTGGAAAGGAAACTGAGCAATACAGGCTCAAGGTGGCTGAGGAACCCTATTTGGATCACTGTGAAAGACTGGATGGAGAATTCGTAGGTGGTAGCCAAGAGGGAAGGGTGGTAGTCACATATCAAAACACCTTGCACATGATGTGAGATCAATATAGTTGTTACTTCTATGAAAACTGTAATAAATTGACTTTCCTAACCTTGGTGTCAGAAAAGTTAGATTTTATTACAAATACAGAGGCGAGTATTATGCAGTCTCTACTTGCTTTAATTAAACAGCCAAGCAAGAACTACATTTCCCAAAATAACCAACATTAGCACTACTAAATGACATCACAATAAGAACAGCCAATAGGATGTCGAGTAACCCAATAACTATATTGACTGAGAGCAACAAACACATCCTCTTTTCTTGTGGCGAGTTAATCAAGCGGTGTCGCAGTAAACAAAAGAACTGAATAAAAATTAAGCAACATGGTGACCAAGTCTGCGAAGCAATCCCAAAAGTAAGGAGCATCAAAGCGACTATGGTAGAAAGAGCCATGGAGATTTTTTATGTCCTGTATTTGAGAAAGTCCAGTCGGATTAGGAAGAAGCAACGTTGGAGGAAGGTGCTGGTACTGCAGACCAAAGAAACCAAGGAGGGTTAATAAAACAATGGTGGGATAATCCTCGCCTCCATATTTTTTAATAAAATCTAGCCTTTCTGACTCCAAGGCTAGAAAAATGTCAATTTTATTACAACACCGGAGGCTCATATTATGCACATGTGAAATTGGTTTACAATAAAAAGTTATAAAGGTATTTACATTGGACCAGTCTGTAGATTTGAGAATGTCATGTAAACTAGCACCTGCCCGAAAAGCCTGAGAAGCCATGGCTCCTGCTGGCTGAATGGGCACCAAAAGAATCCATGTTAATTCCAGCTATGGACATGATCCATTTGACCCAACGAGCTAAGGTGGGAGAGGAAACAGGTTTATGAGGTTTTTGAAAAGAAATGAGCAATTTATTTAGAAGAGGGAAATCTCAGATCTGCAGTGCGTGTTTAGAAGGGGTAATGAATCGTAGATAAGTTGTTTTGGTACGTCTGTGAACCTGAAAGGAGACTCCAAGAGGAGAGTAATGGAAAGAAGTCGCATCTAATGCTCTAACATCTGAAACACGTTGTAAATGAAAGTAAGCATCAAACTTTGTTAACTTTGCAGAAAGTTGCGTGAGCGAGAGATACATTGTCTTGCCATTCAATAAATCTTAACACCAAATTGAGAGCCCACACTATTATAGTTGGGAATCTGAGGTTTAACATGTCTTACTCCTTTGAAAGTCGACAAATCAAAGGATGTTCTCCAATGGGTCTCCCATCCACTCCATAATTTTTAGCTGAAGTAGCTGATCTAGAAGTGTTGATGGCATGATAGGCTTTGCACTGAGAAGCTAACGAGGCTAGGAAATTAATTAACAGAGTTGCATTCGCTGAAAAGGGATCTGAAATCTTGTTCATACACCAGCCACACTAGGTGAGCCAGGCTGACCTGTAAACATTTGAGGTGCCAGGTGCCTAAAAATTGCTGGGTGAGTTTGATAGCTCCTTTCAAAATTCCTGGGGTTCTCCAGGATGACCCAAAGTACACCAGGCGATCAGAAAAAGGGAACCTTCTAGAATCATGTTGTGCTGATGACCCTGAGGGTTGAGCAATAAATTGGGAAAATGAGGAATCCAAACAGGGAAGTCTGAAGCCATCTGCAACAGAGTTGGATACCAAAGTTGAGCTTGCCAAAAAGGTGTTATTAGTACCAGAGACGAGTGCTGTCTGCATGTCTGAGCTGGGACTCGTGCAAATAAAAGAGGGGGGGGGGCGGGGAGTCATAGAGAAGTGTCTGTGGCCATGATTGAAGGAAAACGTCCATAGCCAAAGCTTGAGGGTCTGGTCTTCAGCTGAAAAAAGAAGGAAGTTGAGAATGGAGCCGAGGGGCAAAGAGCTCTATTGACATGTTGCCGAAGATAGAAGAAAGACGATTGAACATTGAATCGCTTGAATCTTGAAGGTGTCTGGAATACCAGTCTGCTGCAACGTTTACATTCCCTGGGAGATCAACTGCTCTGACTGAGAAATTTCTTTGTAAGCAATACCCCCAAAGATGTTTGGTGAGATATGCCAGAACCTTGGACTTCGTACCCATGAGATGGTGTATATATTTGACCAAAATCAGATTGTCAATTCGCAGAAGAATGGTGCAGCTTACCCTTTCCTTTGTAAAGGACTGGATGGCAAAGGAACCTGCAAGCATCTCTAAACTGTTGATATGCAAGAAGGACTCCTTCTGAGACCATGCACCTCCAGTTGACAATTGACCACATTTTGTGCCCCAACCTGTCCGACCTGCATTTGATTCGAAGACCAGATCTGGCTCCGCAGAGAAAATTATTCTCCTGTTCCGGCATCTGAATGAGCAACCAAAGGAGTTCTTTTCTGGACTCTGAGTCTAACGAAACTGGATCTGAATAGGCGAGTCCTTTGTTAAGATGTTGGAATTTTAATCTTTGAAGGGCCTGATAATTAAGAGGGCCTGGAAAAATCGCTTGAATTGATACTAGACGGGCTGGAGACCTGAGAGAAGTGAGAGAGTTAAGGAGTGGCAGATTTCATTTTTTATGAGAGACCTTGTGTTGAGGAAGTTGAAGGATAGAACGAGAAGTGTCCATCAGAAAACCCAGAAATTCCAACTGTTGGGAAGGGACTAGATATGAGTATTGATAAGAAAACCTAAACGAAGATGATGATCTTGGCAAAGAGATAAATAGGAAAGAAGAAGATTCTTGTCTTGGGCCATGATGAGAAAACTGTTGAGATAAACAATAAGTTGAACTCCTTGCGCTCAGAGAGGCCACAACCGGTCTGAGAATCTTTGTGAAACACCAAAGAGCTGAAGACAGACCGAAGGGAAGAGTTTTCTAATGATAAAAAGAATTTCCCGATTGAAACTGGAGAAATGTTCTGTGAGACGGATGAATTGGAACAGTTAGGTAAGCATCTTGAAGGTCTAGTCTGACCAACCAATCGTTTTGAAGCAGGATATCCCTGAGATGGAGAATAGTCTCCATTTTTGAAATATGCTACAAAATTGTTGAAGATTTTGAGATTTAAAACAAGATGAAACTTCTTGTTTTTTTTCTGAACAAGAAAAATAGTGCTGAGGAACCCTGAGGGATCGAAACGGGTAGGTTCTAGAACTTGTTTGGAAAGAAGAGATTGAATCTTATTGTGGATGAGACGATGTTGATCTGGAGAAAAAGAAGTAGATGTGGAAGTTGAAATTGAACTGGAGGTTGGTTAAGCTCTATGAGGTACCCTTGAACTGACTGAATTACCCAGGGGTCTGTGGTGAGCGAAAACCATGAATTTAGAAACCGAGACAATCTGCCTCTGACGGGAGGAAGGCCAGAACTGAAAACTGTTACCTGCTTATTGTTCTCCTTTGTTTCTATATTCCCTGGACTGGAAACCTCTGGAGCAACTGGAATAAAATTGAGGCTTGTATCCGGACTAGACCTCAACTTGAGATTGCTGGTTGAAGGAGCCTTTGTTGGGGTATTGACCCATGCTGGAATAGCGTCTGGCAACACGTCTCCTACCTTTGCCGGCCCTAGCGAAAACCCGAGAGGAGAAAATCTTTTTCATGGAAAGCTGGGCTTTTCGTTACCATAGACAAGTGGATACACATTTTCCTAACTCTTTGAGAGCCTCCAAACAATAATCCCTTAGCCAAGGGACCTTCCTCTTTTGATGCAAGAGTGCCACGTTTAGGGTCAATTTTTAGCAATAGGTTTTCTTCACTCCTGAGAGAAGTGAGCATTTGCATTGCCCAAAATGCAAATAGCCTGTTGGGCCCAATTGGAAAGTCTTAGGATCTATCGGAGTGCCATCCATTTTAGCCTCCTCTCCAAAATTCAGTATTCTGGTGAGGAGACTCACCAAATCCAACATCCTTTCCTGACAGTTGGACCAGGCCCTGTCCACTCCTTTCCTAGGGTCTTTGACAAATTTAGTAAAGAACATCTGCATATTTGGGTCAATGACTGGGGTAGCCGTGATATTATTGGGTAGGGAAGGACTGGGACACTGAGATTTGAATTTGTTTCTAGTGGTCTTGTCCAGAGCATTGCGCAAGTAAAAAGAAACGCATTACGCTACATGATCTGCTGGGAACCATTCTGTAGAATTGGAATGGTGAATGAAAGAGTGATTAAACATGGGTTCCCCAAGGTGGTCCACTAATTCTTGAGACAGTGGGTGAAAAAACTCCACCATCATGAGAAGAAATATTTTGCCTTTTCTCTAGAGGCCCATAATAATTAAGATCCGCAGATCCGTCCAAATTATCTGTCATACAACACACCATCATTATCGCCATTGGTGTCTCTTAAATGGGTTCTATGTATAGGAGAAGAAGGGAAGGGCCCCTATAGAGAAACATCTCGGTGGGTGGAACAATTTTTACTGAAACGCCTTTAGAAGACCCAGAAAGAGTCGCTGCACTTTTCCTCTCCTTTACAGAAGGGCCTTCGTTGGAGGAAGAAAGCATCTTGGAAATAGAGGCTTCTAAATTGTTTGAGACATCAAGCATAGAGGCTGAGACATCCTGCTTAACAGAATCCTTGATAAAGGACTTTAAATTATCTTTGAACAATTGATTATCTTCCTCCTCAGACATAGTTCATAATAAAAGCTGTAAACAACAATATAAATTGTCTCAAAAGAAAATAAATGCCTTAATTCTAAAATAAACGGAAGAAACAGTAAGGACCAGGTTAAAAATTCCAGAATAGCTAGAAAATCACCTTTAAGGGGAAGCAGTTATGAGAAAAGGCGTGGCACTGGAGAAAAAGGGCAGTTACCGAGGAAGACTGGAGCGAGGGGCAGATAAAAACAAGACCACGCCACAGGGCGGGCGCACACATCAGAGAGGCTCCGCACCGGAAGAAGGACTCCGACCCGAGCTGCCAAGAAAGCGAATGAGCGGAAGGCTAACTGAATGAAAAGAGGTCTAAATAAAGCGCAATGGAATTGAAAGGTAAACGGCGTCTATGAGGAGCGTCCCATAACGGCAGACTGGCGACCGCTATGAAGACGCGAGCATTGAAAAATGCACCAAGTGCACTACACTGAGTGCGCAAGGGAGAAAAGAATAACATTCACACCGAACCAGTAAGAGCAAAGTCAGTAACTGCCACACAAATACAATGAATAATGCAATAATTGAGAAACTGAAAGTACTTATCTTGACTGCAAGCAGCAAGAAAAGAGGATTTGTTGCTCTCAGACAAGGTAGATTGGGTTACTCGATGTCCTTTGGCTGTCCTTATTGTGATGTCATTTAGTAGTTCTAATGTTTTTTTTTTTTTCTGGGAAAGGTAGTTCTTGCTTGGCTGCTGTTTAAGGCATGAAAAGACTGCATAGTATGAGCCTCCGGTCTTGTAATAAAATCTGCAAACTAGTTTTCATTCATGGGCATTCTGTCATCTACTTCCATTGACTGTTCTCCGTCAAATGGTGCAGCCCAAGATATCAAGCCTCCCCTTAGTTGAAACGAAATTGTGTGTGGTGGAACCTAGCAAACCTAGTGAAACTCACTCCTGGTCTTTGGCTCTTCTCATGCCTGTTGATGCTGCTCTCCTGGTTCCTAGAGGGCTGTGGCCCTTTTGGGACTGTAGGTGGCAATGCCACTTTCTGATGTGTTCCTTAGGTGATTCCTGGGTACAAGTGCCAGCATTTTCTATCTGTGTAGTCGCTTGAGCAGTGGGATGGGGGAATTATTGCAAACATGCAAACCAGGTCAAGCCATTTTTGGAACAAGAGGTCAAGCAGCCCACGATCAATCATTATGAGTGCTAGGTAGCTGGCGTGTTGGACAGTAATGATGAAAGAGAAGGCTAAGCTCAAAGTGAAAAGTGGTTAAATGTAATACTTGTCATGCTTCCCAAAATTAACAATAGTATAAAAAAAAGCTTAAAAGCAGCCAGACCAAGGAATCGATGCTTAAGGATTTGAGGTTCCAGCAAGTTTTGCATGATGTTTGCAGCTGCTTGTAGATTCCCTAGAGATCTGACTAATGATATTTTGGAGTAAATTGCATCTGGCCAAGAATAAAGCTGGCCTTCCTATTGGAAACCACTTTAGAAGGCCTGTAAAATCATAGCATGTTTATTAAAATCTGGAATGGTTACCTTCTGAAGTAGTCTTTGGAGATGTCTGAGAAAATGGTTAAGCAGTTGCCCAATTCCTTAGCCCCTTACCTGGGGGAGGATTTTGTAAAGTTCAGTGGATAAGCACCAGGATAGGAAGAAAAGCAGTTAAGCTGAAGATGAAGTTAGGGAAAAGAACCGGCCACCTCACTCTAGTGGTTTTATGTCCATGTTTATTCTCTTCTTCCATTTTTCCATCTAATTGATTTAGTTGTGATTTTTATTCCAGAGTAAATGGAAGTGCTTAGTTGCCACAGGTTTCAGAGCCTTGGGTTCCTACATATCTGCAAGGGTTCTAATCCCAATCTGGTTCCATTTAAGAAATCCAAGCAGACTTTCTAGTTATGCTAGAAAGTGGAGTATAACCGTTAAGGAGGTTTTCCCACTCCAGCTGTTTTATAGCGACGCAGCACATTAAAATTACCACCCCTTGTGTGGGGCAGGTGTTAATTCCTCCCCCCGCATGCAGTAGCGGTGGGTAATGAGAGCTGTCTAATGCATGTCAGTCAGTCTGTTCTAAGAGATTGCTTCTGTAAGGATGAGAAGGCCCACTCATTCACCACCTTCAACTGTGAAGCCCAGTTATATTTACACTTATCCAGGAGCACAATGCCCCCATCTTCAACTCCTTAACAGCGTGGTTGAGGCAATCCTAAGTGCTCCTCTGTCTCACAATAAGGAGATATAGTCTCTTGAACAGGTCCTCTGGCTCCCAGGTAGACTTATTTTGGAGGACATAAATTAGATTAGGCAGCACTGTCACTTTGTATGGGGTTCCCTTCCCAGTAATGACCAGAGCAGTGATCGCCTGTGCTGCAGATCACTGCTGAACTTAGTCACCACTTCAACTAGGTTATGGCCAAGGTATACCTTCTGTTATTTGTGACTTGTATCCCCAAGTAACTGAATTCCTCCCTATAAAGTTATGACTGGGAGTCACAATTCAGGTCTCTTGTTCTAGCTGGACAGCGGAAAGAGCACAGAAGGACAGACTTGTCCCAGATAATACAGTTTGCAGATTACAAATCAAACTTGTCAAATATTTCAAGAACTCTGTCATAAGATGACACTGGATCTACAATGGGAGGATATCATGCGCATAGTGGGTTTTTCTTGGCTTTCGCAATGACTGATCACGGCAGAGCATCCATTCATTCTTTTTCTGCAAGCTAAAGGCTCTAGTACCAAATCTAATTCCAGAGGGAAGGGACTTACCTTTCTTTTGCTCTTCTCCAGCATGATCTACCTGGCTGAAAAGCTGACCATTTCAGGAGGCCAACAGCTGCTATGGAGCGAAAACAACCTCCTACTGAAAATACCTCCCTGCCAAAGAAAAAATCCTCAAACGATTCTTCTCTGCATGCGCCCCAGGATCTGGAACAGCATTGTCCCTTCAGTCAGAACCAGTCTCTCTCTTAGTCTTCAAAGCGGTGATAAAAAAACTACTCATCCAACAATTTCTCCTAAATTGCTCCACTCCTCCCGCCTCTCTGATTACATCGAAAAATAAATTTAAAAAATAGGGGGACCGCCCCTATGTGAACTTCAACTAAACAACTGAGTGAATATAGATACATTTAAAATCCTAACCCAGATCCCATGCACACGAGGAAACCCCACCAATCAGATGACCCCTAGAATGAAATTGGCAAAAACTCAAACTGACCTGGGAATAATGATGGTTTCCTAACACTAGAATGGCACAAACACGGACTGAGACCTACGAACCTCAGTGCCCCGCAATAAACAACCAGGACAAGTCCCATCCGAAAGCATCCAGCCGCAAACTTGAACAGATCACACTTCAGCATGCCCACCTACCTATATTAACCTCTAGACTTTTGCGATCCTCAAACTGTCACCTATGGTCCCTCCGAATAAGAAAAATTATGTTGCTCTTGAAATTGTAAGCTAGCTGTTGGAATAATACGTGACTCTGAGGCCCCTGGGCACACCATTATATATATTTTGACACTCCTACATTTGCCTCCATATGACTAGTAAAATAAATGTTGTATAATCTCTATTGTACTTGTAAACTCTTGGATACCCCTGGTGCGGTAATATATAAACCTTCAAATAAATATAACAAGAACATCATTTATGCTAGCCCTTGCCTCTGGACCATGTATAGCAGCCTGGACCAACACAGTAAATATGGACCAAAACACATTTTCTGAAGAACCGCAACCATAGGGCAATGCTCTTCATACATTTTAATGCCCCCGCCCCACCTCGTAAAAACATAACTACATAATTGGAGACCTGAGCAAATTGAAGTCACACATTATGTTCAGTTATCCCTTTTAAAAATGTAATAAAATGCACATAATTGCTAACACTGTTAGCTTACTAAAAGAATCCATAGTGCTTCTTTACCATAAATGCCAAGCGGGGGGACAGGGGGGGAGGATCTGTGAGGGTTATTTGGGATTCCCACGCTCCCACTTTTAACACCTACTGCTAGCTAGGATATGGGTTGCTGTGCAAGGGTGGGGAATTCGTATTACCCCAGTTATATGGAAAAAGTTTTAATGTGTAGTTTGTCCGCCAGACAACTTGGACATTAAATCATGGTAAGGAGGAACAGTGCTGTGATACCCTGACTGGCTGTGAGCATGAAGTTATTATGACCATGTTCTTATAACCCTGGGAAATACTAATGGCCTTTAATTGGCTGGAGGCTCGTGACTTGAAGCTAAGCCAGGGTTAGCTGGCAGAACCCTCAGCCCGCCCCCAGACAAAGCATTTCTTTCAATTGGTGAAGCAGCCAGGAAGTTGACTCGGGCAGCACTGCACTGTTGCTTGCTGCTTCTGCATCCCCCTTTGAGTCAGCCATCAGTGCTTGGATTTTCTCAGACACTGGACGATGGGATCAGGAAGAAGCTGACAATATGGGACGAGGACATTGCAGAAGTACATCTCCAACACTATCTGGTAAGAAGCTAAAGGCAAGGTGTCAAAGGGGCCTCTTAACCCTACCATAAACTCTTAGCTCCCTGTGGACATCTTCGCATCTGTAATTTCAAAGCTGTCCTCGTGCCTGTCCTGTGGTTCTTCGCTTTCCTAGTCCTCTTACTGATGCCCTCTTGAGCCAGCCTGTGCTCTTGTTTCAGCTTGGATGTCAGATTCCTCTCTGTGACAGTTGTGCATGCAGCTAGGCCCTGGGCCACCTTCCAGTAGTCCCTTAGGCCTAGTGACCTTTCTCTTG
This sequence comes from Calotriton arnoldi, assembly GCA_963921515.1. Lineage (NCBI taxonomy): Eukaryota > Metazoa > Chordata > Amphibia > Caudata > Salamandridae > Calotriton > Calotriton arnoldi. The sequence goes on from CAWUFW010003543.1 coordinate 702,013, forward strand.
CCCACAAAAACTGCCTGCCCCCTCTAGGCCCCATCCCGGTGCTCGCTGGAGTTTCTGCTGCACAGGCAGTGGTTTGAGTGTCTGACGAGTGTGTGGTTGTGTTCAGAAGGGTATATGGCTCTGAAAAGACTGTCTGGCTTCTTCCACGGTCTTTGTTATATGCTGGGCCCTAACCGGCCTCTGGTCCCTTTACAGACATGCTGTGGGGGGCCCCCCCCTCCTTCTTTGTCAGTTCTTGAGCACATTGCAAAAATGCCTGTTCACTATCGGGCAGACTGACATTAAAGCACCCCATCCTCTCTCTAGCTCATCTGACGTCTCCATCTCTGTTCTGGTGTGAATAGTAAACTATTCTCTCCATCCACATAACTTACCCTACCTCCCTTGAATGCAAAGCTAATCACCTATCCACTTTCCCTGGGCATTCAGTGGACTTGACCACCTGTGCTAGGAAGGCAAGCTTGCAGCATCTCCCACGTTCAAGCAGTTTCAACATTGAATCCAACTTGAACTATAGGTTTAGTTGCTTGTAGATCTGCTGGCGGCATTTGTTTGCTGCAGAATTAATTACCGAATGAGATGGCAGATGCGGTGGGGTATAGCAGCACGCATCCTGGATTAAATGGTAGCATTCATTTGTATTCGATTTTGATGGATGTTGTACTATCATGAGTTTCTGTAGAGAAGTGTTCCTCTGGAAGTTGTTTGACGCTTTGTGTGGATATTTACGGATGCCCTAGGTGCTTTAGACAGATGACATTGGTCCTGATGGGACCCTACAATCAAGATTGGGGTCGAAACTTCGACACCCTGTTCCCTGGTAACAGAATCACATGGAGGAAGCATATGAATTAATATAATCAATCTTACAACAGGAACGGTGTTCTAAATTGTTGATAAACCAGGATGTGCAGTCTATTTTGTATCACTCTTTTATGCAGTGCTTTAAATGGAAAAAAATAAGTGCAGGTACTCACTAAGTTAGGCTGTGGGCTAGGGGGCGGGCTGGGGGTGTGGCTTGGGGGTGGAGCTAAAGGCAAACATTTAATGGGATCCAGATTGTCTTGGTGCGTATAATAGATACATTTCTGTTATCTTTAGAGTATGCTTGTTGCTCTTGCATGTGCAAAAGGATACCTTTAATATTGGTCTTTGGAATGTCAATCAATCCCATTCTGCCCTTTTTATGAGCAGACACTTGCAACCTTTTTTCTATCTGAAATATTCACAATATCTCGGTCTTCTCAAATGTCTTTATTCTGTACTTCGCTTTCTTTCTTCACCTCCCCTTCACTGTGCTCATTCACACTCACAAATGTGCTCATTCAGTCTCTCTCTCCTCACCTGTAAACACACCATTTTCTTTTGTCAATATTTTATCAGCTGCCTACCTCCTTTGCACGCTTATCTATATAATCATAATTAAAATTGGCAAATATAGAACTATTGCTCTGTGCACTATGCTGAGCAGCCAAGGATTGGATGTGCAACTTTGTGTCCCACTGGCAGGCATAATGAGAAGCTGTTAGAAGGTGGTTCTGACACTATGGGCCGCCCGGATTTTTCGCTTTTTGAGCACCTATGTGTTGAGCTTTTACTGTGGGAGAGCCTCATAAATTTGGACTCATCCACAGTGAACTCATAATGAAAGAGACTGCATGTGGATTTTACTGGTGTCCCCCTGGCTTGACTAGGCCGCTGCGCAGCAGCTGGAGTACGGGGCACCGGGCTGGTTACATGCAGACACCTGTGTACATGCGTGTGCACATGTGTAGGGGCTGCGCAGGGGAGATTCCTGGCGTGCGCAGTCCAGGAGCAGCTACAAAGTGAATGGTGTGGCAGGGCTTATGCAGCATTGGGTGGTGACATGGAATAGGCTTTATACACTGGGAAGAAACATGCCAGGGAAAGTCAGTGTGTTTGACTGTGTTTTTCACTTCATTATTCCCCTATGGGGAAGTGGAGCCCATGGGCTAGTGTCTCTTTCCTAAAGCCTACAGATTCCAGACACGCACTAAAGTCCACTGTAACGGGTGTGAGAAGAAGTATTCTGCAGAGTCCAACGTCCTATTTGTACTGCTTTTGGGTCATCCAGAAATGTCACATTTCTCTGAGTCAGTCATAACCAGGGCCAGGCTGAGGGCTGACCTCAGCTGGATGGATTGATAACCTTTTTTTTTTCTTTCACAAGCTAAGGCCTCCTCTCCACGAAGAAGAAGATAGGTGGGGCTACAGGCCCATCCATCAGCAGCTATCACTGGTGCCAGGCACCAGGCTGCACCAAGGAGGGAAGGGCTCGTGTTTCAGAGACCATGTGGCCAGAGACCCTGGACGACGCCATTTTGAACCAGCCCAGAGGCTGGACAAGGAGGGAGCAGGGGCAGGGAAGTGATGTCGCTGTTTGATAGGACCAACAGAGACTTCCTGCCAGCCCCCTACTCAACTTTTAAAAAGTGCTTGCACAGGAAGAGAAGCTCTCTCTGGGGTGTGGTCTGCTGAGACGGAAGGTGCTGGAGCCTGGCAATGGGCAGTTGGAAGGAGGAACCCCCTGACTGCCCCCCCAGGGCCCTAACAGCGCCAGAAGAAGAGCCCAGGACCGGTGCGCAGAAGCAGGGGCCTCTGCGCAGGGAGAAGAGAGGCCCAGGAGGAGAGCCAGGCGAAAGTCTGGCGCAGGGAGCCAGTGAAGACCGCTCCCCGCAGAGTGCACCCTCTTGGAGACCCGGAGGGCGAAGGAGAGTGCTCCCAGTGGCTGGGGGCCGCCGCCAGGAGCAAGAAGACACGAAAATGGGGCAGATCGGACCCCCAGGGGCTGAGATATGGCCCCCGGAAGGTGAGCGACCTTTGACCCCTAAGATGAAGGGAAGCCGGGGAGCGACGTCGCGCTCCCCGCGAAAGTGCCCTGCCTGGGGGCCAGGAGCCCACCCTGGCCCCCACCAAGGATGAAGGCGGGGGAGCGGCGTCGCGCCCCCCCGCGAGGAGGTCCCCAGGTTGCCCGGGACCCCATCCCCGGGCACCGAAATAAAGCCGGGGGATGCCGTCGCGCCCCCCGTGAAGTGGAGGAAGGCGGGGAGTCAGGAGCCCTCCCTGGCCCCCCGCGAGCAAATCCTGACTGGGAGCGCGCGCTCCCCGGGAAGAGTCGGAGGAGGAGGGGCCCGGGACCCCATCCCTGGGCCTTGACGCAAAGACGGGGGGGGCGCCGTCGCGCCCCCCGTGAAGGAGAAGGGCCCGGGACCCCAACCCCGGGCCCCGAAGACTGGGCGGAGGCCGGGGGAGTGCCGCCGCACTCCCCCCAGACCGGAGCAGGACGACGCGTCTGCCCGCTGGATCGGGTAGACCAGAACTGATCGGCCGGCTCCCGTGGCAGCACACGAGGGTGCTGGCCGCGCGGGGAGCCGGCGGGGGAAGCAGGAGGGGTGGGCTCCCCTCCTACCCGTCAGGCCGTCGCGGGTCCCGGGTGGGACCGGGACCCGCAGAAGGAGGAGTCAGGCATCGCGGGGCCCGGGTGGGACCGGGCACCCAACACGTGGCAGGAGCGGCCGGGGTGGGCTCCCCGAGCAGTCTCCCTTACCTGGGGGTCCGGGTGGGACCGGGCCCCCCCACCAAGCGGGGAAGGCGGCGCGAAGCGCCAGCTGGATCGCGGCTCTCCCCGGCGCAGCGGGAGAGCCGCTCATGAAATATTCATAAAAGCGGAGCTGAAGCGCCCCATAATGCCTTGCCAGGCATTTGGAAATTTGTCGTTTTGGTGCTTGTGGTGGCCCCAGGAGGACGGGGTCACCACCAACTTGGTGCAAGGGTGCTGGGGGAGCTGCTGGAGAAGCGCAGTCTCCCCCCAGCACGAAGTTAAGTCCCACCCTAAGTCTCCTAGGGATTTTAAAAGGATAACCCCTCAAGGGCTCAGCGTGCATTCAACACCTTCTAGGCTGGAACTTTTGTTCTACAGCTGAGGGTGTCGTGAGAAGTGCTTCATGAAGTGAAGGGCTGAGTTGGGGATGTCTGGAGAAGGGCATCTCCTGGAGGTGAAGAGGTGTAATTGCACCAGAACTGCATTTACTAACGGTTATTCCTTTTTAGAGGGACTGAAGGTCACATATGTAATGTGAAGTACCTGTGTAAGGTGATGTCATAAGCAAAGTGGGTTATGTTGCCAGACATTCCTGCTAGGGTGTCTGGCTGTATATGCGTAATCCTGTGATTTCATCTGTGATGCCTTTAGGGGCTGTAATTGCAATGCATTCTAATGATCCACAAACGTGCTGAGTACTGTCATTCTAAAGTGTGCGTAAACATGTATTTTTGCTGCTGCGCTTAACTGAGGAACAACCCAGACTGTTAGCCCTGAATATGTAGGGGTGCATACTGTATGGTCAATATAAGATGCTCAGTCAGGGTTATGTGTCACTAGGGCAGGTGAACCTCTTTTTAATGCGTGTTGAGGTAATGGGGTGGGTCGCCACTGGGATGGTGCCAGTGCGCAGGGCCCTCGCTCCAGGTTATGTTCAACTAACTGCATTGGGGGCAAGATGATGTGCATACATGGGAGTGGTTGTACTAGACCCCACCCCCCTTTCGGGAGGGGTGGAGATGTTATGCAATGTCACAAAGTAATTCCAACAGCTTATGTATATTTGTAAATTGGTGCATGGTATTGAATAGTGTGTGTGTTTTTAATAAATGTACTCTTACTTTTATAAAGCAAAGTACAGACTGGACAATCAATTTTTGAGTGTTATTTCTGCGCATCTGCAAATGGCGATTACTAGCCCACACCAACTCCCTTGAGTAAGCCTCAGACTGCTCTGCAACGCTACCCTCTGAGAGTCAAGCGCTACAATAGGGTGTTTGGTTCCCAGTGAAGGACAAATGTGTCATGTTATTTGTGCAGGCCTCACAGATACTGCCTCGTTTTCCAACAGAAGCTCATGCTGCCTTCATCCTAAATCCAAAGCTATTAAATCTTACCCCACCATGAACACTAATGCATGCCCTCAACCCACCCAGATCACAAAGCCTCATTTGTAAGACTGGATATATTACACCACCTACTGATGCAGACAGACCTGGGGCCAAGAAGTAATTAGAGGCAACTCAGACATATCTCGAGAGACCTGAAATCGGAAGTGGTGGAAATGGGTGGGGACAGTCCCATAGGGAATTTACATAAGTAGGGCGTTTACAGCTTCATAAACAATGCTTCAAAAAAATGTGCATGTTACAGAGGGAATATTTATCAAAGACAGTAAACTCCCCTGGCAACTTTTTATTATAAGGCCCAGAGATACCAAGAATGCACACCATACAAGAGATGCAGATGACATGGATACATTGTGGGGCTAAATGGGTTTTTGAGAGTGGGCACTTTATCATATGTGCCCCTTCTTGGCATCCCTCAGACACCTTAGGTCTGTTGTTCTAAAGAGAGTGGTGCCAAAGAACGCCTACACTTTATCCAAAGTATTCCAACCTCCCCACTGCACCACATGGCACACCCCTGCACAAGAATCCGCTGCTAATCAAGTTGGTAAGACTGACATTTCTCAATTCGGAGTTCACAAGTATATGTTGATACCCAGTAATAACAAATAATTCACCATTTTAAGCAGTCTGGAATATTCTCAAAGAAAATAACACAAATAAAATCACACACAAACTTGTGTCTACAGAGCAGGGCAGACTTAAGGCATGGGCAAACTGGAGCCTGACCCAGAACGGCTTACTTTAGATGGGTGCACTGAGCTTCCCTATCAAAGTGATTTTTAAATCATTTTTGGAGATGCCCAAGTACTGTGCCACACATGGATTCCACAAACACACACAACATGCTCGCCACTGTGAGAATGCAAATCTGAGTTCAGAGTCCCCAGTACCTTTAACCTTTTCTCACTAGTTTCGGCCTCAAGGCAGTGCTCTTTATTGTTCTTAATGTATGTTTAAGATTTACACCCACCTGGATGAGATACCTTTACATCTCTTTTTGGAATGTGGAGGTCCAACAGATTCTAGCTATGTGCGTGCTATGCCATGTTAAGCAGATAACTAAGGGGGTTATCCTAAATCTGCGCAGAGTGCACACTCCCTGAGTTTTTCATGGGCTTCAGCAATTCAGCTCTCTTCTTAACCCACAGCACCTTTTTAGGTCTCGGCCTGCACCAGCGCTTGCGCTGGTCTGGCCGAGAGTTTTAGTAAGCGGGTTTTGGAAGTGCAAACCCACTGGCTTTCGGCTGGCGACCAGCTTGCGTTCACGATAGCGTGCACGCGCGCAGCTGCCATCTGGGTTTCCTATCTCTTCCTCATTTCCTCGTCATGGCTCATTAACTCTCTGGACTCTGATGTTTCAATCGCAGCAGCAGCTCACATTACCAACTGACGGCCCTGGACTACAGTCACATGAAAAACAACAGCGATTAGCATTGAAATGCAAGCTTTTTTTTGTCTAGTTAGAAATATTGCTTCGGTGGGTTGATTTCACCTTATATCGCTATTTGTTTTATATTGGGAGTCACAGCCTAATTACCAGTATTTTTGTCTCACTCTGTGTTTTTTTTAATTTAATATTTATTCGCACAAAGCTATATTTAAGGTTACTTTTTCCGCATCACTTCTTCACTCTATTTAAACTCCACACCCCCACTCTTATTGTCTCTCTCCTTCTCTCTCTCCCCTCTCTAATACTCTCTACTTAATTAACTCTCCCCTCTCTATCTTTTTTAGCCTTTCATTCTCTCTCACCCCTTTATCTGTTTCTCTTTCAAACTCCTTCATTCACTCTCCCCTTCTTTCTCTCTCTCTCTATCCCGCTCCACTCTTTATTCTATGTACACCCTTTTCTCTCTCACCACCCTCTCTAATTGGGCAATATATCTTCACTCTATCTCTCACTCGGCAACATCACAGCATCGCTCAACGCCATCACAGCATCGCTCAACGCCATCACAGCATCGCTCAACGCCATCACAGCATCGCTCAACGCCATCACAGCATCGCTCAGCGCCATCACAGCATCGCTCAGCGCCATCACAGCATCGCTCAGCGCCATCACAGCATCGCTCAGCGCCATCACAGCATCGCTCAGCGCCATCACAGCATCGCTCAGCGCCATCACAGCATCGCTCAGCGCCAAGACCATATCACTCAGCACCACCACAGCATCACTCAGCAAGACCTGAGTATCATTCAGCATCACCTCAGCATCGTCTCCGCAACAGTCACCACCACCACCACTACCACCTCAGCATCACTCAGCACCACCTCAGCCTGCTCTCGGAATCTGGCATCTGTTGATTCTCCCCTAGCGTCTGGCCGCTGCTAGTGTTATAATACAGGTACTAGTTCCCAACCTTCACCCTCCGATTGTTTATGCCCCCTCAAAAAAAAAAAAAGCTTTAACGAACAACCATTGCAATAGGCAGAAACAAGTTGCCAGCATTGCAAGAACAAAAGAAAACTGAGGAAATTTTTATTGTAAATACTTTTTTTAATATGGTCGTTCAGTTTTACATAATGCCTTCTTGGTCATATATAAAGTAACAAAAATGCTTCTGACACTTTTTTATTATAACTTTTCAGCATGCTGCACAGCAGCCACACTTCTCTACAGCACAGCTTGAAGACATTGGCAAAGTCAATAGCTCTGGCTAAACACTTATAAGGCCCCAAAGGCGAGACCTATTGGCTATGCCAATGCTTGTTTTATATCATACTCCGTGGGCCTGTGACAAAGGAAGAACATTTCCACATGCTAAAACAAAAATCATTTATTTTATACCGCTTTCACTAAACTCTTTACATGAAACATTATTTTATATGAAATTCTTAATACTGATTTGAACTTGATATCTAGACTATGGACCTTGGAAGGATTAACTGCTGAAACATCTCTACCAGGATTCGAATGTGAGACCTGCACATCACACACCTATCTTGGCAGACTGCTGGCCTTCCTAAGTAAGGTGAGCGTCCTATTGCACCAGGCGGAATAGGAGCAGTCCCTTCATTTCACTATACCAGGAAGAAAAAGTCACCATCTCACTGCACCAGGGAAAATCGGTGCCAGTCTCCTGATCTCACCAGAAGGACTGGAGCGACCCCCCCAACCCCCCCCCCCCCCTAATTTACTCCACAAGAAAAACAGGAGCCAGCCCCATGCACCAGAGCCACATGGCCGTTTTTGCTGCATTTTTAGATGCTGGCCGGTAGAAATATTGAGAAAACCAGAGAAACACAATAGTTTTTCCCTGCTAAGACCTAAACCTGCAACTAAATGAAGAAATCTGTCAAAACGTCTTCGAGGGCTGTCAAAAATGTTTCAGAATGATTAACAAAACAAACAGCTAACTGTCATTTAATAAAACCGTCAAGACAATTTTACAAGAATTGTTTTTCACTTCCAAGCTCTTGGCTGTTCCAGAATAAGACTTAAAGAGAAGCATGACCAGTATTTTCTGTCTTTGCAAAGGTGGCGGCTATAGTCCGCTCCTGTTCCCTTCCTTAAGTTTCTGGCGTTACCCCTGTTTCCCTTTATACCCGTACCTCACTTCCAGTTTGAGGCAAAGAATGGTCCTGCTACCGAGCGGCAGCCACCTGCAGAGAACATGATGGCCTCCTCGACATCCAATCCAGTATTCCTTCCTGGGTCCTGACTGGAAGTTTGCGGACCTTTCTTTTCTGACAACATGGGCGCTAACAGGTGCAGTTGGCAAAGAAGGAAGGGGAAGCCATAGCGAACAGCTCCCTCTAGAGGGATTCCCTTCGTTTCTGCCACCCTGCAGTGTCGAGGGTGATGCCCCGGACACATTTAAAGCAGAGGCTGCTCACTGGAAAATGGTCACGGTAGATAGGGGTGCAGGTGTATGCTCATGTGACAGTGTTGCCCAAAACCGGACAGGCCCAAGTGAGTACCGGTACTCCCCTCAGGCCTGGAGAAGTTCCGGTACTCACAAGGCAAAAATTTCAAAGTGCCGGTACTCGGTACCGGTGAGTACCGGCCCATTTAAAGCACTGCTTTTATGACTTCACTTACACAAGCGCTGCATTGTCTGCATTTTTCCATTGTACACTTTGCTCCTTGCATGTATCTTATATGAAAAAAGAATATAATTTCTACCAAGGAGTGAAGTGTTTGGTCTTGACTAATGTTAGTATGATTATATATCAGTATAACTTTAGCCACTGTAGAATTCAGCTGAATATTTTTAAGTTGGACTATAGCTATGCCTGGAATGAGCCCACAGAACAACTGTGTTTTATTATCCAGAATCTGTGTGCATCTGTGTGTCTAGAGCTTCTGCTGTTTGTGTGTGGTGGAGGTTGAAGGCTTCAGGATGCATGTCCACAAGGGTGTGTGTTAGCGCGCACGTACTTACAAGGTGGGAGGGGGGGGGTGTGGTCTCTTCATGTCTGGGCAAAGGGTGTTTGTGTATGTCAGGCAGAGCCACTGTGTATAAGTCTATACACAGTGTCTGTCTGAGGGAGGTTATGTCTATGAAAGATGGGTGTGGATAAGTTTGTATAGTCTCATTTTGTAGAAAGTGTGCCTGGAGTATGGGTGCGTGTAACTCTTCGGGGTGTGTGTCTTCGCAAGCGTGTGTGGGGCTGCCAGACACTTTTCAGGATTCTGCTCTCCATAAAACTTTAAAGTCTCAAGCTCCGAAACAGGTGCTCCTTGAAAGTAATTCTGCTGTGCTCTGAGCTACAGCATCACAAGGCACACGTGAAGGTGGAAAGAAAACAAGGAAACGAGGAAAGAGTAAAATGGGAAATGCAATAAACCAAGAAGACCGCTGAGAAGAGAAAGGAGCAGTAATGAGCGCAAACATGGCAAAAGTAATGAAAACAATAATTTTAAAAAGTACGATAAATGTAACTATATTGTAGGTTATAACATGAAAGACATGCCCCGTGAATGCTCATCAGACACTTCTAGGTGTCATTTGCAATTCACTGGTAAAGACTTGTGAGACAATTAAAGGAGCCTGCAGGCCACTGGTTCTAATCACAATCACACACTTTGTTAATGGATCCACTGGAGAGCACATTTTACATTCCTGCAGGTCACAGATTCTAACACCAGTGAGGAAGCTCAGTGGGTTAATGCACCCAGTGCCCAGATTGTATAACTTAGTCACAGGCTCGACTCTTTTATATAAGCGAGTTGATGCACCTACAGTATTGATCACAGGTAGCTATTCTAATGAAGCTGCTCCCTTTCAGTAGTGCACTGCTAGGATGACGCGTGCCAGAGTCCAGTGGTTAAACAAAGAAACTTAATGCACAAATAGAAACATTTATTCCTTGACTGCACCAATGGCAATCCCTAGAACACCTTAAGCTCCTACCTCTTCTCCACCACACGAGGACGTATTTTTGCAGTAAAAAATGTTTTGCTTTAGCAGAGATGCACAACATTCATTTTATTCTGCAACTACAATAAAAAAAAAAAACCTATTAATATACCTTTTGTGGGCCATTTCTTTGACTTAGGCAGTAGGTAGGATAAGGGGACTTTTTTTGCAGGGCAAGTAGAGTTCAGTCACATTTTGCAATTTGGATAAGCAGATTTAAATAAATAAAAAAAAAAAAATATCCACACCTGTGCATGGACATAATGTTACTGATGGCCCATTAAAGAATGGCTCACTGCTACTCCGTTTTCTTCACTGTTTTCAGCATTGTGCTCCAGTAGCGTAATAAATGCTGCTTTTGTCCACAACCTGGGGTCTCTGGGAGATCAATTAAAGCGCAAGCTCCCCATCCCAATGTTGGCCTAGCCAAAAACTTGGAAGACCTCTGATATAAGGCCATTCGATAGAATCAAAGGTCTTTGCTGCATCTAAAGTCAATACCATCACAGCTTCAATGATGTTTTGTATATATTCCGTGCATACAAATAACTGCCTTTGGTTCAGCCTGGTTTTGCTGGATGGCATAAAACCAGATTGATCAAGTTGTTCTAAATAACCTGTTGCTGCAGGAAGGTGGGTTTCAAGTACCTTAGCAAGGACTTTTTACTTCTGTATTCAAAAGTGATATCTGCCTGTGCAAGGCATATGCTGCTTTGGATTTTCCTGTCTTATGAATGCGTACAATAGTAGCATTTCTCAAATTCAGAACTCCTCCTTTCTTGGCTCTTTCTAACCTTAAAAGTGTTTCTGGGAAAATCTCAGCACATCAAAGCTATCAAACACCTCTGAGGGGAATCTATTGAGGCATGGGGCCCTGTTGCTCTGCAGATGAGCAGTGGCCTTTGTGATCTTTTCAGTAGTGGGCCTCTCCTCAGACCCCATCCGATCCTCAGTAAGACTCCTGTAAATCCTGGCTAAATCTAAACAAGTCTTTTACATAAATGTTAGTCTTGGTCGCATGGAGGTTCTCAAAGCGTCTGGCAAATGTTTGTGTGGTTTGAATGTAGTTAATGATCCTACTTTATCTTCTATAGCACTGACACACAAAGTGCTTTCTTCACGACTGCTAATCCATGCTATTAATTTCCCGGTTTTGTTCCCAACCTCCTATAGTCGCTTGTCAATAACAAATGGACTTGTGCCTTGTTGTCCATCAGGGATTAGTAGCCATGGAAAAAAGAGGTTGAAAATATATCAGAAGTTACTTTTATCAGAGAAAATGTAGTTTGGGAGTTTATCCCCCTCCCCCATTTTTGCAAAAAAAGTAAACATCAATTTTTAGATCATGGCCGTGGTGGGGATTTACGCCCACTTAAATCCAGTTTAATTTTTTTTAAAATGGAGTTTACCCCCATTAAAACTAAAATGCCAAATATACATACATACAAATGTACACATGTGAAAAATAAACGCACGGAGATGATGAAAAATATACTTTAGTTTAAAGTTGATTAAAAAAATGAATATTACTACATTTGTAAAAATAGATTGACTAATGAAAAAGGGTCTTAAACTATTGAATGGGATAAGAAACCTAAATGACTACAGAATTAAATGCTAAATTAAAAAAAGTTGTTTAAACATCACTAAAAATATTCATGTACAATTTTTTTTATATATAGTAATATATTTATATTTAACAGTTATGGTATATAGGTGTGGTGTGGTGCAGCGGCCAGGGCAGCTGACTTCGGAGCACAGGGTTCACGGTTCGATCCCCGGCTCCGGCGGCAGCTCAGCACCATGTGACTCTGGGCAATAGCTCACTTAATTTCCACTACGGCCCCCAGCGCCTTGAGACCCGTAAGGGTGAGTAGCTGCGCTATATAAAAACGGACTTACTTACATATATATAGTCTTCTATATACCGACCACGATGTAATGACTCGTGATGGAAAACTAAGTGAGTTAAAGACTGATAATCAGCTCTGTGATGTGTACCCTCCCTGCTGACTTTTGCATGTAACCTGCAGTTGAAGGTTAGCAAGGGTAACTCAACATTAATTTAAGCTTTATATAAATTTAAAACTATTGTAGCAATTGCTGTATACAAACATATTGTCAACATTACTGGCAGAGGATATTGCCAAATACTATGCACCCATTGTTTAAAGACATCCCTGAGATTCTTGGGAAGTGCAGCCACAACAGAATGCAGAATTTGAGTACTACATTGGTGGAAGTGGGTGAATAAGATCTGCATTTTATTTTTGAATGTGTTTTGACAACTGATATTCTGCTAGACATAGGGCCTTATTAGGATGTCGGGCGGATCGCCACAGACGGGCCGTTGGCGGCGGTCAGCTAGACAGCCAAGGTATCTGTCAGACTGCTGGATTATGATGCCAGCAGTCGGAGCGATTTGGGCGGGGGGGCAAAGACCGCCACCTCACACAGGCTCAAGGAGCCCATCGGGGCGGGGTCGGAGCCTAATCCCTACAATGGAGGCAGTTCCCGTGGATATCCGTTTCCGACTGCCTTTTCATGGCGGTCATACTGCCATGAAAAGGCTGTTGGAAAGTGACTTTGGGGGCCCCTTCATGGCGGTCGAATCGTAATATGGTGGGTGGAGCCCCTGACTACATGTCCTACGGAGCCATCCTGCAGCAATGGATCGTAATGAGGGCCATATTTCAAAAAGGGCTGCAGGTGGGACTTAACCCAATTCTATATTAACAATTGAAGCATATCTACTTCTTTATCATTTTCTGTTATCAGTAGAACAGCATCTAGAGTATACAACGGAGAAAAAGTAAACGGCAATAGAGTTATTTAATAAGAGACAGGTTATGTTCAGCAAATATCTATGGCATACAGGCAGGTCTAGCAAAAAGCATTGAGGAAGGACAGACAATAAGCCAATAGCATGTTACTCCCTGAACTGCCAGCGGTGCTGACATGGGTGGTTACTGGCAGTAACCTTTGAAACGAGGTGTATTTTTCTCCCTTTTCAAAGAGTTACATTTAGAAACCGTATGCATCTTGCTCCCATTGGTTTGGTGACAGTGCCATATTTATAACTGAAAAATAGTAATTTTCTTTTAAACGGGAGACATTCAAAGTTAAGAAATGAAACATTGTCAATGTTTTACTCTATATTCAGACCCTCCAGCATTTTGCGATTCAAGAAAAAATCGCGAAATCAGCTCACTAGCGCGATGGCCGCGATATTTTACAAAACAAATTGTCTACCGGGAGACAACAAAACAAACAATGCCCTTGTATTGGCTGTGCGCGCAAACGTCACTATGTGCCGCGGTCCAGGCTTCCAATATCTGCTTCCTCCTGGCCAAAATACAGTTTTTCAATCGGCCTCTTTGTATTTTGCTGGTGTATACCGGTCACTATACCTGACAGAAATAAACACCTCTCGTGTACTGTCCCTTTTAGTGGACATGCTATGTAATTGCCATGTGTTGGGCCCAAGCGAGAGTGAAGGGAAATGGGGGAAGCAAACCTACAAGGAAAGTGTGGGAATTGCTCTGACTTCTATCCGCGGCCCTCAGAAGAGTTAACACCTCAGTGTCTCTCCTGGAGTTGCCCGCCCTGTGCACGCTGGGCTGCCCTCTCCGTTGTGTGGCCTGCCCTTCCTTTGATGTTGGCCTGTGTTTGTTTTATTAGCGGCAGTGGCCTGTGTTCAGTCTGCGACTCTGACTGAACCCTTGTCTTCCGTACACCCGGCCTAGGAGGTGATAAACCTGTCCTGTGCCTTTCGAGGTTAAACATGAAGATCATTTACACCTGCTGCTGTTTGCACCTGCTTCTCGATATGACGCATTAGAAAATAAATCTCTCTCCCCCCGCCCCCTCGGCTTGGGGGGTATTAGTCTGACTTATGCTGCCGTCAGAAGGTGGACTGCTCTGTTCAGTGACTATGGGAGTTTGACAAAGTTCAGCACCTCCTGAAAGGCCCAAAGGACTGGGCAACGTGTTACACGGGAGGGGGCAACTCTTCAGGGGTCACAAACCCTTCAGATGGGCACCATTCCTCCCAAGGCCATTGAATGCAGTATAATCTTGCACTATATGCTTGGTCACATAGAGACACAATGTAACATTGACACGGGGCGGGGAGACGTAAACCCTTGCTTTGGGGCAGATGTTGGCACTGTAAGGTGAACAGGTGAGGGGTTCTCCCTTTTCCCATCATAGTGGGGATGAGCGATTTGAATACTTTACAGCTGCATGAGTAGTGCTGGGTTTCGGGGTTGAATACCACAGCTCACATGGTTGGGTTGCCTCCTTCTCTCATATATTAATCAGACCTTCCAGCATTTTGCGATTCACGCAAAAATCGCGAAATCGGATTAGCACGATGGCCGCAGTATATACAATTTTGGCCGCGATATGTACAAAATGTCTACCAGGAGATAGCTAAACAAACCATGCCCTTTTATTGTCTGTGCGCACACACGTCACTACGTGCCGCCGTCCAATATCTGCTACCTCCTGGCCAAGCTGTGAGAGGCGACGTTCGCATTACAAATTCCCATTTCGATTCAACGAGAGAGCAAGTCAGTGTCCAGCCATGGGAGCTGTTCTATTCGGAAAGACACGGAGATCTCAATAGATAAACGAGTACTTTATTAGGAGCGCCAGAGACACGTTGGTGTTCCCTGTCCAGCCAGCAAACAACTGACCAGTTAAGAACACAGCTATGTCAAGTTGCATAGCAACGCTAGAACACACCGTGGATCATATTGTTTAAAGCACCACAGCATATGAGAATACAACATATCCTCTTTCCTTTAAATTACAATAAAATGATAAACCAATACATAAATAAAACATTGCTATGTGAGAATACAAAACATGTCGAGTTCCCCATAAACATAGTCTTTGAGATACATTGACAAAAACATGAGGTTCTTTGTGACACAAGTGCATTGACCATTAAAAATCCCCACATACATATTCTTGAAGATACCTAGGAGGATATCTGGTTCTTTGTGAAACACCTCTATTGGTAACATCTCCCAGGCCATCACCCCTGTCCCTTGAGTGGTCACTGAGTGGTCTACTAATAACCTCTTCATCACTCATGAATAAGTGAGGATTGAAATTGCTAACAGTCTTAGAACTACTGCCACTCTTCTCGTGATCATTGTTTTTTTTGTAGAGGGCAACTCTCCTCATATTCCAATTTTCACCATTGAATAAAGTAACATGTCCTTTATGCACATTTCTAACTTTGTATGGACCCCGAAATTTAGTAAAACCCCCACTCACACGACCAGGTTTGACTTTTACTAAATCATTGGGTTTTATAGTCCCCTCACATATTGATGTTTTCTCATGATCTGCTTTGTCATAGTCCAAATTTGCTCGACCGATAAGGTCTTTCATCCATGCCGGAATTAATTTGGTACTCGCACAATGTCCCCTCATGACCACAAAGGGAACCTTCCCAGAAACCAAATTTTCAGTTGTACGATAAGCCCACACTAGATCATTTACCATCTTTTTTACATCACCTCTATTCGCAACAGCCATCTGAATGACACCCTTAACCATGCGGTTAGCCCTTTCCACAATTCCATTTCCCTGTGGGTTATAAAGAGATGTCCTAGCATGTATGACCCCACAAGACTTTAAATAAGTAGTCATTTCAGTTGAGATAAGTTGCGTGCCATTGTCCGTAACTAACTTAACGGGGTAACCCTCCTCTCTAAAAATTTCACTAAGCACCTGAATAGTATTCTTTGTGGTGATTTCTCGTACAAATTTCACAATTAACCATTTGGATGTCACATCCACCATAACCACCCCAAACTTCAAATCCAAACTTAAGGACGCAAAGGGACCAATGAAGTCAAAACATACGGTGTGCCAGGGTAGACCTGGATCATCAATTTTGCCCATTTCCAACTGACTACCAACCTTCAATCTTTTTTCACTCTCCACACACCTTTCCACCCATTCAGATACTTGTTGGTCCATGCCAGGCCACCAGAAGTGCTCTCTTAACCTTTTCTTTGTGAGTGATTGACCCATATGCCCTTCATGTGCCAATTTAAACAAAGTAAATTTCAAATCTTGTGGAGGAATAAACTTATCTTCCTTCATTATGACATTTCCCTCCTTGTCAGATATAGACAAATCTTCCAGAACTTTTCCAAACGGTCTTACAGCAATGGGAAGAGTGCTCTCACGTCTACCACCTTTAACGATCAAGTCTTTGACTATTTGTAGAGCTACATCTTTGGACATGCATTCTATCCACTTTTTTTTTTCAATCGCTCCATTGCATGCTTCCACTAATTCTTCAGTTACAGCAACTGCGCCCTCACTTTCATAGGATTCCACTTGTGTTTTATCAACTTCATACCAAGGTAGGGGTAATCTTGACAACCCATCAGCTTGACAATTTTTCCAGCCTGCAATGTATTCAACTCTATATAAATACTCTTGCAAGCGAGCAGCCAACCTAGCAAGTCTTGCTGATCCTTTTACCGCACCCCCAGGAGATAGAATCTTTATTAGGGGCTTATGGTCAGTACGTAGAGTAAACTGAAAACCCCACAAATACATGCGAAAATATTCTGCTGCCCATGCTGCCGCTAAGGCTTCCCTCTCAATGACTGAGTAGTTCCTCTCAGAAGTAGTGAGTGATCTGGAAGCAAAAGCTACTGGCATTGCACCTGATGTGTGTAATTGTGTTTGATTCTTTCAAAAGCACTCTGTTGGTCATCCGACCACACAAATTTGTACCCCTTCCTCAACAATTTCTTAATATGTTCTGTTTTTTCTGCAAAGTTATACACAAATTTGGCATAGTACTCTATGAGCCCAAGAAAAGACCTAAGTTGGTCTTTGTCTACAGGCGCAGGAGCCTTTCTTATGGCCTCTAGAAGATCCCTTTTTGGTTTAATTCCTCCTGCAGACAACGTGTAACCAAGGTATTCTACTTCCTCAACACAAAATTTGCATTTTTCCTTTTTCAAAGTTAATCCAGCATCAATCATTTTATTCAAAACTTCTTTTAAAGCTAAGTTAAGATGTTCTTTTGTGTCTCCAAACACCAATACATCATCTTGGAAATGGACAACATTTTTTGTTCCTTTAAGGACTGAACCCATCATCCTTTGGAATACTCCAGCAGCGGACGCTAAACCAAATGGCATCCTGTTAAACTGGAATACTCCCTCTGTGGTAATGAATGCTGTTAATGATCTCGATTCCTTATGTAGTTTAATCTGGTGGTATGCACTACGAAGGTCTAACTTCGAGAAAAATCTTCCTCCTTTTAGTGACAAAATGAGTTCATTTATGTTTGGCAAAGGGAAATTGTCAACCACAATATTTTGGTTCAATGTGCGCAAGTCCACACAGAACCTATAACTACCATCAGGTTTGCCCGTGATCACCACTGGTGAAATCCATCTGGAAGTTTCTATTTGTTCTATTATATCTTGTTTTACCATCTCCTCTAGCATACGTTTTACCTCTTGTCTGGCAATGATGGGAACCTTTCTTACTTTGTGCTGCATGGGAACAGCATCCGGTTTGAGTACAATTTTATGCACATAACCTTTGAGCTCGCCAATCTCTTCAGAAAATAGGTTACTTACACTTTCAACAATGGTATCAGTGGTGATCTCATCAACAATCATAACCTGATGTGTGGCTCTGGGATTTATGATAATGTGTAAATCATATTGGTGTGCCCAACCTAAAATTGGTGGTCCCTTTTTCGCTACATAGACCTTCCCCTTCACACTCCTGTTTTGGAACAGAATTTCAGTTGCCATGTAGCCAATAATGTCAATCTTCTCACCCTGATACCCTCCAGGATTGATATCTTTGGGAAGTAAGACAGTATCTGGCCAATTACAGTTAAACAATTCTTGAGGAATGATGGTATAAAATGAGCCTGAGTCAACCATTAACTCAATTTCTTTGTCTTGTATTTTAAAAACTGCCTTAGGCCTAAATCTCCTTCCAGGTGTGGATGTAATATCATCTTCATCAACACATAGAATTTTGTCTGTACCCTCTACATCATCCATGTCCATTGTATTCCTCACACTCTGTACTACGGTTACTTTAGACTTGTTATATGTTCTACACATCTTAAAGAAATGTCCTTTTCGGCCACATTTTTTACATACCTTGTCAATCGCATAACATTTTTTATACTCAGCAGTGTGATACGTGCTACCACATCTGGTACACATCCTCTCATCCGATTTATTATGATCCATATTCTTCATCACATTGTTATTGTACCTTTTTCCAAGTGTACTTTTCTTTCCGACAGCATTAACATCTTCTTGCTCTACGCTTGAGACTCCAGTTGCACTGTCTTTTTTCCCATTTCCTTCATACATGCATCTGACTGCTCAACAACTTTAGCTATTTCTATTGCGTTGCTCAAAGTTGGGTTTTTCGCAGCCCATAACCTTTCCTGCATTTTTTTTATTACCACACTGAACAATGAGCTGATCCCTGATCATTTCATCCCTCATCCCACCAAATTGACATTTGATGGATAATTCGCGTAGAAGTGTTACAAACTGATCTACCGTTTCATCACACCTTTGAGGTTGAGTATAAAACTTGTGCCTACACATAACAATATTCACTTCTTTAGCAAATTGTTTTCTTAACCTCGCTTTTGCTTCTAAATATACATTGGAAATAGCTCTACCCTCACCATCTGTAGAAACAGGTAAGTACTTAAATGCATGCTGCCCCTCCTTACCTAGAGTACTTAAGAGTAGTGCTTTTTTCCTAGCTGCACTAAAATCTTCCCCATCTAAAGCCTCAATATAATTTTCGAATATCTCTATCCATTCATCCCACTCAATAGGAGGTTCGCCAAGTTGCTGTAGGAATAGGGGTGGGGGAATTACCGCAAAATCCATTCTTATACTTTTTACTCACTTCAGGTAATAGGTAGGTAATTAAATAACACTGCAGGGTAATTTTCTCGCAGGTGTTAAAATTATAAAGTCGCTGAGGTAAGTATAACTACTTGTATAATACTTTGTGCGATGAATGTGCAATAAATAATTTGCAGCTAAACACCGCTGAAGTACTTATTATATAAGATGAGATAGAATATTTGATGGAATAAGTATTCGCACTTGTTCAATTTGATTTGCAGGTAGTGTACTTATCCAGTAGCATCCAAGTGATGAATCTGCTCCACACTCTTTTTTTCAGTACCTCACGAATGTGGAAACTTTGCTTTGTGTGGACTCCTGTTCCTATTTCCTTTCCGTTGTGCCCTCCGTTTTTTTTTTTACAAAGCAGGACGAGGTAAATACTACGTACTTGTAGTCTTAAACTCCGATGTCTGTCTAAACATCTAAAATGGCCGCCGCACGTCACCACGTCGTCGATGTCAATGCGTAAATATGTCCCCACGTCTATTACGTAAACCAGACTGAGCGTCACTGTGCATCCAGCTTGGAGACACGATAGGCTCGAGACAACAGAGCAATGGAACTTCCACACAGCTGTGTCCTTTCGAAAGACAACTGTCACTGTAAAGGTATGGATAACAGCCTTTAGTTGAATTAGTGCGCTGTTAAATCTTCCATTTGCACTGTAACATGATCGCGCCTTCACGTATACGGGGCTCACACTGGACTCACGCTGTGATTTGTGTTCTTTCACTCTCCTCACTTTTCTCTTCTTTCCCTCGCATCAAATAACATTGCCTTCAAATCTGATTGCAAGCGCGGAAAGCATCAGCACACGGAGATTACACAATCCATGACGACGATCGCAGTGGTCAATTATCAGGCTCACGCATAAATTTGTGGTCAATTCCTTACTTTACGCGTCGTCTTCAAAATGTTTCACAGCACGCATGAGTTCTCGTTGCACCAACAGAAGATAAACTTCACTCTGCGCTCCTTTCCTCTGTTCTCCTCTATTCTTCCGAGCTGATCGTCGCCATCTGTTCTATTCGGAAAGACACGGAGATCTCAATAGATAAACAAGAGTACTTTATTAGGAGCGTCAGAGACACGTTGGTGTTCCCTGTCCAGCCAGCAAACAACTGACCAGTTAAGAACACAGCTATGTCAAGTTGCATAGCAACGCTAGAACACACCGTGGATCATATTGTTTAACGCACCACAGCATATGAGAATACAACAGGAGCCTTCTGCGGCAGATTATCTATCAGAGGGAGCGCTGGAGTGCAGACATATGCAGGTCATCAATTGCATGGCCACGTTGTTTTATATATCTGGATGACTGGACAGAAGCAGCAAAATACCATTCGGGCAGCACACTATACTAAGTGCAGATTTTTAGCTTAAGTGTTTTAAGCCACGCCCTTAATTGCATCGGTCACGCCCCTATGAGAGACCCCCCAGTTTTTTCATCCTACTTAAAGCCCTGCACACACCCCTCTGCTGTTACTTAATTGCAGACTTCATTCCAAACCTAAGTCACGTGCAGATGGAGACGTGCAGATTGGTATAGAAGAACACTCACTGAGGCAAACACTCCTCTTGGCCCACAGGTGTAGCACATTCTGGACGGGTCCAGGAGGCAGCGGTGCCCCGGCAGAGGTGCATACATGGGTGCTAGAACACCCCAGGGAGAAATAGGGCCCCCTCTCATGAGGTGTAGATTGGAGCTGTGCTTCTGTAGAGCAACAAACACTTTAAACATGCCTATTTCACAGTGGAATACTCTGCTAAATCAGTTTACATTGATTTAAGGCTGAAAAGGAATGATTTCAAGTAAAATGAAGTGCCACAATAATGCCGCTAAATTTACATTTTTGTGCCGCTAAATTTGCAAATCAATGCCGCAATATCCTGGGGGGGTCTGTATATTAAGCTAATTAAGTCCTAATGTTTTATGAAGCATGTTTCTTCACGTTCCATTCCTCACATTTAAACAAATGACTATTGTTCTGTTATAAATATGGCACCATGTCTACAGGCCACTGGGAGTAAAATGCCTGCTGTTTGTAAATGCGACACTTTGAAATTGTAGAAAATTCCATTGAAGAGTTAGCTTTGTTTATATGCATTACACAAAACTCATCATTTTAATTTTCTTCCATGTCAGTGTCTTTACAAACAGCAGGCATCTTGCTCCCAGTGGCTGGTAGACACACTGCCATATTTATAACTGAAAAATACAAATTTTTTATTTAAATGGGAGAAATTTAAAGTGCAGAAAAATATTCCTTATTGTGAACATTTTTCTGCACTTAACAATTCTCCCATTCAAAATAGGATGGTTGTATGTTTGTGTTGTACATGTATCGGTGCCACGTTTGGCGAAAGGTATGTCCTGCGCCACAAGTACATACGGCACAGGCTCTGTCATCCATACACATATATCCCAAATAGTTCACACACATTTATACTTCCCCACAGACCATGCACCCACTGATGCCCATGGCAGCCCTATCCTATTACCCCTATTCACAGTATTTTGTTCAAACCATAGGTTCTTGCTCCATGGACATTAGGTTTAAAGTCAATGAAGCTGGGTGAGGGGGGTGTCTAGTAACAATGTGCAAGTGAATTTGGCCTTCAGTAGCTCCCAACGATTTTCACTGATCGGAAGTAGCTGTCATTACAGAAAAGGTTGGAGACCCTTGAGGTAGAAAGAATTTTTTTTTGTTAAAATCTGCAGATTATGCAGCAGATGATATATGGCAAATGCGAAAAAAAACACAATTATGCGAAAACTGCTGCGGCCGCACAATCTCATAGTTCCAGTGCCTGTTTATAGTGAATTATGCGAAGCCGGCTGCTCTGGGACAGCGCATTGTTTTTTGTGCAGCAAAAAGTCCACATTTTCTCCGTTATCTCCACACACCAAACCCATCTCCTCCTCCCAACTTGTTTGCACAGCTTGTACCGGCGCGCCAGAGTGACTTTGAACGCTGCTCGATAAAGTTTAGAGAATGTCGTTGATGTGGCTGCAAGGAGTATGTTCAGTGGACTTTAGGGTGCCGGCTCTGATGGGAACTCGGGCTTTAATGCTGCCAGGGAGCCCCTAAATCGATAGTACAGGAAAACATCCAGTGGGGTGCGCTGTAGCTCAGCAGCAAATTCATCAAGGCTTATGAAAGTGTTAATGTTATATAATTACCCCGTTTCACACTATCCATGTTCTGTTGTGATGGTGCCTTTTGCTTGTGTGTACCAGGCAGTTGCGGGTGCTGGCAGAAGGGGGAGGGGGGGGGGTTGTAAAGGACCCACTGTCCCGTCCAACTGCCAAATTCAGTCTATGCTCGCAATGTGCAGGCTGCGGGGGACATGGTTAGTGAGTACCTTGGGCCGTGCTTCCCATGAACGTCCTCCACGCTTGGGGCGCCATCGCATCTGTCTGCACTGCGATATGCAGAATGTATAGTCTCTGGTTGTACTAGTAGTGCACAAAATGTGTGTGAGTGCATAGATGGTATAGCTCAGGATCCAAAGCTGTAACCCCACCCCCTCGCTTCCCCAGCTGAACGGTTGTGTCGGTGTATCCTACCCAATTCGAGGTTGTTTGTTGGCCCAGGTTAGTTTTAAAACCTGGGAGCGGATCCGCCGAAGAAGATATTGAGTGAGGGGTAGAGGGATGTTAATGAAGAGCTATTGTGGTTTGGGGAGCACTATTGTTTTTATCCTGTCAGCTAGAGACCAGGGAAGAGTGACCCAGCACAATACCATGTTCGTTATTTTACTTATGGTTTGACCAGAGTTGTCTCTTATCAGGGCATCCATGCCCAGTTCACCCACACACCCTGGTATTTTACCGAGCCCTCGCACCACTTCAGGGGCAAGGCCGGGAGTAAAGCAGTGTGCTCCAGTCAGGAGGAATATGAATGACTTATCCGAATTGATTGAGATCTCGGACAGTAGTACAAACTTGGTGTATTCTTTCAGTATGACATTAAGGCAGCTGCTGAGATTTCAAAAGTGTAGGGTCATGTCGTCTACGTAAAGTGATATGATTATAGGTCCTTTTGTCTAGTGGAGTGCATGGTTGGGGTATTGTTGATGTAGCTTGGCTGCAAAGGGTTCCAGAGCAAGGGTGAACGGGATTGGTGACAAGGGGCATCCCTGCCTTGTATCCCTGGGTGGGGGTGGCTGGGTGAGAGAAAGGTGGCCATTGATATGTATACGAGATTGTTGAGGAGTGGTAAAGCAGTCGGATCCAGTCGAAGAAGCCGTGCGGCACTACCATTCTTGACAGGATGGAGAGGTGAAATCCCTATTCCAGCAAGTCAAATGCCTTGGAGGCATCCAGAAACACCGCGACGGCATCCAGTTCTGGGTATAGGTCCTGCATAAGGGCAAACATCTGAAAGACAAGTTAGTGACAGATTCCTTACCTTAGAATATCCCCAGGCGTCAGGCTGGATCCGGAAAGTTTTTGCGTAGCAGTACCCTTGCGCGTCGGTAGGCGGCGTCGTGCGGCTCCACGTCCGGCGTCTGGACCGCCGGGATGACGTCGCGGGCAGTACTTAGACGCCGCCCCTGCGCGCTGACGTCAGTTCTTCTTTTTTCCGCGCCAGTAAGCGCAGATCCGGGAAGAGCAGTGCCCTAGTCATTTTTTGACTACATTTTTTGGTGATTTTTCACTGTTTTCTAAACGAGTCTCTCGACTCCGAAGGTGTCGGTAGGGATGCCCGGCTTCAAGCCCTGCGACGCCTGTGGTCGCATGATGTCGATCACAGACCCGCACTTAGTGTCTCTACTGCCTCGGCCGCGACCACGACACGAAGTCGTGCCCCGACAGCCGGGCCTTGCACCCGAAGGCTTAGCGAGAGCGGTCTCGAAAGCTCCTCGAGGTCCGGCAGTCGGCTCCGCGCCACACCAAGCCCCGGTCACGTGAGAGGTCGAGGGGCCGGTCGCGGAGTCCTCATCGGTCGTCGGGGTCCAAGTCTTCGCACTCCTCCGGTAAGTCGAAGCATAAAAAGTCTAAGCAGCGTCATCGCTCGAAGGCTTCGCCTCGCCGGTCTCGCGACTCGGCTGAGGCTCCAATCGGCACCGTCCCCGCGGCTCCGGGAGTGCCTGTGGAGCCGCCCCCGCATTACCCGTCCTTCCCGGGTTCGGGGGCGACTCCGGCCGAGATACAGGAATTCCTGTCGGCCATGGCCCGCCTCTTCGGGCCTCAAGGTCCCCCCGGTGCGCCTTCGGGCCCCGCGGGCCCTGATGGAGTTTCCCCGGCGCCGCCGGCGACTCCGGTCCCAGCGCCACCTGTAACACCAGCCTCGGTCCCGGCCCCGGCCACGATCCCGGCTCCGGTGCTGCCACAACCCCCATCGACGCCGGTTGACCTAACTACACCTCCGCCGGCGCCGATGTCTCCGGTGCCGTTCCCGACGCCGCCCGGGGCTCCGGGCGGCGTCGTTCCCCGGTTCTCTCCAGATCCGGACACGGCGCCGGACCGGCGTCGCTCGACGCCGGCTCCGACGCCGCTGGGACCTTGGGTCCCACATGTCCCTCCTCCTTATTTTGAACCTGAATTGGAGGACGTAGATAACTGGGAGGGGTCTGATGACCCTCTCACACAGCAGTGTGAGTTTGATCAGGACTGGGCTGAGGAACTTGGGGATGCCAGTGGTCTGGACACCTCCCCTGACTCTGGCATGCTGTCTCCTCCATCCGTGGCAACGGAGGAGGGAGCAAACTTTGCAACGGTGTTGTGTAGAGCAGCTGGGGCCTTAAACCTCCAGTTGCCTACAGTGGCTGTCAGGACTAACATCCTGACGGAAGTGCTTCAGCCGGCGACTACCTCCTCGGAGCCACTGCTGCCGTTCAACGAGGCGCTTTCAGACGTTCTTTTGGGCACCTGGTCCAAGCCCGCCACAGGGGCTCCTGTGGATAGGAACGTGGCCCAACGCCATCGCCCTGCTCCGGGCGACCCCCCCCGTTTCTCTGTCTACACCCCACCCCTGTGAGCTTGGTGGTCCAAGCCTCTGCTTCCCAAAGCGCCTTCCCTACCGCTCCCCCGGATAGGGAATCCAAATGCCTGGATCAATTTGGGAAGAAGGTCTTTTCTTCCGCCAGTGCTGGCTTGCGGTCAGTCAACACCACTTGCCTCTTGGGCCGATATTCCCACTCCTTGTGGGACTCGGTGGCGCAAGTTCTGCCCCAGTGTCCTGAGGAGGTCCAGACACTGCTTTCCTGCACCATTGCGGAGGGAAGAGATGCGGCAAAGTACACCATCAGATGTGGCCTTGATACCGCCGACTCGCTAGGCAGATCGCTTGCGACGACAGTGGCGCTGCGCCGTCACGCCTGGCTGAGGACCACTGGTTTCTCGGGTGATGTCCAAAACTCTCTTATGGACATGCCCTTTGATGGAGTTGGTCTTTTTGGGACAAAGGCAGACCATGCGCTGGAGCGCTTTAAGGACTCGCGGGCTACAGCCAAGTCCCTGGGCCTTTCTGCTGTGCGCCCTCAGCAACAGTCTGCTTTTGCCCCTTTCGTGGCCACAGAAGGGGCGCCCAGTCACGTCCGCTGCCCAGCCACCGGCCCGTGCAGCAAGCGTCTTTGCGTGGCCGAGGACATGGCTCCCGCCGTGGCGGGTCAGGCAACCAGCGTGCGGGTCAGGCCACCAACCCCGCCCCGTCCGCGGCCTCCAAGCCCTCCTAGTCCTTCCTTTCAGGTGCACAGCACGCCAGTAGGGGGCAGGGTCCGCCATCACCTTCACCACTGGCTGGGTCTTGGACATTGTCCGAAGGGGCTACTCCCTCCCCTTCGTGACCATCCCCCCAGCCATGCCACCTCAATTCCACCGCATGTCAGGGGATCACTTGGTGCTTCTTCAAAAGGAAGTTGCGGCCCTCTTGGCCATGAGGGCCATCGAGCGCGTTCCGACCCCAGAAGTAGGACGTGGTTGCTACTCCCACTACTTTCTGGTGCCCAAAAAGGACAAGGAGGACATGCGTCCTATCTTGGACCTCCGGAACGTCAACCGCTTCCTCCGGAAGGAGAAGTTCAAGATGCTCACCCTAGCTCAGGTCTTGACTGCTCTCGACCCTGGAGACTGGATGGTAGCGTTGGACTTGCAGGACGCATATTTCCACATCCCCGTCCTGCCGGCCCACCGGCCCACCGGCGTTACCTGCGGTTCACGGTAGGCCTCGAGCATTTTCAGTTCACCGTGCTCCCTTTTGGCCTTACCAGCGCCCCTCGGGTGTTCACGAAAGTGATGGCAGTGATCGCAGCCCATCTGCGCCGGGCAGGGGTTCCAGTCTTCCCCTACCTCGACGACTGGCTGCTGAAGGCGGGCTCGTCCCAGGCAGTCGTCCCCCACCTCCAGACAACGGCCGAACTCTTGCACTCGCTGGGGTTCTCCAACGTGCCGAAGTCGCACCCGATTCCTTCTCCACAGCTCCTTTTCATCGGAGCAGTTCTGGACACGACGCAGTTTCGGGTTTATCCTCCCGAACGGCGAGTCCGGGATATTCAGGCTATGATTCCGATCTTTCGGCCTTTATCCTGGGTTTCGGTACGGATGACCCTGAGGCTGCTGGGCCTCATGGCCTCCTGCATCCTGCTGGTCAATCATGCCAGATTGCATATGCGGGCTCTGCAGTGGGACCTGAAGTTCCAGTGGGCGCAGCACCAGGGCAACCTGTCCGATCACGTCCAGATCTCGGAGGGGACTGCAAAACAGTTGCAGTGGTGGCTCTCGAACCGGCAATGGGTCATGGGCAGATCCCTCTCCCTTCCCCAGCCAGAGCACACAGTTGTGACGGACGCGTCCCTTCTGGGATGGGGCGGTCACATGGGAGAGGCGGAGATCAGAGGCCTCTGGTCTCCGGCGGAGTCCCGGCTCCATATCAACATTCTGGAGCTCCGGGCGATCCGACTTGCACTCAAGGCATTCCTTCCCTCTGTCAAAGGGACGGTAGTGCAGGTGTTCACAGACAACACCACCGCCATGTGGTATTGCAACAAACAGGGCGGGGTCGGGTCGTGGACCCTATGTCAGGAGGCTCTGCACCTCTGGACATGGCTGGAACATCAGGGCATATTCCTGATGGTTCAACACCTGGCAGGTTCCCTGAACGCCAGGGCGGACGAACTCAGCCGCAGGTGCATGATGGATCACGAATGGCGTCTTCACTCGGAGGTGGCGCAAGGTCTCTTTCAGCAGTGGGGAGAGCCTTGGTTAGATCTGTTCGCCACCGAAGAGAACGCACAATGTCAGCAGTTCTGCACGTTGGAATTTCCAAGGCGGCACTCGCTCGGCGACACTTCATCGCGAGTGGAGTTGCGGTCTGTAGTACGCCTTTCCGCCTATACCACTTCTACCCAGAGTGTTGCAGAAGATTCGGCGCGACCGGGCCCAAGTCATTCTTGTGGCTCCGGACTGGGCTCGAAGAGTTTGGTATCCCGAGCTACTCAGTATGAGCGTCGATCCCCGATCCGTCTGCCTCTTCGGGAGGATCTTCTGTCGCAGCAGCAGGGGACGGTCCTCCACCCGAACCTGTCCAGTCTACACCTGCTTGCATGGAGATTGAGCGGCGGCAGTTGATTCCTTTCGACTTGCCTCCCGAAGTTTGTGATGTGATTCTGGCAGCCAGGCGTCCCTCCACTAAGGTGGTATACGCCTGCAGGTGGAACAAGTTTGTGGCATGGTGCACAGCAAAGGCTGTGAATCCCCTTTCTGCCCCTCTTTCTGAGGTTCTTCTGTTCCTTCTTTCTCTGGCCCAACAGGGTTCTGCCCTGGGTACCATCAAGGGCTATCTTTGTGCGATATCAGCCTTCCTCAGGCTTCCTGATCAGCCCTCCCTTTTCAAGTCCCCTGTGGTTAACAGGTTTCTTAAAGGCATTACACACCTCTTTCCTCCTGTTCCGTTTGTAATGCCTCAGTGGGACTTGAACTTGGTTCTTACCTTCTTAATGTGCGCTCCCTTTGAGCCTCTACATAATTGTCCTCTTCGTCTTCTTACTCTGAAGACAGCATTCCTGGTGGCCATCACCTCTGCTCGGCGGGTGAGTGAGCTCCAGGCTCTTTCATGCAAACCTCCCTTTCTGTCTGTTCATCCAGACAAGGTTGTTCTTCGGACGCGTCCGTCCTTCTTGCCAAAGGTGGTTACTGCCTTCCATATTGGGCAGACCATCACTTTGCCCACCTTCTTACCGCCTCCGCATCCTTCCAGAGAGGAAGAGAGGCTCCACCGTCTGGACCCAAAACGTGCGCTTTCTTTTTACATCAACCGCACACAACAGTTCCGGGTGGATGACCAGCTCTTTGTTGGCTACGTGGGCGCCAAAAAAGGTCGGGCGGTACACAAGGACCATCTCCCTCTGGGTCACTATGTGTATCAAAGCCTGCTATTCTTTGGCTAAGAAGGAGCCTTCTGTTGGGCTGCGTGCCCATTCCACCAGGGCAACGGCGGCTACCACGGCTTTAGGCCCCGGGGTTCCGTTACAGGATATATGTCAGGCAGCTACGTGGGCCTCGCTGCACACGTTTACCAAACATTACTGCCTTGACAGCCAAGTCCGGAGAGACGGCTTCTTTGGCCGTTCTGTTCTCCGGGACTTCCTCGTCTGATCTTTGTTCGCAGACCCACCACCGGGGTTGGTATTGCTGGGGTATCTATTCTAAGGTAAGGAATCTGTCACTAACGTCTCTTTCAGATGCACAAGTTACTAACTTGTGTAACGATATATCTGCAAGAGACAGTAGTTAGTGACAGATTCCTTACCGCCCCACCCATCCTCCCCGTTCTGCGAACTGATTTCTAGGGTTAAGGACATCCCTTTCAGGGCCCTAGTATTTTTCAGACACCTATGTCAGCTTCTTGCATGGCTCTGCGTTCCTGGCGCGGAAAGTCGTGTTCATAACTGACGTCAGCGCGCAGGGGCAGCGTCTAAGTACTGCCCGTGACGTCATCCCGGCGGTCCCGACGCCGATGACGGACGCGGAGCCGCACGACGCTGCCTACCGACGCGCAAGGGTACTGCTACGCAAAAACTTTCCGGATCCAGCCTGACGCCTGGGGATATTCTACGGTAATGAATCTGTCACTAACTACTGTCTCTTACAGATATATCGTTACACAAGTTAGTAACTTGTGCAGTGTGTGTGTTGTGGGTTGCAGAATGGCCCAGAGTAAAACCGGATTGATCCAGACTGAACAATTCAGGCAGAAGGAGATTAAGTCGATTGGTGATTACCTTGGGCAGTATTTTGTCACAATTCAGAAAAGACAGTGGCCGATAGGAGTCTCATTGCTGTGCAAGCATGTCAGGCTTTACTAGTGTGACCAGGACAGCCTTTAGCATTGCGTGGCAGGGTACCTGACGTGCCTGTGAATCCTCAAACAGGTTTAAGAGATGGGGAATCAGGAGTTCCCGGTATCGTTTATAAAACTCCACCGGGATCCTGACCGACCCAGGGCCAAACATGTGGGAAGCCAGTTATCACCTCCAGAACTTCATCTGGCGTGTAAGGTTGCATGAGGAATTGGCACTGGGCATCTCAAAGTCATACCAGTGCCGTGTCATATAAGAAGTCGGCGACTTGCTCAGGAGTCCATGTTCCCTTTGAATTGTAAAGTTCAGAGTATTATGCATAGAAAGCCTGTATGATTTGTGGTGTGGTGTACATGTCCATGCCGTCATCTTCCATAATGTGTGATATCTTTTCTCCAAGGGTGTCTCAGCATATTGGTTACGGAGTGGCCTGGGCGCTCTCCATCCCCCGCTAGCCCGAGCGTACCTTTCAGGGTATTTGGCTTCTCTGTCCTCTACCTCCGACTGTTTTCTGTGCTTGTCTCTAATGCTCTTATGAACCTGAGCACCCTCACCATTTTGCAACTGATCTTCCAAAGCCCTTACCTCACGAGTAGTCAACGGCTGAGTAGAATGTGCCTTATTGCTGCGTGGAGTTGCCCTGTCTCCAGATGTCCATCAGTGCATTGTCATCCAAGATGATGTGTAGAGACCTATGTAGATGATCCAGGAGAGTATAATTGAAGTCTCTACCCCAGAGCAGAGAGCCAGGGCTGGTGGGTAGTGTGTCTCCCCAGAAAGATACTATTGAAGAGGTTCAGGTTGTCGACGTTTGGGCCATAGTAGTTAACTATAAAGATATGCAATAGTCCCCATTTCCCCCAGACTATAATGTACCGACTTTGGTTGTCATGACTAGATTCAAGCATAGTGAGGGTAGTGCCTTTTTTTTTTTTTTATCAGTCTGGCCACCCTCCGAGCATATTAGCAGCAAGACAACAGGCAGCAGTGCGCTGACAATTGTTTCGCAATTGCAGGGTCAGTTCGTGGTCCAAGTGTCTTTTATAGCAGTGCCACTGAGATGCGATTTCCAGCACTTACTTTTTCTTAAGGAGACTTCCCAATCCTCAAATTTTCCATGTCAGGCCCGTTACTGTAGCATTGCGCTCTGTATATGCTACAGTTGTGGCAGGGGCACGGCTGTCCGGTGCCAGTCTGTCTGTGTATGTTTGCAAGTATGTGTTAAGTCTCGCCTGCGCCTGTTTGCCAATAACATCTGTCCTACACCCATAACCATAATGCCCACTGCCCTACCCCTCCCTCTCGATCTCTCCCGCTCCCATCTGGACATAGACCCTCCTTTTCCTCCAAGAGAACACCACCTAATACCCTGAACATAAAACGTAATGCGCCTTACTCATTTACCGACTGGGCATGGATGGGTAATTCCCATTGGGGTCGTAGGGGAAGCCAACGAAGTTCCCTGTGGCGATTCCTCACCGGTGTTTGGGTCATAATGGCGTGCATCCACATGACGACATTGTCTCAGTTTCTGGCTAGAGTGGGTCATGTGGGGACAGTGGACCAGTATATGTAGCGTGTTCGCACAGGGCCAATTGAGGTCTGTGGGTTTACCTTGAAGAGACTGACTAGTTCGCTTGCTGTCCCTTAAGTAGCTGCCAATATGCACTCAGTCTGATCCTGTTTGGTATTGCGGTTGATCCTGTCTGCCGGGGCCCAGCTGGTTGCCCTGTGGGAGTTAGTTAAGGAAGTCGGATGCCTGTTTGAGGATCTGGAAGACTTGTTTACCATTGTGCGTGATCCGTAGACGAACCAGGTATAGCATGGCATATTAGATGTAGGCTTTAGGGAACTGAAGTTTAACTGTTATAAATTTCCTTCTGGCCTCTTGCACGTCTGTAGTGTATTCTGGGTATAGAGTGATGGCGAAACCATTGAAGTTGAGTCCGATCATATAACCCTGAATTCCCAGATGCAGGCCTTGTCCTTCTCAGTTTCCTGCTAGTGGACGTTTTTTGCACCCTATGAATTAAAACGACCACATGCCTGTTGATGGATTTAACCCATTGTATGTGAAGTACAATTTGTTTAATCTAGTAGAATAGGACTTTCTCAAGACTTATTTAGTCAGAAACCAGCAAAGCACTATGACAAATAAGTGCAGAAGCACATACTAATATGTCCTATGCATCTCCAAAGTGAACATCCTTAAAAATGTTAGATGTTTCTGTTTGTTATGACCATTATTGTGACGTGCAGGTAACTACTGAAAAGTGTTTAAAGTACTGGTGGTAATGCTGAATCTATATTTTGTGTACAAGTCGCTGTCTTGAGTGCCCCTCCCAAAAAATCTCACCACATTATTTGATTTCTCTGCAGCTGACAATTTAGAACCACGTTCTTCTAATTCATATTAGAGGAAAAATTACTTGAATATACAAAAATTCTTGAAAAATAACAAGCTGATTAAATTGAAATGTGCAGTGCTCTCAAGCCCCTCAACACCAGTTAGTTAGCATTTTTCCTGAGCAAGTGTTCAAAGTAGTGCAGTAAAATAGTTTCCGAGTTTATTTATTTTATCTTTGTTTGTTTGTTTAACATGACGGGAACTTTAACTTTCCCTAATCCATATATTAGTTTGTATTGAAGCAACTGTATGTTGTAAAGCCATAACTTCTTTTATAAATGTGTGTGTGTGTGTGTGTGTATATATATATATATATATATATATATATATATATATATATATATATATATATATATATATATATAGCGCAACATAGTGCTGTGGCCCCGTGATGCATATCTTGAAGAAGCAAAACGTCATTTGAATGATCCAATGTGCTATAGGAAAGCGTCTTTCCAGGAACTCAAATTAGTAAAAGACTTGGTGTTTAAAGAGCTGGCACTTTGGAAAAGAGAAGGATTGATCAGCAAACATGAACACGATTTCCTTAGGAATGATCATCCAATTACTCCAACATTATACCTCATTCCAAAGGTGCACAAACAAACATTTCCTGTGCCTGGATGTCCGATTATTTCAGCACAAAGAAGTCTTCTTGAAGCTATTTCAAAATATGTGGATTTTTTTCTACATGAGTGTGTGGAAAATCTTCCATCGTACATTAAGGACACAGGTCATTTTCTGAATAAAATTAGAGAAGTTACCTGGAATGAAGATTATCAACTTATAATCATGGATATATGCTCCCTCTACACGAGTATTAATCACTGTGATGGTTTAAATGCAGTAAAACATTTTTTATCTAGTAGGGATGTGCAATTTAATCAGCATAACAAAATGTTATTAAAAATGATAGTATTATGTTTGGAAAACAACTTTTTTTGTTTAATAAAGAGGTGCATCGGCAACTACGTGGTGTGGCTATGGGGGCATGTTTTTCTCCCAGCTATGCGTGTTTGCACGTTGGCTGGTGGGAGAGACATGTCCTCGGCCAGACTCACGGGGATGTGCTTGCCAATAATGTTGTCAAATGGTGGCGTTTCATAGATGACGTATGTATAATCTGGCGTGGATCTAAAGAATCGGCACAGAACTTTGTTAATGCTATTAATGTTAACACCTTGAATCTAGAATTTACGGCCACTATAAGCAACAAAAAGGTAGAATTCTTGGATGTTGAAATCTATATTGAGGACAATATTATCCATACTAAACTTCATAGAAAGGCAACATCTGGGAATTCGTTACCAAATGCTAGCAGCTCCCACCCCAGACACCTCATTAAAAGCATCCCATATGGGGAGTTTTTAAGAATTAAAAGAATATGCAGTAATAATACAGATCTTACACAATGCTTAGCTGACTCTGTACAAAGGTTTCAGGCTCGTAGTTATGACATGAGGGATCTGCAAACAGCTTTAACTAAAGTACATAACACAGGGAGTGATACTATCCTGCCAAATGGAACTGATCATGTAACAGGGAGAGTGAGTAAACCACTCGGGGAGAACAGTGTGGTACGTTTGATAACGACTTATAGTTGTCATGAAAAACAAGTCAGAAAAATTATAAATAAAAACTGGCCCATATTGAAGACTGATATTACTCTAGCTCCATTACTAGATGAAAGGCCGGCAATCACTTTTAGAAGGGCACCCTCTATGAGGGATGCTCTTGTTAAAACAAGTCCAGAAGTGTGTAACACGAAACATTGGCTTTCGGCTAGGACAGGTTTTTACAAATGTAGCTCCTGTAGGGCTTGTAGATTCGGGATTAACAAACAGGAGTACTTGGATGCTTTTTCACTTACCCCAAGTAAAATTAATGGGCTTTTTACTTGCAAAACAGATTATGCAGTATACGTGCTGGAATGTACGTGTCATCTCCAGTACGTAGGCAGCACAAAGCTTCAGGTTTTCAACCGTATTTTACAACACCTTCGTGCGATAGTTAATTCAGATCTCAGTTATCCGATTGCTCGCCATTTTAAACTTGTCCATCAAAATAATTTAAATGATCTTTGTTACTTTGTAATAGATGCAGTCCCCAGGTCACTAAGAGGGGGCAACAGGGAAAGAAAGTTGCGACAGCTGGAGAGTCAATACATTTTAATACTTGACACTAAGATGCCAAATGGCCTGAATACTGGAGAGGACCTCTATAATTTTTTATAACATTGTTTAAATTGTTTAAGATATTACTATTCATGAATGAATTTTTTATCAAATATGTACTAGCTAGGATGAGAACCCCTGATGAAAGATCTACAGCTATTCATTTATTTATTGTTATCTACTGCTGCTAAATATATGGAATGAGGGTCTATTATGCATACATTTTTTTTGGCTTGACTGGTTTTTAGGTGGACTTGGGCCTTATTTTATATCGCGTTTTAGCTGGTTTTACTGGTTTTGATTCGGTGTTTGTAAGGTGTTTTGTCTGACGATTATTGGTTAAGCTATGGAATTGTATTAATATTTATGGTTCTATTGGGGTGAATTGAAATGTTGTGGAATAAGATATTTTTACTTTGGTTTTTTCTTTAGAGAAATGCGAATTTGCACTATTGTAATTTGCACATTTAAGTATTAGATTAACATTGCTATTCATCTTAAGGAAGTCAATATAAATTAGGGTCTCTGGTACCAGGTTTAATACTATGATGTTTATACTTACTTTGCATTTGCACTTTACAATTTTGATATTGAGGTCTTGAGCTGCTGTCCAGCCTCCCTACCAAATTTTAGTATAGTTTTAATTAAAATGATTCAACTATGACTTAATAGTTGGCTTGTTTTCACTTTTTATCACTGTCATAGTTTTTTAAGCACTATTCGGCACTTCTTTCTGAGCATTAATCATGCACTATGCACTTTAGAAAAATAACAGATGTGATCCAACTTCAAG
The DNA here is from genome assembly GCA_963921515.1 of Calotriton arnoldi. Taxonomy (NCBI): domain Eukaryota; kingdom Metazoa; phylum Chordata; class Amphibia; order Caudata; family Salamandridae; genus Calotriton; species Calotriton arnoldi. The sequence goes on from CAWUFW010003543.1 coordinate 736,983, forward strand.
CGTATGTTTAAATTCAATTTTGATTACATGGAACAACCATAACATTGGGCACTGGCCCTATATTGTATACGAAGAATAATTGCGTAATTACCCATTTATGGTAGTGTAAAAGAATAATGATGTGTGTTTTCACTATTTATATTCAACGCAATTAATTATTTGTAAATTATTTTGTAATCTTATGAATTGCTACAATATAGTTTTGCTAGAAGTTGAGCGAGATGAAAAATGCAGTCTGTTGTTTAGCTCCATGAAAGGTATGGGAGGGACTGCCCTCATTGTCCAATTGGTGTATAAATACGTGATTTCGGTCCTGACATGTCATGTGATCAAGACCGGGGAAACTCGGTCGAAACGCGTCATGCTGCTGACAATTCACAAATAAAGCACGATATTCAATCTATCTGGTGGTCCGTACCTGATTTCCTGCTCAAGGAGGATTTTTCATCAGGATTGTGGTTCTTGATATATATATATATATATTTTCTACTGGCGGTCGCCAGTAGATAGTTATAGTTACAACCTATTATCCATAGGAAATCCGCGACATTCTATTTGAAATAACTCTCTTGCCGGTTGACGTATCTTCGCGAAATTTTCAAACTTCGTGGGGCGCTCCGGTCCGCTCCTACCCTGAAAGTCTCGGGGTGATACGTCAAGTGGGGGCCGAGAAAAAAGGGGGGTCCCAAAACGCGTTTTCCCCATGCATTTTTCCATAGGAAACTTTAGACACGGCTACAGCCCGAACTGCTGAACGGAATTACACCAAATTTGGCAAAGAGGTAGTTCTTGGTTCAGAAAGAACCCTTTTTGTTAAATGGTGTAAATCCGTTCAGTAGTTGCTGAGAAAATGAAAAGTAAAAAGTTAGTGATATCTATGGGCACGGAGGATTCGCGCACCCTCAGCGCACCCTGCGCGCACCGTCCCGATCACAAGCTGCATTTTAATTGGCTGTCAACATTCCGATTCAGGAAATGTTGGCAGCCATTTTGTCCCTCGGTAGAACCGAGGGACAGAAACAAGTGCGCAAAGCGCACAAAGGGGGCAGGGTAGAAACACCCTGACCCCTAGGTTTGCTCAGGGGTCCCACAAGGACCCCCTGGGCAAAAAAAAAAATAAATTTTTAAAAAAGCGGCAGGATGCGCTCAGGGTGCGCGAATCCTGCCGAAAAAAAAAAAAATCGAAGCGCGGTCTCCCGCGCTTCGATGTTAATTGGCCCCCGGGTGGCCCAAGTCCCGGGGGCATGGTGGGGGGATAATTTAATGTGTGGGGGCCTCAAAGGGCCCCCAAGCCCGGGGACCGCCACCCCCGGGGCTTTTTAAAAAATGGTGCGGGAGGGCTCGGAGCCCTCCCGCAGCCCCGAGGACCACCACCTCCCCGGGGCTTTTTTAAAATTAATGACAACCTGTGTGGGGGGCTCCAGCCCCCCACACGCCCCGAGGACCGCCACCTCCCCGGGGCACTAAACATTTAAATATGGGGGTCCGTTACGGACCCCAGAGCCCCGGGGACCACCACCTCCCCGGGGCTTTGAACTGAATTGGAGGGGGCCGCGCGGCCCCCTCCTGGAGCCCTTGATGGCCCTGGGGACCACCACCCCCCAGGGCCGGCTCCTGCAGTGTCCCGGGGTGCCTACCCCCGGGACACTGTAGTTTGCTATGGCAGGACGGGAGCCTCGCGGCTCCCGTCCTGCCATAGCAAACTGCTTTGGATATTGGAAGAGAGAGCAGGGAAACCTGCTCTCCTTCCAATATCCAAAGCACATTGCTTTCCACATGGGGAGCAGCATGTCAGCTGCTCCCCATGTGGAAAAGCAATGCCGGCTCCCAAGGGACGCGGGGAGCCGGCGGGACTGTGGGGGGATTGGGGACCCCCCCACAGTCCCCAACGGAGAGGGCCAGCCCCGGGGGATGGGGTCCCCGGGGCAAGTAGTGGCCCGGGAGGGGGGCCACGCGGCCCCCCTCCCCAAAAAAGAAAAAAATTAAAAATTAAAAAAATAGAAAGGCCAGCCCCGGGGGATGGGGTCCCCGGGGCCTTAAAATGGCCAGAGGAGGGGGCCACGCTGCCCCCTCAAAATAATAAATAAAGAGGCCATGCCCCGGGGGATGGGGTCCCCGGGGCCAATACAGGCCAAGGGAAGGGGGCCACGCGGCCCCCTTCCCGTTTTTTTTGGTAATTAAAAAAAGGGGTAAGACCCTGGGGGATGGGGTCCCCAGGGCCCAAAAACAGAAAAAAGGAAGGGGGGCCACACAGCCCCCCTTCAGGGGACAAAAAAAAAACGATCGGGCCCGCAGGCCCCGCCCCTTACTTCACTCTGCAAACGCGCCCCTGGCGCGTTTGCAGAGGGGGAACAAATTCACCTTGAATACTGGGGGTCCCTGGGGCCAACTAGCCCACCAGGAACCTCCAGTATGCGCCAGGGGGCTGCCTTGCAGAGACGTGTAGAGAGGCCACACCCCTTTTACACCTCTCTGCAACGCAGCTCTGTGGCGCTTTTTGGAGGTATATGGTGGGCTAGTTGGACTCCGGGGACCCTCAGGATTCAAGGGGACTTAATCCCCCAACTTAAAACGCGCCACGGGGCGCGTTTGCACAGTGGTGAAGGGAGGGGCGGGGCTTCAGGTGACATGTGTGCAAACAGGCCCCGTGGCGCGTTTTAAGATGGGGAATTAAATCCCCTTCAATCCTGAGGGTCCCTGGGGGCCAACTAGCCCAACAGGTACATCCAGAATGCGCCACAGAGCTGCGTTGCAGAGAGGTGTAAAAAGGGGTGTGGCCTCTCTACACGTCTCTGCAACGCAGCCCCCTGGCGCATATTGGAGGTTCCTGGTGGTCTAGTTGGCCCCTAGGGACCCTCAGGATTCAAGGGGACTTAATCCCCCAACTTAAAACGCGCCACGGGGCGTGTTTGCAAAGATGTCACCTCAGGCCCCGCCCCCTCCCTTCACCATTGTGCAAATATTCCTCTAAAATCAGCCGAAATAGGAATTCCGATTTACTCACCTGTTATAAGGAGAGACCTCAGTGCTGTATCTTTCAGCCCAGTACTGGTCCTGAAAAGTAATTTTAACCGTACTTACCAGTAACTTGAATTTCCTTCATAGGCTAACATTGACTGGTTTCACTTGGAAATTCTTCTAAGTGTGGAGTTTTGGAACTTTAAAATATTCCTCTAAAATCAGCCGAAATACGAATTCCGATTTACTCACCTGTTATCAGGAGAGACCTCAGTGCTGCATCTTTCAGCCCAGTACTGGTCCTGAAAAGTAATTTTAACCGTACTTACCGGTAACTTGAATTTCCTTCATAGGCTAACATTGACTGGTTTCACTTGGAAATTCTTCTAAGTGTGGAGTTTTGGAACTTTAAAATATTCCTCTAAAATCAGCCGAAATACGAATTCCGATTTACTCACCTGTTATCAGGAGAGACCTCAGTGCTGCATCTTTCAGCCCAGTACTGATCCTGAAAAGTAATTTTAACCGTACTTACCGGTAACTTGAATTTCCTTCATAGGCTAACATTGACTGGTTTTCAGCAAAAAAGTTTCAAAGTGTTGATTTTCACAAACTACAAATATTCCTTAAAAATCGCCTGTATGACTTAAACGCATTCTTTCAACTGTTTACAGGAGATGCACCAGTGCTGGATCCAGGATCCAACACTGAGTAAGAAAAAGTAACGATAACAGTTTTTACCTGCTAAGTGAATTTCCTTCCATAGGATAACATTGGTGATTCTATGAGAAAAAGTTTCTAAGTGTCAACTTTTAAAATACAATAATATTCCTTAAAAATCACGACTGTAACCAAAACGCTTTTACTCAACTGTTTACAGGAGATGTACCAGGACTGAATCTAGGATCCAGTCCTGTGGTTAGAAAAGTAATCCATAAAGTAACTAATTGCATTTAACTAGAAATTCACATTGAGCTGAATGTTGCATTGTGTTTGAAAATGTGTTGCCCATTGCAACAACTGTAACTACTGTACTTAAAAGTCTATTGCCTATCTGCAAAGTATTTAAACTAAAGTAATTCATTAAGAGAAAGTATTTTTTGTAATGTATAATGTAATTACAATGTAATTTAAAAAATAAAATATGTAAAAAAAAATTGTTTCTAAAAATGTACTAAATCAGTATGAAAAAAATTAATATAACAATTAATACATTTAAAAATTGTCATTTACAAAACCTTTGAAATTCACTAAAAAAAACGTAGGTTTCAGGCACATTATAGTTAGAAATTAGCATTTAAAAAACCTTTGAAATTCACTGAAAAAACCATAGGTTTCAGACACGTTATAGTTACAAATTAGCATTTAAAAAACCTTTGAAATTCACTGAAAAAACCATAGGTTTTAGGGACAGTTATAGTTACTTGGACATTGCACTCGTACAAAACCCGTGAAATTCCCCCGTTATAGTTAGTTCAGCTAACTATAACTCGCGCCCCGCAATGCACTGCTGATGACGTCACATATTACATCACTCATGACATGGTCAGTGACATCACTGATGACATCACTGATGACATCTCAAATGACATCACTCATGACATCATCCACGTGATAATCTGATGCACCTCCTCACACCCTAATATAATCTTTGATACACCCACTCTAAATTACAGACTGCCATTCGCAAAACCATAGTCACTCCAACACCAATAACCACATACCCACTCACTGATTCTTAGGTCTACACACACACATCCACTCACTCACCCGTACAGTCACTCATACTTATAGTCACTCAGTACAGGACTATCATATGCACTCTTACTCCTATATAGACACTCAAACAACGCCACTCATCCATAGAGGTACTCACACACCTAGTCAGTCATGCAAATAATTAAACACACTGCCATTTACTCACCTATACAGTTATACACACACCAGCTCACTTACTCATACAAATAGTAGCACATTGTTACGCTCTTATACAATCACTGATACAAGCACACACTCATCCATACAGCCACTATCACAATCACTCACTCTCGCTTATAGCTATTTATATACTCCAACACACATATATACTGCCTTTCACATATGTAGTTACTCACACATGTACCACTGGGACATACATTCACTCACTAACACACTCTTACACGCACTTACCCACCCATACAGTCTATCACAGATGCACTCTTGAAACCATCCACCCAGTGAATCACCCACTCACACATCTATGCACAGAGTCGCACACACCCCTCCCACACAAACACTCAGGCACCCATACAGATACTCACACAAGCATTCAATAACTCAAATAGACACTCATGTAGCTATTCACAAACACATGCAGCCACTTACACAGCAACAGACAGACGGATACAGACATTCACCCAGTTTAGTCACTAACCCATGCATTCAGTACGATACGTTAAATCACTCACTTATACAGTCAGTCACGCACCTACTAAATCATCCATACAGACACTTACACACCCACTCATTCTTCAATACGTCTTTTCCTATATATATTAAAAATATTTAAACTTTAGAGAAACAGTCACTGGATGATGTCATCAGTGATGTCATTTGAGATGTCATCAGTGATGTCACTGACCATGTCATGAGTGATGTAATATGTGACGTCATCAGCAGTGCATTGCGGGGCGCGAGTTATAGTTAGCTGAACTAACTATAACGGGGAATTTCACGGGTTTTGTACGAGTGCAATGTCCAAGTAACTATAACTGTCCCTAAAACCTATGGTTTTTTCAGTGAATTTCAAAGGTTTTTTAAATGCTAATTTGTAACTATAACGTGTCTGAAACCTATGGTTTTTTCAGTGAATTTCAAAGGTTTTTTAAATGCTAATTTGTAACTATAACGTGTCTGAAACCTATGGTTTTTTCAGTGAATATATATATATATATAATATTTTGTTCCATGTGACAATTGCTTGCAAACATGGTAGCCTGATGAGTAATATTTGTATTTTGTAGATTTATTTTGTTGAGTTCACCATCTTTCTTCCACCCTGGTATTAAAACATCTTTGTTTTTTGACTAGTCACACCATGTTGAAGGAGTTTCCTATCTGAACCTTTACCCTTCTCCATTTTCAATGCAAAGTCACATTCTGAAGAATTCAGAAGCCCAAATTAGCCTTTCGAAAGAGCAATGCTGTCATTGAAGTTACTTGCTATAACAGACCCATTGTAGTCTTATTTTCTTCTATAGTCGAAAACCCTGAAATAGATAATAGTTTAGTCACTGAATAATAAATAGTGGACTTTCATTTGGCTTCTGTGGAGAGTGGTGGAAAAAAAGAGAATGTGTTTTGAATTTTTACTGAAATACAGTGGCATACTTTGTGTGAGCCAATTCTTTTTCTAGAGAATGTACTATTATGCAGCCTGAGAGAAACGCACATGGTGCACCCAAAACATCTTACTGGGTCATCAACCCTGTTGAGTGGTAGGTGGCAACAGAGGCACAGAGCAGTTTTGTACATTAGAATGCACTCTTGCTGGCCCTCCTTGTCTCCCTGTTAGTGATGACTCTTCATGCTTTCTTTCATCGTCATTCTTTGAGGTTATTAGTGGACAAATGTTCGTTTTTCTATCCTAAACATTTCACCTTCTTTTATTCTTAATTAAGTTGCTTAGTCTCACATTGGCATATAATCATGGCCCCATGCCAACCCATGGCCAAATTAGCTAATGGGCCAGTGGTAGTTATTGTATATGGGTGAAATCTCAGACCTAAATTATGTGAGCCAAAGAAATCTTAAACATCACACACAATTAACATTCTGATCAGCTAAATATCATAGACTTTAACTTTCTGGTCCATCTGATCTCTTCCATGCTGCAGAGTATTTTCCCTTCAGTTGCATCCTGATGGCAGCAGCAACTGGTATTGCCTCAAAAGGCCAATTTACTCTTCTGACCCCAGTTCTAGATTACATTGTGGACAAGAGTCCCAAACTATTGTAACCAAAGTTTGAGTGCAATGCCAAGCACAGCTGCCCTGAGAGCAGCTGACGGCAAAGTCTGAAATATTACCTTCTGCTGGTCTTCAGCAACCTCCAGTGGCCATCTAAGTCTAATACCTAGCTCTAGTACCTTCCCTTTGCTCACAGTTCACTCTATTGCCTGTGGCAATTCCCCTCATGCTCTGTTTCCCCACCATTCTGTCTCCCCGGCTTACGAACAGAGTGCTGTCTTTTGGGTTAACATTATCTGATTTTTATATCTGTACCCTACGAACATCTGGTCCAACCAAGGATATACAGCAAAATCATCTGAATCTCTAAAAGCTTCAGACCAATTTCCCCAGATCGATAGCTGAGATGCCAGTCGCTGTTAAGACATCTGCTTTTCTCAGCCTTTGATAATGGCTTTAAAATCCCAAGTAAAAAGCATTAGTTCAAAATACTATAGTTTTTTCTGAAGAATCAACTGTGCCTATTCAGTTTTTTCATAGTCCTACTTAAGGTTGCACTTAAGGATTTGTTGAAGAGAAGTGGCCGTGCCCAACTTCAGAAAAGTTTGAAGTCATATTTACCCAAGAGTTAATGGTCTCATTTTAAATCGATTTTCCTTTTTTAAATTTTTTATTCCTTATTAAAAAAAAAAAAAAAAAAAAATAGTGAACTAATCCTCTTCTGACTAGAACTTTGTTTCTTTAATTGAATGTGACCACTGATGACTGGGGCCCGTTGGCAACTGTAATAACATTTTAGAGTAGTTTAGTGGAACGTTTCGGTTTTCGGAAGGTGACTTTATATAGACCTCACCACCCTCCATGCCCGAGCGACAGCACGGGATACCACATATCTTCCTTCTTTAATAAAAAGTATTAAAAATGATAACAATAAAACAAGATGATACAATGACAAGAGATGACACAGATATACAGTAAGAGCAAAGAAACCAAAATACCTTTAAACTTCACTCACAAAAGCTACTAAACTAGGTAAGAGCAATGAAGCCTAAATGCCATTCATCATACACCTACTCAATCCAATTTGTAATCTTCCATCCTTACCGGTTTCCTCCTTATTCGTCTTGGTGACCTAGCTATAACAGGCCAATCATCACTTTGCTTGGTAAACTTCCTAGATAACTTTGCTTCTTGGTACGACTCTCTAACTGCCATAGTTATTGACGTCTGGCCCCAACAAAAACATTCAGGTAACTGTGCAATTTTTTTTTTTTATATTCCAAACATTACCATCAGACAGTTAAACAACAAACCTTCCAATTCTCTTTACAGGTAAGGGGTTGGAAAATTGGAACATCCCTTTTCTCACAAAACTTAACCCTGACGCAATCTCCTAACTGCAAACCATGTCCAACAATCCTACCCCTCCTTTCACCCGCATTTTCTGAGTACTTATCAGAGTTATATTTCGGCATCTATCCTGGCCTTCATTTCGAACATAACTCTCTTCCCTTCATTACTTTAAATGGAGTTTCACCAGTGACACTATTGGGTGTAGTTTTGTGAGCCCACACCAGTCTCTTCACAGCAATTCGCCAATCGCCACTATGCCTTCTTGCCAACATTCTTTAAGAACGTTATTCCTTATCTCTACTGCAACATTACTTTGAGGATAGTAGACAGACGTTCTTATGTGACATATACCAAGTTTTACCCCAAATTTAGTCATCTTAGTCGAAACCAGCTGAACCCCATTATCAGTAACAATTTCTGCTGGAATGCCTTACCTGACAAATTTCTTCCAGGAACTCAAACATTCTTGGTTTCTACTTGTTTTGCAAACATGACCTCTGGCCATTGCAAGAACAAATCTACCATCACCAAGACAAACCTAGATCCTGAATCCTGTGTGGTGAAAGGCCCCATGATATCTAAAGCAACCTTTGTCCGAAAGTTCAATCCCCTTATCAATGCCATGTGGAGGATACATCACCACCTTCTGAGACTTGTCGTCACTCCAAGCACAACTGACAGTCTCATCATTCTCTCCACATCACGGTCAAGACATGGCCACCAAAAATCCTACCTAATCCTGCTTTAGACCTCTCATTTCGATGTACCCTTTGTGAGCTAACTCCATAATTCCTACTCTAAGCTTAGAGGATACTACTAACATCTCACCTCTTCTGAGAACACCATCCTGAACATAAAACTCATGCTTAATAGCATCGTACGGTTTGAATTAATACTCCAAATTCCTCCTATGCGGCCAGCCTTGTTTCATAAATTGCATCACCTTTCTCAGAACTTCATCAGATTGTTTCTTTCACCTACGCCTCCTAAGACATACCCATCGCTGCAACCTCTGTCACATTGGCGACAACACACACTTCTATCTCCGCACTGCCCTCTTTTTACAATGGGAATCGTGATAGACAATCTGCCATGATATTCTTGATACCCGGCACATATTCCACATTAAAAACAAATTACTGCAGTGTGACAAACATCTCGCAATGCAAGGAGTAGCTCTCTTCCCCACCCCCCCTGTTGTGAAAGTATCTACCAAGTGTGTGTGTTCTGATCTTGGGGAAAGCTTTTTACCCCACACATAATGCCAGAAATGTGGGATTTCACCAATAACATTTAAGTGCTACCTTCTCAATCACGAAATGAACATTAAGGCAAGCTGAACATAATTAAGATGCGTATGCCACAATCAGTTCTATCCCATATTTTCTTGCATCAAGACCGCACCCAAACCATGGTTACTCACCTCAGTCATAATAATCGTAGGCAACTTAGTACCAAAAGGTTTGAGACACGGAGCTGCAGAAATTTCACCTTTCAATTTCACAAATTCGTTCTTGCCTACATCTCATCTTCCCAGTCAAATTTCACATTATTTTTCATAAGTGTCTGCATACCGTAGGTCTTTTCAGAAAAGCCTGCAATAAATTGTACATAATGTAGAGCCGTTCCCAAATATGAGCGAAGTTGTTCTTTGCACTTGTACTCTGCGCTGGCAGAATTTCCTTTACCAAACTTTCATTTGGTCTTATTCCATTGCAATCAATATGATGACCCAGATAGTCGCCACTGAAACGTTTTGGTTTTCTGAAGGTAACTTTTATTTATGTCCTAGTTACAGAGGACCAGCACCACAACCATCGCTGGTAACCGCCGCCCGCGCTCCTCTCACTCATTCGCTTTGCTCTCGAGCCACCTTATCCTCATATGTTCTTATGTGTTTCGTTGGTTGGCTGAATTTCATGGTATGGCTCTGAGGTAAATGCACTGTTTATTTGTTAATCTTCTGGGTAGTGTGAGGGTTGCGTTGGCAATTAAATGACCTGTTAGCATTTGATAAAGATAGGTTGCTAATTGTATTATTTGTCTTTCATGGACTGGTACCTCTGTCCAAATCAAAGTGAGGAATTGAAAGTTTAGCCATTTTATTCACCGTTGGTAGAATGTCAGACCATACTTTACTCATTGACCGAGACCTTGCTAGAGCAGGTTAATCATCCCTTTTGTCCTAACACGGAAGGGCCAATTTTTAATAGTGCTGTGTTTTGATTTGTTAAAGCACTATCAACCTAATTGGAATCTGGCGCACTGTACTGATAAATGCAGAGGTCCAGCAATTACTTCCTGGAATTAACGAAGAGCTGAAAGATTGGTGACCATGTTTGAAGAAAGTTAATTTACAGTACTGGCTGCAAGGTTAAAAAGAAGCCTTGGGGCACCATTTGCAGTTTACATCCAGCTACTGAATCCTGTTAGAGTACACACTCTGAGAATGGGAGGAAATGTATTTATCAAAAGGTTTATGAAAGGTTTTCTGAAGGACACGTCTTGTGCAAAAGTCTGTTTCTCTTTCCAGAGGCACTGTCTCCCTCATACAACATAGTACCTTTCTCCAAATCATTGTCTAAAGCATAACCACACTCATCAGCAAGTCCTTCCTGTGCTTGAGGGGTTTCTACAGAGCTTTTAACATTGTACCTCACTTTTTAGGTCTCGCCTGAGCCAGCGCATGCGCTGTTCTGGCGAGACATTTAGTAAGTGGGCTTTAGAAATCCTACCATGGCCTAAAGCTTGCGGTTACGTGCGCGGTGACGCGCACTGGCGCCATCTGGCTTTCCGTCATGGCTCATTAAGCGCTCGCGGCACCCTTACAGCACGCAATCACTTTCGCGCGCACCACTCGCGTGTTTTTTAAAAATTTCCTTTTTGCGCGCGCACACAACTCCCGGGCTTGTTGTTTTTGTAAGTGCGCTTGCCGCGGTCTTTTCGTCTGAAGGACCAAACCTTTTGGTGTCGAGTTTGACAAACTTCCCCTTTTCAGGCGACGGTCTGTTATTCTCAGGCAGCCATTGTTCTGATGTCAATATTTCTGGAGTTTACAAGGATACAGTTTTTCTTTTGTATGTGGTTTAACTTTTAACATTGTTCAAAACGAACCGCCGAAAAGAAACCCATTCTCGGTTTGTACTTAGACCGGCTTTAAATTTTAAATCGACAGTTGTTTGCGCGGTGCTGTGACTAACTCGGTTCTACCTATAGGCATTGGATAACTGAAAGGTTATAATTTCCTAATTATGTGCACGTTTGTTGTTTACGCACAATGTAGCCGTGTAATAGTTACTCCTAGAAGGATAAAACGTGGGCTTCCTTAATTGTGAACGCGGGCACGTGCAATATATTATTTCCTCTAGTGCATGTGTACCAATTAATGGCTGGTGTAGCTCTGATTTTGCGTGACAATTTAAACGATGGGTGCATGGAAGAAAAACATCAGATTATACGTCCCCAATGGATTCATAAACTGCATGAGGTACTGCAGGAAGGTACTGGTGCACCATGGGTGATCACCGCCGGTGACTTTTTAATTGAAAGGATCATTCCCGCTGCAGAATTGATATTTATCTTGAATTTTAATGGTTGGAAATCTTTCGGCTGAAGCCTTGTTTTAACTTGAAAACCGAACAGTCACCATATCAAAACTGTAGAACTTTAACATTTTTTCATAAATGTTTTAAAATCTAAACATTAGTAATTTAATCATGTTAAAATGCAAACTGGTTAAATGCCATACAAGCTAACTTCTCAAATCTACTCAGCACTTTGACGGCTGCGTCACTTTCACGGCCGTGCTGCCAATGCTTGTTTACTATGAGGTTAGCATTCCCCCTTTGTACACATGGGCCTGCGATTTGCATCACGTGGATAAACGCCGGTTAAAAAAAGTTAAAGCTGAAATTGGTAGCCAAACATGGCATTGGATCGCGTGGCTACAGTCTACTTCCTAGGAGTCACAGCACAGCCTGCTTCACTGCCACGCATTGCTATCTGGTATTCAGTCTCAAACTAAACTTTCTCGCTGTCAGCCACACATACAATCTGCTACTCTTTAGGAGACTGCCACACACAGCATCACTCGGGGCCACCACAGCATCACTCGGGGCCACCACAGCATCACTCGGGGCCACCACTTTCAATTTTAGCGTGCCTTTATTTATTTACCAAAGGCCCACTTTCACTTTAAGCGCACCTTTAATTATTTGTGTATTGCTTTTTTAACCCCTTTGATGAATTAAGCTAACCTCTCAATCTCCCTGTGCCGTTCCCCACACCACCTCACCCCTCCCACAACAATGCATGCCCGCCCCCGTCAACCCTCCGATGACGCTGCTTGTTTGTGTTGTGCTTATTCAGCTTTGGCGCTGCTGTCCACTCTTAACTTAACCTCACTGTGCCGGTCCCCACACCACCTCACCCCTTTAAGCGTGCTTTTATGTATTTATAAACAGTGCCTGCCGCTTTCAATTTTAGCGTGCCTTTATTTATTTACCAAAGGCCCACTTTCACTTTAAGCGCACCTTTATTTATTTGTGTGTGTGTGTATAGCTTTTTTAACCCCTTTGATGAATTAAGCTACTTGTATTTCTGCTCTCGGATTTGAATCCCCATCTGAACCCGAACGGCAGCTGTCACGAAATCTCCGCTTCGTAACAAGGTATGTGACTTCTCACCAGAGTGATTTGGATTAAGGGTGTTCCCCACGTCTTTACCGAGGGCGAAGTAGATTATGGGTATCTCCGTTGTTTCCATTTCAGAGAGGTAAAGGCTCTAATAAGACCTGCAAGTGTCGCCCCGCCCACCATTTTTGGTAGTACTGCTCACCAGATATGGTTTATGTTTTGACATCTCTCCTCCCCACCCCCGTAATGCTTTATACCCCCGTTATGTTGTATTTCTTCCAGTGAGCGTTCACGTTATTCTGTTGGTGCTGGGTGTTGTCCACTTTTTGGGGGGAGTTAGGTGGGGGCATCGTTCTCCGCTGTTCCTCATTTGGGTAATTGGATATTCGCTAGACTAGCAGCGCACTTCTGTGAAATTATGACAGCCAGCCTGCCTGGGCTATTTAACTTCGTATACAGACTGTTAATAGGAATGGCTACTTATTCTTAGTAGCAAGAATGTATGCAAAAAGTGTTGATCGTAGCCTCCAGAAGGAGGCGCGAATACTTCGTTTACATTTTAGTTTGTGGACTGTTGAGCCATTATTATTGAGTGTGGTTCCAGTGTACTGAGGTACGCAGTCCCTGCAGCTGGGGAGGTACTTGGCAGTGTGCAGCCTTTTGGTTTAAGGTTTGGGTTTCACGCTGTAAGGGTAATCTGGAGTCCCTGTACTGGAGCCTTTTGAACGCGACTAGCATTTAAGCTGCAGAACATGCCCAGGCATAACACTCTGCAAGGACGAGGGAAGAGCAAACTACATACCCGAGGCCGCTGGCTCTTAAACGGCGGCAGCTCGCAGTAAAGTATTTTACATTCTTTGGGCATAGTTCATGTCTCTGATGGTTTTACGAATCAATCGAATGCATTAAATATTGAATTTTTCTAATCTTGAGTAGGCGCTCGAATTAGTCACTTAAAGTAAATGATTATTGTTCCTTCGGAATATTTTACATTTGTGTTTTTAGGGACCTATAAAACTTAAAAGTGGCATCTTTTGAATGCATTCTTGTTATACCTTCCTGTTTTCCACCCCCATCTGCCCTCCTGTTATCCATCTCCACCCACCTTTGCGTTTCCCACCCCACCCGATTGCCAAAGCAAATAGTTCGCCCATAGGTGAGAGCGATTGGCTTTGCCAATGCTTGTTTGTAGTGGGAAGGCTTTGACAAATTGCACCAAAGCTCTACAAAGCTACCAGTTTGCCACACTGCAAACCATTGAGGGGTTTTCGCCAGATTCTAATTTGCACATTCAAGATTACTATGGTTTGCATCATTATAATGTTTGTCACTTCATACGTTTTTTAATTAAAAAAATAATTCTTTACTATCCAAAATTCTTTCGTTGCCGCCATAAGAAATATATCTTTTTTAAATGAAAGCCGTTGTTTTCACAAACAAAGCATTTTTTTTAAACATAAACCCATTATTTTTGAAGCATAATGGTCTAGATCACAGACACAACACCTTAACCCAACAAGCATTGTCATTGCCAATAGGTCTCGCCTTTGGGACCTTATAAGTATTTAGTTATGCAGCACAATATCCTTGGTGCAACAACATCAACTGTTGCATGGATAAACACTTATAAGGTACAAGGTTTAGCCATGCAACAGCTGATGTTGTTGCACCAAGGATATTATGCTGCAAAACTAAATACTTATAAGGTCCCAAAAGCGAGACCTATTGGCTATGCCAATGCTTGTTCATTGTGGAGATTGATGCAAGTAAAGCTGCAGGCCTCATTCTTGGAATCGTGATGGTCGGACGGTGAAGAGTGGTTGTGTGGAATGTCAGATCCATATCCACCCCTCATTGGCAGGAAACCCTAGGAGCCAAGGGGTTGACTTCTCTAGGTACATTAATCAAAATAGGCTCTGACCCAAAACGCTCAACTACTGTGACCCTTAGGAAAGAAAATGAAATCCGTTTGCATTCAAAGGACCATCCTCCACTGGATGGCCTTCTTCCTGAATAACGGATCACTCACAGTTGTCTGCTTAAAGTATTACTACATTTTCTTTAAAAGATAGATGGAGTGAATTTTGGTTCCACCGATAGGAGTATTTTTCTTTCACCATATAGGTATTTCCACTGGAATGAATTAAAATGCACAAGGGACATATTTTCATCTGAAAAGCACACTCCAACTCACACTAGATCATATTAAATAATTTATAACTTACGAGCACTTTTTTTCCCAGTAACAAGAAAGCCCGTAGGACAGGCCTTAGTGTGACTAACAACGTTTGGGCATGCAGTGCACTTAACCAGTATTTAAAAATACATGTTGCACGAGTTGGCAAATTAAAGTCGGTGATATTGACTTTGCTAAGGCATGTTTTGTGGGCAGTTATATGTAATCTGTTACTTTTATTTTAAAATTGTACTTGACTCTCCTAGAAGCAAATGGTTATTTGTCGGATTCAGGGTAATGGAGACATCTAAAATACAATACGTTTTGATACAAATTCTTATTTCCTATGGTCCCACACCCCATTTCATGGGTTAGAGTTACATTTTTTGTTTCAATTTAGCTTGGGCATAAGCTTGGAATGAGATTGAGAACATGCACAATTTTAAAAAGGGGCTTAATTCAGCAGTCCCTTATTGTAGGAATTCTCACGACACTCACAGTACCTTTGGAGCATTTTTGTTGCAACTGGCTATATTTCATCTTTGTACGATCACTGCAAGCAAATTTTCCTTATTAGTAAAACTTAGAAAAAAATAGGTGCATTTTACTTTGTGTAGTTTTTCAGAATGTCCCACAACCATTCAACTGATTTTCTAGTGGGGTGACTAATTGTATAATAGAATAAGACCTGATATTGCAGCTAGGTGTGTTAATTTCTTTTTTTCTTTTTTTTTTCTTCAGATTTACGATGAAATGGAATTACTTCAAGGGAAGTTGGAACTCCTTAGTGATACCAATATGGTTGATTTTGCTATGGATGTCTACAAACACCTTTACCCAGACAAAGAAATTCCGCAAGGTAAATTTGATCAATGACCAAATTTGATAAATTTTGTTTTTTTTGTTTCTAGTGTGCTTCTTTACATAGTATTTATTTTCCTCGCTATCTCCAACCCTAGTACATGCATCACACACATTTTTTCTCGTCCATATATACATTTCATGGTTTCCTCTGCACCTGTGCGATAACATCAGAGTAAAAAAATTGTTGAACACTAAAACGTTGAACCAGAAAGATTGGTGCAAATATTTATAATATTTCAAGGATCCCTTTTTTTTTTCTTCTTCTTTCAACTGGTAGAACAGATAATCCCCTGGCACCATTAATAACCTAACAATACTATCCATCACCTCTACATCCCTCTAGACTTCTAACCATCTTCAGTACTGTTAATCTGGCTTCTGAACAGGCTGCCTTACAGATCATTGATGATGTCTAGCCACATTTTTCATAACTTCTGTCAAGTTGTGATTTTATGTAGTGTTTAGCTGATGTCCTTTCGCCTCTAGATGGACACAGGCGAAAGGAAGTGTGGAGTGTCCTCGTGGTGAAGTATGCAGTGGCAGGCAGGTGGGTGGGCAGGGTGTTGCAAGCTTTGCTGAGTAGCAGCAGTACTTCCCTGGCGTTGCTCTGGTGGCAGCACCTAGTGGTGTTTTGGGCAGCACCATTGATAAGGCAGCTGGGCAGGCTTCACCAAGCTCCAGAGGCTGAGCTTGGTGAAGCCTGCCCTCTGTCGTGAAAATACCCAAAGGTTTATTGCATCCTTAGTTGAGTGCACAGGTTGAATATGATGGTGATCGTGGTGATGTGGGCTAAAGTTTCAAGTGATAGGCCTTGATTTTAGCAGGTATTGCCAGTCATTGTTAATTACTGCCGAGACAATGGTTAATGGGCTCTCCACCTTTGGACCTGTAGCTGAAGCAAATGCCTGACCTTGAGCATGCCCCAACTTCATTCACTCCTGTACCCAGCCCCTTGACACTCTGAATGAAAATACCGGACCTCATGCGACCTTTGCCAAACTGCCTTTGAAACCATCTCGCTTAAAAAAAACTAAAAAAAACAAAGCCTGGTTTACTGCTGCCATTCCCTTCCCAACAACTTTTTCTTTCTCCAACGCCCTCCTGCCAGTTCATTCATTAAAATGTCCTTAATCCTGTTGCCTTTACGCACGGAATGCTGCAGCAAAAAAAAAATTCCAGCCTCTTGAAATAGTCTCTTTGGCAAACCCTGGCACCTGAAAAATAAAAATATACAACCACTCTGGCAATCTCACTTTTCCTGCTCCACCTTCATTAAAGAAATTCACCATCATTTCACCTAGCTTTTTAGTTTGTCCTTCCTTATATGCTGGGCCACTGGAATTATGCATTTGTGCGGCCGTGTGCGATTTTAACATGCATATAGATGTGCCACATTTGATGCATAATCCATCATCTGCCACATATTCTGCAGATTTTAACAAAAACAAAAGTTTCTTTCTAGCTCATACGATTCAAAAGTTACTTAAATAGAGAGAAACGTGTTGCTGCGCTGTGAAAGACAATTTGCAAACTTGGACTTGTCACCTTTTTGTTGTTTAATGCTATATTTGTGTATTAAAATGGCACTAATGAGGTGCAACCAATGTCCAGACAGTGTTGCCAAGTTTAACAAGCATTTGCAATGCAATGGGTCTCGCATTTATGCGAGTTTAAGCTATTGGCATTGTAAATGACAATGCGTTTTATTTATGTTTTAAAAACCAAAAGATAAATAAAAGGCATTGCCATTTACAATGCCAGTAGCACGGACAACAGGAGGGAGGGCGGGGTTGTAAATAAGGCACCAAAGCACGTCGTGCCTGTAGTAAGAGAAACTGGATAAAGAAAATAGTGCTCACAGTCTGAATAACACGTACTGTGTAACAACCGAAGTAAAATGGCCAGTCGGCATGGGAGGTGACAAAAGAGGAGGCGGGACTAACCAGCCTGTTTACGAATCGGAATCCAGCATTTAGGACGGGCAATGACACAAGCCAATGGCAAATATGGGCAGAGTGGGCGGGGCTTCTATTCCCTACTCCACTACAGCAGATCGCCAGAGCAGCGCATGCGCGCTGGCTCAGGCTCGACCTAAAAATGACAAAATAATGAAGTAATACTATTACAAAATGTGCAGCATTACGTCACATAATTTGCCATTTCTTGCTGCATAATTTACTTAACCCTGCCACAAATTATGACCCTCTCCTGCTGCATAATTCCAGTGGCCCTGGTTAGGTCTCCATTAATAATATAGCTCAGCTAGCATCTTCCCTCCAATATTATTTTTCCATCAATTTGATTACTTATTCTTCTCACTTTCTTCTGAAGGTAAATTGGTCAATCAATGCATTGATCAGCTATTTTAAGAACACCATATAGTCATACGTTGCAATATCCAAGCAAAGTCCTGGAGGTCTTTACCTAGTCTTTGGGATACACCTCAAGCCAAACCTATTGACTTTGCCGGGGCTTGTTTGTAATTGTTGCCTAATTTGATATTTCCCATTTAATCCACCTGCTTCATCTGATTAATAAGCCTACATTCTCCATGAGATTCTCCAGTAGTTTATACACTGTAGAATATTGGTCTGTGGCGGATCCTGAACACAACTTCTAATTGTATATTTTCCCAATTTGAAAATCAATAGCAAAACAATAAAATTACTTATAGAAGACTCTTACGCGCATCTGTGAGTTGCTTCCATTTTGTGCAGGAGGTTTCAAGAGTAGTACAACTTAAGTAGAATACGGAGCTGTACAAGTCAAAACCCTGAACTTAAAGCAATTTCTTGTAGGCCCTGCAATGCCTCGTCGCTTTCCTTCTATCATTCCTCCTCCTTGAACTCACCCACATCTCCTTTCCAGCCCCCCTCCATTTTTTGTAGGACATCTGGTGAGTTGTTAATTATCTTTTTGTAAACCAGTGACTCTGCACTTTAGGTCAGGGGATCGGCTAACAATCTGTCCTCAAGGGGTGCGCATGATCGTCATTGCAAGGAAAACAAAAACCATGCCTTGGGAGGCAAAAAGAAAATGGGAAATCCCTCTGCTGTTTTTTTGGAAGTGTGCTCATGACGGAATGGTTCCGTCATGAGCACACTTGTGCTCATGACGGAACCATTCCGTCATGAGCACAGAAGGGGTTAAAATGCAAGCAATTATTGTTCGGGGGGCAACAGCACTGGGGCTTTGTGTGCCTGCTCAACGGAAAAGAACTTCGACAGCCTTTTGGGCCTCACTGTTTGAGTTATAAGGTCCTCCAAGAATATTTCCACACTGGGCTCCTTTGCTCTCTCTCTGGGACCCCCACCATCCTGAAATTATTCCTTCTAGCTCATCCTTCATAGTCTTCCAGCTCCGCTATCGTCATTTCATTGTCTTTAGCAGTTGAGTTACTGTTGTCCTAAGAGATTTAGTGTCCTCTTGAAGTATGGCGAGTAACGGTTCCGTATTTTTTACTCATTAGGCCTGATTATGAGTGGGTCTGATACCTCCATAAACCCGTTTGCGCAGGGGTCAGAAAGGTGAGTGTTATTCAACCCAACTGATATAATTATCAGATGTGTTAAATACCTCTAACTTTGTTAAATTTCATCATGTCAAACCTGCTGAAACTGAACAGGGGAAATCAGACAGTATTTTATGTATCATGCAGATTTTGGTGCGTTAAACGCCAAAATCTGCATGCTATTCCCTTCAAACTTATAATAGGTGTTATCTCTTGCACACCAATAACGCACTCCGTGTTATTGTAATTTATCATGTGCGACAAATGACATCTAAGCTTGTAATGAAGCCCTTAAACTAATCTTTTTGATGTCCCTTCTCGGGAAGGTGACCTCCATCGCCACTGAGAGAATTTTTGGTTCTAGCGTGCCTTTCACGTCTTGGATGTCTGGCATAATTTCTTTCGATGAAGGTTCAGAATCATTACCTGTGTCCATCGACCTGATGCCTCATTTGTTTGTGGGGTGACCGCCTGCAGTAGTCACCACATTCGTGTCCATTTTGTTCTGCTGAGTCCCTTTATCTCCCTTGCCCCCCGCCACCATGTTGGGCAGTCAGCGCTTGTGTAATCTGCATAATGGGCTGCCACCCGGTTGCCAACTGGTGCTTGAGGAGACCACTTGCCCCCACACCTCTTCCCCTGAGTCAGAGGTTGGTACTCTCCTCTGCCTGTACGGGGAAGAGTGTTTTGACTAGTTTCTCCTGTCCCCGCGGTCTTTCAGTTTCCCAGCGATAGCGCCTAGATTCTGTCACAGACTCCATTTATTGGAGTGGGGGACAGCGCCACGGTGACCGCTGATTGCTTGCTTTAGGCCCTGCTGTGGTGTCTTGGCAGGGTCGACTGTTATAACAAAATGGTGAGGAGGAGCAGAAAGGTAAAGCAGGAGGAAGGAAAGGGCCCTAGGGGGAAGAAACGCCAATCCAATGTTCGGCCCCCTGAATTCCAAAGCCCAAACAACAGGCCTCCTCTCGATATCCCAGGGGCCCACTTCTCTCATCCAGGGCTTGCCTGGGTCACTCCGGAAACATCCCATTGCCCACTTTCATCTCCCCTGGGGCATTCTGCCCCAGCCGATGTGCCGTTAGTGGTTTCCATAGGCGAAGGTCGTTCCTACAGCAGATTCTCTCCCTTTGTAGTCCGGGGCACAGCCTCAGCTCTCTAACCTTGTCTCTGTGCCCCACATCACCTGCACGTGGCACCCTCGCTGCTTGGCCTCTGGGTGTCACATGCGGGTCTAGGCTGCAAACACCTCTGGCGGGTATTCAGCTTTATACATTTCAGATCTAAACTCTGCTAGTGTCCCTAAGCCCCTCACCAGCAACTGGTATGTCGACCCTGGAGGGATGAGATGATTGTACAGATGTGGGGGAATTGCGATAGATTATTGGAGCTGCTGTAGAAAGCCGACATGCTCTTCGGTACTCTGCCACGCCCCCCAAACTTCATCCAATTTTGAAATTTTAAAGCTGGCACTTGGCAGCCTCTGGGTTTATCCCTTCTTGTTATTGCCTTTCACAAAAGTTGTGTGTGTGTGTGGAGCTAACCTTTCTCGCCCCTCCCCACCAAACAAACCAAAAAAACTGAAATATGACCCTTTTCAGTTCTGGTGGTTTTTCTCCAAAACTTAGATGGTCAATAGAGGGATGTGTTGGCGAAATCCAAATTCAAGGCGTAATATTTCAGCAATATTCATTATGCTACCACTTGTAGGCCAAAGAGTAAATAGAATTGCCTAAGTACTTGCACATCCCTTCGACCTTTTGATTTTACAGTCATTAAGGTGTATAATAAAAGCTGCAGGAGCGAGATGTTATCCAATATGTAAAGAATTGATTTAGCTTGTGATCCGGGCACGCTTTTGCATCATGTTTGATTGTGTTGAACTCTCTTGCTCTAGCTTTACGAGAAAAGAGAACCACTGTTGTTGCACAACTGAAGCAACTTCAGTCTGAAACGGAACCTATAGTGAAGATGTTTGAAGATCCAGAAACAACCAGACAAATGCAGTCTACCAGGTAATAAACCCATGCATTCTATTTTGTGCTATCCATTGTTTACTCACACTTTCGTTGGGCAGTGCCTATGGAAGGTACGTTTTCAAGCAACTTCAAATCTTTTTAAAATAACGGTCTTGCACTTTAAGAAAATTATGCAGGCATTTTTGGTGCTACATAGAGCATTGATAACTACGTTCGTCTGAGAATTCATAACACTTTTAAAAACATTTGTAATATGTTATTGCTATTCTATCAGCTCCGTTAAAGTGCTACCATTTTAATTTAGATTGATGTGGAGCAGTACAACTCCTTTCGTGGTCTGCACGCATTTCTGAGTAACTGCATGACCTACTGGCTTATCAATCGTAAGCAAAGGGAAATATCAGCCATCGTGTGTAGTATCCAATGCAGCACTCTGCATTAAAATGTAGTATCACCCAACTTGAAGCAGAAATCCGTCAGAGTACTGAAAAGCGAAGGCCAAACAAGGTGATTTTTCTGCAAGTTATTTCATCTTTAAAGAAAGCTGGAAAGAAGTGGACAGCAACTGTTTGTCACTTAATCAGAGCAAAGATGCAATAAGTAGATTTTGAACAGAAAGGCACACTAGGAAAAAAGAAGCATAAGAAAAAAAGCATGTTAGACAACCAACAGAAACAGCCATTTTTTAAAATATGAAACAATACTCCTATAAATCATTACTGCGATAACAACGTGCATTCTATATTGTGACCATCAATGAAAAACGGTAAATGTCCATATTGCGTCCACTTTTGTTAAACATCCTCAAAGCATCTCCTGTCCCAGAGCGACCAATTCATTCCTCTCGGCTTGATCTTTCTCCAACGAGGTAAAAATATTCTACTTTACGCCAGTACTTAAATAAAGACTTGAATTTCATCCACTAAATTACAGGCCAGTGGATCTTATGCACGGAAACTCTCTAAAAAGCTGGCTGAACACCCCTGATTTTTCTAGAGTAAAACCTCTTCCTTTCTAACAGATTGGCTTCCACCACAGAAGATGCACCGAATCTGCATTAACAGCCATCTTCTCGAATTCCTCTCAAGGTGTTACCAGCATTTGACATCATGTAATAGGGGCTATTGCACCTCAGGCTGAATAACCTTGGAATCCAAAGCACTACCTTTAACTGAGTTCAACCCTACCTTGCAGAAATTCCAAGGATCGCCCCACGATTCTGAGCACCACAGTCTACTAACCAGATTGGCATTTTCCTAGGCGCAATGATCTCTGTATGAAATAGTCACCTTCTTACAGCTTATTTGCGACAACTAATATGGTAATAAAATATCCATCCTAATGGTGTTTGACAACAATATTGTCCTAAATATTGTTTACAAAAATATTTCCCCATTGGAGCATAGGTTCTCCTGTCTAGAGTTCTAGTGTTGTGACTCGGCGACTAAGCTCTTGAAACATTTAATTCGCAAACTACAACAGATATAAAATGCAGCATCAAAAGAAGTTTTTAGCTTGAGCAGGCATGACCCCATCACCACTGCCCTTGAAGTACTGGTTTCCTTTGGCTAGAATAATCTCGTAAACGCTGTGCATCATCCATTGGGTGCTGAAGAGAAAATGATTTGCCCTCCGATCCAAAATGGTGCTGCTGATCATCCTTAAAGAAAAATATCAAGTAACTATTTCAGTATAGAGGGTCCCTAAAATGTGACTGTTGTCTGAACCATAAGACAAACGGAACTAAACTTGGAATAACTACAGGTCTGAATACACAATCTCTAATATTACCTTTGATACACTTTCTGCGAATACCATGCTGCAATATGACTTCACTCGGCACTCTCCAAACTTCTGACACCTCTCCAAACACCCAGTGGATAGACCACACACAGCCAACACCCAGGCATTCTGGAAGGTGTTCAGGAGTCCGATGCAAATCTAAGCGCTCCACATGGTCGTTAAGGGTACTAGATTTTAAAATTCACGTTTGGTTCAGTGTATTTTGTTACTCGACCTCCCCGAAAAGTGCTTCGGTCCTTGCTAGAGGTAATAAAGTGCTTTAGCACTACCAATCTAGTACACGTTTAGACATTTATTTATAGCACACAATTATACATTTACAATTAGACACTAGTAGTTGGTCTTGTCACAGAATAATTCAGTTCGTGGGATGCTGAAGCGAGGATTAGTAAACTCCTATTCAAGTTTCGGCCTCAAGGACAGCAACATCGTTACCAGGCCATCTTTCCCCTACTACACCATCTGCTATTTTTTTTAGAAAACTGCTATTATTGCCGTTTTAATGGAACAGTATGTGTGAAGTTGTAAAATTTGATGTTTAGATTTCACTTTACTATTTAGATTATTTTGGTCTCTTTTTAATGTCTGTATTAACCTGAAGAAGTGGGCTCTCATCCCATGTACTTGAAACTGGACAAAATAATTTACTTTTTGTGTTTCAAATTGCATGTTTATGTACCGTAAGTACATCTGATCACAGATGCACGCGACTGTCCATTTACATGGTCCGATCACTTTCTGCCCGTTTTTTTGTGGTTTCTGTAATCAGCTTTCCCTGGGACCCCATATTTACTACTTTCTACATGCAGTGCCTTATGTTCAAGGTGATCCTAACACAAAAGAAGTGTTCAGAGTAAAAGGCTCTGCTACTTCTTAGAGCCAATTCCATGGTGCATTATCAAATGCCTAAAGAAATTAAAACGTGATGAAACCGAACAAATCATACAATGACCCTGCTCTACTTTAAAAACAAGTTCACTCCAATGATTTAGTGAAGTGCATATCCTGTAGTCTAGATTATACTGAAAGCAAGCTTATTGGGATTTTCAAAGATTGAGCTAATTATGTACTTAATTGATTGTAGAATTTAAACTACTTTTTATTTGCAGGGATGGAAGGATGCTCTTTGAATACCTGGCTGACAAGCATGGTGTAAGTAGTTTCACTCACTGTTTCATTTTGTTTCCAAGCAGTTAATGTATACCACTCAAGGAAAGTAATGACCCCTATAGCAACTCTGCTTACTATGATAGTCTTACAATATGCAAATTCGATTTGACTGTTTTGATAAAGTTCCTAAATTAGTGAGTGTCTAAAGCATTGTGTTTCACTTTGTTTATTTATGACCCTTTGACAGAAATTCTAGAAATTGTTTAATACGGGTTATGAAAAATTGTGTGGCAGTAATTAAAATCTTCCACTTTAAAGTTTAGGCAAGAATACCTCGACACGCTGTACAGATATGCCAAGTTCCAGTATGAATGTGGCAACTATTCAGGGGCTGCCGAATACCTCTACTTTTTTAGAGTACTGGTAAGTAATTTTTCATTTGTAGTAGAACATTTGCATTTCTGACAACGTGCCTGTCTACATTAAGTGTCTACCACCACAATTAATTAAACATTGGTTCTATTAAGTTGTTTCACTGATTTGGGTGCCTCTTTCCTCCAGCATGAAAGGGAGACAAATCTGTAGATCACACTTAAACCATTGAGCGGTGATGCTACGGCTTTAAAGCTTGATTTTCAAGCTTTCCAAAATGATGTGACGGCAAATTTAGACCGTTGTAAATTTAATCTAGCAATGAATTTTGTGTAGCGCAGTGTCTTACTTAAATGTGCATTATTTTGAACTTGAGCTTTTCTTCCACTCCGATATATTTTTGTTGACTAGTCTACCAGTACTTGGTGAGTTATTTTAAGGTGTTTTTTTTTCTTTCAGTTTAAAGATTCTCTAGCATTGGGTTTTCTATAGGTTTACATACTTTTTCCCCCATTAATTCAAGCTGACGTATTTAAACGTATTTTAGTGTAGCAGTTTGAACTTTTATTTTCTTTTTAGCCTAGCCAAGCATGGAGTCTAAATTTCAGTTGCCAATGACTGCGGACCAAAATATGATTGGTCTCCCACATCCATTTTAATTTCTGATACGTTAAGCCTGTATGAGTCGTCCCAGGGGAAGAACAGATGGTTTTAGTTAAAGGAATTTTTGCATATGACAACCTTCAAAAAGTTTTTTGTTTATCCATTTCTATTACTTATTCTTCTGCTGTCTTTTCAGCAACTCAGTTTTTCATACTATGAGGTTTGCATATTGATGCCTGACTAAAGACCCTTGGGTAAATTCCTTAAATACATTAATTGTCTCTTGCTGACTCCTTGGTTATCCAATTTGGTCCTTGATTGTGAAGTCTGATAGAATTGAGATGTGGTTGCTGACCTGGAATCTAGAGATCTGGTTTTTAATCTGCTTCAGGATATGATTGGGAGTAGTGTGCTTCTAGTCAAATCACAGGATCTACAAAATCATGTATGTGGTTTGTTTATTGCAAAAAAAAATTAAATACATTTATGTACATGCTCCTAAGTCTACTCATAATTCCTCATTGGTGCATAGTGGTCTGTTACTCCCCTGCTATGTTTGCGCGTAGAGATTCCAATTTATCATGCAAAGGGAATAATCCCTTATCTCAAGTAATGTAGCTCAATATCCGAGTGCTAGAAATAATGTTTCTGCTGTGACCCCAACTGTTATATTTTAGCTAGTGTGATCTCTGCTTGATTTATTTTGTTTTTCCAGCATCTTGAAAAACTGAGCTGGATTGCTGGGTGGATTGTGTTAACCCTGAATGACCCCTTCTGGAAAATGAGTGCTGAAAAGTCTTACATGTCAAGGAAACTAAAAAATGGGACTGAACCAGCAAGGTCCAACTATTTTGGACAGAAAAGGGAGCATTGAGGCTCGTATACTGTTTGCAACATCTCAGAAAAAGTCTGACTCCAGGAAGGCATTTATTTTGGTTTATGTCGACTGCAAGGATTTTCTACCAACCCTCTAAAATCCCTTCACGTATAGTTCTATGAGACAGAAGTTATATCAATAACCAAATCCAAAATTTGCATTAGTAGGAGAGAGTTAATTAACCTAGTGCTATGAGTTTAGAGTTTTTGCCATGAGAGATTGTAACTGTAAACTACAAAATTGGTGTTCTTTGTTACTTACGGCAGTATGCATCATACTGCACTATTTCCATTCTCCTAAAGTACAGTACATGGTCGGTTATGATAGATAATGAATATACTTTGTCGCTTTGGCCTTTGTTCAATTTCAAGAATTCACCAAGAGCCTGGTGGTGGTTGCAGCTTAGTTGCCCAGAATCCCATCAACAAGATTTGTGTAATTAAGTAGTTTAGCCGCTAACCTTTTAAATTGCTGCTATTCAGACGACACATTCCACCTCTAAAAGATAAAATGTTTTTTCTGACTTGTTTGAAGCACCTACGTGCCTAATTATTTTCCGTGACGGAGTCTCTTCGACAAAGACCTACTGGGGAAAGGTTGGGCAGTGTGGAAATATAGACTTTTTGAATAGGATGCTCGAGAAATAAGTGAATGGAAATTGCTTCTTAGTTTTCATTGTGGATGTATAGTATTAATCACTGAATTTGGAAGTGCAGCTTCGCAGGGTTTCGTACAATTGATCAGAGCTGCATTGAATAAAGGGAAGCCAGAGTTAACTTAAGTTAACTTTTCTTCAAAGAAATCCACACTGTTTCTCTGAGCCCATTGCAGGAGATTTGTGCTGGATTATAATTCGGGCAGTAGGATTCCTGTTCCAGCATCATTTTAGGGCTTCAGATACAGAGTTGCAAAGCTTGGCACAGATCGAAAGCTGCTGGTTAATGATTCACCACTGGTGTCTTATTAGTATAAGTACATACCCGTGGTCTGAATCTGCAGTGTTTCCTATTTGATGGTTATTTTTTGTTATTGTAGGTAAGTTATAAGTGTTTATGATAAAAGGAGTTAAGCAGAGAAAGGAGAGACATGTATACTTTAAGTGAGAAATTCTTTAGATGGCAGTCTCAGAAATAGCATCACGATTGCTGTACATGTTATGTTGCCATATATGTTTCAAACTATTCGTTAATCGCAGGCCAGATTCTTATTTTCTGCCTCTTCTATGTGTTTTTTTTGTTGCTATTGCTAAATCTGTGTTACCTATTGAGCCTCCCTCAACCATTCTAAACATGTTGGAATTTTTAGATCTGTGTGTCCTGGTTACCCTCCTCCTGTAAATGTTGAAATTAAGACAAACATTGGGTTATTTTATTTGAGGAGTTGTTGGCGTTTGTATTTCAATCAACATCATCCTCAGACATCAAGGTAGTATAATAACAGAAACAGCTTCAGAGTAGCAGCAGATAAATTAGCTTTGTGCAAGACTAAAATGATACCAAAATCTGCACATCTTGGGTAAGTGTGCAATCCCTAGGAAGGTATTCTTTATATTTTTGTGGGGGGGGGGGTGTAGTGTGTGTGGTGGGTCATGCTAGCCCTAGTATGCATTTCAAATGTGTTTGGTTAAAGTTGGTATTGAAGATCCAAGATCGTCGCTCAAGCTCTTATTTTCATTTTCCCAGCTCTTTTTCGCATCGTCCCCTTCCTGTATCATTTAAAAAAAAATTAAACTCTGGATTACTTTTATATTCTGAGCATAGATTGTTTTGGTACTTGGATGCTCTGGCTACAGCATCCAGTTCGAAAGATTATATTGACTAAAGTAAGATATTAATTGTAAGTGAATGCTAAAATATTATTTGTTAATTGTTAGAATTGCATAGTCCTTCACTGATCCTTCCTGATGTGTAGTTTCTCCAAGCACCGCACAGGAACGTGAAGATTGCATCAGGATATGTAACATACAGAAATTCCAGTCGTTCCATACTACTAGCTGGATTGTAAATCGTGGAAATTGTGTAGATTTTTGTGTCTCCCACTCTTTATTCGATATATCTTGTACTAGTTTCAGTCTGATCTTCTTGAAAAATGCAGTGCTATCAAAATTAATAAAAGTAGTGAGCAAGAATTAAACTTGGTGCATTCAGGCAGCCTAAAAATATTTTTGAAATCTCTTAACCGTGCCTGCCCAGCTTCTGCTTTCAGTCATGACTGCCTTTTTTCCTTGAAAATCTTGGTGGTTTATTGTTCCAGATGAATTTAGAGGTAAATGATTCAAGCCAGTCACAAATTGTTTTTGGATGTATTGGTGGGTGTTTGTTAGAAAAATCCAGTGATTTCAGTAAATTGCAATTTTTTTAATAAATCCTGCCCTATAGATAAATGGATAGTTTTGGTATGAATATTGAAGATGCTTTACCTTTGCCCATTTCGAATCGTAATTGGAAGGATAAAAATGACTGACATTATGAACAGCTCCTAAATGTCTTTTTTTTAATTTTTATTTTTTTAACATTTTTGAATTGTGATAATTTGTGAGAACATGTCCCCCTTTTTTTTTTTGCTGAGTCTTATTCCTGGTGTTTAGACTTTGGGCACTTCCGTCTAGTGCATAGTGTATGTGCTCTGACCCCTCAAACATGTAAAAATTGGCTAATCCTTGATTGGCATATTGAACTCATTTAAAGCCATAGTATATGGTTTAGAAACTGCACCCATGGCATGCAAAGTTAAATGTCACTGGTGGACTGCAGCTCTTATGATGCCATTGTAAGAAAGTGCCCTGTTCTTGCATGGTTGCCCCCACTTTTTGCCAAACTGTTGAAGTACTTTAACTGAGTGTGCCCTGGGTTCCTGCCAACCAGGTACCCATGGTCTGTTCTTTCCATAAAACTGCATTAAGACAAAACCCAATTGGCACGCTTTGGCCAAATGTCAGTCCCTTGAAAATGGTACGATAGGTACCAAGGGCACTGTGGCCAGGGAAGGCCTCTAAGAGCTGCAGCACTTTTTGTGCCACCCTTGGAGGCCCTGTACCTTTACACACACACACTGCCATTGCAGGCTGCGTGTTTTGGTGCAGAACAAAGTGAAGTCGACATGGCACACAGGGATGTGTGCCATGCCTACAACCCACTGCCCTGGCATAGGTCAGCCACCCCTCTAGCTGGGTGCACTATACCAGTGTTGAGGGAACAGGTGCATGAGCCCTGTACCTCTACAGTGTCTAAGCCAATTCTTAGACATTGTAAGTGCAGTAATGCCATTAAGAGTATATGGTGCTGGGAGTTTGTCATTACGAACTCCACAGCACCATAATGGCTTTACTAAAAACTGGGAAGTTTGGTATCAAACTTCTCAGCACATTAAACCCACACTGATGCCAGTGTGGGATTTAATGAAAAATGCACTCCGAGGGCATCTTAGAGATGCCCCCTGAAAAACGACCTGAAAAACAGTGTCCTGGCTGAGTGGCTGCTCACCAGCTGCCACCACCTGACATGTTTCTGGACCCCTTGGTCGAGAGCCTGCTACTTCGGGGAAGTGGGGGGGGGGGGTCTGAAACAATGCACATCCTGGGACGAGGGGCCAAGCTTTCTCCCCCAGGATGGGCAGGGTCCATGAAGGGGAAGCTTCAAAGGCTTGCGGCCTTTGTGAGCCACCCCAGCCATTTGCTGCTAACAGCAACTGGCCCCCACCGGTTCTGACCCCCACTTTGGGTGGGAAAATCGGTGGGAAAACCAAGTGAGGAAGGAAGGTGTGCCCTCCTTTGCCAACCCCACCCCTCAGGTGGGGAAGTGAGGTGAAGCACAACTCTCAGTCCCTGCCATCTTGCAGATGGGGGGGGGGGGACCCAGCCAACCAGAGAGAGGCATATGCCCCCCCTCCCACTGGAGGGTGGCATAATAGGGTGTGTACCCAACCCAAGGAAGGGACCCATTGGTCCCGACCTTTGCTTACCTGTATCGCCCCTAAATCTAGTATTTAGGGGCAACCCCGAACCTTTCCTCCTCAGACAAGAACCGACCAGAAGAAGGACCGAAAAAGCTGTGCTGAACTAAGAAGAGGAGGACGCCCACTGACTTGGCCCCAGCCCTACCGGCCTGTCCGCACCTCGAACCTGCTCCACCGAAATCCCGGTGTGTCCTGCAGCCCTCAAGAACCCGAAGGACTTGCCCTGCCTCCCAAACCCAAGACTCTGTCTCCCTTGAGCACCGGATTTGCTCACCAACAGACTCTGGCCCCTGCCAAAACCGCGAGTCTGCACCCGATGCCCACAGCCCAAGTTTGAGTGGCCCAACACCACGAGGAGGTCTCCCCGGCGATCCTGACCTGAGATCTGGTTATCTCTGAACTGCCTCGCAACTGCAATCGACGCCTGCAGTCTCTTTCTGGAGGATCCCCGCGACCGGAGCTGGTAAGAAAACCGGACGCCTAAAGACACCCCTGCACCCGACGTCCCACGGCCTTGGGTGGCCCAACCGATGGTGTATCAGCATCCCAACTTTCCTCTCTGATCAGTGGTCACCTCCAGAAGATCTTCGTCCCCAAGCCTGCAGTCTTTGTTGCAACAGGAGAATCCCCCATTGAAAACAGGGCACCCGACGCCAAAACAGCACCATGCACCCAGCCGCCACTGCGGGTGTACTTTCAGTGCTAACTCTGATCTCCCTTTGCCCTGAGCCTAACAACTAGAGCTTTTCTCCCACAACCTTGTGGCCTGCTCGTGAGCAGCCACCAACCGGAGGTCCCCTATCCCCTATTGGATAACATTGGGCCTCAGCACTCTGCACCCGGCCGCCCTAGTGCAGCTGAGGGTGCTTTGAGAGTGCACCATTGACCCTGGGGAAACCCTAGTTCTAACCCAGAAGACCAACTCCCAAACCCAAGTGCTTACCTTGAAACCGATAACCTCATTTACTCCCATAGGACTGCATTGATTGCTTTCTTGTGAAAATTGTTCTAAGTGTGGAGTTGGTTTTGTATGAGAACTTTATCTGCAAATTACTAAAAACTGCTTTAATTACTTTTCTATAGGAAATGTCCCAGTGTGATATCTAGGCATATCACACTGAGTAGAAAAAGTAATACATAAAATAATCTGAAAAGTAATTTCCACTGTATTGAAAGTATTTTATATATATTAAAAGCCTGTAACGAAGTCTTTTTCATTCAACTTGCTTGTATTGCTCAATCTGTCTTGAAAAGTGCCATATACACTTACCTGTGCCAGGCTTGCTTGGTTCTAGAAAATAAATATAACTAAATATTTTTATACAAACAAATTGGTCTGAGTTCAGTCTGAGTGTGTGACATCATTTCTTGCCTTGTGTGTACAACAAATGCTTAACACTACCCTCTGATAAAGCCTTACTGCTCGTCCACACTACCACAAATAGAGAGTAAGGTGCTATCTACTTTTACCTCTGCCTACCTTTGGGGTTCCACTGGCTCTGTGCACACTATACATCATTTTGGTGTAGTATATACAGAGCCAGCTTCTAGTGAAACGAGGAAAACATGATTTCAGGCCTACAAAATTGTCGCCCGACTGCTGCAGTTTAAACCTGCAGTCTAAAATGTCAAAGTAATCCTTTTGACATGGCAAAAACCTCCCTTTTACACATTAATATGCCACCCGTCAGTTATCCTTGTCACCTTTAAGGTAGGGTGCCTAGTATTTAAAAGTGAAGCATGAGAAAATGTAATATTTACATCTGCTATAGTGATAAGCCTCCCAAAAGCTATTTTCACTGTGGAAGACACTGACTGTCCTATGAGGAAAACTAAAGTGCTCTATCTATTAATCTTGCTGTCTTGGGATTTGGCACATGGTAGGGAAAGGGTTTAACCACGATTTTAAATTGTTTTCAAAATTCCAATTCAATAGTGAAGTTAGATTTCTTTTATAAATATTCAGGAAGAAAGTTATCTTTTTTCCTCTCTGCAACTCCCAGGGGACAATTGGCGTTTGTCTGCTAGCAGGAGCCCCTGAAGGTGCTTAATCGAGTGTGAAAACTGCTCCCAGAGCAGGACAATGGCTTAGACTTGGTAACCTGATGGGCTTTCTCGATGGATAAATATCAACTAAGGAAGGGCAGCAGGGGAGGTTCCAGGAACTTTAGTAACTTCAAAGAGCAGAGGTGAGGCCTGCCCATTCGTAGTGTAAGGAGAGTCCTAGTAAGGGGAAACCTTTATTTCAGGACACATTGTAGTTTGCTTGGCTCATCCCAATTGGAGGAGGTGCTGCTTCCAGAAACAGTTTGGTTGCAGGAGGAGGGCACCATTTGGTTCCCTAAACACACCCCTAACCAGCACATAAGCCTCTGCCAAAAGCAGCAGGCCTATGCTATCTTGAATTTACCCCTTCTGATAGTGTATTCTGGGACAGTTTGCAGTAAAGCAAACGTGCTGAAAATGTGGGTAGGCTTGCACCTTGGCACCTCTTCTTCATTGATCAAGGAGTGTCCAGGACTTGCCGCCACCCACTAGCTAGTGAAGCCTACACAGATGGCACCTCACCCACAATTCAAGGTCACACTTTCTTGACCTGCGGTAGAACATAAGTGGACTCAACCTGATGACTGACACCGGTGAGGAGAACTGAAGGACTGGGCCTGTACCCAGGACCAAGAAGTGCACCCCAAGGATCAGTTGACTGACCTTCTGTGTGGCTACACAGACATCGAAAATAGTCCTTTTTTTCTGGAGGGACCAGCAACTGGAAGAGGACTGGGCCCTGCTGGTGGCCTCTACTGGAGTGAGTCTAGACCGCGGAGTGCTGCCCTGAGGTCCTAGCAGCCTTTGTGGCGCCCAGAAGAAGGTATTCTGAAATGTCAGATTTTTTTTCATTTTTTTTTTTTTATCTTCCACACCTTGGAATCGGGACCAAACACCCAAGACAATCCACCCAAGGCGCGACCTCTCTGGTTAAGAAAATCAGTTTGGTTCTGCTCCGAGATTTTGCTGCCTGAAAATCCAGTTTAGCGTTCCCTCGCTGCAAGCCTGTCCAACTTCTGTGTGCATTCCTGGATACAGCATTCTGCCTTGCCCTGCTGGAAGAATCAGTGCTCCAAAAAACAGACTAAGTCCTATGGTAAAGTGCAAGGGTAAATCTTTGCTGGGCGAAGGCACCAAAAGTAACCGGCCAACGAGAGGACTTCCCTGGGCGCACAATTTGACTGTTCCTGCCAAAACCACCAGCTTCAGTGGGACACCTCCAGGTCTATCTGACTTCGACAGGGACTTCGCCTAGTAAATCGAACTGCCTTGACCCGCTGGAGGATTTTGACTTCCATTTCAGAGTTGTAAAGTAAAACCTTTGACCGGAACAAACCTGCTTGGCAAATCTGACCCACGTTCCATCGTAGTGAGCCTGAAACTGCGCCTAGGTCCTGGGCACACGCTGTCAGTACTTTTTATAGTACTTTACTTTTTTCTTGGAGCTTTTCTCTTTAAATCTTTAAAAATTCATATCTCCGGTTCCCCTAGTTAGATTCTTTTCGCTATGTCATTTTGTTTGTTAAATTTTACGCTGTTTTTATAAGTTGGAGTGGGATTTTTATTGTGTTGGGTTTTTACCTTGTTCCCTGCTTTGGTAGTTCTAAAGGCTTTACACATCTTATTCAAGTTAAACCTGTCTGCTCTGTGCTTTAGCTATCTGTGGTTGAGACATGGTTTAAAATGACTGAAACCTTATGTTTTGCAGCGTGAATCTTTCTGGATTCACTATGCTGTGCATTATTCCGCCATCTTGTGGTTGGGTCCGGAATTGTCGTATCTTCCCCTTTTTTTTTTTTTCGTGGCCCAGGTGGGCGTCTACTTCCCACCATTTGGTGTCTGTTCGTGACGTCAACGCGCTTCCTGCGGAAGCTCCCACCTTTGGTCGCCATCTTCAGATTCTTTTTTCCGCCGTTGGGTCTGGGTCGTCAACGAAGGAGCTCCAGAACTTTGGGGAGAAGAAGCACCGGAAAATCACCAGGAAATCTACAATTGGCTGCCGGATGGCGGGCCAACAACCGGAACGACTACGAAGGGGGAGAACAACCAAAACTTCGAAGTTCCACGGAGGATGCGCACACAGGGGGCTCCCTGGGCGCGGTAATGGACAAGACACCGTTCAAATTTTGTGAAAATTGCCAACATAAATACGCGCAGAAGGACCAGCATCCAGTCTGCAATCTCTGCCTGCCGCTCGACCATCGAAGCGAGGACTGCAACGCATGCTCGGCATTCACGCCAAAGACACTAAGCGTGAGAGAGAGAGAGAGAGGCAACGAAGGGCTAACTACACCATGCAGGGGCAAGGGGCACCTCCATCGCTCCGGGACTTGGGCCTCTCCAGTGGAGAGGAGGACAACCTCGCCGAAGGCCCAGAAGACGCGACAGACGTCGAGGTCGAAAAGAGGTCGAAAAGAGGACGAAGGAGAGGTAAGAGAGTCGTCGAACCCCAGGCCCTCGACAGACACTCGAAGGAGTGAGTCAAAATCCTCCCACAAAGGAGCATTGCCGTCAAAGACCTCGACGCTAGCAACTGCCTCCAAAGCTAGCCAGCCCAGCGGATCCTTGGCTAAGGACTCCCAGTCGGTGAAAGGCCAAGGCAAGGTCGTCGAAGCCCGGTCTCGAAAAGGACCGCTCGATGCCGAGGAAGGAAGGCCTTACACAGAGTGCATTGTCGACGACCTCGAAGAAAAAGCACGAAGAGCTCGACGCCGAACAAGCGTCCAGGATGGACAAGAAGAGGAGAAGGCTCGAAGCCGAGATGGCGAGCATCCTGCAAAGAAAAAGGGACTTCGATGAAAAGATGACAGTTCATAATTCCAAAGAAGCCCGCGGTCAAAGCCGCAAAGGGCGCCGAAGAACTTCAGCCGCCGAACACACCAGAACCAGCCGAAGAACAGGAAGAAGACCTGTTTTACTTCGACGCTGAGGGCGAGGAAGAGGAACACTCATACCAAGGCTCGACGCCATCAGAGGCACAAGACTTGCAGTGGCAAGATCTCGACGCCGATTCGCCGGAAGAGGGGGTAGAGACATACCCTTCGAGGCCTTCGCCGCCAGACGACATGGGGATCTATAATCAGGTCATAAAAAGGGCAGCAGACACCTATGGAGTGCAGCTGGAGGAGAAACTTGATTACCAACACAGACAAGGAGTCAGTTTTTACCCATGCTTCCAGGAGGCCTTCAAGGAACCAGCAATCTGTAGATCAGTTACTCCAAGAGCTGAGAAAAAGTACAAACAATCCTCAAAGGACCCCATGTACATTAGGGGATCAGTACTACCAGATTCCATCATCGCTTCCACGGCTAGGAAAAGGGCCAACATCCCCACAAACACAGGACCACCTCCAGACAAGGAGAGCAAGAGGATGGACCTCACGGGGAGAAAGATGGAGAGGAGTGCGGCAATACAGTGGCGTATTGCCAACTCCAATGCCCTCATGAACAGGCACACCTACAAGCACTGGGAGGAGGTGGGAGAACTCCTCAAACATCTACCTGAACAGTACCAGAAGAGAGCATACCACCTGGTAGAGGAGGGAAAAACAATGGCCAATACGTGCTTAAAGTCGGCCCTGGACGCAGGGGAGACTGCCAGCCGACAGATGATGATCGGGGTGACGGAGAGAAGGAATGCCTGGCTGAGAATTTCAGGCTTTAAGCCCGAAGTACAAAATAGCATCCTCAATACGCCTTTTAATGGAGAACAACTCTTCGGTCCCACAGTGGACGAAAAACTCAACCAGCTCAAAAAAGAAAATGAGACCTCAAGGTCCATGGGGGCCTTGCAGTTCAGAGGATTAAGAAGGGGAACACCCTCAAGAAGACCCGCAGGTAGGGGAAGCCACCAACCAACGACAACGCATCAGGCATTCCAGCAAGGCTACCAGGGGGGGAGCCAAGGACAGCAGCAGGGACAGCAGCAGCAGACTTGGCAGTATCAACCCCGGGGCCAATCCTTTCGAGGGCGCAATAGAGGATGTGGAAACACGCCAAGAGGAGGACAGCAGCCCACCTCCAAGTGACTTCACCACAAGGACAGGACACAACCAGTCAACATCTCCAGGGTTGTGCAAAACATCAGGACAAACAGTAAACATACAGTTCCTCCAACACGCAACACCCGTAGGAGGCAGACTAAAGGACTTCTTCCAGGACTGGGAGAGGATCACAACAGACAAGTGGATACTAAACATCATAAAGCACGGCTATTGCATAGAGCTGCAAAGACGGCCTCGAGACAGAAAACCGGGGAAACAAAGTTCACTCTGCAAAGGAACTTCCACAATTAATACAGGAAGCACAAGAACTTCTAAACAAACAGGCCATAGAAATAGTACCATACAAGGACAGAGGAAAGGGAGTCTACTCTACTTACTTCCTCATACCAAAGGTGGACGAAACATTACGTCCCATTTTGGACTTAGTGTCCTTATGTACTTGTTTAAGTACCTTAAGATTCAAAATGACATCCCTGCAAGAAGTAATACCCCAAATACAGGAAGGGGATTACATGGCCACCATAGATCTGAAGGACGCCTACCTTCACATACCAATAAACAAAAGACACAAGCACCTGCTAAGGTTTGTGATCAACGACACACATTACCAGTTCACAGTACTACCATTCGGACTAAAATCCGCACCAAAGGTGTTTACAAAATGCCTAGCAGCAGTAGTAGCACACTTAAGGAGGCAGGGGATAGACGTATATCCATACCTCGACGACTGGCTGGTAAAAGCAAACTCATACAGCGCCTGCAGGAAGGACATTAAAGTGGTAATACACACACTAGTTCAACTAGGGTTCTCAATTCATTGGGAAAAGTGATCCATAGAACCGGAACAGGTGAAGATTTTCTTGGGAGCAGAGATCAACACCATACAGGGCAAGGTGTTTCCAAGCACCAAGAAGACGGTAGCAATTCTGAAGGAGACACAGCTGTACCGCAAGGGGCAAGCTCTGACAGTGAGGACAGTGGGATGATGGCATCATGCATACACTTGATCCCAAATATATGAGGCCATTCCATGAATGGATCCAACAGCAGTGGTCACAGGCTACAGGGAGCTGGGAGGACCTCGTGGTTGTCGCGCATGCAGTACATCAGGAAATAGCGTGGTGGAACAAGAACAACTTAATAAAGGGAAGACCATTCTCACAGCCAGCTCCAACAGTGACCATCACAACAGATGCATCCCAAATAGGATGGGGAGCACACATGAGCGACCTCAAGGTGAGGGGACTGTGGACACAGTAGGAGGCAGTGAAGCACATCAACTATCTAGAACTAAAAAGTGTTCCTAGCCTTAAAAGCCTTTCAGAAACAGCTGTATGGAAAGAGGGTATTGATCCAAACAGACAATACCACCACGATGTTCTATATAAACAAGCAAGGAGGCACACACTCAGTGACACTATCAAGACTAGCACAGGATATATGGATATGGGCTATTACAAGACAAATAGACCTACTAGCAATACACCTCCCGGGGAAGGACCATGTAGAGGCAGACAGGCTCAGCAGACAGACGTCAACATCCCACGAATGGGAGATCAACCAGCAAGAAATCCAAAGGATATTCAGGAAATGGGGAACACCGCAAATAGACCTATTTGCAACACGCCAGAATGCAAAATGCCAACACTTCGCATCGAGGCAACTGTGCAAAGAGTCCCAGGGGAACGCACTATGGATAAATTGGTCAGGGACATTTGCATACGCTTTCCCCCCCGATACCACTGCTACACAGGGTACTCAACAAATGCAGAACCAGCAGCATGACGATGATTCTAATTGCACCCCAGTGGGCCAGACAATCCTGGTTCTCACAAATAATGGAAATGGCACATGAGCCAGCACACAGCTTCCCCAGAAGAAGGGACCTGTTAACTATGCAAAACGGAAGGGTGTTGCACCCAGAGCCAGAAAGCCTCAGCCTAGCTGCATGGCTCCTGAGGACTTAGAATTTGCACACCTAAATTTACCAGAGAGCACAATGGCAGTGTTACTGGAGGCCAGGAGACCTACCACAAGAAAGTGCTACATAGCCAAGTGGAAAAGATTCACACGATGGTGCATTAAGGAAGGGCTACAAAGGAGGATTACAAGGGAGGCAACAGTACTGAAGTGCCTAACTCATCTACTGCACAGCAAGCTCAGCTGCACATCCATAAGGGTGCACTTAGCAGCCGTAGTAGCCTACACAAGGGGAGAAACGGGGAAAAGTTTCTTCACGTCGCAAGTGGTGAAGAGATTCCTAGAAGGGGCAAAGAGAATTTCCCCCCTAAGAGGGTGCCACCGCCAGCATGGAACCTCAACGTGGTACTGGCTCAATTAATGAAGGCACCATTTGAACCAATGCATAAAGCAACGCTGCACATGCTCACGATTAAAACAGCCTTCCTAGTGGCTATTACGTCACTACGGAGGGTAAGCGAATTGCAAGCACTGACAATACAAGAGCCCTATCTACAAATACATAGCGACAGGATTGTAATGAGAACAGATCCACACTTCCTGCCAAAGGTGGTATCAAGGTTCCACATTAATCAAGCAATTCAGATACCAAGTTTTTTCCAAAAACCGACCACAAGCGCTGAAAGGGCATTACACACACTGGACGCCAGAAGGGCGGTAATGCACTATATAGAAAGAACAAAGGAGTGCAGAAAGACAAAACCATTCTTTGTGTCCTTCGCCACCAGTTTTCTTGGGCGACCGGTTACCAAGAACACAATTGCGAGATGGATTGCGCAAACAATACAATACTGCCACAAGCAAGCTGGGCAAGAACTACAAGGAGCGACACGAGCTCACTCAACACGGAAGAAGGGAGCAACAATAGCTTTTCTAGCAAACACACCTATTCAGGACATTTGCCAAGCAGCGACATGGGCTTCAGTGCACACGTTCACTAAGCACTACTGCATAGATATTCAAATGAACAAGGAAGCTCAAGTAGGACAAAAGGTCTTACAACACATATTCAGAAATAGGAGCTCTTCTTCCACCCAGCCACCGCAAATCTAGAAAACCGCTACAAAATCTATGCACAGCATAGTGAATCCAGAAAGATTCACGCTGCAAAACGTATAGTTTCTTACCTGTCTGTGTAGTTTTGCAGCTTGAAGACTTTCTGGATTCACTAGCGATCCCACCCTCCTCCGCCGGAAGAAAGAGCCAGGAGGAAGGGTTTTAAGACAGAGGACAAAAAAACAGGAAGAGAAAAAAGAATCTGAAGATGGCGACCAAAGGTGGGAGCTTCCGCAGGAAGCGTGTCGACGTCACGAACAGACACCAAATGGTGGGAGGTCGACGCCCACCTGGGCCACGAAAAAAAAAAAAAAAAGAGGAGATACGACAATTCCGGACCCAACCACGAGATGGCGGAATAATGCACAGCATAGTGAATCCAGAAAGTCTTCAAGCTGCAAAACTACACCGACAGGTAAGCAACTATACGTTGGACCTTACAAGTTGGTGACTATATTTCTTGTG
Organism: Calotriton arnoldi; assembly: GCA_963921515.1. Lineage (NCBI taxonomy): Eukaryota > Metazoa > Chordata > Amphibia > Caudata > Salamandridae > Calotriton > Calotriton arnoldi. The sequence goes on from CAWUFW010003543.1 coordinate 776,675, forward strand.
GTGGACAACCATCCACACCGATTAATCCACTTTCTTACTTTAGCCATATCGTATTCCTGGTCTTCTAATTTGTCTTTCTATCCGGATAGAGAGCCTAACCATTTCAGCATTGAACTACATGAGAGACTACTTTACAACCGCAAAAACTATCAACCAATCAGTAAACAGTCTTGTCAGAGTAAACACTGTTTATGCCCCCTCTTTCCTCGTTCGACAGATGTCTCTCGACTTGTTAATCTCAGTCATAATTGGCTCAGTCATGCTTGGAGGCCTCATTCCCTGAAAAAGTAGAAACAATCCTGTAATTCATGTCCACAGATCAATGGACATTAAGAAATAGTCACTAATGCCACGAAAAACTTTACATTATACAGAGTCAGCACATCCCCCAAACCCGAAATGAAAAGCATACTTATAATTTATTTAGCCAGAACTCCACGTGTTTGCCAAACCTCACCAGGGAGGGTACAAGATATTCGGATACGGGTGGGAATAATCCTCGCCTCTGTGTCCTTAATAGAATTGAAACTTTTGTTAAGATGGCTAGGAAATCTTGAATTCTATGTCTGGAATGGAGGCTTGGATTATGCTTGCTCAAAATTATTTACTACCAGTGTAGCCATATGTACTACCGGTTTAAAGTAGAATGTCTTAAATGTCAAATCTAATGACCAGTCAGCCATGTTCAGTATGTCCTCTAGGTGAGCTCCCACAGAAGACGTTTTAGGTGCCATAGTACCTCTTGCTAAATGTGCACCAAAGACAGATGTGTCAATTCCTGCCTCTTGCAGGATGCTCCTCACCCATCGGGCTATAGTGGGGGAAGAAACTGCTTTAAACAGTTTACGCAAGGCAAGCAGGAGCTGACGTTCCCCAGTCGACAAACTTCCTCCATCAGTGCCCCGTAAGCTTTAAGACATCGGACCGTATATGACTTTAGCATATGCTCAAATGCGGGTTGGAAAGCAATCCTGGAATTCCATTTTGTTCTTCCGGAAATATGAAAGATAACCCTGACCGAAGTGAATACTCTACCTGTAATATCCAGAGCTCTTACATCTGAGACCAGTTTGCAAGAAACCAAACCTAGCAACATTGCCAACTTACCGGGTAACAGTTTCCTGGAAAGATATATTCGTAGCATGTGTTGGCCATAGATAGATATGCTTAGCATTATCCAGCCATCTAGTTTTGGGCTCGGACGATTACAAGTTGTTTTTCTTCGAAGAAATCTTCGAGTCATGAGGTATAGTGACTCCTCCTCTGGTGTAGTTTGCGGATGTTGCTTGCCTCCTTTGTTAGTTTTTTTCCTGCCATCACGTTCAGATGTCAATATAGCATCTCCGGGGTCAAAGCTTCATTCCTCACCGAGGCCTTAGCAGGTGCTCGAATTTTTTCTTTCCAGTCCCAACCCTTTTCATATCCGAACGACAGCAGCGGGTGTTATCAATCACTTGACTGCATCCGCCCGGGCCTGGCATTCCACAACTTCATCTCCATTCTACAGGATTACATCCACGAGCGATGGAAAACATACCCGTCAGCTTTTGCCCTAATTGCCACGCTAAGTGTTCCCGGCAAGACCAACACTAAGTGTGCAATCGGTGTTTGTCACCGGAGCACAAAGAGACTTCCTGTGACGCGTGTTTAGTGTTCCGATCGAAGAAAACAGTTTGGCTCATACAGCCATGCAGTAGCGCACCGAAGATGCACCGGTATCTTTGGGGATCAGTTTTCAGACCCCAGTCAAGAAACAGAAGGCACCGAGTGCACCACCAGATGTGCAGATACTGATGGCTAACATTGAGGACAGCTGAAACCCAGATTCCATACAGGGGCACGCGAGTACCTTGGCGAAAGCTGCGTCCAAACCCCCCAAACTTCCTATCGGAGCCCCACTGCCCTTGGGCCATGGAGGTCTCCATCAGCAGGCGCACAAACACAAATCCACTACGCCTGGAAAGCATTCGACTAGTGTCAAAAAATATGAAGCATTAGAGTAGGTTTCGGCGCCAGCACTGAAACATACCACATCGGCAAAATCTAAGTCAAGCAAAGACTGAACCGAAGCAACGTACATCGGATCCGAAAAAAGCCTCTGAACCAAAAGATGGTCTATCTACAAAGCCTTCGGCATCGAAGCAGGTGCAGAAGATGTCTGCATCAAAACCACAAATTCAAATGACTGCAACCAAAGTATCTACCCATCCAAACCCTCACCACCAGATGATAAATCATCCCATCATATTATCAGTAGGGCTGCTGCATATCATAAAGTAAGCCTACACACTATCCTACAAGAAGATAATTTCCTGGTTGAAACGCTTAACAGGTCACAAAAAAACAGCGCAGTCGCTCCCTATGCATAAAGGTCCACACACAATATAATTAAGCATCCAGTTGAATCAAGGGTAGTCACCCCTCGTATTGAAAAGAAATATAAGGCATGCCCATTGGACCCTGAATATATTAAAGGCCAAGTCACACCAGATTCATTGGCGGTAATCACAGCCAGGATAAGAGCAAATTCACAAGGCACCGGGGGATCCGCCTCATACAGATAAAGAGAGTAGGAAATATGATGTTGCAGGTAAACGTGTTGCAGCCAACCACATGCGTATTGCAAACTCTGTGGGGCTACTCTTCCGAGACAATCCGGCCACAAGGGATGAAATGCAGGAACTTCTGCAACACCTGCCTGATCAATACCAACAACGTGCAACACAGTTGGTAGAAGAAGGCAGTGCTATATCTAATGCCACCATGCAGTGTGCTTTAGACTCCGCAGACACAAGCACCCGCAAAGTTCACACCAGTATCCTCCTCATACGCCATACATGGCTCAGAGTCTCCGGTTTCAAACCAGATATGCATGACCTGCTCAATTTACCTTATGATGAGCAATATCTATTTGTGCCACAGGTGGATGAATTGTTAGAGAAGCTAAAAAAAGGACACAAACAGCTAAAGCAATGAGAGCCCTACAACAAACAAATCAACACCGTGGTTCCTTTCGTAGGGGTCAATTCACGAGTGCAAGCAGAGGAGGGTCTGGCAATAAACAGCACAGCTCCTATCAGAGTCCATTCAACAATGGACATTTCTAAGAAAACAATTCTAGAAATAAAGGTAGAGGCCATGTAACCACTACCAAAACCCCCACCCCTCCATCACAGTGACCACCTGTATCTCCCCCAACCACATATAACACCAGTAGGGGGGAAGGTTACAAAATTACTATCCAAAATGGCAAAACTTCACAACAGACCAATAGGTGCTATCTATAATCAAAGATGGGTATTGTTTAGAACTCAAAGAAACTCCACCCACAATTCCACCAAAACCACAAAATATGCCAAAGGGACATCTTACACTTTTACAGAACGAGGTTATTTCTCTCCTTCAAAAAGGGGCAATGGAAATAGTACCATTACAACATCAGGGTCACGGAGTATACTCCCTTTATGTTCTCATTCCCAAAAAGGACAAAACATTATGGCCTATCCAAATCTTTGGTCACTCAACAGGTACATCTCCTCAGAGCGCTTTCACATGGTCACACTACAAGAGGTGATACCACTGATACAGCAAGGAGATTTCATGACCGCATTAGACCTCAGAGATGCATACTTCATATCACCATTCATCCAGCACACTGCCGTTATCTGCATTTTTAACTAAACGGGCAACACTATCAATTCGAAGTGCTACCCTTCGGGGTCACTACAGTTCCATGGGTTTCTCAAAGTGCCTTGCAGTAGTGGCAGCTCATCTCAGAAGGGAGAGAATACATGTTTTCCCCTACCTAGACGATTGGCTCTTCAAAAGCCCATGCTACCAACAGTGTCTTCAACACACTCTGTTATCAGCCTTCTGCACAATCTAGGGTTTACCCTCAACACACAACAATCTCATCTGCAACCGTTGCAAATTCAGCCTTTCCTAGGTGCAACTCTCAATTTAGTTACAGCTAAAGCTTACTGCAGTCCAGAAAGAGTGAACAAGTTCACAGAAACATTACCTCTTTTTCAGCCACAAGCTCACATCACAGTAAAAGTAGTGATGGGGCTTTTAGGCATGATGTCTTCCTGCATAGCCATAGTACCGCACACTAATCTACTTATGCATCCCCTTCAACGTACTTTGCAATCTCAGTGGTCTCAAGCGGAGGGGCATCTGCAGGATCTAGTGTTGGTAGGGCCAGCAACTCATTGCTCTCTGCAGTGGTGGGGCAGCAACAACTTGTTGCAAGGCCGGCCCTTCAAAGCACCAATTCCGCAAATCACCTTTAACATAGATGCATCCCTTCAGGGATGGGGAGCGCATATGCAAGATCTCCCAGCTCACGGTCAATGGACAATAGCTTAAACACCTCTTCATATCCATCATCTAGAGCTACTAGCCATTCAGCTAGCCCTCAAAGCTTTTTGCAATCACCTACGCCAGAAAGTAGTATTAATACGAACAGACAGTATGACTGCAATGCATCATATTCAAAAACCCAGGGTGTGGGGGGTCACACTCCTCACATCTATCCCTCTTATTAGAGCGCATCTAGCACTGGGCAATCTTTCACAAAATCCACCTCCTAGCAGAATACCTACATGGGGTGGATAACGGCTTCGCAAATATGCTCAGAAGTACACATCAGCAAATGCACGAGTCGGAGATCAATGTGCCACTACTCCACTCTTATTTCAGAAGATGGTGGACGCCAGACATACACTTGTTTGCCACTCGCCTCAACGCCAAATACCAAAACTTTGCCTCTAGGTTCCCCCACCCCCAATCCAAGGGCAATGCCCTATGGATGAATTGGTCAAGAGTATTTGCTTATGCTTTTCCTCCTCTCCCACTCATTCCATATGTAGTTCAGAAGTTAACACAAACCTCTCTAACACTAATCCTAGTAGCCCCAACATGGGCGCGGCAGACATAGTTCACAACCCCTCTACAACTATCTTTAGTGCCACACGAGAAACTGCCTCTTTGGCCACTCCTACTAGCTCAAGATCAAGGAAGAATAATGCACCCCAGTCCCAAACAAAACAATCTAGCGATTATGGCTCCTGAAAACCTAGAATTTGGGCACTTAAAATTACCACAAGAATGTATGGATATCCTTAAACAAGCTCTTAAGCCTACAATTTGAGCATGTTAATGATCAGGAGATATGGGGTAGTGGGCCCCGCTCCTCAGTACTCCTGCGATATTAGAGCTTGATAATTATGGTTCACTTGTTCATAGCACTGGGAGACCCCTTCCCCATTATCGTTACTAAGCTTAACGGTGTGCTAGAACAAGTCAGTCGTCACTCTTTTCTCAGGAAACTATTCCAATTTAATGCTCTGTAATAAGATTTATAGTGCTCGACTCATTCCAGTATTCCGAGTCATGCACAGCAGCAATGGATCATAGATCCATATAAAGAAAAGTTTTGAATAAACAGCCAACACGTGTTTCGCCCCTTTCAGAGGCCGTCTGGCCATGGGGCTTCCTCAGGGCTGTACAAACATGGAGAAGCATCAAATAATACAGAAAGGAAATCCGTATTTACATAGATGCAACAGAGCAGATGTGGAACGAACATCACCCGTGAAAGTATGTTGAAAACATAGTGTAATTAAACACGATGGGAAGGGAAGGGGCGGGATGTGGTTAGGGGGAATAAAAGTTGGAGAGAAGGGGGGGGTGGGGGGAAAGGTAGAGCCAAGACATTATTAGTGACAGTATGAGAAGGGAGTGAGAAGGGAATCGGGGAGATGAGTACAGGGTGCAACAGATGAAACCAGGGAAATCGAGGCAGAGCGGGGGCCATAGGAGTAAAAGGCCCAGTGAGAGCAGAAATGGGAGGGAAAGATTAATTGAAGTAGAAACGAACGCGAAAAGAAACATTTTTTGAGTGCAAAAACATCCACAAAATGGGATCAATGGGAAGATAGCACAGCATAAGAGAGAGCAGGGTGAATGGAGTCAGTACGTTCCCATGTTGTCAAAGGTAATGCCAATTGGCATTTCAAGTATTGTAAACGTAATCATAGATTCCATGCACATTCATAGTGTTACATACGGGATGTTGGGATCCAGGTCATCAGAAAATGAGCCATATAAGAAAAAAAGAGACAAACATCATACACTAACATTAGTTTGGTTCTAAATGTATAGTGTGGTGAGTTGTTAGCGGTAGATCAAACCTCTAGCTTTTACCAATCTAACCGACGTAATGTTTTATCCTGTGGGAAATGGAAACCCAGTGTTTCCGTGATGGTTCATAGTTGGCTTGTGTGAAGAGTAGCATATAGTGGAGGTGAATCAGGCCTGGTATTGAGTATAGAGAGTGATGAGTTGGAATTGTATATCCGGGGGGGGGGGGCAAGTGAGAAAATCAATAAAAGGACATTGTTCCTACAGTGAGGGACTCGTGCTCATATATCCCCATGTGTAGGGATCCGCTTAGCGTTATATTTATTACTTTTAAATCGAATCCTTAGTGTTGCTGCGAATTTTAAAATCTACAGACTGGGAAGACAGAGAGGAACGGCACTAATTATGACTTGCTCCGGACCGGGTGCGGTCCAGGCCGCTGCGGTACAAAAGCTGACACGATAGGCAGATGCGTCCGCGCAGGTCCGGCGGGCCGTATCGCCAGAGTGCACTTACTTGATAATGATAAATGAGGGTTACGTCCAGTCGCTGGCGATTAATTCTGATCCATCGGCAAAGAGCCCGGGTAGCGGGGGCCTGATAAGCACCGTGGACCGGAAAGGGAACCAGTTCCGGGTTACGCAAGGCGGCACTCAGAGCTCAGCGCCATCTTGGAGTGGGGTACTTTCACGTAAGATCGGACCCACTAGGAACAAGATCAGTAATAAATCTGGGACTAAAACAAGAGATGAGGGACAGGAAAAGGGGGTAGAGTCCCTAAGTGGGAGTTAAAAGTAAAATAGAAATAAAAAAAAGAAAATAAATAATAAATAAGAATAAAAGTGAAAGGGGAGTGGGTAAGTTATAAATCGGTACCGTGAATAGGTGAAGGAAATCTATGTACGAGGGGGGAGGTTTAGTTAAAACGTTCGCCCAAGAGAGGGTAAGTGCGGGGTCCTCTTTGGATTAGCAGAAACCTATATTTAAAGGGAAAGAAAAGGGACGCATCTGGAGGTCAAGAGTCTGCCCCTATGTAATGCAAGAATATTAGCATGTGTGGCCTCTATAACGGCGGCCATCTTGGAAGGTGGTGGTGGTGGTGGTGGAGGAAAGCATAAAGTGTAGCCTAAATGCAAGATAGGGGGTAATCTAGGAGGTCGGATGGTCTGAACTCGTGGAGAGACAATATCTAGGCAGGAGATTTAGTATAAGCCAAGACTGTATGCTCACATAGAGCCTGGCGTGATCTAAGATAAACAAGAGTAGTGAACGAAAAAGTGGTGTGTTTATAACCAGCTGGAAAATCAGATAGGTCGGGGGAGGTTGGAAAGTCTACCCCAAGCATTGCATCGTGACCTACATTCAAATGTGGTCGAAGTCTATGGTCAGGGCGATGAGGAAGTTGGTTATTAGCCACTCATTCATCGCCCAGCCAAACATGCATTTCTGCATCCTTGTTAAGTCCAAGTTTGACTGTGTTGAATTTGAGAATGAGTTCACTCTCTCTTCTCCGCAGTTTCAGCTCCCGGTCTCCTCCTCTTTTTGAGGAGTGTATCACCTCAATGCTGTAGAAGGTGAAACTTTTGTTGTGTGGATGGGCGGTATGGAAATGATCAGTTGGTGGATGGCCGTGTTATATTTGTGAATGTTTCTGTAGTGTTACTGAATACGTATGCGTAGGGGTCGAATCGTACTTCCTATGTATGGTCGATTGCAGGGGCAGAAAATTACATAGATGGTGAACTTGCTGTTGCAGTCGATCCATTCTTTAATTCGAATTTGTCTGTTCTGTGGCATGGGTAGAACTTGGGTTTTGCTGATACCTAGTTTGCAAATGTTACAGTTACGGCACGTGTGAAATCCTGCCGGTCTGTCCAAGAAGGTGGTTAGCTTTTTTCTTTTATCCTCAAACTCTGATCTGCAAAGCATTTTCTTGAGGTTGGATGCCCTTCTGAAGCTCATTTCCGGGTAATTGCTGAGATGATCCTTGAGCTCTGGTGTATGTTGAAGTAGGTGCCAGTGGCGTTTAGAGTTTGTCTGATGTTATGATGTCTGTCATGGTAATCCGTGATAAATCTGATCCTGTTGCCCTCTCCAAGTTTTCTAGCAGGTTTAGGGTCTAGGGTGCTGGCTCTCCATCTTCGAGATAGTGGTCAGTGTTTTGCAGACTGCTTGGGTCATAGCCTCGCTTCTCTAAGCATGTTATTGCTTCCCTTCCTTTAACCACAAACATCTGTTCTTCGCTGCAGTTTGTCTTTCACATAGAATGTGAGGTCCAACAAGTTGCTTTCTTTTTTGGAGAAATTAGAGGTTGTTTTGATTCCCCACGGATTGTTTAAGTTGTGTAGAAACCTTTCTAACAGGTGTTTGTTCGCCCTGCCAGATACAGAAAATGTCGTCTATATAACGACGCCAGAGAACAAACAATATGCGTGGTGAATTCAGAAAATTCTCTACGTAGCTCATGAACACACAGGCATATGGCGGTGCAAATTTGGCCCCCATTGCAGTCCCGCTTACTTGTTTGTAGATCTTTCTATTAAAACTAAAGATGTTGTTATGCAGGCAGAAATCCAACATTTCAAGTATCATCTTGTTGGTTTCCAGGAAGTTAGCAGGTTGTGCCCAAAGTGATTGTTGTACCGATCTTAGTCCGTCTTGATGTTCGATGGAGGTATAGAGGCTCACTGTATCGATACATACTAGAATGAAGTCCGGTTCCCAGGTGATATCTCTAACTTGAAGTAGGATGTCTTTGCTTTCTTCAATAAAGGAAGGGATGTCTTTCATCAAAGCTTGCAACTTCTTATCGATAAATTCACCAATTCTGGAACAGGGTGAGTTAATGCCCGCGATGATCGGTCTTCCAGGAGGCTGGTAGGTACCCTTATGAATTTTTGGGAGAAGGTAAAATGTGGGCACCGTAGGATGTTCAATATAAAGGAATGCTTTTTCTTCATAGGAGATAAGTTCTGACCCATGCCATTTTTCCAATTTCTTTTTTAGCCTGTGTAAAATTTCTGGTGTTGGATCCTGAGAGAGGAGTTGGTAGCATGTATTATCTGTGAGTTGACGGTGTGCCTCATTGATGTAGTCATCCACATGTAGGGCCACTGGGTTTGCCCCCTTTGTCTGCTTCCTTGAGGATCAAGTCCTGCCTCTCCTGCAATGTTTTGATTGCTGTTCTCTCTTCCCTAGTGACGTTTGGTGGAAGAAAGTTTTGTTTTCCCTGATATTTAAGATGTTCTTTTTCTAGATCATGGGTCACTGCTAAGTAGAAAGCATCTATACTGTTACCAGCCGGTAATTGAGGGCAGAAGGTCAATTTCCTGGTCAAATTAGTATCTGTAGTCATGTCAGTACTGATTCCCAGTTCAGAGGCAGTTCTAGTAAGTGAATTCGGATCAGTCTCTCGTTCACTTAGGTTGGTGAGTAGATCTAGGTTTTCCATATCTTGGATGGAAAGATTGATAAGGGTTGTGATGTGTTCCATGGTGTTGTTTGGGTCGGTCTTCAAAAAACACTGAGTTTTCTAGTGAATTTGAAAAGATCAATATGTGTTTGTACCATGTTCCAGGAGGCCGTAGGGCAAAATGACAGACCTTTGTTCAGTATGTTAAGTTTGTGATCAGAAAGTGCAATGTTAGAGAGATTTTTAACCAGACTCTCTGATGCTACATTCTTCTGTCCAGTTCCTTCTTCCTGGCTTTTGTGGTCACCCCTACAGGGGATATTAGTGGTCGTCGGTTTTGAAGGGAGGCTGCCGGTATCATAGTATTTTGGGCGTTTGTGGTCTTTATACCCAGTCTGTAACGAAGGACCTCTTCGAAAAAATTTACTTTGCATCTTAAAATGAGAGCATGTTACCCTGCAAAATAAAAACGATTTCTACATTTCTGTACAAATAAACAAATTCAGCCTTTAGCACCTACAGTACAAGACCTTATAGGCTATATTTTCCATCTGCAGCAAGCAGGGCTTGCATACACATCTATCAGACTAAACTTAGCAGCTCTAGCTGCCTACATGCAAAACAGACAATCTATGTCCCTGTTCAAAATACCAGTAATCAAAGCATTCATGGAAGGACTTAAGCGTTTTCCCGCCTTCCACTCCACCAGCCTCAGCCTGGAACCTGAACATTGTCTTTACAAGGCTTATGGGGCCACTATTTGATCCACTTCACTCATGTCAACTCCAATTTCTAACTTAGATAGTTGCCTTTATAGTGGTAATCACTTCTCTCAAAAGGATAAGTGAATTATAGGCACTCAGTCGACAAATGTTCGGTAAAATTTACCCAAACAAATTAGTTCTACAAACGAATCCAACATTTCTACCTAAAGTGATCTCAGCCTTTCTTACAAGTCAGACCATTGAGCTACCAGTGTTCTTTCCTAACCCAGACACAGTAGCAGAGAGAGCCCCTACATATATTGGATGTTAAAAGGGCTATTCTGTTCTACATTGACAGACAAAATCTTTTCGAAAGACAGCGTTTTGTTGCTTTTAACAAACCTCACCAGGGGGACACCAATACCCAAAGCAGGAATTGGTAGATGGCTAGTCTGATGCATACAGACATGTTCTCAAAAAGCCAAAAGGGTGTTTACAATACCACCAAGGGCTCATTCCACACATAAACAAGGAGCCACTATGGCTTTCCTAGGAAATGTCCCAATAGAGGATATTTACTAAACCTTATGGTGTTTATGTATTTACCCAACAACAAGCAAGAGTGGGTCAAGCTGTACTTAAAACATTATTCAAACAAGTACTTCAACCAGCCACTAGTTACTGCTTTACATTCGATGCTAACCATCTGTATCTACGGCCAAGACATGCTACGAATGGCGTATGTTACTTACCCTGTAAGCATCTATTCGTAGCGTGTAGTGCCGTAGATTCATATGCAGTCACCCTCCTCCCCGGAAGCTTTTGGTTGCATTACTTCATAATATTTACAAACCTAATTTACATATTCACAATTAAATGCATGTTTCTTTACTCTGTCACTTTGTCTCCTTTTTCTGACGCTCACCTGATGAGCCAAGAACAGTCTAACAAAAGAGCTAAGCAACATGCGCAATACACACCAGAGGAGGAGTCACTATACCTCGTGGCTCGAAGGTTTCATCGAAGAAAAACATGTAATTGTCCGAGCCCAACACTAGATGGCAGGGTAATGCTAAGCATATGAATGTACGGCACTACATGCTACGAATGGATGCTCACAGGGTAAGTAACATTCCTTATTCTGTGGCCAAGAGAGGAAAAGGTTGAAAACTTTCTTTAAATACCATATAAATGAATACCTGAGCTCAGAAGGAACCTCACACCCCTCATTAACTTTCTAACCATGGGATTCCCCCCCCCTCCCAGGAAAACCCTTTATGGGGAGGTGACCTGCAGAAATGAAATGGCAGAGTTAAAGGTATTCACTGACCTGTAAGCCATACCATCCTTGGCCAAGGAAGACAAAAAGTTCAAGATGTGAACAATTCCAGATTTCACAGGAGCTACATCCTGCTGCATACACCAATGTAACTATCGTCCCCAAGCAGAATTCTAGCTTTTATTTGTCCAGTCAGCTCAAACCTTGGACAAAATATCTTGCGCTGCTTCCGAAAGTCCTCCAGACTCTCCAACTTTTCCGGTAATCCTCCATGCCATGAGGGACAATTTTCCCTCCAGGACCATGTGATGGGGACTCCCCAGGGGAATCTGTCTCCGGGATAAGATTATAAAATCCCAAGAAAGTTCCTTCATCACTGGAAGCCACACTTGCCACCTCCAAAACCACCATGTTCTCCTTCTGCCGGCAGACCTGCGCTGCCATCCTCATCCGCGTCGCAAACTGGGGAAAAGCGTATCCTTTTTCCACACTCCAGTCCTGCAGGAATGCATCAGTCGCCTGTGGGTCTGGCCTCCAACTGAAGAAAATGCCCAGCTGGCAGTCAAGTCGAGAGGTGAGCAGATCCACTGAAAACAGCCCTGAATCATTTGGAATACCTCCGGATCAAGTTGCCATGCACCAAGTTCTTGAAGATGTCAGGAGTGCCAACTGGCCACTTCTTTGGACCTTCCCTGAAGATACTCCAGGCACTGAAATATTGCAATCCAGACAGTACTGCCTGAACCCTTTTTGTCAGTTCCACTAGCAGTTTGGAGCGTGAATCCGTCAGGCAGTTGATATACCGAACCGCCGAAATGTTCTCCATCTCCAACAGGACTGAACAATTCACCTTGCCCTTCGCCCAGCAATGTACCGCGAAGGAACTGGCCAGGAGCTCCAGAAAATTTGTGTGTAGCGAATGCTCCTCCTAAGGACCATTTTCCACTGGTGGACACACCTCCACAGATGGCCCTCCAACCCTTTGTGCAGGCATCTGACACGATAAGGATATCTGGACTGGAACTGAAGATTACTCTCCTGTTCCAAGCTTCCATGCGAGACAGCCACCACCTCATTTCCTCTTTGACTTCGTCTGTTAGAGGAATTACTGCCGAAAGTCAAACCCTTTTGTGTAGGTGATGTGCCTTCAAATGCTGAAGGGTCCTGTAGTGAAGAGGGCCCAGAAATATGACCTGGATGGAAGATGCAATCAGGCCCACCAGACTGGCCAATTTTCTGAGGAATGTGTGCGTGCTCGCCATGGTGGTCTTGAGCTTGTGGCGAATCTTCGCCATCTTCTTGGAAGGCATACTGAATTTGGATTCCCTTGAATCGATAACAAGCCCCAGGAATATCGTTCTCTGAGCCTGCACCAACCGGGATTTCTGCTCTTTGATCACGTACCCCAAACTTTCTACCAGATCCACTGTCTGGAGATGGCCCTCTAAGGCCCGAGGGCATTGGTCAATCAATAAAATGGCCGTCCAGGTAGACTATCAAACATATGCCCCTGCTGCGAAGGAACTCCATCGCTGGCTTGAGAACCCTGGTGAAACACTAGGGGGTGGATGACAGACCAAATGGGAGTGTCTTAAACTCGAAGGCCTGATGACCCCCAAAGGAATTGCAGAAACCTGCGATGAGGGTGGAGCCTTGGCCCCTTTGGGAGGCATTGTTGAGGAACCGGCCGGACGAGCACCCCCTGCCATGCCCGGTCCCAACGAAAACCTTTTTCGAGAACATTTTCTTAATAGAGGCCTGCTCCTTATCAAGCGAGTTAAAGGTGGCACCGAACTTGACCAGTTTTTTGATAAAGGGTTCCCCGAATCCCCCCTCCCCCTTAATGCGGAGGGGCCCACCTCAGATGCTCGCAAGTCCCCCAACTTCATGTCTACTTTAATGAAGTGGGAACGCCTGCTGTCCACCTATAACGTACAGTTGGCGTTGCTTAGGAGGATGACCACTCTCTCTTGACCCCCGCCAGAGGGAATCTCTGTGGGAATAAGGACACGATTGTTTGGCCTCCTTGGCCATATCAAAGATCTTTGTTAGGGGCCTGTCACGTCTTGCAATTTATCTTGGCATTACTGCTAGGAGCGGTCAATGCCCTTCTTAGGGTCCCTAATATATTTCGCCAGTAACGTTGCCATCCGTTCATCACTTTCTGGGGTTGGGGCCACCTTACCCTCCAAAGATGGACGAGGACACTCTGCTCTTAGGCAGGCCCAGACCTCCTTTTCAAGGAGTTTCCAAAGGCGTCCCGCATGGGGGACCTGGGGTGTAGCAGATCATCTGGGTCCAACTTGTCTGCCACTAACCTGTCCAGGGGAGGGGCAGGGTGAGAACCGGGCAGGATCACTATCCGAATCATCGCCCTGAGAATCACCATCCCTCACTGGGAGAGGAAAAGGAGGGGGCAGTGCAAAGGGGTCTGAATCGGGCAGCTGTTGGTGGGTCTGAAGGAAAACCCTTTTTAAACGCCCGAAAGCATCTTTATCAGCGCCCTGATCAAGGGGGCCCTTGATTGCGTGACGTTGGGTCCCCGGACGCTCTGGCGCCGTGAGGGGAGCCTGTAGTGGAGCCCTCTTCCAGGGGTGCTAGTGCCGGAAACCCTGTATGTTGAATTGAAGCATCCACTGCCTCACAAAATTCGTCATCAGGAGGCAAGATTGAGGTGGATTCCTCCTCAAAATACAAAGCTTCTAACTTCTGCATGTTAGGAATCGCTGTGGCGTTAGGGAACCTAGCAGATATGGAGAGCCAATTACTCTAGACAATGGGGGACAAACTCCCTATGAAATTTCGAGGGTTCACAGCCTGGGCAGGTCCCTGTGGTGCCGAAATTGGGCCTATGGGCCTAACAAGTGGAAAAAGTATAGGCCAAATGGGCTATCTGCACTGAAACGTCGCAAGTGCAGGTTTAACTGGGCCTATGGGCCCCTAGGGATAACAGTCTGGTCAAGAAAACGGGCAATGGGTCCCAGAAATGAATATGCCCTACCAAAAGGGCTGCAGGGCCCCTGGGGTTATCAGTAACTGACTGCCAGAAACCTGCAAACTAATGCCCCGACCCTGAGGGCAAGAAAGCAAAAGACACACAATTGATGGACGGAATGCAGAACAAATCAAAACATTCACCCCCAGTCAAGAGATCTGGGTTAAATCCATCATTCTTTTGCTCACCATGCCACCCCAGTTTAGACCTGGCCATATGCAAATCAGTGGACGGGTATGCCCAGACGTGGGTCCCGTGCTCTCCATGCCACTGGAATCAAGCTATCCTGGCTGAAGAGGGGTGAAACCCCGAAACCGGTCCTAGGATGCTTGTTTCCAGTCCAGGGAGGACCTGGCTTGGCAGTTCGGGCTGGACTGTTCCCATGAGGCACAGGGTCAAGACTGATTTGCATATGGCTGGGTTCAAACTGGAATGGCATGGTGAGCAAAAAAACGATGGATTTAGGCCCAGATCTCTGTACTGGGGTGAATGTATGACATTGTTCTGCATTCTGTCCATCAACTGTTTTTGCATTTGCCGACCCTGAGGGTCACATTTTGCATACTCGCCCCCACGGGCGTGGCGGTCACCGCACTGAATAACCAACAATCACGGGGCAGGATCCCTTTAGTACAGACTCCTGTGAGGGCGTAGTAAGGCGTCCAGGCTGTCGGGCACCAGGAGATTGGCCAAGGATCCGTGATGCATAGCGGCTTCCCTGCTGAGTGAAGAAAAGGCGTGCAATGCTTTCGGAGCCATAGGAGCGTCTCCTTAGCTTACGAGCACCCTCTAACGGCCGGCAGACGCAATCTCTGCAGTGCTGGAGCAGCGAAGAAAGAGGGGGGCAGAAACTGTGTGGATGGGCTATACTGATGGGATTGTTTACTGATAGGTTGATGCTTTTTGTTCTTTCCCTTTTGGGAAAGGTCGGTTTTTTTTGTCAAGACTGCTGTACCAATGAAATTGAAGAAAGATGAGCATAATCCGAGCCTACGGTCCTGACATAAACTCTAGACTCTTGAGCCTTAGTATTCGTAAACCCAACCTTCAATAGCACCAGCCGTGGGCGTCTGAGCCAAACTTTGGGCCTTTACAAATTAAGCACTGAAATCCATGAACAATTCAAGTAAAAAATAAGAGCGAACAATAATGGAACTTAATGTGACGCTTTAACAAGTATGTGGCGACAGTTAACTCATTCAGGAAATGCTACGTTGAACAGTAAGTGTTCCTTGCGGCTCTTCTATCCTATGCAGGTTGCGGACAGTGACTGGAAGCCCCGTGCTTGACCGATTTTATTTTGAAGTGCCTATTAAAGTTGACTCTTGCAGCTGTGTACCTAATTTGTTAATTATAGTACCGGTTAGATGCGCAAATCTTTTGGTTTTGCTAAGGGTGCTGGTTATGGTATGTAGTGCCTTTTCTTTGCATGTGATGCAGCTTAGAAACTGCTCACTCTTTACACAACACAAACCAATAATAAACCAATAATGAGAGTAATAGCAGACATGAAATGAATGTGCACCTTGCACACGTTTTAAGAAAATGAGTGATCATGAGAAAATATAGTAAATGCATTAGAGTGCTTAAGTTGCAGAAATACTGAAGAGTCATATATTGTGTCTAATTGTTTAACATTTCAGTTTCGTATAGTTTTAAACCTTCTTTGCAATTAAGTAATTAATAAGAATTTATATGTGAAAGTTATAACTGTGATGTATTACTAAGCATTATTTGCAAACTGAAATAATTTATCTGTGGAATATTAATGTTATCCTCTCAAAACCATTTTCTATTCTCTTTGTAATGCATAATAGAGTAATGAAAACTTGGTGCAAAACTATCATATTCATAGCGAGAGAGCTGAAACTTTTCTGACGTAATCTTTATATGTGAAGTCTGACATTTCCTAAAACAACACATTTATTTCGATGTAGGCACATATGGTACACTTCTATATTTTCCAATGCAGTAATAGACTATACTTGCTATTGAAAAGTCTTATGAGACAATCTGACATTGACTGCCTTAACAAGTGTATAACTGAAATTACACATGCTTTTGTTTAAATGTATACATGTTTATTAATTATGCTATATTACTTTAAAATGCCTTTAACTTAACATTATGTTCCAGGCCTGTGTTTTCTCATGATGTCTGCGAGAAAGTATTTTATTATAGCTTTTGCTCATGTAGCATTCTTCTACTTTCCCACAAGAAGCTAGGAGAGTTGATACAGATTATATTAGAATATTGATATTTCCTTGCTCGGGCCTATAGCAACTACCACACGGGAAGCTTTAGGAATTAATAGCCTTTTGTGGACTAACCTGTGTTCCTTGTGACAGACAATCATTCCCATGCCCGGCGTGGGATAATTTCTAGTTGTTGCCATCTTGTACCTTGTGAGTGGAAGATCACCTCATGGATTTTGTACGATGATGGTGTGACACAGTGCCTGTGGCCTCCGGACTGATGAACTAAAATCTTAAATGTTCCTTGAAGCAGTGATCAATGCTCTGTCGTTACCTTGGTCACTGCCCTGGTCCTGAGCAATGATCATCATCATTGCTGTTGCCGTTCGGACGTTGACCCCATGCTTACTCAGAACTTTGCAGCCTTTTCCCCTGCCTTGGTGACTGCAGGAACCCCTTGTTCATAGCCTTTTAATGCCATGGTGAACTTCTCATTGGAGAGACTTCTTTCCAGACTCTTCCATGAGTTGCCCTGTGATGTGGATATTAAGAACTCTTGTTTCTCAGACTCTTTAGTTTTACACTACCCTTGTACCTGACTTATTTGAGACTCTTGACCTAGCCTCCTAAAATGCTTATTATTGCTTGTTTTCTTGTCACTTCTTATTATAAATCTAATTGAAAACTCTTTAATGTCTGAATCTCTTGAATTTCATGAATTTTCTTTGTACAGGGACAGTGCTTGGGTTTCTCAGATTACTAATGTATAGCAGATGTAGACATAAATTGTAAACAGAACATCAGGTTTTGGTTCTGCTTTTCTGTATAGCGGTAGCAGAGTTGTTAGCGTGTGTGATTTCTTCAGGAGGTTAGGATTTCCTATTGCCATCTTATACTTTTTCCTATTCCCATCTTATACTTTTTCCTATTGCCATCTTAAACCTTTACAGTATGGTCTTGAGGGTCATATACCTAAATCTGATTACATCTGTAGACTTGTTACCAATTCCAGGTCCTCATTGGGTAGCCAATGATCGACCACCCTAAATTCCCTTCGCCCCTTAATGCGATGAGCAAGATCCATGGAGGATCAAGTATATAAGAAACTGAGTACTGTACTGAAAACAGTAAAGAGTAAATAAAGCTAAAGACAAAAATTATGGGCCCGGAAAACGCTGGATCCCATGCCGACTATGCGTGGAGTGTTTTACATACATGTTCCCTTCACTGCTACAAAACGAAATATTAACTAAGAAACCGGTTCTTGACATCCGAGCCTGTAATTTAATTCTGTTACAAAAACCTGCACTGCAAGCCCTACGATACAGTGAAAGTAATCAGTCGTTAATGTGACTTTCTGAACTTGTCTCTCTCAATCTGAGCGTTCGATCTGTCTTCTCTTGACTATTATTAAGGAATTAAGAGCAAAAGTCCTATATCCTGGAAATGTAAACCGCTTAAATCAGGTTTGTAAACCCAGAAGCATGGCTACATTACATCTACATGAAAAGAGCTAGTTATTCATTTCCTTGCGTTGGGATTGAATTTTGAGAATGAAGAGTTAGTGTCTTGTTCGCAGACTAACAGTAAATTTATTGTTGCTGTTCACGGAGTCAAAATGCCTTTTTGCTGTGAAGTGGAAGCTTGAGGTAAGTGCTAGAAAATGCAGATATTGGAACTGTTCAAGCTTGTCCACCACTGAAAGCACATATATAGGGAGCCAACTGTAATTATACATATTTGAGGCAGATTAGATCATGTGAGCCATCCAAAGAGCTTGCTTTTGTGCTGTGATATAGGTGCATCCATTTGAAAAAATTACTGTGAGATTTGACACCTTCATAATGTGTGAAATAGAAATAGACTAATAGTACAATAACTTTTTATATTTTATTTAATTTTCTTAAATATTGAAATAGACTTCAGGACCTGATTTATAAAGAGATTTGTCAATTCTGGCACTTGTATGTCACGTAGGAGTTAACTGAATAACGTATGAAATAAAAAATAAAAAATAATCCTGCCGAACATAACTCACAATTTTATATCATAGGTTAGAAAAGGTATGGCATTCACATACATTGCAGTTAGTCTATTTTCCCTAATGCAGCTTGTATGAGGGATTTGCATTGCATAAATTCTGCAATAGTGAGGTATTTGTTTCCCAAATAGAAATTTTACCATGGTTGTATTTTTGTTAATTTTTTTATGCAGACTCCCTGTGTTTTTCAAAGACTGTACCCCCCCAGGATTAACTGTGCGGAAGAGTTAAAAATGCATATTGATTCCCCACTGTGCGGGTACTCACCTAATTTGATTTGCTTCAGTGTCCACATCTTAGGAATGCCTACTCACTTTTTTTTTTTTAAGTCGGTGGATGCAAAAGTTACTCCCTACAAATTCCAGAAATGTGGACAATACCTCTGCAGGCACGCCATAGTCATTACGTAATGTATCTGAAAGAGACACGTTAGTGACAGATTCCTTACCTTAGAATATCCCCAGGCGTCAGGCTGGATTCGGAAAGTTTTTACGTAGCAGTACCCTTGCGTGTCGGTAGGCGGCGTCGTGCGGCTCCGCGTCAGTCGTCGGCGTCGTGATTGCCGGGATGACGTCGCGGGCAGTACTTAGACGCCGCCCCTGCGCGCTGACGTCAGTTCTTCTTTTTCCGCGCCAGTAAGCGCAGATCCGGGAAGAGCAGTGCGCTAGTCAATTTTGACTACATTTTTGGTGATTTTTTCACTGTTTCTTTTCGAGTCTTCTCGACTCCTAGGTGTCGGTAGGGATGCCCGGCTTCAAGCCATGCGACGTCTGTGGTCGAATGATGTCGATCACAGACCCGCACTTAGAGTGTCTCTACTGTCTCGGCCGAGACCACGACACGAAGTCGTGCCTGACTGCCGGGCCTTACACCCGAAGGCTTTGCGAGAGCGGTCTCGAAAGCTCCTCGAGGTCCGGCAGTCGGCTCCGCGCCGCACCAAGCCCCGGTCCCGTGAGAGGTCGAGGGGCCGGTCGCGGAGCCCCCGCCGGTCGTTGGAGTCCAAGTCTTCGCACTCCTCGGGTAAGTCGAAGCACAAGAAGTCTAAGAAGCACCATCGCTCTAAGACTGCGCCTCGCCGGTCTCGCGACTCGGCTGAGGCCCCTGTCGGCACCGTCCCTGCGGCTCCGGATGTGCCTGTGGCGCCGCCCCCGCATTACCCGTCCTTCCCGGGTTCGGGGGCGACTCCGGCCGAGATACAGGAATTCCTGTCGGCCATGGCCCGCCTCTTCGGGCCTCAAGGTCCCTCCGGTGCGCCTTCGGGCCCCGCGGGCCCTGATGGGGTTGCTTCGGCGTCGCCGACTACTCCGGTCCCGGCGTCGCCTGTCCCGCCAGCCTTGATCCAGGCCTCGGCTCCGGCCCCGATCCCGGCTCCGGTGGTACCGCAACCCCGATCAACGCCGGTTGACCTAACCACGCCTCCGCCGGCGCCGATGTCCCCGGTGCCGTTCCTGACGCCGCCCGGTGCTCCGGGCGGCGTCGTTCCCCGGTTCTCTCCGGTTCCGGACATGGAGCCGGACCGACGTCGCTCGACGCCGGCGCCGATGAGACCTTGGGTCCCAGATGTCCCTCCTCCTCCATATTTTGAACCAGAGGAGGACCAGGAGAGCTGGGAGGGGTCGGAAGACCCTCTCACACAGCAGTGTGAGTATGATCAGGACTGGGCAGAGGAACTTGGGGATGCCAGTGGTCTAGACACTTCCCCTGACACTGGCATGCTGTCTCCTCCCGTGGCTACGGAGGAGGGAGCAAATTTCGCAACGGTGTTGCGTAGAGCAGCTGGAGCCTTGCACCTCCAATTGCCTACTGTGGCTGTCAGGACTAATCTCCTGACGGAAGTGCTTCAGCCGGCAGCTTCCTCCTCGGAGACTGTGCTGCCGTTTAATGATGCAGTGTCTGACGTTCTTTTGGGCACCTGGTCCAAGCCCACCACAGGGGCTCCTGTGGATAGGCACGTGGCCCGACGCCATCGCCCTGCTCCGGGCGACTCCTTGTTTCTCTCTCAACATCCCACCCCCGAGAGCTTGGTTGTCCAAGCCTCTGCCTCCCAAACCGCCTTCCCTACCGCCCCTCCGGATAGTGAATCCAAACGCCTGGACCAGTTTGGGAAGAAGTCTTTTTCTTCCTCCAGTGCTGGCTTGCGGTCCGTCAACACCGCTTGCCTTTTGGGCCGATATACCCACTCACTGTGGGATTCGGTGGCGGCTGTTTTGCCCCAGTGTTCTGAGGAGGTCCAGACACTGCTTACCCGCACCATTGCGGAAGGTAGGGATGCGGCAAAGTTCACCATACGTTGTGGCCTTGATACCGCCGACTCGCTGGGCAGATCGCTTGCAACGACGGTGGCGCTGCGTCGCCACGCCTGGCTGAGAACAACTGGTTTCTCGGGTGATGTCCAGAATACACTCATGGACATGCCCTTTGATGGAGTCGGTCTTTTTGGTTCCAAAGCAGACCATGCGCTGGAGCGTTTTAAGGACTCACGGGCTACTGCCAAGTCCCTGGGCCTTTCTGTTGTGCGCCCTCCGCTAACCTCTGCTTTTCGCCCCTTTCGTGGCCACGGAAGGGGCGCCCAGTCACGTCCGCTGCCCAGCCACCGGCCCGCGCAGCAAGCGTCTTCGCGTGGCCGAGGACGTGGCTACCGCCGTGGCGGTTCGGGCAACCAGCGTGCGGGTCAGGCCACCAACTCCGCCCCGTCCGTGGCCTCCAAGCCCTCCTAGTCCTTCCTTTCAGGTGCACAGCACGCCAGTAGGGGGCAGGGTCCGCCATCACCTTCACCACTGGCGTGCCATCACCTCGGACAGGTGGGTCTTGGAAATTGTCTGAAGGGGCTACTCCCTCCCCTTCGAGACCACCCCCCCAGCCATGCCACCTCAATTCCACCGCATGTCAGGGGATCACTTGGTGCTTCGGCAGAAGGAAGTCACGGCCCTCTTGGCCAAGAGGGCCATCGAGCATGTTCCGACCCCAGAAGTAGGACGTGGTTGCTACTCCCACTACTTTCTGGTGCCTAAAAAGGACAAGGAGGACATGCGTCCTATCTTGGACCTCCGGAACGTCAATCGCTTCCTCCGGAAGGAGAAGTTCAAGATGCTCACCCTAGCTCAGGTCTTGACTGCCCTCGACCCTGGAGACTGGTTGGTAGCGTTGGACTTGCAGGACGCTTATTTTCACATCCCCGTCCTGCCGGCCCACCGGCATTACCTGCGGTTCACGGTAGGCCTCGAGCATTTTCAGTTCACCGTGCTCCCCTTTGGCCTTACAAGTGCCCCTCGGGTGTTCACGAAAGTGATGGCGGTGGTCGCAGCTCATCTGCGCCGGGTAGGGGTTCCAGTCTTCCCCTACCTCGACGACTGGCTGCTGAAGGCGGGCTCGTCCCAGGCAGTCGTCTCCCACCTCCAGACTACGGCCGAACTCCTGCACTCGCTGGGGTTCTCCATCAATGTGCCGAAGTCGCATCTGATTCCTTCTCCACAGCTCCTTTTCATCGGAGCAGTTCTGGACACGACGCAGTTTCGGGCCTATCCTCCCGAACGGCGAGTCCGGGATATTCAGGCTATGATTCCGATCTTTCAGCCTTTATCCTGGGTTTCGGTGCGGATGACCCTGAGGCTGCTGGGCCTCATGGCCTCCTGCATCCTGCTGGTCGATCATGCCAGATGGCATATGCGGGCTCTGCAGTGGGACCTGAAGTTCCATTGGGCGCAGCACCAGGGCAACCTGTCCGATCACGTCCAGATCTCGGAGGGGACTGCAAAACAGTTGCAGTGGTGGCTCTCGAACCGGCAATGGGTCATGGGCAGATCCCTCTCCCTTCCCCAGCCAGAGCCCACAGTTGTGACGGACGCGTCCCTTCTGGGATGGGGCGGTCACATGGGAGAAGGCGGAGATCAGAGGCCTCTGGTCTCCGGCGGAGTCCCGGCTCCATATCAACCTTCTGGAGCTCCGGGCGATCCGACTTGCACTCAAGGCATTCCTTCCCTCTGTCAAAGGGACGGTAGTGCAGGTGTTCACAGACAACACCACCGCCATGTGGTATTGCAACAAACAGGGCGGGGTGGGGTCGTGGACCCTATGTCAGGAGGCTCTGCGCCTTTGGACATGGCTGGAACATCAGGGCATATTCCTGATGGTTCAACACCTGGCAGGTTCCCTGAACGCCAGGGCGGACGAACTCAGCCGCAGGTGCATGATGGATCACGAATGGCGTCTTCACTCGGAGGTGGCGCAAGGTCTCTTTCAGCAGTGGGGAGAGCCTTGGTTAGATCTGTTCGCCACCGAAGAGAACGCGCAATGTCAGCAGTTCTGCGCGTTGGAATTTCCAAGGCGGCACTCGCTCGGAGACGCTTTTCGTCGCGAGTGGAGTTGCGGTCTGTTGTACGCCTTTCCGCCTATACCACTTCTACCCAGAGTGTTGAAGAAGATTCGGCGCGACCGGGCCCAAGTCATCCTTGTGGCTCCGGACTGGGCTCGAAGAGTTTGGTATCCCGAGCTACTCAGTATGAGCGTTGATCCCCCGATCCGTCTGCCTCTTCGGGAGGATCTTCTGTCGCAGCAGCAGGGGACGGCCCTCCACCCGAACCTGTCCAGTCTCCACCTGCTTGCGTGGAGATTGAGCGGCGGCAGTTGATTCCTTTCGACTTGCCTCCCGAAGTTTGTGATGTGATTCTGGCAGCCAGGCGTCCCTCCACTAAGGTGGTAAACGCCTGCAGGTGGAACAAGTTTGTGGCATGGTGCACAGCAAAGGCTGTGAATCCCCTCTCTGCCCCTCTTTCTGAGGTTCTTCTGTTCCTTCTTTCTCTGGCCCAACAGGGTTCTGCCCTGGGTACCATCAAGGGCTATCTTTGTGCTATCTCGGCCTTCCTCAGGCTTCCTGATCAGCCCTCCCTTTTCATCTCCCCTGTTGTTAACAGGTTCCTAAAAGGCATTACACACCTCTTCCCTCCTGTTCCGTTTGTAATGCCTCAGTGGGACTTGAACTTGGTTCTTACTTTTCTCATGTGCGCTCCCTTTGAGCCTCTACATAACTGTCCTCTTCGTCTTCTGACTCTGAAGACAGCCTTTCTGGTCGCCATCACCTCCGCTTGGCGGGTGAGTGAGCCTCAGGCTCTATCATGCAAACCTCCCTTTCTGTCTGTCCATCCAGACAAGGTTGTTCTTCGGACGCGTCCGTCCTTCTTGCCAAAGGTGGTTACTGCCTTCCACATTGGGCAGACCATCACTTTGCCCACCTTCTTATCGCCTCCGCATCCTTCCAGAGAGGAAGAGAGGCTCCACCGTCTGGACCCAAAACGTGCGCTTTCCTTCTATATTTACCGCACACAACACTTCCGGGTGGATGACCAGCTCTTTGTTGGCTACGTGGGCGCCAAAAAAGGTCGGGCGGTGCACAAGAGAACCATTTCCCGCTGGGTAACCTTGTGTATCAAAGCCTGCTATTCTTTGGCTAAGAAGGAGCCTCCTGTTGGGCTGCGTGCCCATTCCACCAGGGCAACGGCTGCTACCACTGCCTTAGGCCGCGGTGTTCCGCTGCAGGATATCTGTC
This sequence comes from Calotriton arnoldi, assembly GCA_963921515.1. Lineage (NCBI taxonomy): Eukaryota > Metazoa > Chordata > Amphibia > Caudata > Salamandridae > Calotriton > Calotriton arnoldi. The sequence continues at coordinate 800,987 of CAWUFW010003543.1, forward strand.
AGGCAGCTACGTGGGCCTCGCTGCACACGTTTACCAAGCATTACTGCCTTGACAGTCAGGTCCGGAGGGACGGCTTCTTTGGCCGTTCTGTCCTCCGGGTCTTCCTTGTCTGATCTTTGTTCGCAGACCCACCACCGGGGTTGGTATTGCTGGGGTATCTATTCTAAGGTAAGGAATCTGTCACTAACGTGTCTCTTTCAGATGCACAAGTTACTAACTTGTGTAACGATATATCTGTAAGAGACAGTATTTAGTGACAAATTCCTTACCGCCCCGCCCATCCTCCCCGTTCTGCGAACTGATTTCTAGGGTTAAGGACATCCCTTTCAGGGCCCTAGTATTTTTCAGACACCTATGTCAGCTTCTTGCATGGCTCTGCGTTCCTGGCGCGGAAAGTCGTGTACAGAACTGACGTCAGCGCGCAGGGGCGGCGCCTAAGTACTGCCCGCGACGTCATCCCTGCGATCACGACGCCGACGACGGACGCGGAGCCGCACGCCGCCGCCTACCGACGCGCAAGGGTACTGCTACGCAAAAACTTTCCGGATCCAGCCTGACGCCTGGGGATATTCTAAGGTAAGGAATCTGTCACTAACTACTGTCTCTTACAGATATATCGTTACACAAGTTAGTAACTTGTGCATCCAGCTACGTCTTAGTATTGATTGCTCCATAAAACTCTGAACACTTCTTCCTTCCTGCCTTAAAATACATTGATCCTTTGGGCCTAGGTGTGCATTATAGCTTTGGGGAGACGGGGTGGGGGGAGGGGCTTGGTAGGCCTACTTGCAGATCAATAGCCCATCGTGTCTTGGGCATGGAAACCTGCGAGGGGTAATGAATATCTTTAAAGGATAGGAATTCCAGACATAATTGTGTCCTGTGCAAGAGGTGCCTCAACAAATGGGGTTCCTTCACCCTTTCTACGAACTCTGTCCTGCCTCAGAATGCTGCCTGGTTCAGCCAGTCATTTCTGGCGGATGGCCTTCTGATGCCTTGCTTCTTTTGTGATTTGTGATGCTAGACCAATACAGTTTGAGGGAAGGACTCTTCCCTGTCCTGCCACTCTTGATTTAAAGTGTCGGCGCAAGGGCATCAAAATGCCAGTTGGTCTCCCTCTGGATCTCCAGTTGCAGAGCACATTCCCCATTTGGCCCCAGTGTGCCCCAAATTTCCCAAGCCATCAGCCATGCCGCAACAGATGGCAGCCTTTAAGGCGGCCATGTTGCTGATATTCGGCACTCTTCTAACTGTCTCTGCACCTTTGGGCCTCAAGGATCCACAGGGGCCATCGGGTTCGCCATTTGGTCCTCTGATTGAAGAGAGCTCCTAATTTGCAATGGTAGCTCCAACGTGCCGCTGAGGTTATGTACCTATAACTTCCCACCATTGAGGTTAAGACCAATGTCCTTGAGAAAATCTTGCGGCCTAGGCCAACCACAACTGCGTCCCTCACTGATGCTTTAATGGGTACCTGGTCAAAGCCCTGTGCATGTCCGCCAGTGAATAAGCATGTTGCGAGAAGTGTCAGACTTGTTCCTGGAAACCCAGATTTCCTAACAAAACACCCTACCCGTGGAAGTCTGATAGTTCAGGCTTCAAACAGCAAGGTGAACCCCAACTCATTCGCCATGACTCTTAAACCCCCATATAGTCTCTTAAGAGTTCGTAGAACTAATGTTCACTTAGGCCAGCCTGGGATTGTGATCAGTCAACTCTGTTTGTTTGTGGGGCAGATATACGCACTCGCTCTGAGGCATGGCCAACAAGAGCTTACAGGCAGTCCCTGAAGACCTTCAGGCATCCACTGGTTCAAACCATGATTTCTTCTGGCCTTGATAATACTGATTGCCTGGTATGAGTGATTGGCACTACTGTGGTGCTCCGCTGCCATGCATGGATGCACTATGTAGAATTCTCTGGACACACATAGGCTTCTCTCATGGACATGTCTTTTCATGGCTCACGCTTGTTCAGCAAAAAAGCAGACTGCTTTAGATTTCTATATGGGAAAGTAGTGCCACAGCACACTCTCTGGTTCTCTTAACCCTTGTGAAACAGTTTCTTCACCAATTCTGGAAATTCGGAGGCTATTGTCTTGGGTTGACATATAGGCAGTGTCCGTCTCTCTAGCCTCTGCTGCAATTGCCCCAATCCATTTATGGCTTGGCCCGAAGAACAGGCAGACAATGTGCCGGCCATCAAGGACACCAGTCTCCTTCCCTTGCTGCAGCAACCTCTCCCAAACCGCGTTAGCTTAACATTAGTGGCACACACCCATCTGGTGGGAGGCGGAATCCAGCATTTTCTCACAGGATTGTGATCAGTCATGTCTGACAGATGGGTCCTCAAAATTGTTCATCATAGCCGTACCCTACCATTAATTTCTGCTCTGACGAGTCTTCCACCCACAGAGTGAATCTCAGGGGACCACCTGTCCATTCTGTTGCAAGAGGTGCAAGTTTCACTCTCCATAGGAGCTATCAAGAGGTTTCGGACTCTGAAATAGGAGTGGGTTGCTACTCTGTATTTCCTCACCCTGGAGGATGGTGGCTTTGGCCTGTCTTAGTTGTTGCTCCTCTGAATGCCTTCCTGTGGAAGACAAATTCAAAATGCTTACGTTGTCCCTGATGCCCTGGATCAGAGAGACTGAATGATCGCCTTTGACCTGCAGGACACGCATTTTCATATACCTGTCATGCAGTCCAACAGACGTGAACTATGGTTCAAGGGAGGCCAGGAGCATTTCCTGTTTGCTGAGGCTTTATTTCATTGGAGCTGTCCTGGATGCTATATAGTTCAGGGCCTCTATTGCAATGAGTCTGGTCCGTCAGGCAGTGATCCTGCTGTTTTATCCTCAGCCTTGGATCTTGGTGAGAGCAGCTCTCAGGCTTCATGTCCTACTAGCTTCTGCATCCTCCTTGATGACTTTGCCAGGTGGCATATGCAGGCTTTGCAGTGGAATCTCAAGTCCCAGTTGACCCAACACCAGAGTAACCAGTCAGACGCCATCCAAGTTTTGAAGGTGACTGCACGTGATCAGTGTTGGTGGCTGCTTCACTGCAGTTAGAGCAGCAGCGCAGCGCAGCTGGGGAGGTCATCTGGGAAAGGTAGAGATCAGAGCACTCTGATGTCCAGCGAAAAGCTGGTTCCATAGCTGGCTGTTGGAGTTGTGGACCATTATTGTCGCTCTGAAGGCCTTCTTGCTGTCCATCAGGGAGCGGCTGCTACAGGTCCTAACCGACTACACCACTTCCACGTGGTACTGCAAGAAGGAGTTGGCTGCCGCGTCAGTGTATCTCCCTGATTGTGAACCACCTAGTGGATCCTGGAATACCAGGTTGGACAAGCTCAGTTGACTGCAGAGCAAACATAAGGAGATGATGGACGGAGCGCTGAAACTTTTCAGACACTCACCCCCAGTCACAGATCTGGGTTGAATCCATCATCGTTCTTTAGCTCACTTCGCCACCTCAGTTCAGACCAGCTATATGCAAATCAGTCTTGACCCTGTGCCTCATGGGAACAGTCCAGCCCGAACTACCAAGCCAGGTCTTCCCTGAAAAGGAAACCAGCATCCTGGGACCGGTTTCGGGCTAACAGCCCTCATCAGCCACGCTAGCTTGAATCCAGTGGCAAAGTGAGCAAGTGACCCACGTCTGGGCATACCCTGCCAACTTAGGGCGAACAAAGCAAACACAAGGAGATGATGGACGGAGCGCTGAAACTTTTCAGACACTCACCCCTGGCCAAGCACAAATAAATTTGCATTCTGAGGTGGCGCAGTTCTTCACACGGTGCAGGAAACTTGACTAGAACTTTTCGCCACCGTCTAACATGCAGTGTAAAAACTTATGCAATCTGTAGTTCCACCAAAACTCACTAGTAGGCAGATTCTGGCTGGAGTGGAGCACGGGATTCATGTACGCCTTCTCACATCTCCCTCTCCTGACCTGAAATCTGCAGATTAGGAACAACTGGGTGCGAGCCTTCCTAGTGGCTCCCAAACCTGTACAATCTACACCTTCCATATGTGGATTTTTGAGCAGTAGTAGTTGACTGTGTTTACTCTACCACTTGAGGTTGTGGATGTCATCCTTGCTGCCAGGTCAACATCTACAAAGCCCTTTTACGCCGGCTGCTTGGACAAATTTGTGGCCTGGTGTGGAGTCTGCAAGGCAGACCTTTCAGAAGCCAGACTATTGTTTCATAGTTTGTTTTTGGCCCAGCAAGGCCTTGCTTTCGGCTCTGCTTAAGGTTATTTGTCAGCCCCTTTGGACTTTTTACATTTACTGGACCAACCGTTTCTCTGACGTGGTTTATTTAAGGTTTCACACACGCTCCCACCCCACCCCTGATCCCCCACCCAAAGAAAAACCTTTGTGATGCCATAGTGGGACCGTAACTGGGTCTTGACTTTTCTTATGTGTACTCACTTCGAGCTGATGCACATCTGCTCATTGCGTCTTCTGACCTTAGACTATCTTCCTCATTGCGATCACTTGAGCTTGTCGCATGCGTGAACTGAGTTCTATCGGTACGACTGCCCTACACCTCCTTTTTTTTATTTTTTTATGGACAAACTGGTGATGAGGTATCTGTCAGATTTCTTGCACTAAGTCTGTTCTCCTTTCCACTCTCCTAGTGTTCTTTGCCCCTCCTCACACCTCGAAAGAGGAGGAGAGGCTTCATCACTTGGACCCCAAAAGAGCTTTATGCTTTTACATCAATTGTTGGGTGGACCATCAGCTGTTTGTGGGGTTCTCCGGGGTGGGGAAAGATAAAGGGTGTGCAGAAGAGGACTCTTTGGAGGTGGATAGTCTTCTGCATTAAGATCTTCTGTACAGTGGTCAAAAAGCACCCTCCACAAGGACTGAAAAGTCCATTCCACCAGCTAGATTTGATCAGAGTACTTTGATTCTTTTTTTACAGATATGAATATATTAATTCTATAATTATGGTGAGCGAGTAAGGGTCTAACAGAAGCTTCTCATTTAATGTCCAGTGTTTGATCTTTTGAAGATTATCTCGCATAATGTGATAAAACTATGCATTTCAACTAGGGAGGGGTAGTTCCTTCAGCTACAAAAACAATGGATTGTAGACTAGCTCTGATGCGGATACGTATCGGCCATCTTAAGCATGGTCAGTTGGAATATTGCCAGTATCTCTTCTATGATTAATACTGAACACTGGCAGTCATTTGTAAAATCTTTTGATATTCTGTTTCAGGAGAATTGGGCCACTTTCCATCTCTCATGCGATTGCTTCATTTGTTATCCTCGGGGGCGTTAAGGGTGGTTCTCAACACTTGGTTTATAGTATCATTGAAAAACTATATTGCACATATGGATTCTAATCATAAGGGGATTAAAGTATGGTTTGTAGCTCTTCATTTCCTCCTTTTTTTTATTTTTTTATAAGATATTAGATGTGAATTTTTTCTTTTTGACTTATTGCAATTTTTGCTCTTTATTTACTGTTATTGACTATCTCATAAGTACTTGAAAGCAGTCTCACCCAGGTCTAATGTTGTGTTAGGGGGTGACTTTAGTAAGATAATAGACTCAAGGGCCTTTCTCACAAACCCTTTTAATTTACAACTCATTCTTTCTATCTTCAGAGTCAAGAGGATCTTTGCTCTTCAAGTTTCTCACAGATATTTAGTTCATGTTTGTGTGCTTGTATGCTTGCAATACGCCGATGACATTGTTCTCCTAAGCCAAACACCAATCTGCTTGCAAAAAGTGATCAATGCACTGGCAAGTTATATTTAGCAACAAGGGTTAGAGTTGAACCTGCGGAAAACCAAAGTGGTGTGTGTACTGGACTAAAAATACAATAAGCATAAGTGGTTTATTAAAGGCGAGCAAGTTGAGTCCGCACATTCATATAAATGTATTTATGTATTTATTTGAAAAGTTTTATAAAGCTTGAACATGACCTGACTGGGTATAAGAGCACTGTACATATGGGCAGGTGAAGGTGTAAAATATTAATCATAAAAGAAGTTAAACAAATATAATGCGATCATATTAGATATAAAGAATCGAAGCCTTGCATAGTTGAAAGAAAGATCCGTGCTGCAAACAGGAAATAAAGGTTAGTTTGGTGACTTCAAGTCTGTAGTTGCAGGTAGCTATTCAGGGACAACCCTTTGACTTCTTTTTTGAATTAGGCGGTCGAAGGGTTAGCACTGATTTCAGGAGGAAGCGCTTTCCATATTCTTGGAGCAAGACCGGAGAAGGCACGGTTATAAGTTTTCTTCTTTAATTTTTGTGGTTTCAATAATAGAGGATTAGAGCTTCTTAGGGTCCAGTTCAAACCAGATAGTTCGAGTTTTTTTGCCAGGGAACTGGAGTGTTATAATGAAGTGCTTTTTTGCGTCAATCAGGCTATCTTGAACCGGATCTTTGCTCCGAGAGAGAGCCAATTGAGTTAGATCTGGTGTGATGTGATCACGTTTTCTTGATCCTGTGATGAGTCTGGCCGCCGAGTTCAGCGTAGCCCTCAGGGGGGCCAGTCAAGCTTTAGGTAGCCCAGCCAGGGTCACAATTAAGTAATCTAGCTGGAAAATAACTAGGGATTGGACTACTAGCTGCATGTCATCAGGCGGCAGGAAAGGTTTGATTTTCCTTAATGTGCGGAGTTGGTGATTGGCTCCTCTAGTTGTGGCAAATATTGTCTTCAGGTGTTTGTCCCGAGTTATGCCTAATGATTTAGTGGAGTACTCAACACGAGGAACGCAGATGAGCGCCGTTAGTTGTTTGAGCCAGTGTTGAATGGGGGCAGAGTGATTTTGGGGAGCAATCAGGAGGGATTCCGTCTTCAGTGTATTTAGCATAAGGTGATTGTGAGTTAGCCAATGTTGAGTTTTCAGAAGTGCGGAGTTGAGAGTTTGAATATCGTCCAGTGAAGACATTTTCAAGTACAATTGATTATCATTGGCATACGTGTGATATTGTATGTTTGAGCAGCTCAGAATTTCGGTGAGGAGTTACATAAATTAGTTGAAAAGCATGGGCGAGAGTGCGGATCCTTGAGGCACTCCAATTGAGGCCGGTGTACTGTTAGACATGGAATGGTTGACTTTGATTTTTGCTTTCTTTTATGTAGGAACGAGACAAATCAAGTTAAAACTGGACCAGATAACCCCATTCTTTTTTCGAGGAGATAAATTAAGTTGTCGAATGCCAAGAAGAGATCAAGAATTATAAGTAGGCAGAGTTCGTTCTGATTAAGTAATGTGTTAGGGCAGTTTTAGTCTTATGTCCTGATCTGAAACCCGATTGATATTGGTCCAGGAGTTGAAACTGTTCGATGTGATTACAGAGTTGTGTGTGAACGCGTTTTTCAAGTAGTTTGGCTAAAGTCATGATATTGAAAATTGGGCGGAAGTTGTTAGGATCAGATAAGACCGCATTAGGCTTCTTTGGAATGAGGTTGACATGTCCTATCTTGAGGCAGTCTGGAATCAAACCCTGCATGAGAGATTCATGGACAATCTTGGACCAGAGTGGGAGCTCAGAAGTTCTAAGCTCTTTGAAGCACTTAGCAGGCAGAGGATCATTGAAATGATTTGAAGGTTTTAATGAAGTTATAATTGTCAGTCCTTCGTCATCATCTGGTAGTGAAAAGGTATTCCATGATGCATTATTTGTTGGAGTATACTCCATATAGCCACTAAAAGGGGAACTCCCCAAGGGTAACCATGGAGAGGGCGTGGGCTGGGTCTGAAAATATGTATTTGGTATGGGGAGTTGTAGTTCTAGTTCAACTTTTCTTGTCTTTTCTCTGCAGTGTGTAGAGAACTTCTCACCGCTGGGGAGTGAGTCCTTAAGTGTAGAGTGCTGGTTAGTTGATTTCAAAGAGTTTTCTCGGTCTGTTTTTGCCGTTGTCTAGCTGTGATTTAAAGTGATTAGCTTTAGCACAACAGATGTGTTTGTTATGCGCACTTCATGCCATCCTCAACTGCTTGAGGTTTGTTATGGAAGGAGAGTTTCTCCATGACCTCTCCGCCAACCTTAGTTTGCATCTTTCCTCGTTAAGGGAGCATACCTGGGAATCGCCTTGGGGTGCCAACTGTCGTTTACCAACCATACTACGATCTTACAAGCAAAAGCCAAGTCTTTAATATTCGCCTTCAAACTTCTGAAATAGAAATTGAGCGGTCCATCACATAGCCATCTCTTGACTGAGATGGCGGCACAACTCCTATCCGCCCTTACGTACGGTATGGAAATATGGCATGGAGATGGCAATCTTAAATCACCTCCAAACAAAGATCTATAAGCAGTTTTTAGTCTTCCCAAAGTGTCCTACCAACCCAGGTCCACGTGGAATTTGGTCTCCAAAACCAGAAATAACAAATCAACACCTTTGTGAAATTGTGTTGGATACTTTGTGCCGCGGAGAGTGGATCCTTTAATAATTTGCTGGCTTGAGATAAAGGCTCCATTGGAGAGTAAACAAGCCAACTCATGGGGTGCCTATCTTGAGAAAGCTCTGGTAGACCTAGAGTTACAAGAAGCGTGGGACAGCAACATGGGTCAAGCTGCATTTGCCAAGATAAGTAATTTTTCATCAAAAAAGCTGTCACTCCTACAAAATAAAAACAATCTTGCACAGCGGCGGCACGCATGGGCAGTGAAACTCTTAAGACAACTCGAGGCCTCAAGCATACCTCACTGCTCCCTTTCATCCAGCAATCCAATTGAGTTTTATTCTTTTTCGTTTTGGCTTTTTTGACTCCAAAGACCATCTCCCTACATGGAAGGGTGGGTATCAAAGCACAAATTGCAGATTATGCGACTACAAATTGGAATCAAAAAGTAATCTCGTGTGCACATGTCAGTCATGGCACAAAAGAAGATACTTCTCAAGCCAATCTTCCTGTAGCTGAAAATACGTACCTGTAGGCAAGCGGTCATTGGCTGGTTGGGTGGCTCTTCCATCCCACTGATATGCCGAGGAGTAAAATTTGTTATCCTGGTCAATAATCTACTCTGTATAGCTGACCAACACCTATAGATTTCAGGGCAAAGTCAAGTCAACCCAAAGTCAACAAAAAGATAAAGGACCTACCAGTTACCTGTGTGTTTTTATTTTTATTTTTTTATTTTAGCACCCGGTTAGAAGCATTAGTTCTAATACCCCTAAGTTATTTGAATGTGCATGTCTCCAGGCTAATAGAAGGCCCTTGCCAGACGTCCGAAGAATAGAGGTACTAGCTACCTGTAGCATGCTTGTTATAAGTTTGCTCTTAAGAAGAGGAAAATTGAAGGTCGAACAGAGACCTAGGAGTTCCTGGAGGCTGTGTGTAAGCTAATGGACACACAATTGTTTTAGAAAGTAGTTAATTACAATAAATTAGACCATGCCCATGGACTATCTTCTGGTGCACATATTACTGCAGATCACTTACCCTCGGACTACATGCTTTGAATATTCTGAAGTATTTTCTGTTGGGTAAGTTAAGACTTTGGTGACAAGGGGTGCTTCTCCACCCACGGGCGAACTTGGTTCAATGCACCAGCAAGGTATGTGAAAGAAAAGTTATTGTAGCCCCTAAAAATCCTATTCAATGTGTAATTGAGATAGAAGTATTATTTGGGGTTACGAATAATCACATAATTGGATCAGGGCCACAATGGAAACGGCAACAAACCTAATTTCTTTATTCACATTATCTCACACACTGTATTAAAAAGAATGAACACATTTAAGTTAAAAATATTTATTACTGCAGGAACAATCTGTTTCTCAGTACATCTGAAACAACTACAGAGAATATTATATATTCAGCAACGAGACATGTTATCAGTAACGAGAATAAAATGAATATTTCTAGCATTGTTAAAATGTCATTAAAATGTCAGCTAGAACCGAACAACCTAATGTCTTCTATGCGCTATGCTATGAGAGCATGAAAGGCAGAGCAACTTGCAGTCTAGAATTCCTTAGAGAGAAAAGACGCACTGCATGCCTTGTTGACAGCAAAAGCTGTCTTTTTCAGTGAAGGCGTGAAGACAAGTGTTCCCTGCGAAGGGTAAACGCCCACTGCGAATGGTAAACACCCACTGCGATAGCAGTCAGTCGGTCTTCATCCAGGACTGGGCTTTATCAGCTTCAGTCTTCACGCGAGGTGTATCCTCTACAAAATGCAAAGCGTGGCAGCAGGTGTGACCGTCTCTGGCAGAATCATGGGAAACGGACCTCACCTGACAAGTGGTCAAATAGCAGTCCTTATATCCTAAATCTTATCTGAAATAAAAATTTCCGACATAAGTTTAGGAATGTCTGACCTAGATTATACGCATCAGGGTATGCGTCCCAGACGTTTCCTTATGAACATATTAGGTGAAAGGATATTAATTCAGACTACGTTATTTTGGGTATGTGTCTGTATATGTTCTTAATAAACCTTGGCATGGTGAGGAGGAGGAGACATTTGACCCAGACGAATGTTGCGGTAGATGTTGTATCTGTCATTAATCGAAGAACTTGACGTTATCACAGTTCCTAGAAAGATAAGTTGTGGCGACATCTGTGTTTAAAGGCAGACGACAATGATTCAGCATAAATCAGGGAATATGGCGGCTTCCATTGCCTAAGATAAGGAAGATGGCTGCATCTGTGAACTAAGATGGAGTCGGGCCTACATGAGATGGAGTCAGACAGTTGGGACTTTACATCAGTACTGCTATACAGGAAAGTCCTGTGTAGCTATGGATTTACAGAAGCGAGCGTCCCAGTTTTGCAGAGTGAATCTTTTCTGGATTCGCATGCTGTGCATTATTCCGCCATCTAGTGGTTGGGTCCAAAATTCTCCCCAAAAACCCTTGTCTTTCTGCGCTTTGTTTTTTGCTGTCGCTGAGCGTTGACGTGCCTCCTGTTGGTGCCCCTTGTGACGCCGTCGTTCTTCCTCCGGAAGCTGCCACCTTTGGTCGTCATCTTCAGATTCTTTTTTTTTTTTTTTTCCCCCCCCCTGCCGTTGTCTGGATGCATGCTGAAGGCTCCCCAACAATCTGAAGAAAAAAGTTGCTGAAAATCGAGAGTCCTGTTTTCTACTAGATATTCTCGTGCCCACACAATCAAGGAACCAATTTTTACCTTTGCTTCCAATTGTTTTGGATCCAGGAAAGGAGGCATTTACAGAACCAGCAACATGTAAGGCTGTCACTCCTTGGGCAGAGAAGAAGTATAAACACTCTTCCAAGGATCCAAGCTGCATAAAGGAAACATTTCCAGCAGATTCAATAATATCTACTGCTAGGAAGAGAGCTAACGTCCCAAGCACAACGGGACCTCCTCCAGGTAAGGAGAGTAAGAGGATGGACCTCATGGGGTGAAAGGTTGAAGGGAGTGCTGCAAACCAATGGTGTATTGCAAAATTCCAACACACTACTTCATTGTCCTGCCTACCGACATTGGGAGGAAATTGGTGAATTAATGAGACATCTCCCAGAGCAGTACCAAAAGAGGGCAGCACACTTGGTGGACAATGGCAAAAACATTCTCCAATACCTGTTTAAAATCTGCATTGGATGCAGCAGAAACCTCAAGCAGGCTAATGATGATGGGCATTACAGAATGACACCATGCCTGGTTAAGAATTTCAGGTTTTGAACCTGAAGTACAAGTTAACATACTAAATGCACCATTCAATGGGGAACAACTATTTGGGAGTGCGGTTGATGAGATTCTGAATCAGTTGAAAAAGTACAATGAAACAAAAAAGTCAATGGGGGCTGTAGGGTCAGCGACAATATGCTTAGGGGAACAGTACCATCATGAAGACCCACAGGAAGGGGCCCCTTACATCCAGGAACATCACATCAGACGTACCAACAGTCATATCAGGGAAGTAGTCGGACAAGTCAACAGCAGCCACAAAACTGGCAGTACAAGCAGGAAAGACCATCCTTTCGCGGACGCCCACGCGGAAAAGAACAGCCACAAAGAGGAGGGGCTCCCCCGGGAAATAAGTGATTTGCCAAAGTTCACAAAGGACATTCGTCAAACATCCAAGAGTGCAGCAGTAAGAGTACAGTTAGTGTATCGCAACAAGGTACGGGGACTTATAAATTAAACCAGAGTCGCAAGGAAGACAATTTCCTAGATTTTAGGAAAGTGCTCAGGACTTGCACATAATTTACCATAGCAGGATTTTGATTAAGTGGGAACGCCATCCTTTATGTAAGAGGTTACCTCACACACGCAAGTGTCGTATTTTAATCTTTCAGATTTTAAAACAAGACCTTAATATATCTTTAGTTGACTTTCTGCAGGCATTTTATACCGATGTCTCCCCATTTGGTGATCGGGTTGAGTACACAAAATCCTTTAATTTGGACCAAAGCATTTTCCCGGGCCTGTGGTTTTGCATCTTTTATTTATTTAATCTTAACTCTTACTTGTTTGTAGGAAGTTCATATATGTCCCAGGTAAATTTGAGACCCATGCTGGCATTGCTGTATGCCAATAAAGCTGTTGTATTGGTCTGCATCCCAAATGGTCCTAAATGCTTAATTGGTGATTTTGTTCTATTTATAGTAATTACAAATAAGGACTCATGAGTATGATTCCTTATTATCTGTAAAGATAGACCACTAATCATAAGAATCAACAAGAAAAAGTACCTCAGAATTGTATTGAAAATTCTATTTTACAGAAGATCAAGATAAACAACCTTTTTGATCTGGGTAGGATTCAATCCGTTAGTTTCATTAAGTATCTTAAGTACATATTTACTTATCAGAAATCAACATTAAAAAAACCTGTAATTGTTTCAAAATGAAAAGAGACAAAGTTACATTTTAGAAATGTGTGCCATGAAAAAGTGCTGGCTTCACTCATCATGGTATTTTAGGAATTCTTTTTTAAACGTTTGCATGAAGATACCAGTTTTGCAGCGTGAATCTTTCTGGATTCACTATGCTGTGCATTATTCCGCCATCTTGTGGTTGGGTCCGGAATTGTAGTATTTTTTCTTTTTTTCTCGTGGCCCAGGTGGGCGGCGACGTCCCACCATTTGGTGTCCTTCGTGACGTCGACGCGCTTACTGCGGCAGCTCCCACCCTTGGTCGCCATCTTCAGATTCTTTTTTCCACCGTTGGGTCTGGATCGTCGCCGAAGAGTTCCAGAAGTTTGGAAGAGGAATCAAGGCAAATAGAAGAAAACCGACGAAATTCAGTTTGAAGTACACCGGACTACGAGTCAAGTAGCCGGGACGTCGAGGGAGAAGGTTTTACGACTGAGATCTCGACGTCCTACAGAGAATGCGCTCGCAGGGGGCTTCCTGAGCGTGGGTATGGACAAGACACCGTTCAAGTTTTGCACCAACTGCCACCACAAGTACGCCCAGAAGGACCAGCATCCAGTCTGCAACCTCTGCTTGCCGCTCGACCACAGCAGCGAGGACTGCAACGCGTGCTTGCCGTTTACACCCAAGACCCTCGGGGTGAGGGAGAGGCAGAGAAGGGCAAACCACAACATGCAGGGGCAAGGACCACCCCCATCGCTCCGAGACCTGTGCCTCTCAAGTGGAGAGGAGGACAACATCGCCGAAGGACCGGAGGACTGCACAGTCGTCGAGGTCCAAAAGAAAACGTCGAAGGAGGTAAGGGAGTCGTCGACCCCTAAGCACTCGAGCGACACTCGAAAGGGTGAAGCCAAAGCCCCGAGCGACACTCGTAGAAGTGAAGCTAAGTCCTCGAAGGGAGCGTTGCCGCCGAAACATTCGTCGAAGGCAACAGCGACCAAGGACAGTCAGCCGAGCGGATCCTTCGAAAAGGACTCCCAATCGGCAAAAAGCAAAGGCGTCGAAGGTTGCCCCCGAAAAGCACACCTCGGCGCCGAGAAGGGAGGGACAATCGTCGACTGCCCCGAAGAGAGCCGCTCCAGCCCTCGACGCCGAACAGGCACAAGAGATGGAGAGGAAAAAGAGGAGGCTCGAGGCCGAAATTACGAACATCCTACAGCGGAAGAAGGATTTCGACCGCAAAATGAGCGAAATACTCCATCCCGTCGAGACCCGCGCTCGAGGTCGAAATAGACTAAGAACACGCCGAACCGCCGAAAACGCCCGAACCGGTCGAGGAACAGGGGCACGAAGACTATTACTTCGAGGGAGAAGGCGATGAAGACCTGCAATCCTACCGGGACTCAACGTCCTCTGAGGCTCAAGACCTGGAATGGCAAGACCTCGACGCAGAATCGCCGGAAGAAGGGGTAGACACTTACCCTTCGAGGCCCTCGCCGCCAGACGACATCGGGGTCTACAACACGGTAGTCCTGAAGGCGGCACAAACCTATGGGGTGAAAATGGAAGAAGAGAGGCCCAAGGCATGTTTCCTCCTGGAAACTCTACTGCCTCAACAAACCAGGAGCCTATTCCTTCCCATGCTCCCTAGTGTGCTGGACCAAGGGAGAGATGCCTTCAGGGAACCAGCAGTATGCAGGGCTGTCACTCCAAGAACAGAGAAAAAGTACAAACACTCTTCCCAAGACCCTGCATACATACAAGGATCAGTGCCAGCTGACTCCATAATTACGGCTACGGCCAGGAAAAGGGCCAATGTGCCCACTAATACCGGACCACCTCCAGATAAGGAGAGTAAGAGGATGGATCCGACAGGGAGAAAGGTGGAGAGAAATGCGGCAATACAGTGGCGTATTGCAAACTCAAACGCCCTGATCAACAGGCACGCATACCATCATTGGGACGAAGTGGGGCAACTCCTCAAGCATCTACCAGATGAGTACCAACAAAGGGCAGCTCACCTGGTGGAAGAAGGCAAAAGCATGGCAAACACATGCTTGAAGTCAGCCTTGGATGCTGCAGAAACATCCAGCAGACTAATGATGATAGGAGTGACCGAGAGGAGGCACGCATGGCTCAGGATTTCAGGATTCAAGCCAGAGGTGCAGAGTAACATCCTGAATACGCCCTTCAACGGCCAACAACTGTTTGGCACGCCAGTTGATGAAAAGCTGACGCAGCTCAAAAAGGACAACGAGACAGCAAGGTCCATGGGAGCGCTGCAGTTCAGAGGGATGAGAAGAGGGGCACCCACCAGAAGGCCGGGCGGTAGAGGAGGCAACGTGCCTGCCACATCGCATCAAACGTTCCAGCAAGGCTACCAAAGGAAGATCCAAGGCCAGCAGCAGCAAGGACAGCAGCAGCAAAACTGGCAGTACCAGCCCCGGGGCCAGTTCTTTCGAGGGCGCGGAAACGGACGAGGACAATCTCGTAGAGGAGGCCAACAGCCCACCTCCAAGTGACTTCACCATCAAGCCCGCAACCACCCTAGCAACACCTCGGGGGTGGGGGCAACAACAAACAAAGAAACAAAAACCTAACGATCCACAGGAAGCAGTCCCTACAACACACAACACCGGTAGCAGGCAGGATAAAAAACTTCCTCAAGCAGTGGAGGAAGGTCACTACAGACAAGTGGATACTTAACGTCATACAATACGGATATTGCATAGAACTGGAAAGGCAACCCCCAACAAAAAGACCAAGAAACAAGACCCACTCGGCAAAAGAACTCTCGCTCTTGCAGCTAGAGGCCAAGGAACTGCTCAGCAAAAAGGCAATAGAGACAGTACCGCACAACCAAAGGAACAAAGGGGTTTACTCAACCTACTTCCTCGTGCCAAAGGTGGACGAAGCACTACGACCTATCCTAGATCTGAGATTCTTAAACAAATTCATAAGAACTCAAAGATTCAAAATGACTTCCCTACAGGAGGTAATACCACAAATACAAAAAGGGGATTACATGGCAACAATAGATCTGAAGGATGCGTTCTTGCACATCCCCATCAACCACAGGCACAAACCGCTATTACGGTTTGTAATCAACCAGACTCCCTACCAGTTCACAGTACTAGCATTCGGACTCAAATCCGCACCAAGGGTGTTTACAAAGTGCCTAGCAGCAGTAGCAGCGCACCTACGAAGGCAAGGAATACACGTATAGCCCTACCTCGACAACTGGCTCGTAAAGGCAAGCTCTTACAACAAATGCAGAGAACACATCCAGCAGGTCGTGCAAACACTAAGTCAACTGGGTTTCTCAATTCATTGGGAGAAATCGTCAACCGACCCAGAGCAGATCAAGATATTCTTGGGGGCCGAGATCAACACCATACAGGCCAAAGTGTTCCCCAGCAGGAGGAGAACATTGGCGATAAAAAAGGAAACGCGTCCTTACCGCAAGGGGCAAGTTGTGACAGTGAGGACGGTGAGCAAGCTAATGGGAATGATGGCGTCATGCATCCACCTAGTCCCAAATATCAGGCTACACATGAGACCATTCCAGGAATGGATTCAGCAGCAATGGTCACAGGCAACAGGGAGTTGGGAAGATCTTGTGGTTGTCACACACGCAGTGCATCAGGAAGTGGCGTGGTGGAACGTGGAAAACATATCACAGGGGAAGCCATTCACACAACCAACTCCAACAGTGACCATCACGACGGACGCCTCCAACTGGGGTGGGGCACACACATGAACAAGCTCAGGGTGAGGGGTCTATGGTCGCAGCAAGATGCGGTCAAACACATCAACTACCTGGAGCTGAAAACTGTGTTCCTAGCCTTAAAAGCCTTTCAGAAACAGCTGTACGAAAACAGGGTATTGATCCAAACAGACAACACAACCACCATGTTCTACATCAACAAACAAGGAGGAACACAATCAGTGGCACTATCAGGGCTAGCACAGGAAATATGGAAATGGGCCATCCCGCTAGAAATAGACCTACTGGCAATACATCTCCCGGGGAAGGACAATGTGGAAGCAGACCGACTCGGCAGGCAGGCGTCGGCATCCCACGAGTGGGAGCTCAATCAACAGGAAACACAGAAGCTATTCCAGAAATGGGGTACACCGCAAATAGACCCATTTGCAACACACCAGAATGCAAAATGCCAACACTACGCATCCAGACAACCAGACCATTGGTCACAAGGGAATGCGCTATGGATAAATTGGTCAAAGACATTTGCATACGCTTTCCCCCGATACCACTAATACACAGGGTACTCCGCAAATGCAGAATCAGCAACATGACACTAATACTGATAGCACCCCAGTGGGCCAGGCAGTCCTGGTTCTCACAGATAGTAGAAATGGCACAAGAACCAGCACACAGGTTCCCAAGAAGAAAAGACCCGTTAGCAATGCAGAACGGAAAGGTGCTACACCCAGAACCGGAGAGCTTCAGCCTAGCAGCGTGGCTCCTGAGGACGACTTAGAATTTGCACACCTCAAATTACCACCAAGTACCATGGCAGTACTCAGGGAGGCAAGGAGGCCTTCCACAAGGAAGTGCTACGTAGCAAAGTGGAAGAGGTTCTCCGAATGGTGCATCAAGGAGAATCTACAACAGACGATCACAAGGGAATCAACGGTACTAAAATACTTAACGCACCTGCTACAAAGCGGATTAAGTTACACATCCCTGAGGGTGCACTTGTCTGCGGTAGTGGCCTACACAAGAGGAGAGACGGGGAGAAGTTTCTTAACCTCCCAAGTTGTGAAGAGATTTCTGGAAGGGGCGAAAAGAATCGCACCCCCAAAAAGGATGCCAGCACCAGCATGGAACCTCAACTTAGTGCTCACTCAGTTGATGAAGGCGCCATTTGAACCTATTCACAAAACTACACTGCACATGCTCACGCTAAAAACAGCCTTCTTAGTGGCTATCACGTCACTACAAAGAGTAAGTGAGTTGCAAGTACTAACACTCCTGCAAATACACAAGGACAGGATTGTAATGAGGACGGACCCACACTTCATGCCAAAGGTGGTGTCTCGGTTCCACATTAACCAAACAATCCAAATACCAAGTTTTTTCCAAAACCCTTCCACACAAACCGAAAGGGCGCTGCACACACTAGACGCCAGAAGGGCCGTAATGCACTATATGGAAAGGACAAAGGAGTGCAGGAAAACAAAGCAGTTCTTTGTTGACCAGTCACCAAAAATACCATTGCACGATGGATTGCGCAAACAATTCAACTCTGCCACAAACAGGCAGGACAACAATTACAAGGAGCAGCTCAAGCTCACTCAACAAGGAAGAAGGGAGCAACAATTGCGTTTATAGCGAACACACCTATCCAAGACATTTGCCAAGCCGCAACATGGTCTTCAGTGCACACGTTCACTAAGCACTACTGTGTGGATATCCAAATGAACAAAGAAGCACAAGTAGGACAAAAGATCTTACAACATATTTTCAGTAACCAATGCTCATCTTCCACCCAGCCACTGCAATAAGGAAAAACCGCTACTAAGTCTATGCACAGCATAGTGAATCCAGAAAGATTCACGCTGCAAAACATATAGTTTCTTACCCGTCGGTGTAGTTTTGCAGCTTGAAGACTTTCTGGATTCACTAGCGATCCCACCCTCCTCCGCCAGAAAGATGAGGCATAAGGACAAAGGAGGCTAAAATGACATACATCGCTAAAGGGATCAAACAAGCGGACAACAAAACAAGAGAGAAAAAAAGAATCCGAAGCTGGCGACCAAGGGTGGGAGCTTCCGCAGGAAGCGCGTCAACGTCACGAAGGACACCAAATGGTGGGGCGTCGCCGCCCACCTGGGCCACGAGAAAAAAAAAAAAGAAAAAAAAATACTACAATTCCGGACCCAACCACAAGATGGCGGAATAATGCTCAGCATAGTGAATCCAGAAAGTCTTCAAGCTGCAAAACTACACCGACAGGTAAGAAACTATACGTTCCCTTTTACTGCCAGTGTACAGTCCATTCTTTGAAAGTGTGTTTTAAATAGTACACTGTTGACTTCAACGACAAGGAGTAAGGGGAGATCCTTATGTAAAGGCCATGTAGTGTGCGTTACAGTGGATAATGAGGAGTATCTTGGTTTGCCCCTTTTGGAGTTATGTCAACATGTTTCAACCCTCTACAATTCTGGGGTCTCATCAGGATGGGGAAGCTGCTAGCATGTGTAGAAGGTGATGTGGAAAGAGTTAAGGGTCTCCCCTGCTTGTTATGGTCACCGAATCGCTGAAAATGTGGCATAGGTAAGACAAAATACTGCCAAAGTTTATAGCCGGTTGGTGGGGGATTTTATTTGACAAATATAGGCAGCAAGCAGATTACTGCCCCCTCAAACTAGCCCCGCCTACTATTTGATATTTATAAAACAAAAGGTATACCAATTTTAACATATGGTTATAGTATCTGGGAGTAGTATTAGACAAATAACGTTCATCCTGAGGAACTGTTGTGCTGCCGCCTCCTAGCTCTTCCTCCAAGCAGTCCTCCATGAGGAGTTTGGTCTGACCTGTATTGAAGATCATTTGCTTCTGTGGCTATCTATATGGACCAATCAGAAAGCTATCTTCAATTTAAAAAAAAAAAAATATGTTGAAGATTGCTTAAATTGCTCTAAGGGCCTGAAAATTCTGTGGCTTCTATACATTTGAAGTGTAGCCAAGGAATTGTGGAGACCATCCCTATTTTTCGATCCCACTCTAGTTCAAAAGCTCATAAGCTCATAAGCTTTGAGTAAAGAAGAGTCGTGGAACGTATGCATAATTTGAGAGTGTCCGCTGAATTGTCAAAATCCTCACTGAGGCCTATTGCCATTTTGTAGATATCAGGCTTGGAGCTGTACTTATTAGACACAACCATGCAACAGATTTCTTTTTTCATGATTTAGATTAGGCTCCAAACATGGTTGTTTTTTTCCCCGCAGCAACAGTTTGGTAAATAATCCATAAATGTTTGTTCTTGAGTTGAACCTTCTCCCCAGACTTGCATTTTGTCTTTTTTTTCTGTTCATTCTATTGCTGTGTACTATTAGATTTTTAAATCCTTTATTGAAATAAAATGGTTTTGATAGGTGTAGACCTGCTGTTTGGTACTTTCAAATGTTATTGGGGAAGGAAATCTATTGTGCTGTGGATATGTTTTTAAAATCTGCTGTCCACATTCTCCAGTCGTGTGTGTGTGTGTGTGTTTTTATGGTTGTTCTGTACTTTTATGATTATTTCATACTAATCAAATAGTTTTTATCCATTGTTAAAAAAATAAAATGTGAATTCCTGGTAATTTTCACCCCAAATATCTTTCTAGATCAGTGGAAATTGCACTGTGATTGTCTTTTGAAGAGTGCATTTCATAAGTAGATTAAAATCTCCACCGACTGTTTGTGTGTATCCGTATACTCCTCATCTTTTTGTACGTGGAAAACATAAACCCTCCTATTGTAATTTTGAGGACACTGTGTATTGTTTCAACCTCTTCGAGAACACCGTAATAATGCCATTCTTTTTGGAATTAGTCTTGGAACAGGACGTCTTCTTCCATAGACCTTTCTGAGAAGTCACCTTTGACTACTCCAATGTTATTGTAATTGTATTTATATAGCGCTTACTACCCCTGACGAGGTATTAAAGCACTTTTCGGCGAGTAGCACGCTACTGCGAAACACAAAGGATTAGTTGTGGATCAGTATAGGGAAATAAGTTGTTAATTTGGGCGGTGGACTTGTGAGTCTGTTAGTTTGATTGTAGTAGTAAAATGAGGTTTGGGATGAGATAAAGGAGGAATACATAAGGGAACAGTCTAGGAAGGGTTCTGGGAGATCATAGTAGTAGAATATGATTTGTGACAAGGATGGAAGCCACTCCATAGAAGCATTTTTAACTTGGTTAATTGGGTCTGGTTCTCACATGTACTGTGATTCCAGAGTGCTATCCCTTATGGTTAATGTTCAGTGTGCAGCTTGCTAGCTTATTTTAAATTGTATATACCTCACCAAGCCGCTGGTCTCACATCTACAAGATGTAGGAATGAGCTTCCTCCTGTATTGTGATTTATAAATATTCAAGAAAATTGCTCCATGGATAAGAAAGTTACCTGTAATCACAAATTTTATCTCTGAGCTCCTTAAAGCATCCCACCTCCCTCCTGCCCCAGTTGGACGAGAGTATAGCTGTTGACCAGTCTTTACAGATATTAATTCTGCTGACCTTCAGAATCGAACGGCATACTGGCCCTGTGCATGATGAAACTATTCAATTTCCATAAAGCTTAAAGTAGCAGTTTAGGTTAAATACATTTTCATAGACTTTTAAGCTTGTTTGCATAACAAGTTACATCCAGCAGTTTGTAAACACAGAAACAATCCCCTCCCTTCCCTGTATCTCGTTTTCTTCTTGCAAAACTGTGGCGTAGTAATCGTTCAGCTTTGAATCGCCTAATGACGTTAGGACTCTGAGTCGTTTGGGACAAGAAAGTTCCTTATAGTCTTTGCTGAAGAAGTCTAGGAGCTGGCTTCCTCTTGTTTTTTTGAATGCTTTTTTCTTTGCCTCGAGCCTCTTTCAACAACTTTCCATCCCCAAAATCCACCACAGTTTTTTGAGCCATTCGTTCTCTGATGGAATTTTGGCTAGCCCCATAGTAAAAGGAGCGTTTATTTGGCAGCCAGCCACAGGCGAAAGATGAGCCTACCCATCCCACCATGTAAGGGATGTATATCTCTGGCTAGGTGACCCACTAATATCACTTCATAGCATTTGGCCAGGTGAGAGCCGGTGATCTGCTGTATGAATATCAAGACTGAGATCCAGAATGCGTTCAGTATGGAACAGGACCAAAATGATAGGGCTTCCTTCCAACCTACAACACGAATGAGCTAGAGTGTGAAATCCCATTGTTCAAATTTATGCAAAACCTCAGGTTGAGACATTTTTTTCACTAACATACTTACTCTGAGAGATGAACCTCAGGAAACTGAATTTTTAGAGTTTAAATCAAAAGGGTTGTTTGTCTCCAGTCTCACACAAAATGTTGGACACTTTAGAAATTTTGGTTAAACAAGATTTATATAAGGTGAACTCCAAGAAGAGACAAAATTTTACTAAATTTGAGAGGAACACATTGAAGACACTATCGAATAATTCCAACATAATCTTTCAAACCGCCGACAAGGGGAGGCGCATTGGTTGTAATGGACACTGAGTTCTATCAAAGGAAAGTTGAGGAACATGTTTCGAATTAATCAACTTATTTGGAGCTTGAACAAGATCCAACTCAGTCTCTGATTCAAACATTAAACAAAATTTTGGAAAAAGCATTGGAGATGGGTTGGATAACCACCACCACAAAAGCGTTATTGACTGTGTGTAACCCAAGAAGACCATGGCTTTACATGCTACCTAAAATCCACAAAAATGTCCTGGATCCTCCTTTCCGTCCTATTGTGACAGGATGTGGGACATTGTTTGAACCACTCAGCAAATATTTAGACTTTTTTTTACAACCTTTTGTCCAGGGTTGGACTTCGTACATCAAGGACACCACAGATTTTTTTATTGAAGCTACAACAGTTTATAGACGGTCATGAAGCCAATTTTGTTCTATGTACCATTGATGTGAAATCCCTATACACATCAATACCCCATGAAGGAGGAATGGAATCTGTTGAGTGGGCCCTATTACAACAGCCTAACATCAGAGCGGACAAGGTCTTTCTGTTAGAGCTTTTACACTTTTATTTACACCACAGCTATTTTCAGTGGGAGGACACATTTTACTTACAACTCGCAGGCCATCAATGGGTTTTGCGGGTGCACCGGCCTATGCTAACGCCTTCATAGCCAAATTTGAGGAAGAACATGTGTTTAAGGATCCAGAGTGGAAAGAAAACTTGCGATTATATTGCAGATTTATTGATGACCTCTTTCTTGTTTGGACTGATTCCAAAGAGAAACTAGAATGGAAGATAAGGCAGTTGAACACCTATGACACACACATTCAGTTTACCCATGAAATAAGTTACAAGATGATTTCCTTCTTGGATGTATCCATCAGCAAAACAGAAACCGGTCTGATCACTCAAATTCACAGAAAACCTACAGATAGAAAAAACGCTCTTTTATACACAAGTTTTCATCCATCTACACTTATTCAAAATTTACTGAACTCGCAACTTTTGAGACTGAAACGCATTTGTTCAGACCAGAAAATGTTTGAAGAGCACGTCGCAGGACAGACAAAAATGCATTGAAAGGGGATATCCCATAGAGATAATGAAACTAGCTTTTCAAAGGGTTAACCAAGAGGATCGTACCAAACTATGGAGCAAAAAAATTAAATCTCCGGTACAACGACAAGTGTTCGTTTCTAAATACTCCACAAGTTCGGGAATCGTCAAAAAAATCATCAAGAAAAGATGGGAACTCTTACAGAATGAATCGGACTTCAGAGATATTTTCAAACAGAAACCTCTACATGCCTACAAAAAATCTCAAAGAGCTCCTGATGTCACCGACCAAAGTGAAGACCATACAACCTCAAGGTACCAGGAAATGTCAAAATTGCACACATTGCAATAATGTTATTACAGGGACACAGATTATCCACCCCAGAACGGGTGAAAAGTTTCAATTAACACATACCACAGATTGTAACTCCAAAAACTTGATCTATAGCATTAGGTGTCCATGTGGACTTCTATACATTGGGATAACAGAGAGAAAGATCAAGATAAGAATATCTGAGCATAAGAGTACCATTCGTACTCAGAACACATCTAGTTTGGCGGATCACTGGTTAACATCTAAACACACCATTTCACAGTTACGTTTCCAGAAACACTATCACCAACACCTGGCAAGGACATCACCAGATCCCTTTTACAGAGAGAAATGTGTTGGATTAAGAAATTAGATACCCAATTTCCTAGAGGTCTGAATGAAAAGGTGGAAATAAGTTGCTTTTTGTAATCTTTGGGAGCATACAGGTCTGTTCGGCAGAGAAAACTAGCATTCACAATATCAGACTGTAAATTCATGTATATGCTTTGACTTTCGATGTACTTGGTATTACTTTGAACCATTCACCACATACAACAGGTTTACACTGCATGTTCACTTGGGTAATGTACTTTTGTTTTTAACCTTTGAACACTTTTTAGTTAGCAGGAATTGTGAGTTTAGGCACAGGTCGGGCTACGCCGAACTATTCCAAGATGGTCGCAGTATTTATCAAGTATTTTCATGTTGCATGAAAGTCCTATTTCTCTGTTTACTCCCGTCTTGATTGTTTAAACGAGTGAGACCGGTACGGTCACAGTGTGGATATTGGCGTCTGAAGTTTACATCGTTGGAATTGTAGTTAAGTTTTCAGGTGAGCGCGGGACGAGAACTTTTGAAATACCAGACTTTGTTTACTGAGTGTACATTTATTTTAAGTATATATAAAGCAAAACAAATCCACATGAAATAATTGTTCTTTTCCCAACTGCATATTGGGGATCCCAGCGAGTGCTTTGCAAACGTTTTGATTATGAATCAAATATTATTTTTGTATAAAATCTGTTTTTATGTCTAAGCCCCCTGTTTCATGTATTACCATAGACTTAGCACAGTGAGCATGTTAAGTCCAGGTTTAATGTCCATGCTTGCTCAGGCTTGGAACTCTGCATTATTGTTTTGAGCCATGGAAATTTTGAGACTTTGTAATTTACATAAGTACTGGAGTGCTTTTTTAAAGGTGCTTTTTGTATGTGTTCACAATGGATTTTAACGGGTTAACTGATATCTATTGTTGGCCATAAAAATCTTCTTAAGAATGGTTGGCAATTGTAGGTGTACGTTTGCAAAAAACACCAGCAATTAAGTTTCTCATATCTATTGCTGCAGGTTCCTGCGACAGATCGAAATGCTTTGAGTTCTCTCTGGGGAAAGCTAGCATCAGAAATTCTGATGCAGAATTGGGATGCAGCCATGGAGGATCTCACGAGATTAAGAGAGACAATAGATAATAATGTAAGTTCTTTTTGTTGGCGTTCATTGGTTTGAGATACTTATAATAAAATGATTTTCTTTCAAAGCTTTTCAATTAGTTCATGCGAGATCAGATACCTTCTTGAACTGTGGCTGTTGTGATGTTCATTGCCCGCTGAGAACTAGCATGATACCTGTGTAATAATTTGAGTGTAAAGCCTCCAAAATGTAGTGCCATTGTTATAAACTGAAACAGTTAATGTGATGTGAAAGACTAACCAGCACTAAAAAAATATTGAGCAACTGTTTTAGTAAACTGTTGATATAGTTAATGAAATAGGATAATTCAATAAGCATACTTTTATGATTGCATAAATGTAAATTAGTGTATAAGAATTCATGAATTGCTGTATACCTTTTGCAACCTTTTAGCCCAAAGGACGAAACTGTATGCACAAATATGATAACTTGAGTCTACTTCAGGTAGCTCTCGATATAAAAACATGAGGACCTTTTGGCTAACGCTAAATGTAAGGCCCTAAAAGGAGAAGAGTGAACTATGTAGGCATTGAAGGGGGTGACAGATTGGGAGGAGTCTGGAGGGCATGTGAGCAGCAGAGAGCTGGAATCTGGTGGTCAGATTAGAGATGGGCGTCTATCACAATAGTTGATGGAGACTCTAAAAGTAAAGAGGACAAAGTGAATTTCACTGGGCTACTCCATTTCTCTGGCAGAATTTTGAGGAGCAGAGATGTAGAGGATTGTACCACACTAAAATTAGCAGGGGAAACTGAAAAGGATTAAGAATAGATTAACTTTGGGTAGAAGAAATTTGGTAACGAGACTAGGAATAGGGAGGTAGCAAACTACGGAGGACGCTAGTCCGTTTCTGTGGTTCCTTGCAAGAAGGGCACTTAAAGGGAAGCAGCAGAGCAGGTGCCAGTGCAAGCAGAACTACAAAAAAAACTGTCCCCTTCCTCATCTGTCATCTAGCTTCACTCTTCCCTTTATTCTCTGAGACCTTGTAGTTCCTTTTCTTTAACCAACTTGCTATGTATCTCTAGTCTAGCACCCTTCTCAACCCCTTCCAATCTGGCTTCTGGGCTCTTCATTCAACAGAAACAGCACTCTCCCATGTTGCCAACTTCGTCTCCTCTGCTCACCATAATTACTTATCTTTCATCATATTTCTTTCTAGATCCATGTGCAGTTTTTGATGCTGTGGGTCATCTCATATTACTCTGTTCCCTCCAGACCATGGTTATCAATGACCTAGATTTTCTCCTGCTTGTCTAACCTCTTTCTCATTGCAGTTAAAATCCAATAGGTCTTTCCTGACAAATGCCCATGTATGTCCCCCAAGGATTGGTTATAGAGCTTAATCTATTCTTTCTCTAAACGTCTCCTTTTGGTCACCTCTTTCATTTAGTTGCTTTAACCATGGCTATACTGACAACACCCATTTTTCCACCACCTTCACTCCCTGTCTCCACTTGCACATCTCTGACTGTCGCACTGCTTTGTGACCTGAATTCCCTGTGGTCCCTTATGCTTCTAATACAGACGTTCCCTATTTTTACTTCCTATCACATCTAAACCTCTAAACACTTCACCCCCCCCCACCCCCCTCCCCCCCAACAGCCTGATCGTTGCCTACTCTTTTAAGAATCTAGGTGTTCTATTCAACACCTCGCTACCCATGGAAGAATGAATTACTACTGCAACAACTCAATAAAAGAACATGAAAATAAGAATAAGACTCTTGCATTTAATGTAGCTAAGGCTCTAATGAATTCCCAACTACTTGGGAAACTAGACTATTGCAATGGGATCCTGTAGTTTGCTTTAATTTTGCAACCAGGACCTCATTTAACCAGGCTAGGCATACACCCACCAAACCCTTTTGTCACAGTTTTAGAGTGTTCTCAGCTAAAAACCGGGCCCTGTACAATCTGTTAAGAATAGTGTTTAAAGTGGTTCTTAGTACTTCCCCCTACACTCCCTCACACACATCTTGACCTGCTACATTTTTCCAGAAATCTGTGTTCTCACTTCCAACCTTACTGGTCACACAGACACCTCCATGAGTGGCCCTGTTTCGGTTTCATCTACAGGCCCCCCTTACTAGGATGGCCTCTCACCTTTCATTTGAGTTAATGTCCACCTAACCTATTTGTTTTGTTTCGGTGACCATCTTTCAGATCCGCATCTGTGTATGAATGCTTCAGTCAGATTCACCAGTTTCCTACCATAACTACAGTTCATGCAGTGTATTGTTTGACTTTTTTTTAATGCAGTGTATTGTTTGACTTTTTTTAAATGCATTTCTGTTCAAAATCTCAGTATGCGAAAAATCAATGTGCTATTGTTAAATAAAATAAAAAATAAATAGGGGAGACAGACTTGTAAACCCCAAAGAACAAGGCATTGGTTTTAAGTATGTCCGTAACATGACTGAGAATGTAGCAGGCATTTGTGCAGCACTGGTAGTTTCCGAATGGCAGATACGGATACCAGCCTTATGCATCAAAAATTAGAACGTCTCATCCAATACCTTACATCAGCCTATGTTTACTAATCTGTGATTTAAAGCTTACCACAAACGAATTTCCACATAATAACTATGTGCATAACCCATAAACCTGTTTCTTTAAACTAATGGCCAGTCTCTGTATCAGTGCCAAGACATTATCACCCTCTGTGTGAGAAAGTGCCTCTTTTTGCATGATTAACCCCCACTTTTTGCCTTGTTTTGATGTGGTTTCAAATGTAGTGCACAGGTACCCTGTGCCAGTGCTCCTTCCTTAAAATCAAATCACTAATTGGCACTTCTTCCCCCTGTAAGTCCCTAGTAAATGGTACTCGGAGTACCTAGGGCCAGGGAGCTGAAGAGGGTCCCTTGGGACCTCCTTCCCCCATCCCCCCTAACCCCCCCCCCTCCCTCCCGGGGACCATGCCACTGCCCTTGCAGCTTGCATGCCCGTGAGGGAGAAAACGGCAAAGTCGACATGACACCCTGCCTTGGTGCCATGCCAACCAGTACTGCCTGAAGGCATAGGCAAGTCACCCCTCTAGCAGGCCTCGCAGCTCTAAGGCAGGGTGTACTATACCACAGGTGAGGGCATATCTGCAGGAGCAGATATGCCCCTACATTATTGGGGTCCATTCCTTAATATTGTATGTGCCAGAGAAGCCATAATGAGTACATGGGCTGGAAACTCGACAACTCTAGTTCCACAGCACCATGATGGCTTCACTGAACACAGGAGTGTTTGGTACCAAACTACTCCTTTCATTAAATCCCCACTGATGCCAGTGTGGGATTTATTGTACCATGTACTCAGAGGGCACCTCAGAGGTGCCCCCTGAAAACCTACCAACCCTGGTGTGGTCTCTGACCGGCTGTAGACCGCAGATGACAGCCCCTGGTTTACACCCCCACTTTGGGCTGGAAAACTTAGAAGAATAGGAGGCGTGCCCACCTCTGCAAACTCCACCTCTAAGGTGGGGGAGGCGAGGTGAAGCACATCTTTCAGTCTCCGCCATCTTGAAGATGGGGAGACTCCTCCAATCAGGGCTAGGTCTATACCCACTCCCACACGAGTGGCATAATAGAGGGTGTAGTCACCTAGGTAAGGTGCCCATTCGTCCTACCTGCTACTCTTAACACGCCCCTAAATCTAGTATTTAGGTGGCACCCCCAGACCTGGAAACTAGATCTGCAATGACCTAAGAAGACCCTGCAGAGAAGACTGAAGACTACGACTGCCTTGACCCCAGCCTTCCCGGCCTGTCTCCAGCTTCTGCGAACCTGCTACCTATCTTGCAGCCAGTGACCTCTGAAATCTCCTGTGGACAGCGGACCAGTCCAGAAGAAACCTACTCCAAGGACTCAGGATCCAGGCAGATCTGCATTTACTGCCCACTCTGCACTGTGAAGTCTCCCCAGCAATCCTGGCCTCGTGTCCAGCGTTGGCTGCCCACTCCTGATCTCCACGGCGGTGCCTGCAGTGTGAATCCAGAGGCTCCCCGCGACTGGCTCCGGTAAGAAGACTCTGACGTCGAAAGGCACCCCTGCACCCGAAGCCCCTGGGCCTTGGTGAGCTGAACCGGCAGTGCCCCTATGACCCCCTACATCTCTACTTGCCTCTGCTGTCGTTGGTCTTCCTCCTGCAACCACCGGTGCCATGCCTGCTGCCTGTTTGCCAAAACCAGAATCTCCATTGAAGCGCCCGACATTGAATTTGTACCCTGCACCCGGCCGCCTCTGTGCCGCAGGTGGTGTATGTGTCGTGCTTTGTGGCCCCCCTGTGCTTAACCTAACCCCCAAAGCTTGGCCCCTGCAACCGATCTACTTACCTGCAAGCAGTGTGGCTCCAGGCACCCCCAGTCTTCATTGAAAAACATTGGGCCAAACTCTGATTTTGACCTCTGCACCCAGCCGCCCCTGTGCCGCTGGTGGTGCAGTTTTGGTACTCGCCTGACCGCTGGCCCCTACTGACTTTTGGCTCCGAAGACTGGGATTGGAAGTGCAGTACTTACCTGTTTCACCGCATTATTGTTTTCCCCACAGGGTAAGTTTGAACTGTGCTAAAAAGTTTCCAAGTGTCGATTTTTTTTTTTTCCAAAGTGAAAAGTATTTTTAATTAAAAATGTAGTCCCCTTATAACGAAGATCTTGGTTTTAAAATAAAGAACAAAGTAAAATTTTCAAAAATTGGTCTGGGTCTCCTTCTTGAGTCGTGTGTCCATTATTGATCAGTGTTGTGCAATAAATGTCTTACACTTCTCTATGTTAGGCCTAAGGCTGCTCGCCCACACTATATCAAACATAAGGGGGACTGGGGCCGCTTATAGGTCTAGCATACATGCCCCTAGAGTATATGTATTACAACAAAGGTATGCAGTTCCTAGGAAATGTTGAAGGGAGAAGTAGAGGATTGGTCGATATAGAGTAATGTCCAAAAGGGGAGGGGTTGGTCTATAACTTTAGGAACTGGGGCCCTCACACACCCAGCTGGGTGTCATGCTTCATCATAGGG
Source organism: Calotriton arnoldi (assembly GCA_963921515.1). Classification (NCBI taxonomy): domain Eukaryota; kingdom Metazoa; phylum Chordata; class Amphibia; order Caudata; family Salamandridae; genus Calotriton; species Calotriton arnoldi. The sequence goes on from CAWUFW010003543.1 coordinate 830,810, forward strand.
CATGCTCCTCATCACGCCGGTGCCGCAATGCTCGACAGGCATCCTATAAGGGGCTCTGTGTCAGATCTTTTATTCCCAAACCGTGAGGTGTGGTGCGAGTATAGGGCCTTGTGGTGTAGATGAGTGTCAAGGGTGTGGGTGCAAAGTGAGGGCGATTATCAAATAGCACCCAGTGGTACTCAAAATTAATTTTAGTCAGCGAGTCCACTTGTCCCAATTAAAAACGAGAATGGCACACTACAGATGTGATGTTCAGCGGTGGCTATTGTCTAGAGGTCAACCTGTTTCTTGCCTAGGTTGTCACGAGATCAATTGGCAGTTCTTCTGGACCGAAAAAATAAAATAACTATCTACACAGTAGTTGGTTTCCTAATTTGTATCCAGGGTAAACCAAACACACAACCAACCTAACAGTGAGGTACCTTGTTATCAGACCGACTTGGAAAAGCATAATGGTATATATCATTAAAGTCCTCTGCAAATGGCAGCATGCAAGAAAATGTATTCAAGCTGTCAGGTAAAGGTCAAAAGTGATAGGCGCAGTGAAAAGGAAGCGATTAGTGGCCGGCAGGTGGCACATCTAAGGGCTGAGGCAGGCGGGGTGGCTAAAAAATCACCATGGTACATAGGATAACTCGTGTAACTCACCCATCTGGGGTGGCTCACCAGCGGCATCGATTGCTGGTAGAGGGAACGTTAAGGATTTCCTAACGTCCTGGTAAGTAAAAAAGAAAAAATGTTTCAGCATAGTGGTCAGATAGTCAAAGAGAAACAGTATGTTCGAGGCATATGAGCTGTAGATCATATGCGTTAGCATAGATCGCCATCTGGTGTTGGGCTCGGATGTTTACACTTTGTTTTTCTTCGAAGAAGTGTTTGTAGTTACGAGGTAGGTGACTCCTCCTTACGATGATAGTGCGCACGGGCATCGACTCCATCCCCAGATTGTTTTTTTCCACCATCGGGTTCGGATGTGTCATGCGGCGCTCCGGTTCGGTATCGTCTTCGATCCTTTTCGATGCGCAATCCTTACCACTCGACCGTATTGTGTTAGATCGCGTTTTCCCTTTCGCCGCGCATCGTAAAATCCAACCGCTTCGATCGGTGCTTCGACGCGGGCCGTGAGGCCTACCCGCGCCGACCACGCCAGCAGTCCATGGAACGGACTCCGTTTGAAAAATGCCCCGGGTGTGGTGCTGAGTTCCCACACACGGACCTGCATGAGGTCTGTAACCTCTGCCTATCCCCGGAGCACGAAGAAATCAACTGCGAGGCCTGACGATCATTCTGATCGAAGAAAACAATTTGTGACCGTCGGGCTCGACGTCACGAGATGAGACTCGGCACTAGACTGGTGCCAGACATCTTCGGAGAAGAGTCGGAATTCCAATCCGGCGCCGAAGAACACATCTCCATGTCTGAAGCAGACGACTCCGACATGGAAGAGGACTCGAACATCACTCCGGCTCAACTAACAGTGAGCCACAACTGCCCACAAAAACACCAAAGACTCCAGTTACACCTTCACCCTCGGGCTCAGGTCGACACCGTGATACCATTTCAGACGCCCCGCCTTCGATCCCGCCTATGAAACATGGAGACAAGTCTTCCAGCTCGGGATCGAGCCGACCCCATGCAGGTGCCGAACCCACATCTTCGGCACCGAAACACAAGGCTAAGCCTGGCGCTCCGCTGTCGGCACCGAAGACATCTTCGGCACTGAAAGATTCGCATAAAGCAAAGGCTTCGGAGCCCATACCACCAAAACCAAAAGCTTCGGAACCAACACCGGCTAAACCGAAAGCATCGGAGCCGAAACTGGTTAAAGAGAGAACTTCGGAGCCGAAACCACCTAAACAAAAGCCTTCGGATCCGAAACAGGGAAAAGTCAAGCCTTCGGAGCCGAAACATCCTGCACCGAAGAGCACCGAACCTAAAAAGCACCGAAGCCCTCTTAAACCTTCGGAATATAAACAAACTCCATCCAAAGAACTTCCTCCACAGGAATCTTTTGGATCCCAAACAAAAACCGTTGCATATTGACCCGCAAACTGGAAAACTTCGAGCAACCTAAAAAACGGAAGCTGGATCTCACTGAAGACCACCATATACCTCTTAAGAAAAAAGACATGGGTACTAACCCCTCTCCCCCTTACAAACCTCCCTCTCCTCCACCTTTTAACACAAATTTACTGATTTGACCTGCAAACTCACAATCACCACGTTTCTCACCTGTGCCACAGAATGATAATGATGGGGATGGAGGATAACGAGGACAACATTCCACAGGACTCAGACCCCTGGGATGATTATGATAAGGACCCGGATCATACTAATAACCCCGATCTATATCCCTCCAGACCATCACCACCTGATGACAATATTGGTTTCGCACAGCTTATTAATAGAGCTGCTCAATACCATGGGGTGGAATTACATACTGATCCCTTGGATGAGGATTTTTTAGTGGAAACCTTCGCTCCATCCCAAAAACCACTAATACTTTGCCCATGCTCAAAGGTATGATAAAACACGCCAGTGAGGTATTCAAAGACCCTTTTATAGCTAGAATACGAACTCCAAGGGTAGACAAAAAATATAAAGCCGCTCCTACAGACCCAATTTACATCAGGGGTCAGGTACCTTTAGATTCTCTTGTCGTTTCAAATGCACGCAAGAGGGCAAATTCTCAAACATGTGACGCCCCTCCTCCTGACAAGGAGTCCAAACTTATAGATGCAAGAGAATCGCATCTCAAGCTGCCAATCATTGGCGTATTGCCAATGCACAAGCTCTCCTGGCGCGTTATGATAGAGCTCACTATGACGAGCTAGAAAAACTGATGCAGCACTTACCAGACCAATACAAGGCTAAAGCTCACGACCTCATTCAGGAGGGTAAGCTCATTAAAAAAACATCAAATGTGCCCTCGATGCAGCTGATACAGCCTCGCGTGCCATTAACACCAGCATTTTGCTACGCCGACACGCTTGGCTTCGAATCTCCGGATTCAAACAAGAAGTACAATCAGCGCTACTTAATCAGCCATTTGATCATGAACATCTTGTTGGCCCTACAGTCGATTCTTCATTGGAAAAAATGAAAAAAGACACAGACTGCTAAAAATGGGGGCATTAGAACTACCTTCTAATAGGGGCTCCTTTCGTCGCTCCTTTTATAGGGGTGGCTCAAAGACAACTGCATCAGAAAACACCTCCTCGGGTTATAAAAGCCCCAATCAATCTTCCTCATCCAGAGGATATTTTCGGGGAGGATACAGAGGAAATAACAATAGAGGCAGAGGTAACTCCTCCTGCACTTCCCCTACCACCAAACAGTGACTTCCCTCCACTACCCCCGATCATTCCACTCCTGTCAAGGGACGTCTCTCACAGTTTTGCAGCGTGAATCTTTCTGGATTCACTATGCTGTGCATTATTCCGCCATCTCGTGGTTGGGTCCGGATTCGTAGTCTTTTCTTTTTTTTTTTTTTTTTTTTTTTGTTGGCCCAGGTGGGCGGCGACGCCCCACCATTTGCTGTCTTCGGTGACGTCGTCGCGCTTCCGGCGGAAGCTCCCACCTTTGGTAGCCATCTTCAGATTCTTTTTTCCGCCGTGGGGTCTGGATCGTTGCCGAGAAGTTCCAGAAAGTTTGGACGAAGAATCTCAAAGTCGAAATTTCATCACAGAAGATGTACTCCTGAGACACCGGACGACGACACTAGTACCGGAGAAGAAGGACGACGAGGTAGAAGGTCCACGACCGAAATCTCGACGCCTACAGAGAATGCGCTCACAGGGGGCTCCCTAAGCGCGGTTATGGACAAGACTCCGTTCAAGTTCTGCAGAAATTGCCACCACAAATACGCCCAAAAAGACCAGCACCCAGTCTGCAACCTCTGCTTGCCGCTCGACCACGCCAGCGAAGACTGCAACGCGTGCTCGGCGTTCACCCCGAAGACCCTCCGGGTGAGAGACAGACAGAGAAGGGCGAACTACAGCATGCAGGGCCAGGGACCAGCACCATCTCTCCGAGACCTGGGTCTCTCGAGCGGAGAGGAGGACAACATCGCAGAGGGACCAGAGGACTGCGCTGTCGTCGAAATCGAAAAGAAAACGTCGAAGGAGGTAAGGGAGTCGTCGACCCCTGTGGCAAGGTGGGCTCGGAGGACGGTGTTGACTGGTGGACTGCAACGCCACTCTCTCCCCCCCCTTATCTCCCCGCAGCAGGATGACTGGGATTCCCCTAACCAGCCTCTAGTACAGGACCCGGATTATCAAGAGCACGGCACCTTTAATTGGGGATTCCCTGCTGACGAGACTCCTCCTCTCCTCGACGTCACAACAGACTTGCCAATAAGGAGCGAGGAATCCCAGACGCAGGTGTGCACCGACACTGGAGGAGACGGGAGAAACGGAACAGCGAGAGCCGAGAGGAGCGACTGTGGAGAACAGAGAGAGAGCAGCGGTACGGGATCCCGAGGAGTACAGGCTACGCCAGGAGGCCATCGGCACCACGTTTCGCCGAGTCACGCTCCAGGAGGAGCGTGGCTAACCCAGGTACGGGACCGGTTTACAGGGTGGTACGGGAGGAGGGACTCTTCCGACTTCTAGGGAAACGGGAGGACAGAACGCGGTCGCCCCGCTTGCTCATTCCCCCCCCCCCTTTCACTTTCACACGGCCGTTCCGAGCACGGGTTGTTTGTGAGGTGTCCCCAGCACTACCCTATCCCTGACTCACTTCTAGAACGGAAGACTCACACCGTGTATCTTTGTTTCCCCTTGCTCCACCATCCACGTTACCTCCTACCTACACCCCGGAGAGGGAGCTCCTGCGGGAGGACCCGATCCCGGAGAGAAAGGCTCAAGCTGGAAAAACAAAGGAGAAGCAGACGGAAGGCGGAACAGACCCCATACTCTCCAGAAAGACTGTCCCTTACCACCAGAAAGTTGTATGGAAAAATAAGAGTCCATAAAACGACCTAGCCTACGACCGCTTATTACGACCCCACAACAACCCCAAAACACCAAAGCGACGCTCGAAAGAGTGAAGCCAGAATCCCTAGCGACACTCCGAGAAGTGTAGCAAAGTCCTCGAAGGGAGCGTTGCCGCCGAAACACTCGGCGAAAGCAACAGCACCAAGGGACAAACAGCCGAGCGGATCCTTGGACAAGGACTCTCAATCGGCGAAAGCCTCCGAAAACGAAGGCATCGAAGGTCGTCCCCGAAAAGGAAACCTCGACACCGAGAAAGGAAGGCCCGGCGTCTGTTTCGACGACCGCGACCACGAAGAGAGGCACTGCACCACTCGACGCCGAAAAGGTCCACGAGATGGCGAAAAAGAAGAGGAGGCTCGAGGCAGAGATGGCGAGCATCCTGCAACGCAAAAAGACTTCGACGAGAAGATGAAACAATACGCTATTCCGTCGAAGCAAGCCCACGAGGCAGTCGAGGAGTTCGAGGCCGAAGTCGTCGAGGCCCCGGGGACACCCGAACAGCTCGAAGACCAGGACGAGGAATACTACTACCTCGAGGCCGAAGGCGAAGAAGAGATGCTGTCTTACAGGGACTCCGCGTCCTCTGAAGTACAAGACCTAGACTGGCAAGACCTCGACACAGAGTCACCAGAAGAAGGGGTAGACACTTACCCCTCGAGACCTTCGCCGCCAGACGACATCTGAGTCTACAATGAGGTCGTGCAGAAGGCTGCAAAGACTTATGGGGTCGAAATGCAGGAGGAGAAAACAAAAGCAGGTTTCCTCTTCGAAACCCTGCTCCCCCAACAGACAAGGAGCCAATTTCTACCCATGTTACCTGGCGTTCTCGACCAGGGAAGGGAGGCCTTCAGGGAACCAGCAATCTGCAAGGCGGTTACCCCGAGGAGCGAAAAGAAGTATAAGCACTCCACAAAAGATCCTGCATACATACAGGGGTCTGTACCAGCAGACTCCATTATCGCTGCAACAGCCAGGAAGAGGGCCGGTGTGCCCACCAACACAGGCCCACCTCCAGACAAGGAGAGCAAAAGAATAGACCTCACAGGACGTAAGGTGGAGAGGAACGCAGCCATACACTGGCGTATCGCCAACTCCAACGCCCTCATCAGCAGGCATGCATACCAGCATTGGGCAGAAATGAGCCAGCTCATTAAGCACCTGCCAGAAGAACACCAACAAAGGGCCAATTACCTAGCGGAAGAAGGCAAGGCCATCGCGAACACTTGCCTAAAGTCAGCCTTGGACGCAGCAGAGAACTCCAGCAGGCAAATGATGATAGGGATGACTGAGAGGAGACACGCATGGCTCAGGATCTCCGGCTTCAAACCAGAAGTACAGAGCAACATCATCAACACACCGTTCGACGGTGAGAAACTGTTTGGAGCAACAGTTGACAACAAATTAACACAACTAAAGACGGACAACGAAACTGCAAGGTCCATGGGAGCGCTGCAGTTCAGGGGAATGAGAAGAGGGAACCCCTCAAGGCGAGCCAGTGGTAGAGGAGGCAATGCACCTACCACTTCACACCAATCACAACAGCAAGGGTACCAAGGGAACAACCAGGGCCAAAACCTGCAGGGACAACAGCAGCAGAATTGGCAGTACCAACCCAGAGGACGGTCCTTTCGAGGGCGCAGGTACGGACGGGGACAGGCCCGAAGAGGGGCCAGCAGCCCGCCTCAAAGTGACTCCACACACAGAACAAGCCCCCCACCGTTAACACCAAGGTTGAGGGGAAGTCCGCAAAAGGAAAAGATAAAGAGCAGAAGCACACAGCAAATAACCACCGAGCATACGACACCAGTGGGAGGAAGAATAGGAAAATTTCTCACACAATGGAGGAAAATTACCACGGACAAATGGATACTAAACACCGTACAGCACGGGTACTGCATAGACCTCCAAAAACACCCGCCAGGGAGAAGACCAAGACATCGGTCAATACCCGCAAGAGAACTAGCCCTCCTCCGCCTAGAAGCAGAGGAACTGCTACAAAAAGAGCAATAGAGCCAGTTCCAAACAACGAAAGGAACAAGGGAATATACTCAACGTACTTCCTAGTGCCAAAGGTAGACGATACACTAAGACCAATACTGGACCTCAGATTCCTGAACAAGTTCGTAAAAACTCAAAAATTCAAGATGACTTCACTTCAGGAAGTAATACCCCAAATCCAAGAAGGGGATTACATGGCGACCTTAGACCTAAAAGATGCATACCTGCACATACCAGTCAACCGCAAACACAAACGGCTATTAAGATTCGTGATAGGCCACGATCACTACCAGTTCACAGTGCTAGCCTTCGGACTAAAGTCCGCACCAAGAGTGTTCACGAAATGCCTAGCAGCAGCTGCAGCGCACCTTCGGAGAAGGAGCATACATGTATACCCCTACCTCGACGACTGGCTGGTAAAAGCAGGATCATACAGACTCTGCAAAAAACACATCAAACAAGTCATAGAAACACTGTCCACATTAGGTTTCTCAATACATTGGGAAAAATCGTCAACAGAACCCCAACAAATCAAGATATTCTTGGGGGCACAAATAGACAGCACACAGTCCAAGGTGTTCCCCAGCGACAAGAGAAGTATAGCGCTCCTGAGGGAAACACGTCATTACCGCAAGGGGCAAGTTCTGACAGTGAGGACGGTGAGCAGGCTAATGGGAATGATGGCATCATGCATCCACCTTGTCCCGCATATCAGACTGCACATGAGACCGTTCCAGGAATGGATACAACAGCAATGGTCACAAGCCACAGGGAGTTGGGAAGATCTAGTGGTTGTCACACACGCAGTGCAGAAAGAAATAGCGTGGTGGAAAGAAGAGAACATATTACAAGGGAAGCCATTCACACAGCCAACTCCAACAGTGACCATCACAACAGACGCCTCACAGCAGGGCTGGGGCGCACACATGACCAGACTCCGCGTCAGGGGGCTCTGGTCACAACAAGATGCAGTGAAACACATCAACTACCTAGAACTCAAAACTGTGTTCCTAGCCTTAAAAGCCTTTCAAAAGCAGCTTTACGGCCAGCGAGTGCTGATACAAACAGACAACACAACTGCAATGTTCTACATCAACAAGCAAGGTGGGACACAATCAGCACCGCTGTCAAGTCTGGCACAACAGATCTGGAGATGGGCCATCCCTCTAAGGATAGACCTGCTAACAATACACCTCCCAGGAATAGACAATGTAGAAGCAGACCGACTCAGCAGGCAGACGTCTGCATCCCACGAATGGGAACTGAACCAACAGGAGGTGCAGCAACTGTTCCAAAAGTGGGGAACACCACGGATAGACCTCTTTGCAACACCCCAGAATGCAAAATGCCAACATTACGCATCCAGACAGCCGGACCAAAGGTCCCTAGGGAATGCCCTATGGATAAGTTGGTCGAACGAATTTGCTTACGCTTTTCCCCCGATACCACTGTTACACAAAGTACTCAGCAAATGCAGGAGCAGCAGCATGACACTCATACTGGTGGCACCTCAGTGGGCCAGACAAACATGGTTCTCACAGATAATGGAAATGGCGCAGGAACCAGCACACAGGTTCAGCAGAAGGAAAGACCTCCTCACAATGCAAGACGGAAAAGTGCTCCACCCAGAACCAGACAGCCTCAGCCTAGCAGCATGGCTCCTGAGGACCTAGAATTCGCACACCTCAAACTACCTCCAAGCACCATGGCAGTACTCAGAGAAGCAAGGAGACCCACTACAAGAAAATGCTACATTGCAAAGTGGAAAAGGTTCTCACAATGGTGCATTACAGAGGGACTGCAACGAAAAGTCACAAAAGAATCAACAGTACTGCGATACTTAACACACCTACTACAAAGCGGGCTGAGCTACTCGTCACTAAGGGTTCACCTAGCAGCCATAGTGGCCTACACCAGGGAGAAGCGGTGAAAAGCTTCTTCACCTCCCAAGTGGTCAAAAGATTCCTGGAAGGGGCTAAAGAATAGCCCCCCTAAAAGGATGCCAGCCCCAAGCTGGAACCTCAACACTGTACTGACACAGTTGATGAAATCACCATTTGAACCCATACACAAGATCACACTGCACATGCTCACACTAAAAACTGCTTTCTTAGTGGCTATCACGTCACTGCGAAGAGTCGGTGAACTACAGGCTCTCACACTACAAGAGCCCTACTTGCAAATACACAAGGACAGAATTGTCATGAGGACGGACCCACACTTCCTGCCAAAGGTGGTGTCGCGGTTCCATATCAATCAAACAATACAGATACCAAGTTTCTTCCAGAAACCTTCAACACCCTCAGAAAAGGCGCTACACACGCTAGACGCCAGAAGGGCAGTGATGCACTACATAGAAAGGACGAAGGAATGCAGGAAAACAAAACAACTCTTCGTTTCCTTCGCAAGCAGTTTCCTGGGACGACCAGTAACAAAAAATACCATTGCACGGTGGATTGCACAAGCAATACAACTCTGCCACAAGCAGGCAGGACAAGAGTTACAAGGAGCCGCCCAGGCTCACTCAACAAGGAAAAAGGGAGCAACGGTTGCGTTCCTAGCGAACACACCTATACAAGACATTTGCCAAGCGGCAACATGGTCTTCCGTGCACACGTTCACCAAACACTACTGTGTTGATATCCAAATGAACAAAGAGGCACAAGTAGGACAGAAGGTCTTACAGCACATTTTCAGCAACCAATGCTCATCTTCCACCCAACCACCGCAATAACAAAACCGCTACTAAGTCTATGCACAGCATAGTGAATCCAGAAAGATTCACGCTGCAAAACGAATAGTTTCTTACCTGTCGGTGTAGTTTTGCAGCTTGAAGACTTTCTGGATTCACTAGCGATCCCACCCGCCTCCGCCAGGAAGATAACATAGGAGGTTAAGGGTACAACTGAACTACATACAAGGTTAAAGGGATCAAAGAATAATTGAAGGATTAAAGGTTAAAGACATAGACAACAAAAAACTGTAAGAGGAAAAGAAAAAAGAATCCGAAGATGGCTACCAAAGGTGGGAGCTTCCGCCGGAGCGCGACGACATCACCGAAGACACCAAATGGTGGGGCGTCGCCGCCCACCTGGGCCAACAAAAAAAACACAAAAAAAAACACAAAAACAAAGAAAAGACTACGAATCCGGACCCAACCACGAGATGGCGGAATAATGCACAGCATAGTGAATCCAGAAAGTCTTCAAGCTGCAAAACTACACCGACAGGTAAGAAACTATTCGTTCCTACCTGTCTGGAATTCCATCACAACAGACAAGTGGGTAAGACAAATTATCCAATATGGTTATTGCCTGGAACTTACCTCCACTCCACCAAATATTCCTCCCAAACATCGTGCGATGTCCTCAGAACAGCTCACCCTCTTAAAACAAGAAGTTCTCTCCCTGTTACAAAAACATGCAATAGAACCAGTCACCTTAGCTCATCAGGGCACAGGGGTTTACTCACTCTATTTTCTCATCCCAAAAAAGGACGGCTCTCTCAGACCAATACTGGACCGCAGACAGCTAAATCTCTACATTCAATCCGATCATTTCCACATGGTCACCCTCCAACAGGTGCTCCCATTGATTCAGCAAGGCGACTTTCTTTCCACTTTAGATTTAAAGGACGCTTACTTCCACATTCCCATTCACCCCGCTCACAGGAAATATCTCGGGTACGTGGTGGACGGTCAACACTACCAGTTCAAAGTCCTCCCGTTCGGGGTAACCACAGCACCCAGAGTTTTCACCAAGTGTCTAGCAGTAGTTACAGCTCACTTAAGAAGACAACACATTCATGTGTTTCCTTATCTAGATGATTGGCTCATAAAAGCCAAATCACAACAAAGCTGTGTTCAGCACACCCACAAAACAATTCAGTTGCTTCCCCGCTTGGGATTCACAGTAAACCTCACCAAATCCCACCTCCAACCGTCCAACACACAAGTATATCTAGGAGCTACAATAGACACTTGCAAAGCTCTAGCAAACCCCAACCCAGTCGGGCTACGCAACATACAAGCTCGAATATCACAATTTCAACCTCAACACTCCTTACCAGCTCGAGTGTTCGTGCAATTAATTGGAATGATGGCCTCTTGCATTCTAATCGTCCCTTATGCAAGACTCCAAATGCGTCCTCTGCAGGAATGCTTGGCATGTCAGTGGAACCAGGCTCAAGGCCAATTGACAGATCTGGTGTTGGTAGACAGCCGCACCCATCGCTCTCTGCAGTGGTGGAACACACACAACCTTTCCAAAGGGCGGCCGTTCCTCGACCTGGTTCCACAGATAGTGCTAACAGCAGACTCATCGCTCACCGGCTGCGAAGCTCATCTACAAAGTCATACCATTCAGGGCCTGTGGACTCCACAACAAAAACAGTTCCACATAAACCACCTGGAACTTCTGGCAATTTTTCTAGCATTAAAAGCCTTTCAAGCCCATCTACTACACAAAGCTGTCCTAGTCCGCACAGACAACATGACAGCAATGTACTATATACAAAAGCAAGGAGGTACACGCTCCCTACAGCTCTCATGGCTAGCTCAAAGCATATGGAAATGGGCCATTCCTCAAAAGATATATCTCCTTCGGAACACCTTCCAGGAATAGACAATCAGATTGCAGATCTGCTCAGTCGTCAGCGATAACAGATCCACGAATGGGAGTTACATCCTCAAGTTCTCCTTCCATTCTTTCAAATGTGGGGCTACCCAGAAATAGATCTGTTCGCCACACACCAGAACGCAAAATGCCCAAACTTTGCGTCCAGGTATCCACACCCATTGTCCAAAGGCAATGCGCTATGGATGAACTAGTCAGGAACATTTGCTTACGCTTTTCCGCCTCTCCCGCTCATTCCATTAGTGGTTCGGAAGCTCCAACAGCATTCACTCAAAATGATCCTGGTTGCTCCCTCATGGGCTCGACAACCGTGGTTCACAACCCTTTTAGAACTATCTGTAGTTCCTCATCAAAAACTACAAGCTTCTCACTCAGAACCATGGAGAGATAACGCATCCAGATCCCAATCAACTCAATCTTGTGATCTGGCACCTGAAATCTTAGAGTATGGCTACCTCAATCTCCTGCCAGACTGTATGAACGTCATTAAAGAAGCTAGACGTCCTACCACAAAAGCATGCTACGCAGCAAAGTGGAAACTATTTGTAATTTACTGTACAAACAATCAAATCAGTCCACTAGATGCTTCCATTCAAAACATCATTTGCTATCTTTTACACCTACAACGCTGTAACTTAGCATACACATCTATACGATTGCATCTCGCTGCAATAGCTGCTTATCTACAAAACAGACAACACTTGTCTTTGTTTCGAGTGCCTGCTATCAAAGCATTCATGGAAGGACTCAAAAGAATCATTCCCCCTAGAGTTCCACCCTCTCCAGTTTGGAACCTTAATATTGTCCTTACAAGACTCATGGGTCCACCGTTTGAACCTATGCACAAATGTGAGCTACAGTTCCTCACTTGGAAAGTAGCCTTCCTTTTAGCCATCACATCTCTTAGAAGAGTTGGTGAGCTCCAGGCACTAACCATACAAGAACCATTTTTACAAATTCACCATAACAAAGTGGTTCTTAGGACTAATACAACATTTTTACCTAAAGTTGTTTCTGCCTTTCACCTCAATCAGTCTGTTGAACTACCAGTGTTTTTCCCTCAACCAGACTCAGTGGCAGAACGTGCTCTTCACACACTAGATGTCAAAAGAGCAATACTCTAGTACATTGAAAGAACTAAATCTTTTAGGAAAACCAAACAACTTTGTTGCTTTTTCACCACCGCATAACGGCAATCCCAATTCAAAAACTGGTATTGCACGATGGATAGTTAAATGCATCCGAATATGCTACATTAAAGCCAAACGCACATTAACTATTCCCCTTAGAGCGCATGCCACACACCAACTAGGGGCTTCTATGGCATTCTTAGGGAATATACCCTTAGATGACATCTGTAAGGCTGCAACTTGGTCTACACCTCACACCTTCACAAAACACTACTGTGTAGATGTGCATGCAAAACAACAAGCTAGTGTGGGCCAGGCTGTCTTAAGAACACTTTTTCAAACTACTGCAGCAGATACAGGCCAGCCACCGCTGGGAAAGTAACTGCTGTATAGTCTATGCTAACGCATATGATCTACAGCTCATATGCCTCGAACGGAAAATGCTACTTACTAAGTAAGCATCTGTTTTTGGCATGTAGAGCTGTAGATTCATATGCACCCACCCGCCTCCCCGGGCACCTTTATCTGCTGCAGTATTATCTTACTTAGATACAACACACATGGACATCTCTTTCTATTCTTACAAACTCCATCACCCTTTATGGCGAAAACAATCTGGGGATGGAGTCGATGCCCATGCGCACTATCATCGTAAGGAGGAGTCCCCTACCTCGTGACTACAAACACTTCTTCGAAGAAAAACAAAGTGCAAACATCCGAGCCCAACACCAGATGGCGATCTATGCTAACGCATATGAATCTACAGCTCTACATGCCAAGAACAGATGCATACTGGGTTAGTAGCATTTTCCTTCCACGAGGAAGGCAAAGGGTACGCCCCCCTATTGACAGCAATTATGAGGTACCCACGGTTCAGTTGTCGTTCGACCTACCCTCGCTCCACCAGCTTGGCAGGGTGTCGGGAACCCTGTTGGGTGAGGTTAAGTACTTGTGTCGGCAGAGCCCATCAGAGCGGGAGCCCGAACGAGGGAGGTTGACCCAGCTGAGGGGTGTGGTCTGCCGGGATGGGATGGCACGCACCAAGGACTCGTATCGGGCTAACAGTTGACTATGGGCGCCATATTGGAACGGTGATGAACCGCTCGGACTAAGCTCTTGTCCTTGGCGGAAATGGGTGCCATATTGGAACGGTAATTTTCCGCTAATGCTGAGCTAATGGTATGGGTTTCCAAAACCTCAGAGTCTGGGGTTGAGTGTGTAAAGAAAATAAAGATGTTATTAAGTATGAGGTTGAAACAGAGTATGGCCCCCACATAAAGTTCACGAAACAGGATGAACTCGAAACACAGTGTGGGCGCCATTTCCGAACGGGTGTTTAAGGTTGTGCAATGACATATGTTAGTTTCTTAGAAACAAAAACTAAATCAAAGGTGTTGGTGATCATGTGGCTACGACTAAGAAGTGTATAGCAGTCCACCCAGATGGTCATGATGGGCAAATAGCGTGTTAGCAACAGAAGGTTCAGAATATCAATGTTATTACAGGCCACGGGGGGAAGATAGTGTGTGGGTGTTGTATTCCAACAGTCATGACATGTACTCTCCCGTGCTGTTGTTGAGGGTCGAGGCGCAGCGAAGTTCACCATCCGGTGTGGGCTGGATACCGCCGACCCGCTCGGTAGAACGGTTTCCACGTCTGTAGCCCTGCGGCGCTATGCCTGGCTGAGAACGTCTGGTTTCTCTGGGGATGTCCAATCTACCCTTTTGGACTTGCCCTTTGATGGCCTTCGCATGTTTGGTGACAAGGCGGACAACGTGCTCGAGCGTTTCAAGGACACTTGGGCTATGGCCAGATCCTTGGGCCTCGCAGCCACTTCTCACCCCAAACAAGCTACCCAGCCTCTGCGTGGCCAGGGGCGTGGGACCTAGCGTCATGGGTCTGGGGGCCAGCGGGCGGGCCCGTCCACAAATGTCCCCTCTGCAGCAGCCTCCAAGCCTTCCTAGTCTGGCCTTTCAGGGCCACCAGATCTGCCATCCCCTCCCCCACTGGCACAACATCACTTCGGACAGGTGGGTTTTGCAGATAGTCAGAAGGGGCTATTACCTCCCCTTCGAGCCTACCCCTCCATCCCTCCATGCCACAATCCTTCCTTCCATCGCATGTCGGAGGATTATTTGGCCCTTCTCCGCCTGGAAGTTACGGCTCTCTTGGCCAAAGGAGCTATCGAACGCGTCCCTGTGCCAGAAGTAGGTCGTGGTTGCTACTCCCACTACTTCTTGGTACCCAAGAAGGACAAAGGCCTGCGACAAAGGTCTGCGTCCTATCTTAGACCTCAGGGACGTCAACCGCTTCCTCCGGAAGGAGAAGTTCAAGATGTTAACCTTGGCTCAGGTCTTGTCTGCCCTCGACCCTGGAGACTGGATGGTTGCGTTGGACTTGCAGGACGCTTACTTTCACATCCCAGTCTTGCCTGCCCACCGGCATTACCTACGGTTCACGGTAGGCCACGAACATTTTTGGTTCACCGTGCTCCCCTTTGGCCTTACCAGCGCTCCTCGGGTGTTCACGAAAGTGATGGCAGTGGTCGCAGCTCATCTGCGCAGATCGGGGGTTTGTCTTCCCCTATCTCGACGACTGGCTGTTGAAGGCGGGCTTGCCCCAGGCTGTCGTCTCCCACCTCCAGACTACGGCAGACCTCCTGCACTCGCTGGGGTTCACTATCAACGTGCCGAAGTCACACCCGATTCCCTCTCAGAAGCTCCTTTTCATTGGAGCGGTTCTGGACACCGTGCAGTTTTGGGTCTATCCTCTCGAGCAGCGAGTCCGGGATATTTGGGCTATGATACCGATGTTTCAGCCTCTATCCTGACAATGACTCTGAGGCTGCTGGGCCTCATGGCCTCCTGCATCCTGCTGGTGGATCATGACAGATGGCATATGCGGGCTCTGCAGTGGGACCTGACATTCCAGTGGGTGCAGCATCAGGGGAATCTTTCTGAGGTCATCCAGACCTGGGAGGGGAACTGCAAGTCCGTTCCAGTGGTGGCTCACGAACCAGGATTGGGTCAGCGGCAGATCCCTCTCCCTTCCTCAACCAGAGTTCACAGTAGTGACGGATGCGTCACTTCTGGGATGTGGCAGCCACATAGGGGAGGCGTAGATCAGAGGCCTCTGGTCTCCGGCGGAGTCCGGGCTCCACATCAACTCCGGGCGATCTTGCACTATGGGCATTCCTTCCCTCTGTCTAAGGAAGAGTAGTGCAGGTGTTCACGGACAACACCAACACCATGTGGTACTAAAACAAACAGGGCGGTGTGGGGTCGTGGACCCTATGTCAAGAGGCTCTTCTTCTTTGGACATGGCTGGAACATCCGGGCATATCCCTGGTGGTTTAACACCTGGCAGGTTCCCTGAAAGCCAGGGCGGACGAACTCAGCCGTCGGTGCATGATGGATCACGAATGGCGTCTTCACTCGGTGATGCAAGGTCTCTTTCAGCAGTGGGGAGAGCCTTGGTTAGATCTGTTTGCCACCGAAGAGAACGTGCAATGTCAGCAGTTCTGCGCGTTGGAGTTTCCAAGGCGGCACGCGCTCGGTGATGCCTTTCGTCACAAGTGGCATTGCGGCCTCCTGTGCGCTTTTCCGCCTGTACCACTTCTACCCAGAGTGCTGAAGATCAAACGCGACTGGGCCCAAGTAATTCTTGTTGCTCCGGACTGGGCACGAAGGGTCTGGTACCCCGAGCTCTTGAGCATGGCCATTGATCCTCCGATTAGACTGCCTCTTCGTGAGGATCTTCTGTCGCAGCAGCAGGGGACGATCCTCCACCCGAACCTGCCCAGTCTCCACCTCCTTGTGTGGAGATTGAACGGCGACAGTTGACAGCTTTCGACCTTCCTCCCGAAGTCTGTAATGTCATCTTGGAGGCCAGGCGTCCCCCCCCACTAAAACGATGTACGCCTGTAGATGGAACAAATTTGTGGCATGGTGCACAGCAAAGGCTGCGGATCCCCTTTCTGCACCTCTTTCAGAGGTTCTCCTCTTCATTCTTTCGCCCAGCAGGGCTTTGCTCTGGGCACTCTTAAAGGCTATCTTTCGGCCATTTCGGCCTTTCTTCGCCTTCCAGATCAGCCTTCTCTTTTCAACTCCCCTATTGTTATTAGATTTCTGAAGGGCATTACTCATCTCTTACCTCCTCCTTTCGTAATGCCCCAGTGGGACTTGAATCTTGTCCTCACTTATCTTATGTGTGCTCCCTTTGAGCCACTACATAATTGTCCTCTTCGCCTCCTTACTTTGAAGACTGCTTTCTTGCATGCCATCACCTCTGCTCGCAGGGTGAGTGAGCTTCAAGCCTTATCTTCCAGACAGACCTTTCTTGCTGTCCATCCGGACAAAGTAGTCCTCCGTACTAGGCCCTCTTTTCTGCCCAAAGTGGTTACCTCTTTCCACATAGGTCAGACCATCCCATTGCCCACCTTCTTCCCCCCCTCCACACCCTTCCAAAGAGGAGGAGAGACTCCACAGTCTGGACCCCAAACGTGCGCTGTCTTTCTACCTTGACCGCACTAAAGACTTCCGGGTGGAAAATCAACTCTTCGTGGGTTATGTGGGCGCCAAGAAAGGTCGGGCGGTGCAGAAACGTACCATCTCTCGATGGGTCGTCCTATGCATTAAGAGCTGTTATTCTTTGGCTAAAAAGGAACCTCCAGTAGGACTGCGCACCCACTCTACCAGGGCGACGGCAGCTACTACTGCTTTGGGACGTGGAGTTCCGCAGGTTGACATCTGCCAGGCAGCTACGTGGGCATCGCTGCACACGTTTACTAAGCATTACTGCCTGGACAGCCAAGTCCGGAGACTGCTTTTTCGGCCGTTCTGTTCTCCTGGACTTCCTGGTGTGAACTTGGTTCGCAGACCCACCTCCGGGGTTGGTATTGCTGGGGTATCTATTCTAAGGTAAGGAATCTATAACTACGGTCTCTTTCAGATGAATACGTTACTTCACTTCGGTAACGATGTAGCTGTAAGAGACATTAGTAGTTATAGATTCCTTACCCTCCCACCCATCCTCCCCGTTCTGCGAATTGACTTCTAGGGATAAGGACTCCCTTACAGGGCCCTAGCTTTGTGCACCAGTGGTCAGTGTCTTGCATGGCTCTGCGCTTCTGGCGTGGAAAGTCGTGTCCGAACTGACGTCAGCGCGCAGGGGCGGCGTCTAAGTAGACACCGCGTGGTTATCCTGGCGACCACGACGCCAATGACGAATGCGGAGTCGTCCGACGCCACCTACCGACGCGCAGGGGTACTGCTACGGAAAAATTTCTTCGGATCCAGTCTGACGCCTGGGGGTAATTCTAAGGTAAGGAATCTATAATTACTAATGTCTCTTACAGATACATTGTTACCGGAGGTAAGTAACTTATTCTTTAATGCTATATACCATTATGTTTTTCCAGGTCGATCTAAGAACAAGGTACCTCACTGTTGGGTTGGTTGCGTGTTTGGTTTACCCTGGATACTAATTGGGAAACCAACCATTGTGTATATAGTGATTTTATTTTTTCGGTCCTGAAGAATTGCCAATTGATCTTTAGACAACCTAGGCAAGAAACATGTTGACCTCTAGACTATAGCCACCGCTGAACATTACAATTAATTTTGAGTACCACTGGGTCCCATTTTATAATCCCCTCACTTTGCACCCACACCCTTGACACTCATCTACACCACAAGGCCCTATACCTACACCGCACCTCACGGCTTTGGGAATAAAAGATCTCCGACAAAACGGCCCTCATATGGTGCCCGTAAGGCATTGCAGGGCCGGCCTGATGAGGAGCATGCCCCCTATGATGAAGCATGACACCCAGATGGGTGTGTGAGGGCCCCAGTTCCTAAAGTGGGAGACCCCCCCCCCCTCCCAATTTGGACATTAATCTATACCGACCAGTCCTCTACTTCTCCCTTCAACATTTCCTAGGAACTGCATACCTTTGTTGTAATACATATGCTCGCCCACACTACCACTAATGGAGCACTTTGGCTTTTACATTAAGCCCTGTACAGTTCTGGGAAACCCCTGGACTCTGTGTACGGTATTACCACCTAGTGGCAATATCATATACAGAGCCATCTTCCTTTACTCTGCTCAGCTATTGCTTGGCTCAGAGATCTGTACCGTTTAATAATTTGCTGCCTTCTAAAGTTTTTCACCCACAGACTGTACTGCATGGGGTTAAGGGTACATGTAATATGTTGGTTATTCACTTGAATAGATTTTACTGAGAGTAGCGCCTAAGGTCTTGCATTTGACACCGCATTCTCAAATTATATGTGCACAATTTTGTAAGTTTTGATTGAATAATTGGAACGGCCTGAAGACTTTCTTGGAAAACATGGTCACAAATGTGTGTGGGGGGATTTTTGCAGTCTTTAGGCGAACCTATTTGAGTCCTCCTTATAGGTGGCATACATCTTCGATTCTTCAGGAGTGAACTACACTGTTTTGGAATGATTCATAGGTAAAGTATCTGTTTGAGTTTATGCTGGAACGTTGATACATTGTTTATGCTACTCTAAATGTGTTGAGTGATTTACCAAGTTAAAATTCCTTAAATAGGTGGAACATATGTAGTTTAGCTGGTAGATATTGTTATGGATTGCAGATGATGGTGTAGCAAACCCAGTTGTATGTATTTTACCAACTTAGTGTTTGCATAACGTTTTCCTCTAAAAAATATTCAATTGTTACGGATTGTTGTTGACATGGTAAGCAACACTTTATCACTTGCAAATTTAATGTAACCTTGAATTCAAAGCAATCTGGCTTTGATCCAGCTTCTTAGTGTGTAGGGTATAATGTTACGTTCTCTGTGGCTTTCATTAATGTAATACCTGCTAACCTTAGTTTTTAATTGTGTTTTTTATCAGTCTGTTAGTTCTCCTCTACAATCTCTCCAGCAGAGGACATGGCTCATTCACTGGTCATTGTTTGTCTTCTTTAACCATCCTAAAGGCAGAGACAACATCATCGATCTCTTCTTGTACCAGCCACAGTAAGTGTTGAGCCCAGATGCTAAAGCACCTAGATTATCATTTTATAGCACTTGCCAATGTGTAGCTTTTGATCAGTCATTTAGAAAATTCAACTGATGTCCAACTGTTCATTTTTTTTTACTCTGCACAACCTAACTCCTCACTTACCTGTTTCAAAACATGGTGTTCAGAGATCTGATGGAATGTCCTTACATCGTATTTAGTGTCTGGAGATCAGTCTCTCCAGAGCACTAAACAAATCTCAACCAAAAGGTGAAGTTGCATTACATATAGCAGCTCCAGAATATCACTTCTGTGTAGATTGGGCATTGTTGGTAAAGCTGGGTTCGTTCTTAGACTTGGGCGAAATCTTAATTTCGCCAGAGTAACTTATTTGGTGTAACTAAATGTATGCAAAATGACAGAGATTACGCCACATCGCGTAATTTTGGGGAGAAATTAACGCAAGATGTACTGTTTCAGGTAGATTTGCTCCCCAAGCAGATCGTTCGGGTAAATTTTGAGCACAAAACTACAAGTCTGAACATGAGCAGTAGTGTTTCCAATGCGAGCAACCAGAAATCAACTTGAAATTACATCTTCAAGTTGAAGTTTTTTCAGCACAAGATATATTTTGCATAACTATGCATAATTTAGCATAATTGTGCTGTAATTATACACAAATGTTCATGAGTTGCGTCCACCCCAGTTCTTTGATCATTACTGTAGTGTAAATAAAATTGAGAAAATCCCAGAGGTGCCATTAAATGAACTAGAAAGTTTGTCTTTGAAGGAAGTCTAACTTTTTTTGCCAACTTTCCAAAAATTGCTTGATTTGCAGATATTTGAAAGACAATCCCTACTTATCTTTTACGTATTTTTACAGCGCGCAGCTACCTGAAGGCTTCCCAGCGCTACATGAGTCATAGTGTGCATCCTTGGTCCTCTAAGACAATACATGACTATACCAAAGGGGTTAGAGCAAGGTTTTGAGCATCTTCCTGAATTTGGTCTCATTGGGTTCACATCTTAATTCAGTTAGCATTGAATTCCGTAGTTTGGGGGATGGATAAGAAAAGGATCTGACACCCCATCTGGTCCCTTGAATACACGGAACAGTCAGGAGACCTGTGTTGAGGATCCTAAACTCCTAGGGGTATTGAGTGATAAAATAGCCCTAATCTGGGGGTCCTACATGGTTAATTCCCTTGTGGGCCAGGCATAGTGCCTTACATTTTATTCTTTTCTCCACTGGAAGCCAGTTGAGGGAGGTCAAGGCGCTTTTAGCTGAAATGTGTTTAGGGAGCTTAAAGATTGTCCTCGGCAGCACTGTGAACTACCTGGAGTCTCTTAATGACCGATTTGGGTGAACCAATATATAGGGAGCTCCCATAATCCACACGTGAAAAAATAAGTGCCTGGACTAAGATTCTCCTAGATTATGTAGGTAGTATATCTGGGATTTTGCGTAACGTTCTCTGCATGGCAAGGCAGGAAGTAGCAAGTTTTTCTGCTTGAGCTTCCTTGGATAGAAAACTATCCAGACACATACCCATACTCCCCACAAACATCAGCTCGGTTTTGTCTCCATTTTAATTTCAATGAGCAATTTGCCATCTACAGCTCCACCTTCTCAAGGCAAGGGGCCAGCTGAAGCTGAGATCTTGTCTCTGGGGCGAGAGAGATAGGTTTTTTCGTTGTCTAGGAGGATGTCTGGCTTCAAACTGTGCGGTGCCAGACACCACGCAATGTCAGTTACAGACCCGCACCTCATCTGCCTGTGGTGCCTGGAGCTCGACCAAGACTCGAAGTCGTGCTCCGACTGCCGTGCCATGGCTCCGAAGACTTTGAGGGAGTGTCTCTAAAGCTGCTTGCATCATGGCAGTCGGCACCACGTCGTACGGCTCCTCAGAGGTCTCGTTTGCAGTCTCATTCGAGAGGAAGGTCCGGGCTCTGCTCCAGGAGTCAAAAGTCCTCTTCGTCCCACTCCCAAGTCATCTGGACATTCCGGTAAGGGGCACAAAAAGCAGAAGTCGAAGCGTGCTTTGACTTCTCCCCGTCCTTCGTCTGACGAAACGTAGGAGTCTCTGCATTCTAGGCCTCGTTCTTCGGAACCTGTGCCTCAGTCAGCTCCGCGCATCCACAATTTTCGGGGAGCCATTGCGACCTCCGCCCAACTACGAGAACTTTGAGGCCAGGCGCCTCATTTTTGGGTGGTCTGACCCCACCGGCACGCCTTCGGTCCCCGTGGTGTCAGAGGGGGCTCCATCGGGTTATGCACCTGTGGCTCCGGCGCCGATGACTCCCCTCCCCCAATGGATCTGGCAATGGATCCGGACCGACACCTTTCGTGCTATTGCGACCTTCCCCAACACAGATTCTCGGCACCAGACCCATTCTGATTCCTGACAACCCGAAGCCGGATTGGCACCTACCAACACTGATCCTGGTGCCAACTGAACCTACAGGTCCTAGATAGTATCCTCAGCCTTATTGTAAAGGGCTAGGAATGGAAAAAGATTGGGAGGGGTCGCTGGACCCTTTACATAACCAGCCTTATCAAGAAATGGACTGGTATGAGGAATTAGGTGAGGCCAGCAGACTGGATACCTCTCCAGAATCTGGCCTGCTTTCTCCCCCTATCGTGGCTATGTGGGAGGGAGCATCCTATGCTATGGTGGTTAGCAGGGTGGCCGAGGTCCTGGACCTTCAGCTCCCTTCCGTGGCGGTCAAGACTAAAATCTTGACAGAAGTCCAGCAGCCAGGAGTGTCCGCTTCAGAACCTTTGCTGCCCTTTAACAAGGCCCTAATGAATTTCCTACTGGGAACCTGGACCAAGCCCAGCACATGGGCACTCGTGAATAGAACAATTGCCCACCGCCACCGCCCTGCCCCGGGCGACCAAACTTCCTCCCTACCGACCCTGCCCCAGAGAGCTTGGTGGTCCCTCCCGCTCCTCCGGACAGGGAATCCAAGAGGCTGGACAGTTAAGGTAAGACTATGTTTGATTCCTCCAGCCTTGCATTATAGTCGGTGAACACCGTATGCTTATTGGGCCATTATTTCCACTCCCTGTGGGAAACATTTGCGCAAATGCTGCCACAGGTCCCGAAGGAGGCCCGGGCCGTCCTCCCTCAAGCGGTGTCAGATGGGAGAGATGCAGCAAAGTTCATCATTCGTTGTAGTCTTGACACGACCGACTCGCTGCTCAGAGAGATTTAATCGACGGTGGCTGTTCAACGCCATGCCTGGTTGGGAATGTCTGGCTTTTCAGGGTATGTCCCTGCCTCGCTCGTGGACATGCCCTTTGATAGCACTTGTCTCTTGGGAGACTAGGTAAACCTGGCGCTGGAGCACTTTAAGGACTCAAAGCTATGGTCAAGTCCTTGGGCCTCTCAGTGGCAACTCTCCCCCAGTCTGCCTTTCGCCCCTTTCGTGGCTACGGAAGGAGCTTACAGCCGCGCCAACCATACCCCAGCCACAAGGCTGCGCAAGTTCAGCAAACTTTGCGTGACCGAGGGTGCGGTTCGTTTGACCCAGAGGGTTGGGCGGCCAGAGGTTCCGTCAGACCACCACCACCCCGCAGCCTCAGCCTCCAAACCCTCCTAGTCTTGCCCTTCTAGATCATGGGTGGCCAGTTGGTAGCAGGATCAGCCATCTCCTCCACCGCTGGCAGAACATCACATTGGACAGGTAGGTCCTCCAAATAGTCCGAAGGGTCTACTCCCTCCCCTTCGAGACTATCCTTCCCTCCGTGCCTCCATCTTCCGACCAGCTGACGAAGGATCATCCGACTTTGCTTCAGGAGGAAGTCAAGACTGTTGTCCAAGGGAGCCGTAGAGAGGGTTCCGGTGCCAAAAGCAGGCTGTGGTTGCGATTCCCGCTACATTCTGGTCCCGAAAAAGGACAAGGGTCTTCGCCCTCTCCTAGATCTACTACTTCCTCAAAAAGGAAAAGTTCAAGATGCTCACACTAGCTCAGGCCCTGCCTGCCCTGGACCCAGGAGACCGGATGGTAGCTTGGACTTGCAGGACTCCTATTTTCACATCACCGCCCTGCCTGCTCCTCGACGCTACCTGTGGTTTACGGTAGGTCACGAGCATTTTCAGTTCATCATGCTTCCCTTTGGCCTAACCAGCGTCTCTCGGGTGTTCCTCAAGGTGTTGGCGGTGGTCGCAGCTCATGTAAGGGGTGCCAATGTTTCCCCATCTCGACGACTGGCTGTTGAAGGCGGGCTCACCCTAGGCTGTTGTCTCCCACTGCCAGACTACGGTGGACCTCCTGCATTCGCTGAGGTTCACTATCAACGTGGTGAAGTCACACCTGACTCCCTCTCAGACACTCCCTTTCATCAGAGCTGTTCTTGACACAGTGCTGTTTCGGGCCTATCCTCCCGAGCGGTGGGTCTAGCATATTCAGGTTATGATGCCGATGTTTTAGCCTCTATCCTGGATTTCGATGAGAATGACTCTGATGCTGCTGGGCCTCATGGCCTCCTGCATCCTACTAGTGACACCTGCAATTTGGCATATGTGGTCTCTGCAGTGGGCCCTGAAGTTCCAGTGGGCGCTGCATCAGGGGAACCTCTCCGACATGGTTCAGATCCTGGAAGGAACTGCACGAGACCTGCAGTGGTGGCTGACAAACCGCAATTGGGTCAGAGACAGACTCCTCTCTCTTCCCCAACAAGATCTCACAGTGGTGAGAGATGCGTTACTCCTGGGCTCGGACGGCCATTTGGGAGAGGTGGAGATCGGAGGACTCTGGTCTCTGGCGGAATCTGGACTCCACATCAACTTGCTGGAGCTCTTAGAGATTTGTTTCTTCCTTCCATCAAGGGGAGGCTCTTAAAAGTATTCAGACAACAACACTGCCATGTGGTACTGCAACAAACAGGGTGGGGTTGGGTTGTGGTGTATCTGGACATTGGCTGGAACAGCAGGATATATCCCTGGTAGTTCAAGGCCTGGCAGGTTCTCTGAACGCCAGGGTAGACTAACTCAGCTGTTGATGCCTAGCGGATCACAAATGGCGTCTCCATCCGGAGGTTGCGCAAGGTCTCTGTCAGCAGTGGGGGAAGAGCCTTTGTTAGATTTGTTCGCCTCTGCTGAGAACGTGCAATGTCAGCAGTTTTGCACGCTGGAGTTTACAAGGCGGCTCTTGCTCTGAGATGCTTCTCATCTCTAATGGAGCTCAGGCCTCCTATACGCCTTTGCGGCCATATCACTCCTGTCCAGAGTGCTCCAGAAGATCAGGAGCGACCAGGCCCAAGTCATTCTTGTGGCTCTGGACTGAGCAAGGAGAGTTTGATATCCCAAGCTTTTCCAATTGAACATTGATCTTCCGATAAGGCTGCCCCTTCTGGAGGATCTTCTGTCACAGCAGCGGGGACGGGTCCTCCACCTGAACCGGTCAACTCTACGCCTTCATGCGTTCAACCTTCCTCCTGAAGTATTTAATGTTATTTTGGCAGCCAGGTGTCTCGCCACCAAGACCGTGTACGCCTGTCGACGGAACAAATGTATATTATATTATACAGAAAAGGCTTTTGATCCTCTTTCTCCTTCCCTTTTGATGTTTTGCTTTTTAATTTGACCCTTGCCCAGTAGGGCTCTGGTCTGGGCACTTTGAAGAGGTACCTTTCAACCCGGTCAGCCTTCTTGCGGCTGCCAGACCAACCCTCATTATTTAAATCGCCAATTGTAAATAGATTCCTCACAGGTCTTGTTCATATGTTTCCACCCTCCCCTTTCATCATACCTCAGTAGGATCTTAATTTGGTTCTCACCTTCTTGAGGTTTTCTTACCATCAAAACAGCCTTTTTAGTGGCAATCTTATCTGCCAGGAGGTTGAACGAATTGCAGGCTTTGTCACTCAAGCCTCCTTACCTGACTGTATTCTCTGACAAGTTGATCCTTCCAGTAAGGCCTCTTTCCTCCTGAAAGTTGTAAAACCATTCCATGTGGGGCAATCTGTCACCTTGCCCACTTTCTATGCTCCTCCGCATCCCTCTAAAGAAGAGGAGCGACTCCACCGTCTGGACCCAAAAAGAGCATTGTTGTTCGATCTTGACCATACTAAAGAGTTCCGGTTGGACGATCAACTCTTCGTGGAGTACGTTGGAGCAAAGAAAGTCCTCTTCTGCACCACACAATCTATCTCTCGATGGGTCGTCCTCTGCATCAAAATCTGCTATGCCAAGAAGTAGCCTCTTGAAGGCTTATGGGCTCACTTCACCAGAGCGAAGGCTGCTACCAAAGCATTGCAACGTGGGGTTCCAGTCTTGGACCTTTGTCCCTGCACATGTTTACCAAGCGTTACTGCCTTAACAGTTGAGTCGGCAGGGAAAGGCCTCTTTGCCTGCTCGGTCTATCTGAAAGAGACACGTTAGTGATAGATTCCTTACCTTAGAATATCCCCAGGCGTCAGGCTGGATCCGGAAAGTTTTGCGTAGCAGTACCCTTGCGCGTCGGTAGGCGGCGTCGTGCGGCTCCGCGTCCGTCGTCGGCGTCGTGATCGCCGGGATGACGTCGCGGGCAGTACTTAGACGCCGCCCCTGCGCGCTGACGTCAGTTCTTCTTTTTCCGCGCCAGCAAGCGCAGATCCGGGAAGAGCAGTGCCCTGGTCAATTTTTGACCATACTTTTTGGTGATTTTTTCACTGTTTTTTCCATCTTTAAGGTGTCGTAGGGATGCCCGGCTTCAAGCGATGCGGCGCCTGTGCGCGGATGATGTCCGTCACCGACCCGCATTGGGAGTGTCTCTTCTGCCTCGGCCGAGGCCACGACACCGAGTCTTGTCCCGAATGCCAGGCCCTCAACCCGAAAGCTTTGCGAGAGCGGTCTCGAAAGCTCCTCGAGGCCCGGCATTCGGCTCCACGGAGGCCCCGGTCGCGTGAGAGGTCCAGGGGTCGCTCGCGGAGTGCACACCGGTCGTCGGCGTCGAAGTCTTCTTCGTCCGGTAAGTCTAAGCACAAGAAGTCCAAGAAGCATCGTCGCTCTCGGACTTCGCCTCGCCGGTCTCGCGACTCGGCTGAGGCCCCTCCCGGCACCGTCCCCGCCCCCGCGGCCCCGGACTTGCCTGTGGAGTCGCCCCCGTCATACCCGCCCTTCCCGGGTTCGGGGCGGATCCGGCCAAGGTACAGGAGTTCCTGTCGGCCATGGCCCGCCTCTTCGGGCCTTCAGGCCCTCCGGTGCGCCTTCGGGCCCCGCGGGCCCTCATGGGGTTGCTCCGGCGTCGCCGGCGGCTCCGGCCCCGGCGTCGCCCGGGACTCCAGCCTCGATCCCGGCTCCGGCTTCGGCCCCGGCCTCGATCCCGGCTCCACAACCCCCATCGACGCCGGTCGACCTCACGACACCTCCGCCGGCGCCGATGTCTCCGGTGCCGTTCTCGACGCCGCCCTGGGCTCCGGGCGGCGTCGTCCCCCAGTTCCTTCCGGCTCCGGACATGGACCCGGAGCGACGTCGCTCGACGCCGGCTCCGGCGCCGATGGGCCCTTGGGTCCCAAATGTCCCTCCTCCTCCTTATTTTGAACCAGAGGAGGACCAGGAGGACTGGGAGGGGTCTGATGACCCTCTGACTCGCAACTGTCAGTATGATGAGGACTGGACAGAGAGTCTAGGGGAGGCCAGTGGTCTGGATACTTCTCCTGACACTGGCATGCTGTCTCCTCCCGTGGCTACGGAGGAGGGGGCCAATTTTGGTACGGTGTTGCGTAGGGCTGCTGGGGCCTTACGTCTCCAGCTCCCTACTTTGACGGTCAAGCCTAACATCTTGACAGAGGTGCTTCAGCCGGCAGCCTCCTCTGCGGAGACTGTGCTGCCGTTTAACGACGCCCTCACAGACGTTCTTTTGGGCGCCTGGTCCAAGCCCAACACAGGGGCTCCTGTGGATCGGAACGTGTCACGACGCCATCGCCCCGCTCCGGGCGACCCCTGTTTCTTTCTGTCCACCCCACTCCTGAGAGCTTGGTTGTCCAAGCCTCCGCTTCCCAAACCGCCTTCCCTACCGCTCCTCCGGATAGGGAATCCAAACGCCTGGATCAGTTTGGGAAGAAAGGTTTTTCTTCCTCCAGTGCTGGCTTGCGGTCCGTTAACACCGCTTGTCTTTTGGGCCGCTATACCCACTCTCTGTGGGATTCGGTGGCGGATGTTTTGCCCCAGTGCCCTGAGGAGGTCCAGGCACTGCTTTCCCGCGCCATTGCGGAAGGAAGGGATGCGGCCAAATACACTATCCGTTGTGGCCTTGACACCGCCGACTCGCTGGGCAGGTCGATTGCAACGACGGTGGCGCTCCGTCGCCACGCCTGGCTGAGAACCACTGGTTTTTCAGGGGATGTCCAGAATACTCTCATGGACATGCCCTTTGATGGAGTCGGTCTTTTTGGGTCCAAAGCAGACCATGCGTTGGAGCGCTTCAGGACTCACGGGCTACTGCCAAGTCCCTGGGCCTTTCTGCTACACGCCCTCCGCTGCCTTCTGCTTTTCGCCCCTATCGTGGCCACGGTAGGGGCGCCCTTCACGTCAGCAGCCCAGCCACCGGCCCGCGCAGCAGGCGTCTTCGCGTGGCCGAGGACGTGGATTCCGCCGTGGCGGATCGGGCAACCAGCGTGCGGGTCAGGCCACCACCTCCAACCCGTCCGCGGCCTCCAAGCCCTCCTAGTCCCTCCTTTCAGGTGCACGGCACGCCCAGTAGGGGGCAGGGTCCGCCATCACCTTCCCCACTGGCGCACCATCACCTCGGACAGGTGGGTCTTGGACATTGTCCGAAGGGGCTACTCCCTCCCCTTCGAGACCACCCCCAGCCATGCCACCTCAACTCCACTGCATGTCAGGGGATCACTTGGTGCTTCTACAGAAGGAAGTCACGGCCCTCTTGACCAAGAGGGCCATCGAGCATGTTCCGACCCCAGAAGTAGGGCGTGGTTGCTACTCCCACTACTTTCTGGTGCCCAAAAGGACAAGGAGGACATGCGTCCTATCTTGGACCTCCGGAACGTCAATCGCTTCCTCCGGAAGGAGAAGTTCAAGATGCTCACCCTAGCTCAGGTCTTGACTGCCCTCGACCCTGGAGACTGGTTGGTAGCGTTGGACTTGCAGGACGCATATTTCCACATCCCCGTCCTGCCGGCCCACCGGCGTTACCTTCGGTTCACGGTAGGCCACGAGCATTTTCAGTTCACCGTGCTCCCCTTTGGCCTTACAAGTGCCCCTCGGGTGTTCACGAAAGTGATGGCGGTGGTCGCGGCTCATCTGCGCCGGGCAGGGGTTTCAGTCTTCCCCTACCTCGACGACTGGCTGCTGAAGGCGGGCTCGTCCCAGGCAGTCGTCTCCCACCTCCAGACTACGGCCGAACTCCTGCACTCGCTGGGGTTCTCCATCAATGTGCCGAAGTCGCATCTGATTCCTTCTCCACAGCTCCTTTTCATCGGAGCAGTTCTGGACACGACGCAGTTTCGGGCCTATCCTCCCGAACGGCGAGTCCGGGATATTCAGGCTATGATTCCGATCTTTCGGCCTTTATCCTGGGTTTCGGTAAGGATGACCCTGAGGCTGCTGGGCCTCATGGCCTCCTGCATCCTGCTGGTCAATCATGCCAGATGGCATATGCGGGCTCTGCAGTGGGACCTGAAGTTCCAGTGGGCGCAGCACCAGGGCAACCTGTCCGATCACGTCCAGATCTCGGAGGGGACTGCAAAACAGTTGCAGTGGTGGCTCTCGAACCGGCAATGGGTCATGGGCAGATCCCTCTCCCTTCCCCAGCCAGAGCATACAGTTGTGACGGACGCGTCCCTTCTGGGATGGGGCGGTCACTTGGGAGAGGCGGAGATCAGAGGCCTCTGGTCTCCGGCGGAGTCCCGGCTCCATATCAACCTTCTGGAGCTCCGGGCGATCCGGCTTGCACTCAAGGCATTCCTTCCCTCTGTCAAAGGGAAGGTAGTGCAGGTGTTCACAGACAACACCACCGCCATGTGGTACTGCAACAAACAGGGCGGGGTGGGGTCTTGGACCCTTTGTCAGGAGGCTCTGCGCCTCTGGACATGGCTGGAACATCAGGGCATGTTCCTGATGGTTCAACACCTGGCAGGTTCTCTGAACGCCAGGGCGGACGAACTCAGCCGCAGGTGCATGATGGATCACGAATGGCGTCTTCACTCGGAAGTGGCGCAAGGACTCTTTCTACAGTGGGGAGAGCCTTGGTTAGATCTATTCGCCACCGAAGAGAACGCGCAATGTCATCAGTTCTGCGCGTTGGAATTTCCAAGGCGGCACTCGCTCGGCGACGCTTTTCGTCGCGAGTGGAGTTGCGGTCTGTTGTACGCCTTTCCGCCTATACCACTTCTACCCAGAGTGTTGAAGAAGATTCGGCACGACCGGGCCCAAGTCATTCTTGTGGCTCCGGACTGGGCTCGAAGAGTTTGGTATCCCGAGCTACTCAATATGAGCATAGATCCCCGATCCGTCTGCCTCTTCGGGAGGATCTTCTGTCGCAGCAGCAGGGGACGGTCCTCCACCCGAACCTGTCCAGTCTACACCTGCTTGCGTGGAGATTGAGCGGCGGCAGTTGATTCCTTCGACTTGCCTCCCGAAGTTTGTGATGTGATTCTGGCAGCCAGGCGTCCCTCCACTAAGGTGGTATACGCCTGCAGGTGGAACAAATTTGTGGCATGGTGCACAGCAAAGGCTGTGGATCCCCTTTCTGCCCCTCTTTCTGAGGTCCTTCTGTTCCTTCTCTCTGGCCCAACAGGGTTCTGCCCTGGGTACCATCAAGGGTTATCTTTGTGCTATCTCGGCCTTCCTCAGGCTCCCTGATCAGCCCTCCCTTTTCAAGTCCCCTGTTGTTAACAGGTTCTTAAAAGGCATTACTCACCTCTTCCCTCCTGTTCCGTTTGTAATGCCTCAGTGGGACTTGAACTTGGTTCTTACCTTTTTAATGTGCGCTCCCTTTGAGCCTCTGCATAACTGTCCTCTTCGTCTTCTGACTCTAAAGGCAGCCTTTCTGGTGGCCATCACCTCCGCTCGGCGGGTGAGTGAGCTCCAGGCTCTTTCTTGCAAACCTCCCTTTCTGTCTGTTCATCCAGACAAGGTTGTTCTTCGGACGCGTCCGTCCTTCTTGCCAAAGGTGGTTACTGCTTTCCACATTGGGCAGACCATCACTTTGCCCACCTTCTTTCCGCCTCCGCATCCTTCCAGAGAGGAAGAGAGGCTCCACCGTCTGGACCCAAAACGTGCGCTCTCCTTCTATATCGACCGCACAAAACACTTCCGGGTGGATGACCAGCTCTTTGTTGGCTACGTGGGCGCCAAACAAGGTCGGGCGGTGCACAAGAGGACCATCTCCCGCTGGGTTACCTTGTGCATCAAGACCTGCTATTCTTTGGCTAAGAAGGAGCCTCCTGTTGGGCTGCGTGCCCATTCCACCAGGGCAACGGCTGCTACCACGGCCTTGGGCCGCGGTGTTCCGCTGCCGGTTATCTGTCAGGCAGCTACGTGGGCCTCGCTGCACACGTTTACTAAGCATTACTGCCTTGACAGTCAGGTCCGGAGGGACGGCTTCTTTGGCCGTTCTGTCCTCCAGGACTTCCTTGTCTGATCTTTGTTCGCAGACCCACCACCGGGGTTGGTATTGCTGGGGTATCTATTCTAAGGTAAGGAATCTATCACTAACGTGTCTCTTTCAGATGCACAAGTTACTAACTTGTGTAACGATATATCTGTAAGAGACAGTAGTTAGTGATAGATTCCTACCGCCCCACCCATCCTCCCCGTTCTGCGAACTGATTTCTAGGGTTAAGGACATCCCTTTCAGGGCCCTAGTATTTTTCAGACACCTGTGTCAGCTTCTTGCATGGCTCTGCGTTCCTGGCGCGGAAAGTCGTGTACAGAACTGACGTCAGCGCGCAGGGGCGGCGTCTAAGTACTGCCCGCGACGTCATCCCGGCGATCACGACGCCGACGACGGACGCGGAGCCGCACGACGCCGCCTACCGACGCGCAAGGGTACTGCTACGCAAAACTTTCCGGATCCAGCCTGACGCCTGGGGATATTCTAAGGTAAGGAATCTATCACTAACTACTGTCTCTTACAGATATATCGTTACACAAGTTAGTAACTTGTGCTTCAGGACTTTCTGGTCTAAATTATCCGCAGTCCCTCCTCCAGGTATGGCATTGCTTTAGTATCTATTCAACGGTAAGGGATCTGTGGTTAGATGTTTCTATCAGATGAACAAGTTACTTACCTTCGGAGGCGCCTTATGTGGTAGAGACATAATCTAGCCGCAGATTCCTTACTGACCCACCTATCCTCCCCGCACAGCGGACAAGCTTCTAGGGACAGGGCTGATCCCTTTCAGGGCCCTAGTAGTTCAAAAACACACCAATGTCTGTGCACTTCATGGCTCCACGCGCAGGGTGTGGAAAGTCATGGAAAGTAACTGACGTCGGGGCGCCAAAGTGGTGCCTATATAGGTGACATGGATGTCACTATGGCGCAGACTATGCCGACGACGTCACGCAGAGCCGACCGATCCACCTACCGGCGCACAGGGGTATCGTTCTAAGAAAAATCTTCCAGATCCCGTCTGACGCCTGGGAAATTCAAAGATGAGTCACTACCAAGTTCTTGAGAGCTCACACTAGGTCTTGTGCAACCAGACTGCTCCTGCTGTGTGGGTGGCTCGACCTGAAATTTTTACGGTCTTTCTATAACCACTGATGATTATCTTCCCAGTGGTCTTGAAACTAAGTACCGACTGCAAGCAAAAGTGGACCTCTCAGCGTGCTGTACTTATCTCACCACCTCTTAAACAATTTTTTTTTCTTGCAGAGAAAATAATTGATTTTTCTCTGAATGTCTTATATTACAAATGTGTTGCACTCTATGTAACTGGTCTGTCAGGATTTGGAAGTATCCTTTCTGGTATTGTTCCACGCTGCAGACTTCATCACAACTGCTATTATGCTTTGCATAGTGTCTTAAGTTGTTGCAGGACTTTTTTTTTTTTGTGTGATGTTTTAACATTTTTGTTCAGTTTGACTTTTTTGGCAGTCTCGCCACATGTCAGACAACATTTTATACTACACAGAGTAGGCTTTGTTAGCCCTTACTCATAAGATTACTTTCTTGTCCGTCTGTTCCCTACTCTTTCTTGGATGGCTTTCCGCTCCTGGGGCAGAGCTTGCTTGCTCTTACTTTTCATTGGTTAGGGTGTAGCCTGCCACTTCATATCTTGTCATTTCTTTTCTTATTTACTTTTCTTTAGAGCACACTCTCAGACTTTTCCTTTCCTTTCTCACTCATGTTTCTCCTTTCTCACACTCCCTCCCTTTTGCTTCTATAGGGTGGACTGTCTTCTCCTACCACCCTCCCTCCTAATGCTCCTTCACAGCGTGCTAGACACTTGATGGCAATCTTGATACCCTGAATATTGTCTTGCTGCGCTTTCCTGTGCCTCTTTGTGTTCCTTCTTTTTATTAGTAGTCTCCCTCTCCTGCCACCCTTCTCCCATGCTCTTCCAAATTGTATATGTCCTGCTGAGGACATCATTATCCCCATAGAGGCTGAACGCTATAGACTAAAACACAATTACACTTACATGACCATACTTGCCCTTGAATTTAGGGTCCAGAGTCTTTTTACTCTGTATACACACTTGTCACTATATTGTGTTTGCTGCACTGTTTACTGACCTTATTTTAAGCACTCCATTGTTAATGTATGAACAATAATTTCAGTAACTGTATCCTAATGTATGTATTGACTATACCAATTTTGGCCTTGCTTGTTCTCCATTTGTGATGAGTCACTATTGTGGATGATTCCTGCATCCACCAGAATTTTTATTTGTTCTCTAAAATTAATCCTCCGGGAACCACTGTCTTTTGTATCCTAGTTGAAATACCCATAGTTCCTAATTGGCATATCGTGTATCCCTTGTGATCTTTTACATCTCTGCCATGCAATCACAGTATCCACTGTTGACTTTGCTTTGAAAATCAGCCATGCAATGCAGTGGCCATCTTGAAAGTATAGAAAACATTTTTCTGTATGTCAAACATGAAGAGTCCACACATTTAACTTTGCCTGCCACACCCATTGTGGCTTTTGGGCCTCTGTTAGTGCTAGTGGTGTAGGTGTGGCATTGGCAGTTGGTAGCACATGGCACAGGACTCGTGGGGCTGACTGACCACAATTCTGGTTGCTAAACGTCTAAAGCTTCACTTTGTCTATTGCAGAACACATAAAAACCAAGATCCTGCGAGAGTGGCAAGTCTCTGTGGTTGTATAAACCATACTAGCCTTGAAGGTTCCCACTAGGCACTAATGCCCAGCAAAGAGTGTTGCGGCTTATTGATACTTCCCTTGGGAGTGCCCAGTCTCAGTCTATTAAATCTTGCAGCCATCTCAATAGTAGGATCCTTCCAGTAAGTGCTCAAGTGCTGTGGGTTCTCAAGCTTACTAGAACCTGGATCAGTAACAAGACTTTCGCGGCAGTAGTGTTGCAGACCCTATGATATAATAAGGTTCGCGCAGGTAGCTGGAACTACTTATCTTTGCAATAGCCTTGATGGGCTTAAGACTCCTATGAAGTATTAGAAAGGAACTTTCAAGAAAGTGTTCATTGTGATTGGTTTACAATTAAGGACCCAATTTGCGGATGAGGAACCCCCAGGAAGGGGAGGCTGACATCAGTTTACACACAGACTATAGAGAATCTTTAAAAAGGTTTGGCTACTTTCCAATGCAGGAACTCTGATGTGTAGATCATGGCAACACATCAGGACTGGAACTTATCCTGTACCTAAACCTTGAAAGAATGCTTCACTCAGCCAGATGCTGCCAGGTATCTATGGGGATTGATGTACAGGGCTGGTAGCTGTAGCGGGAGTACAGTAATTAAATAGTATTACTTGCAGTGCGAGAGAATTGGCTTTTCCAGTGCTCAGTTTAGTTTAGTGAGATCTTCCGTGAAGTAGATTTCCTTTTTATTTTTTTTGCAGTTGTGAATGTTGAGGGGAGAGGGCGGCACAATTGTAGCAAAAGCTTTTAGCCAGCTGTATAATTGTTTTTTATTGTATTTAACAATTATATAGTTTATTACCTACAACTTGTTGGTGAGGTATATTGCATATGGAGTGTGAGTGGAGGTGGCAGACCTTTAGTGCCATAATTTAAATTGTCAATGTTCACCACAGCTGTGTATTATCTGAAGGTTTTTCAAGCCTGCGCTCCTTGACTATTTTAATGTGGTGTCCATTTTTTCTATCATGCTATTGTTTTTGGGGAAAGCTATGCCAAATTGGTGCCCTATTCTTGCTCCAACTTATAGATGGCAAAGTGAAGATTTAAGGCTGGCAGCCTATTCCTTTTGTTCAGCTCCTTTTTTTTTTTTCTTAGCTTAAACATTAGTTGGCAAGATTGTCCCCAGTAGCCAAACCTGACACGCATGCAATTTTACCCAAGCAGTACCCTCTCCGAGATTTTCACAACATTAAACCCACAGAATTCCTGTACCTAAGAAACATCCATACTTGCCAGAAGTTGCAAATGAATTTCCATCTCCTTGGAAGTCTGTATTTCAACAGGAGAACACAAATTTGATATCTCGCATGCATCCTCTTTCTCCACCTTTAAACAGCTAGGCAATAGCTAAGCACTGACAGAAAACTGCTTTAAGGATGCTATTTTCACATAGGACTATGGCCATAGAATGTTATGGAAAAGTAGATTGCATCTTCATCCCTCTAAATCCCTCCTCCCCCCTCCAAACCCAGCTAAGTCAGGCCCAATCCAGTCAGGACTGATCCCCATTAAGCATTTGGATGAGAGCAGCAGCTTATAGTACACATAAGTTACTCTGTGAGAGGAGCAAGTCCCCTAGGAGCAGGGGGATGGGTGAGACTGGTAGAGAAGGGACCGAGTTGAAGAAAGGTTGGGGAATTGAGTCTGCTTAGCTGGGAATCGAAGGTATGGAAGTTTACTGACAGTGGAACAGTATGAGAAGGCAGCTAGCATAGGATAGAGAACCCATGTAAGGGTCAAGTGGTGTAGGTAGTGGGATTGAGCGAATTGTGAAGAGTATGGCATTTTGTAGGCAACGAGCAGTGACCATGCTTGCACCTGTATTGTGTGAATAAAGCTGGTGTGGTGCCTTCCCAAAATCGAGCTTGCCGCACAGCAATTTCCCTCAACCCAAACTCCCAGCCACCCAGTACCCCCACCCTCTTCCCCCATTCTATGTGCCTCCTACTTATGTCCTGATGTGACGCTCCTGTTTGGACTTTAGGCTGATGTCACTGATAATCGTAGTGGCGTTGCCATGCTCCAGTAAGGACCTGGCTTACTACATCCCCAAGGCTGTGCCACTTGAAGCAATGTCTCTCCATTTGTACCCTAGAGTATTTTTGCAACACCTAGAATGTAATTAACTTCAATATAGTGGTTCATGCTTACTCTGACCTGCAGCAGAAGTATGGCCTGCACCTGACGGTGTTGGGGAAAAGGGGATGGGGGCTCTCCAATAGGGGTAGCTGGGCAAGAGGAGAAGAGTATACGAGTTCAAGAGGTGGGAAGGCAAGGTGTTTGCGATGAGCCTTGGCAGTATGTAAGCCCATACTTGGAAGACCCCATTCAGTTGATGAGGGCACGTACAGTGTAGCGGGAAAGAGATGATGGGGCTCACCAGGATAGCATCCTGCCTAATTCGAATTCAAAAACACTTTATGCTATCTCAGTGACTTGCTATTGTCCAAGGGGATTTCCCCAATAGTGGGTGCCAATGATGGAACCTGGGAGTATGTCTGAAGTATTATAAAAATTGACAAACCCTCACCCACCAACCTAGGTGGCATGCTTCTTCATCTGGATGTGACGTTCGCCGACAGTTTTGTTGGGGGCAGACAGGCCACCCGTCTATTGAAACAGTCAGCGCTTTGTCAGCGGTGGGAAATCTCCAGCAACAAGGAGGCGGGGGAAGGGGCAGTGTAAGTAAAAATCTGTTCTGAGGGATGCCAATATCAATGGTTTATTCTTGGTTCCACAAGAGATAATAAAAACAAAGGTGGCAGGACACTGGGGATAATTGTGCCTCTGCCCCTATGATCAAGTGAACCTGCACTTACAGGAGCAGACAGTTTCCCTAGCGCAGCAGCATTTAGAGTTAGTCCGCAGCAGCAAGCACATGAAATAAGGACTTGACACAGAGAGCCTAAATCAGCACACAGCAACATGGTCTACCCAGCTGTGGGAGCACACAACTGAAAAGGCAGAAATAGCAGGCTTTGAAGTTTGTTTGAGCGTCAAACAAATGGGTTACCATCATCGGCAACCCTGAGTAGCGACCGGTCACTATGGGGCCAAGAGTATGCTCCAGCAGTAATGGAAAAGAGGCCAGTGGACAGAGAAGACTACTCTTACCTCTAACTCACACCCTCCTCTGTACTGCCCCCTTGCAATCCACATTTCATACCCTTTTCACCCCCTTCTCCCAAAAGGAAGGAAACAGATTGAGGGAGTCTGGCTGGGCAAAGGCAGTAGTAGGCAGTCTACCTTAACCAGAGCAGGAATATACAGCGGGTGACCAAAAGCATAACAGAAGGCATTGAGTGAAGTGGTAGAGGGGAATGCCAAGACTCTGGGACCCTGCTTCAATCTGGGTGCTCAAACACCTGAAGAAACCCATAGGTCTCTCATGTCCACGATTCTGTGGCCATTGTTACCTCTATACCAATTGGAAGTTGTGTTATGGGCTTAGTGGATGATAAAGAAGATGCCAGTGGGTAAGCGATGTCCAGGCGTCCCTTATGGATATGTCTTTTGACAGGTCTCGCCTGTATGGCAAGAAGACAGATTCGGCTCGAACACTGTAAGGAGAGCCAAACCACACCACATTCCTTGGGCCTTTAGGTGCCTGCCAGGCTGTTTCCTCAGCAATTTTGTCCCTTTTGAGGACACTCCAGAGGGTTGGTATACAGGCAGCATCATGACGCCCATCCTGCCAGCAGATACTTCAGTCCTTTCAGAGAATAGGTTTAGATAGAAAATATGCAGGTCACAAGGGACTGCGATCATTACAGTCCCCCTAACCCTGCAAAATCTGCCTCCATCCGCTTTAACTTGTCCTTAGTGGCACATGACCACCCTGTAAGAGGCCAGATCCAACATTTCCTCCAAGGGTAACAAAGGATCACCCACAGATGAATCCTCCAGATCAATCAACTGGGCTATGTCCTTTCCTTCAAATCTAACCTGCCACATCTTCCACTCACATCAGAGTGACTTTCATGGAAGCACCTTATTTTGTTTGCAGGAGGTGTAGTTGCCCTTTTTGCACTGAGGCTTCTTGCTCAACGACAACTGGGCCAGCAGCAGGCCCATCTCCCTTTCCTACCTAGAGTTGGGGGTAGGTGACTGATATGTTGCTGCTGTGTTGGGGAGGTCATCTGGGAAGGGTGGAGATCAGAGGACTCTGGTCTCCAGCAGAAACCGGACTCCACAACAGCCTGTTGAGTTGGAAGCCATTTGCCTGTCGCTGAAGGCCTTCTTACTGTCCAGGAGAAGACTGATACAGGTCCTCACAGACCGCACCGCCGCCATGTGGTACTTCTACAAACCAGTCGGTGTGGGGTCCTGGGTTCTGTGACAAGAGGCTCTTCACCTCTGGAGTTGGCTGGAACATCGGGGCATTTCCCTGGTCATGAACCACCTGGTGGGATCCGTGAGCTCATCTGAAACACTTGGTGAATCACAAATGGTGGTTGCGCCGCTAGGCACAGGGTCAGACTGATTTGCATATGGCCATGTCTGAACTGGGGTGGTGGAGTGAGCTAAAGAATGATGATGGATTAAACCCAGATCAGTTGACTGGGGGTGAGTGTTTGATTAGCTCAAATGCTCCGTCCATCATCCCCTTTGGTATCGCTTTGTTCGCCCTAAGTTGGCAGGGTATGCCCAGACGTGGGTCCCTTGCTCACTTTGCCACTGGATTCAAGCTAGCCTGGCTGATGACGGCTGAATAGCCAGAAACCGGTCCCAGGATGCTTGTTTCCGGTCCAGGGAAGACATGGCTTGGCAGTTCGGGCTGGACTGTTCCCATGAGGCACAGGGTCAGACTGATTTGCATATGGCCATGTCTGAACTGGGGTGGTGGAGTGAGCTAAAGAATGATGATGGATTAAACCCAGATCAGTTGACTGGGGGTGAGTGTTTGATTAGCTCAAATGCTCCGTCCATCATCCCCTTTGGTATCGCTAGGTGACACAGGGCATCTTCCAACAGTGGGGAGAACTCTGGCTGGATCTTTATTCCACTGCTGAGAATACAGTTTCTACTGTTCTGTGCTAGAGTTTCCAAGAAGGCTCTCTCTAGGAGATGCATTCTTGCCGGAGTGGCGCATCGTACTCCTGTACACCTGTCCTTCTTGGAGTTCTAAAAAAAATGTCAGGAACCACTGTGCGCAAGTCAACCACAGGCCTTGTTCAGAGAAGATGTGAAATTTGGTCAGTAGTACTGGCTTCGCTGTTCAAGGAAGCTCAGTTTAGTGGCACCATACCGGAGTTTTCGAGGTTCCATAATAAATCCGATATTCAAAGGAGGAGATAGGGCAAATCCAACCAACTCTAGGCTTATAGCCCTCCTGGATACAGAGGCTAAACACTACGCATCCTTGTTACTGGCGAACCTAACAGACTTGTCGAATAAAAATAGTGAACCCACTAAACCAGACCAGTTTCAGAAAAGGCGTAGGCACAACAACTAATATTTTAGCAACTGCCTTTCTGATTGAACTATGTAAGCAGGCCAGGAAAAAGTTACATCTCTGCTTCATAGATTTTAAGGCAGCTTTGGTGGTGTAAACCAGGAGCTGCTATGGAGCAAGCGGAAGAGCTGGGGTCTCCAAGACAAGCTGCTACGAGCAATCCAACTGCTATATTCTGAAACCTGGATTCAAGTAAAAAATGGGGACAGCACTAGAATATCCAGGAAGATTCCAACACATCAAGGTCTTAAGCAAAGATGTCCTAGCACCCCACCCTTTTAATATTTTTTTGGCAGATCTATTACCAGTACTGGACCAGGAAATGTTGCACCCCCTCGTCTGGGTCCCCTTCACCTCACACATCTATCACTCACAGATGACAGTTTGCTATTTAGCTCAACAAAAGTAGGCTTTCAAAGATCAGTCAATGTCCTGGCACAGTATGCTAGAACCAACCATCTAGAGGTGAATGTGATATAAACAAAAACTATGTCCATCTGCACACATGGCACACCTTCTCGATTCTTTTAAATCATAGTCAACTAGAGACCGTAACCAGCTATAAATATCTGGGGTTGTATCTAGATTTCAGAGGATATTTCAGCTACCAAAAACAACGCATAGCGAAAAAGTTGAATGCATTCATCCATGCTTTTACCACCTTAGCAAAAAACCTGGCTGTTCCATCCTTCCAACCTTTTAACTATCATCTCTGTCATGTTACTGCCACATATTACATATGGCCGTGTGGCCACGAGAAGGCAGGATGCTGCAATACTGGATAAAGTGCAGATCAACACCTTCAGACGAGTCTTTAACGTTTTTCAATGCTCTTCTCCAGCACAAATTCTACTATGATCATAGGAGAGGATGTGGCGCAGCAGGCGG
The DNA here is from genome assembly GCA_963921515.1 of Calotriton arnoldi. Lineage (NCBI taxonomy): Eukaryota > Metazoa > Chordata > Amphibia > Caudata > Salamandridae > Calotriton > Calotriton arnoldi. The sequence goes on from CAWUFW010003543.1 coordinate 871,214, forward strand.
AGCTGCCAATTCGGGAGCAGGGGATCTGGGTTCGTGTCTCGGCGTCTGCTCAACATCCTATGATTCTGGGCAAGTCACTTAATCTCCCTTGGACAGCGCCTGGATAGCCTCACGGGTGATAAGCTGCGCTATATAAATCTACAAATAATCAGACCGAGTGTACATTCTGATCTCAATCTTGCATTTGGTATTGCGTATTTGCACAAATATTGCAGTAGTTATGCACAAATACATCAGCATAAAACCTATACTGATGTTTACCAATGTTTAGTGGGATAGAGGAACAACAGCTTGAATATAATTTTCTCACTACTGTAGCATATTTGCACAAATATAGCTCAATCCTTTTAAGTGAAGCTGCAGGTTGGCCACAATTTCAGACTGGTACTGCGTATTTGCAAAAACATGGCATAAAGGTTGAACTAGTTTAACAACGAACCTGGTTCTTAGGACATTTTGTATTAGTAATGATGGGCATATTTTATTATGATGGTATAAATTGTAATATATATTTTTTATTTTGAAATCATTATGGTTTTAATTAACTGAACAAATAAATTGAAATTGGATTGGAAGTCAACCAAGAGAATGTGGTACCCAGAGCTTCTGGGCATGGGCACTGTCCCCCGATCAGGCTTCAGCTTTGAAAGGATCTTGTGTTGCAATAGCAGGGCAGTGTTCTGCACTTTGACCTGTACAATCTAGAAATGCAGGCATGGAGATTTAGCTGTGGCAGTTGACAGGGTTCGATTTCCCTCTTGAAATTGTAGACCAAAGAGGTCTCCACTGTATTGGCATGTGATATGCCTGTTCTGAACATTTGTCAGGTTGGAGCATAGGTATCTGTACACACTTTCACAAAGCTCTGCTTCCTTGACAGCCTGATCCGACTGGCAGGACATTTTGCCCATTCTGTCCTGCAGGACTTTTTGGACTCAGCCAATTTCTTAGACCCTCCACCAGGGGAGTTACTGCTTTGGTATCTATTCTAAATTTTTGAAATCTGTTAGAAGTATCCATCCAAAAAGCAAGTTGTGTGCCTTTGGTAATGTTTTATCTGATGGATACTGCCTAACCGCTGATTCCTCACTGCCCTCCTGCCTCCCCGTTCTGTGGAATGGTCGTTTCCGATCTAACTAGGTCCCAGGTTAGAGATCTGCACACTGGAACTCTAGTTTTATGTGCCTCATGTCAGAGGGTGCAGACAGTCTTTAAAAGATACTGACTTCAGTGCGCAAGGGTGGTGGTTATATGCAGCTCCCTTCCACACGGATGGATGGAAGGAAGTCGGTGCACAGCTGCACGGTGCCACCTACCGGCACACGGGAGTACTGCTGTGTAAAAGTTTCCACATCCTGGCTGGCACCAGGTGATATTCTAAAGGTGAAGAATCTGTAGTTAGAGTATCTACCAGAAAGTGTTAGCACATAGCTAACAAGTTACTTTTGTAACATTGATACTAATATTGCTGCTCTAGAGGCTCTACTGAAGTGTCCAGTTACTTCACAAACCATCACCACGTTAGCCTGCATCTTGTCGGAGCCCAATCCCTTATTTTGGCCTTATAATTAATTGGAAGTATGGTGGGCAAAGTGCTGTGCATGTCGTGGTAGGGAGGTGCTGACATGTACTTTGTCCTCATATTCCTGAATTCAGGTAACTCACTGATCACTTTAAATTGGACTAAAGAGGCCATTTCCTCCTACTGATTGGTATGCAGCACCTGTGCATCTCTGTTGATAAATTATCCCAATGTCTTCTTAGTGTTCCTGATGTCCTTGTCATGATTCAAACATTTGTGTTGCTTTTATCGCTCTCCAAATATCTGATTATTACAGAGGATTATTGCAGAGGATAATTACTTTTATTTTTTAGTCCTAGCCTAAAATTCACACAACAAAGGTGACCTTTTCATTTGATTGAAGAAGTTAAATATATGAAATTGTTGCGTGTCTGAAGGACCTACTGTTAAGAAAACCAGCTGCAAGTTACTCACAAGGGTTTAACTTTAACAAATTATTGTCCTGTCCACAGAGTGCATCTATAAACTGTATCTTGAATGTATAATTTATAGTCCTCCATCCACACAGCTTGCTTCTCAATTTGAACACTGCCCTAGTAACTGAAGCTCTGTCCTCTCAGCCAGATTCTCATTTAAGCCTTCTAAAGCAGTATAAGTGCTTTTGAATGTTTTAAATATCCATGTCCCTGTGGGGATTGGATGAGTCCTTAATTAGCTTTAGCTTGTAATGTTGCTGAATGGGTGCTGATTCATGGATTGTCTGTACAGCCCACAAGCTTTTACATTCCTGTGTTGTCTGGCATTTGAACTGCATTTAGTGTTTTATATTTGGTTTAGTCTTGGCCAGTGATCTAAACGTATAAGAAGCTATTTAGATGATTCTGTGAAAAGCAAATGTTGTAGAAACTGGCAACTACCTCAAATTTCATCTTGTTAAATGTAAAAGCAAAGACAAAAATGTTAAATGGTAAGATGAAACTGGTTTTGATCTAGTAGAGATTAAACACTTGGCTACAGATTATGGAGTGTTACATAGTAAGCCTGTTTAAATGTGCATTTTATCTTATTTGGTTTTAGTTTTCTAGAGTGATACTGAAGTACAATGTTTTGGCGGTCGGGTCTCTAAAATTAGCCAATGAGTCAGTCTCCCCCGAATCCGGCACAATTAAATCCTTTTGTGGTCTTGTAAATTGTCTGAAATTTTGGATCACCACTTTAGTATATAGAATTAGAAGTGGATAACTGAGTTATGGGATGTGTTTCACCGAGAGTTTGAGTTGCATCAAATAGACTAGAGCAAAGCATGAGTTGTCTTCATCACCCACAACACAAAGATGAAAAGCACCCCCGTAACTCTGTTATCCATCTATAATTTTATGTTATGTATGGCCCCCCCAAATAACTGCTAGGCTAAGAAGTAATTTAGGTAGCAATACATAAGACCTTTCTTCCCTGTCCCAAATGTAAACATAATACCTTACCTGCCACCGTTAACCAACCCCACCACGTTCCCTGCCTTCCTTCTGTCTCCTGCAGCTGCTCTTTCTGCTTTCATTCAAAGTAGAAAAGCAGTGGTACAGTGGCAGTCTCCGAGAGCCCAGCCAGCCTGGCCTGGAAAGCCTTTATGACTTTGCAACAAAGGGTAACAAGTTTTGTTATCAACAGTTGCTACATCGTAGCAATGAATTGCCAGATTTGAATCTGGTTTAAATGATAGAGGCTTTCTATGAAAGCCATGCATAACAATACAATATCTTGTGAGGTGGAAAAACTTAACTTAGAAAATTTTGCTCCACCACTGCTTGCTATTGCAGGAGCTTTCCCCCCAGAAAATTGTGTTAAAATGCTGCAGTACCAAACGGTAAAGTCAAGAAACACGCAAAGAAAGTTCACGTACAAATTTAGAAAAATGTAACACATAATATGACAGAACATGGTCAATATCGGTTGAAGGGTTTCAAAAATAGGATTTGTTTTTAAAAATTAGGCTCAAAATGGCAAGAGTTAGGTGTCTGTAGCTGCAGAAGACCTAGGTGCAATTCTGTGCTCAACACAATGAAATAGGTGCCGGGTAAACCTTAGTTCATCGTGGCCAAGAGTTTTAGCTATGGTGCACTACCTCAGTCTCTTTTCAGTCCCTGGGAATATGAGTTCAGCTTTCCTGGCCTTTGGGAGCACATAAAGATTCTTAAAAATTAGACGAAGCAGGTCCAGGTGTCTGTCCTTCTCCAAGAAACAGAATAACTCCTCTGCCTGCTGTCTTTCTGAAGACTCTTCCTAAGCCCAGTTGTGTTCTAATAGGATGGTGGTGGCAAGTTACTTTCATTTTGCTAATGATTGGTAATACCTCCTGAGCCATTCTGTGGAATTTCCAAAGCCTAGAACACACACACCTTTACAATAGTTCCTATGCCTACTCTGGGGCTGCCGTAACTGAAATGAGGAACGACCCTATCAGAAATCATTCCTGATTGGATCTGTACATCCCCCTCCCCTCAAACTCAAAGAGCTGAGAGGTCCGTGAAGAAGTACTGTTTAAAGCTGCCTCATACTCCAGGGCTTTGTTTGGCATAGACCTGGTTTACTGCTACCAGACTTCAGGTGCAAAATATCATGTTTGTGAAGTCACCTTTATATTATATTTTTGATGAATATTAAAGAAACTTTGAATGTAGTTTGTAACTTTTTTCTAACCATATTTGTAAGAAAGTGATGTCTGATTGCAAATAGGCCTTTTCACTAGAAAAGTCATAGTGCCTACAGAATAAAAGGAACACTCTGTATGGTAATTTTTTCCCTTCATACTAAACATGCCCCACTGTTCTAAAATAAACACCCAGTCTTGTCAACAGCAACGCACTCTGTCAAGTGACTTAGCTAATGTTTAAAAGTATTGTTCGCAACATGTGCGACTGTAGATTAGGCCATCCTGTTTTAGTTTTAAACTTATAATAACTGATAAAACCCCACTGAAAAGGAAATAGTCCTCATCAGGGTAAACATATAAACACCTGCACACCAAAAATTACAGCGCCATCCATTCAAAGAAAGGAAATTGAGAGAATGAGTAATTTTTATGTCTTTCTGAAAGAGCCAACTCAATGTAACTTTAATATAGAAGGTAGCAGCAAAAGAGGTTTGTCTAAGATTACGCTACTTGAGTTTTGTTATTTAGGGATGTCACTAAAAGGTTGTTTCTTCTTCCTTTTGTTTACTCCAGTCTTGTGTGCTTAGATTAAAGGTGCAGGGTTTAGAAGCATATGTTCGAGGCATATGAGCTGCAGATTGTACACTTTTGCATAGATCGCCATCTGGTGTTGGGCTCGGATGTTTGCATGTTTTTGTCTTCGAAGAAGTCTTTGTAGTCACGAGGTTGGTGACTCCTCCTTCGGTGGACAGTGCGCATGGGCATCGACTCCATCCTTAAATTGGTTTTTTTCCGCCATCGGGTTCGGATGTAACTTGCTGCGCTCCGGATCGGTGTCGTTATCGAACCCCCCTTTCGACGCGCAATCACAGCTATCCGACGGTGTTGTCTACATCGTGTATCCTTCGACGCGCCCTCAAAGAAAACCACAAAATCTTCCACATCGGCGAACTTCGACGCGGACCGCTGGGCCTACCCGCGCCGGTAACGACGGACGTCGATGGAACGGACTCCCTTTAAAAAATGTCCCCAGTGTGGTGCTAAATTCCCACACTCTGACCTCCATCCCGTTTGTAATCTGTGCCTCTCTCCAGAACATAGAGAGGACAACTGTGAGGCTTGTGTCTCATTCAAAACCAAGAAGACTATCCGGGATCGACTAGCTCGACGCCACGAGATGTCACAAGGCACAGGTTCCATTCCAGACATCTTCCATCCAGGTCCCGTCAGCCTTCCGGAACCAGAAGAGAAGCAGGTCTCTGTCTCCGAAGCAGACGACTCCGACGCCGAAGATGACATCACCCCGGCGCAACGAGACGTGAATACCAAGACCCCCGCCCCACCCAAGCCCATACCAAAGGCTCCGGTGACACCTTCGCCTCCGGGCTCAGGTCCACACCGAACAAAAACTTCAAATGCCCCGCCTCCGGGCCCGGCTCCGAAGGATAGAGAAAAGCTTTCCGGCTCCAGTCAGCCACCCAGTTCCGAAAAACCATCTTCGGCACCGAAAATTAAGGCACCCGATATGCTGCGCCCTCCTCCGTCGGCACCGGAGAAACATTCGGCGCCGAAACCGGCAAAAGACCCCTCGGCACCGAAGCAACCGGATAAAACCTCGGCACCGAAGCATACAGAAAAGCCTTCGACGCTGAAGACATTGGAGCCGAAAACATCAAAGGAGAAGCCTCCCAAACAACCCGCACCAAAGGTCTCGGTACCGCACCAAAGGTCTCGGCTTCTATACCGGTCATTGCCATTAAACAGACAAGACCAGTTTCTAAGGAGAAATCTTCCACACCGACCAAAAATATCGATCCCAAAGAACTTTTTCTCCCTGATCCAAAGCAAACCACCATTTCGATTCACCCAAAGACTGGTCATATAGTTACCAAGCCACCTACAAAGAGGAAACCAGAACATTTATCACCTGCACCAGTTCCTCTCTAGAAAATACACATAGCTACTAACACTTCACCACCACCTTCACCCTCCCCACCAATTAACCCTAATTTACTTATTTCTCCAGCACATTCCCCACAACCACAGGATAGTGACGAGGAACATGGGGATGGGCAAGAAGACGAAGACGTAGTGCCACTTGACACTGAGGATCCTAATGATCCACCACAGGATACAGACCCATGGCATGATTACAATACTGATCCTGATCTTAATAATGATCCAGAGTACTACCCCTCAAAACCATCTCCACCAGATGACAATGTGGGTTTTGCCCAGTTAATTAATAGGGCCGCAACATACCATGGAGTCAAACTACATTCAGACCCTGTAGAAGAGGATTTTCTTTTGGAGACCTTCGACCAACCACAAAGATCTACCCATGTATTGCCAATGCATAAAGGTCTTCTTAGGCACGCTCCTGAGGTGTTCAAGGACCCAGTTAGAGCTAGGGTTCTTAACCCCAGAGTAGATAAAAAATACAAGGCAGCTCCTACCGACCCCATCTAAATCAAGGGTCAACTCCCTTTAGATTCCCTAGTCGTAGCCAATGCGCGCAAACGAGCAAACTCTCAGGGATCAGGTGACACACCACCCCCTGACAAGGAATCTAAGTTATTAGACGCATCAGGCAAACGTATGGCGTCTCAAGCTGCCAACTCCTGGAAAATCGCAAACACACAAGCCCTTCTAGCAAGGTACGATAGGGCTCACTATGATGAGCTGGAAAAGCTCATTCAACACCTCCCTCAACAATATAAGGACAAGGCCAATGACCTTGTACAGGAAGGCAAACTAATTACTAATACTTCCATAAAATGCGCGCTCCTCGCAGCAGACACCGCGTCCCGCGCAATAAACACTAGTATTTTGCTACGCAGACATGCCTGGCTCAGGGTGTCTGGCTTTAAACAAGAGGTACAAAATACCATCCTAAATCAGCCTTTTGATCAGGAGCACCTCTTTGGCCCTGCAGTGGACACATCTTTAGAAAAGATAAAACAGGACACAGAGACTGCCAAGTCTATGGGAGCATTGCAGTCACCATCCACCAGAGGCTCCTTTCGGCGTTCCTTCTATAGAGCAGGCTCCAGAACAAATACACCAGAGCACCGTCCTCATCCTATAAAAGTCCCAACCAGGGCTCCTTTTCTAGAGGATACTCCAGGGGAAACAACAATAGGGGCAGAGGCAGGGGTAATAACACCCGCAGCTCCCCTAGCACCAAACCGTGACTTCCCTGCGCTTCCCCCCGACCATCCCACTCCTGTCGGGGGACGCCTCTCACAGTTCCTACCTGTCTGGGATTCCATCACAACAGACAGGTGGGTAAGACAAATTATCCAGTATGGTTCTCACTTCTACCCCTCCCAACATTCCTCCCAAACAGCGTCCAATGTCATCAGATCACTTAACGCTTCTCAAACAGGAGGTTCTTGCGCTATTACAAAAACATGCAATGGAGCCGGTTCCCTAGCCCCATCAGGGCGCAGGGGTCTATTCCCTCTATTTTCTCATTCCAAAAAAGGATGGCTCTCTCAGGCCAATACTGGACCTCAGACCGTTAAACTTTTACATCCAATCAGACCACTTCCACATGGTCACCTTACAACAAGTGCTTCCACTACTCCAGCAAGGCGACTTTCTCTCCACCCTAGATCTAAAGGACGCCTACTTCCACATTCCCATTCATCCCGCTCACAGGAAATATCTCAGGTTTGTGGTAGATGGCCAATACTACCAGTTCAAGGTTCTACCATTCGGAGTCACCACGGCACCCAGAGTTTTCACCAAGTGCCTCGCAGTGGTTGCAGCTCATTTGAGAAGACGACACATTCATGTCTTCCCTTATCTGGACGACTGGAAGCAAAATCCCACAGCAGCTGTGTTCAACACACACTCCGTACCATACGACTGCTTCACAGTCTGGGATTCACACTAAATCAGGGCAAATCCCATCTCCAACCGTCCAAAATACAACAATATCTAGGGGCTACCATAAATACTTACACAGCCCTAGCATATCCCAACCCAGGCAGGATAAGTGCTATACAAATGTTAATTCAAAAATTTCAGCCACAACACTCACTACCAGCAAGAGTGTTCATGCAACTAATAGGGATGATGGCCTCTTGCATTTTTCTCGTTCCTCATGCAAGACTACAAATGCGTCCATTACAAGAGTGCCTAGCACGTCAGTGGAACCAGGCTCAAGGTCAGCTAACAGATCTGGTGTTGGTGGACAACGCACCCACCGCTCTCTGCAATGGTGCAACACACAGAACCTTTGCAAAGGGCGGTTGTTCCTCGAGCCAGTTCCACAGACAGTGCTAACAGACGCATCGCTCACCGGCTGGGGAGCTCATCTTCAAACCCATACCATTCAAGGTATCTGGACCCCCCCAACAAAAACAATTTCACATCAACTACCTGGAATTGTTAGCAATATTCCTGGCACTAAAATATTTTCAACTGCACTTTCTAGGCAAAGCTGTCCTGATCCGCACAGACAACATGACAGCAATGTATTGCATACAGAAGCAAGGGGGGGGACACACTCCCTACAGCTATCACACTTAGCGCAAAGCATATGGAGATGAGCCATTCCGCAGAACATATACCTCCTGGCAGAACACTTACCAGGGATACACAATCAGATTGCGGATCTGCTCAGCCGTCGGGCACAACAGATCCACGAATGGGAACTTCATCCCCAAGTTCTTCTCCCATTCTTTCAACTGTGGGGACACCCAGAGATAGATCTGTTTGCCACACACCAAAACGCAAAATGCCCAAACTTCGCATCCAGGTATCCACACCCATTGTCCAAAGGCAATGCGCTATGGATGAATTGGTCAAACAAATTTGCTTACACTTTTCCGCCTCTCCCACTCATTCCGTTAGTGGTGCGGAAACTCAAACAACACTCTCTCACAATGATCCTAGTTGCTCCAACATGGGCAAGGCAACCATGGTTCACAACTCTACTGGAACTATCAGTAGTACCGCATCAAAAGCTACACCTCTCACCCAAATTTCTCACTCAGAACCATGGAGACATAAGACACCCAGATCCCAATCAACTCAACCTTGCGATCTGGCTCCTGAAGTCTTAGAGTTTGGCTACCTCAATCTCCCGCCAGACTGAATGAATATTATCAAGAAGCCAGACGCCCTACAACAAGGGCATGCTATGCGGCAAAATGGAAGAGATTCGTCATTTACTGCACGCATCATAACCTCAATCCACTAGACTCTTCCATTCAGAACATCATCTGTTATCTACTGCATCTACAACAATGTAACCTAGCGTATACATCTATTAGGTTACATCTAGCCTCCATAGCAGCCTTCCTACAAAACAGACATTTGTCCTTGTTTAGAGTTCCTGCTATCAAAGCTTTCATGGAAGGACTTAAAAGAATAATTCCACCATGAGTTCCACCCTCTCCGGTGTGGAACCTTAATATAGTCCTTAACAGGCTAATGGGTCCTCGTTTGAACCCCTCCACAAATGTGAGCTGCAGTTCCTCACCTGGAAAGTAGCCTTTTTGGTTGCTATCACATCCCTCAGAAGAGTAAGTGAAATCCAGGCATTATCCATACAAGAACCATTTTTACAAATCCATCATAACAAAGTGGTTCTTAGAACTAACCCAAAATGTTTACCCAAAGTAGTATCTGCCTTCCATCTAAACCAGTCTGTTGAACGCCCAGTATTTTTTCCTTAACCAGACTCAGTGGCAGAACGAGCTCTTCACACCTTAGATGTCAAAAGAGCAATACTCTACTACGTTGAAAGAACAAAATCTTTTAGAAAAACGAAACAACTTTTTGTGGCTGTCTCCCCACCTCATAAAGGTAATCCTATATCCAAAACAGGAATTGCAAGGTGGATTGTAAAATGCATACAAATATGCTACATCAAAGCCAAACGCACATTAACCATTCCCCCTAGAGCTCATTCTACACGCAAACTAGGGGCTTCTATGGCATTCTATGGGAACATTCCCCTAGATGACATATGCAAAGCAGCAACTTGGGTCATACCACACACCTTCACAAAACAGTATTGTGTAGAAGTGCAGGCAAAACAAGCTAGTATGGGCCAGGCTGTATTAAGAACACTATTTCAAACTACTGCAACAGATACAGGTAGCCACCGCTAAGGAGGTAACTGCTGTATAGTCTATGCAAAAGTGTACAATCTGCAGCTCATATGCCTCGAACGGAAAATGCTACTTACCAGTATGCATCTGTTCTTGGCATGTAGAGCTGCAGAGTTGTACACGCCCACCCGCCTCCCCGGATACCTCCATCTGTTCCAGTGTGATCTTACTTAGATACATTACACATGGACATCTTTCTATTTCTCACTACTCCATCTAACCCTACGTGGCAAAAACAATCTAAGGATGGAGTCGATGCCCATGCGCACTGTCCACCGAAGGAGGAGTCACCAACCTCGTGACTACAAAGACTTCTTCGAAGACAAAAACAACATGCAAACATCCGAGCCCAACACCAGATGGCGATCTATGCAAAAGTGTACAACTCTGCAGCTCTACATGCCAAGAACAGATGCATACTGGTAAGTAGCATTTTCCTTTAGGGTACTTCTCGTTATTTCATACACTGTTGAGAATCAGGTCTTCCTGTTCAACGGACAGACACCGCAGATGCCACGCTCGAGCTGAGTGGTTTGATGGGCGTTTGTACCTAGGGCCACTTGCCAAGGAGAGATGATCTAATATACCTGACTTTTGAAGGTTATACCGGTGCATCTGCTGAACAGCTGGATCACTGGTTTTGTATTGTACTCCAACGCTTTTGTTTTACACTTATCCTTTCTTGTTTTTATACACGCTTTGCAGTAGCTTGTAAGAGATCCTGATGAAAGCCATGACACTGGTTCAGGTCAATACGGCTGAAACATGTTGATCACTTTCTAGTGCAGCTGCCTCTAACGTCGGCAGCCACACTACTCACTTTCTGCTTTTAATCCTAGCACCAGGGAGCATCAATAAACTTCGGTAGGCTTACCTCGTAGCTAGTTTTAATCACCATTTTTTCACCACCGTCTAGATAGCACTGCACTACTTTCACTCACACATACGCTCACATTGGGTTTTATGAATACCCCTCTTCTCCATAAAACATCCCTGAGCTCCTCCCTCGCAGCGAGGGGGTTGTAGCCCGTGTCACAACCAGGTTCGTGACACGAGGAGGTATCCCCATGATGAAGCATGACACCTTTGATGTGTGAGGGAAACCGTCCTTAAAAGGGACCCCCCTCACCCACAGTACAGTTTCTTCCATTTTTTTGCCATAGCGACAATCGCTAGTCACATTTTCGGACCCGAGGGCTCTTTGTGTTGTAGATTGTACTGATTGGGGAGAGTGCCCTCGCTGGTCCATTAAATCTCCTCAGGCCCCGTTTTATGTATTGGTCATAAGAGTCTTTCATCCATCAGACCCCTTTTTTTTTTTTTTTTAACAAGACTGTAGTCAGAGTAGGCCACTTAACAAACACCCCAGGTTTTAAACATTCAGTGCACGGTGGAGTGACTGGTAGCTATGTAAAGAGTGTTGTTACCATGCACATGGGATAGTGGTGAAAATACGACGCAACAATTTCCACATACTAACAAAATTCATAGCTTCAAGGTGTACTATTGCTATATGTGATACCTTCATCTAATCCTCGCTTTTTACCCAATTGCACTCTACTGCTGTGGTTTTTTGAGCCCATAGTTGCAATGTTAACAGCAAAATTGCAAGTCCCAGAATAAAATGTGATGTCTGTTAAAATGTAAAGACTGACTTAAAGTAAGACATTTTCAATAGGGCCACTTGCAGCTGTAAATGACCACATAGCAGCACCACCTTTATTAAGCCAGGCAAAGAGTGCAGAAAAGAAGTGATGAGCATGCTTAATGCATCACTGTGGCATAGTGGGTTGTTGGTCGAGGGGGGGAGTGAGCCCTTTTTCAAGCAACAGCCCCAATTCTTGTCAGGGTGAATCACAAAGTCACTAAATAAACCTGTGCTTAACATTATGGTAGCTTGGCACAAAAGCAGTCCGGCTTAACTTTGAGACAATGTGTAAAATATTTATGCAGCAGTCAACAGTAAAAAAGTGTATGTACAACACAAGAAAAAGATCCACACTAATTTAGAAAAATAGAGTAAAATGTAATGAATGGATTTTTGTCAATTTGGTGTCAAATAATTAATCAGTAAAGCTGGAGTTATGAATTTGTAAACGTTTTAGTGCAGTATAGCGGCTAAATGATCAAAGCGCCACCCACGGACATCTAGTCGTGTGAGACTAGAGCAAAGTCTAAAGTTATAGCCGACCTCATTAAAGCGCAGTTTGGGTACACAAAGTAGATTGGGCCTGGTCTCCGCTTACCTTCGGGCTTAAAAGAATTTTTGTCGAAAAAATGTCTGAGAAGGTAAAGTTGAGCAGGTGGTGTCCGAGGAGGTGTTCTTTGTCAGGGAGCTGTTGGATGAAGTCTGAGTGAAGTTTCTACATTCGGACTTGGTCTCTTTTTTGGAAATCGCAAATCTCCAGCGGTACGAAGCTGCAGACTGTACTAGACGAGGGCTGCACGATACCGGGTACGCCTTCTGCGAGGAGCTGCTGAACAGGATTTGCTGGTGTGGAGAGGAATGTAGCAAGAGCTACTGCAAAGTCGGGCTGAACGGTGATGCACCTTGGGCGGATCTACGAGCAAGTAGGTCTCCAGTTTCTTCTCAGTTCTCAGGGTACTTTTTGGCTGAAAAGTTTCCAAGTCCTAGGTTTTGGATTTGAACCAGCTGGACACTTTTAACTCCATTTCCAAGGTCCAGGATTGGATGGGCACCACTTGGTGGGTCAGGACTCATTCAGGCTGGGTCCAGATGCGGGGCCAAGGTGGTTGGAGCCTTTTCTGTCCCTGCAGCTCTGATCAGGGGACAGTCAATTAGCCCTTGGAATCTTTCCGGTAGTCCTAGTTTCAAGCAAAAAAGCAGGTCTCAAGCAGCAGGGCTGTCCTCTGAAGTACACAGCAGGCAGCAGGGCCATCCTCTGAGAGCCCTCTACAGGTCCAGACATGGACTGAAGAGTGGGTCTGATGGTCTTTTTATACCTGGTAAACACAAGGACATGATGGACGGAGTGCTGAAACCTTTCAAACTCTCACCCCCAGTCACACATCTGGGTTGAATCCAGCATCGTTCTTTAGCTCACTTCACCACCCCAGTTCAGACACCGCTATATGCAAATCAGTCTTGACCCTGTGCCTCATGGTAACAGTCTAGCCCGAACTGCCCAGCCATGTCTTCCCTGGTCCGGAAACATGCATCCTGGGACCGGTTTCAGGGTAACACCCCTCATCAGCCAGGCTAGCTTGAATCCAGTGGCAAAGTGAGCAAGGGACCCACGTCTGGGCATATCCTGCCAACTTATGGCGAGCAAAGCAAACACAAGGAGATGATGGACGGAGTGCTGAAACTTTTCAAACACTCACCCCCAGTCACAGATCCTGGTTGATCCATCCTCGTTCTTTAGCTCACTTCGCCACCCCAGTTCAGACACAGCTATATGCTGTTGGTCCCGTGCTCTCCATGCCACTGGAGTCAAGCTATCATGGCTGATGAGGGGTGAAACCCCGAAACCGGTCCTAGGACGCTTGTTTCCAGTCCAGGAAGGACCTGGCCTGGCAGTTCGGGCTGGACTGCTCCCATTGGACGCAGGGTCAAGACTGATTTGCATATGGCTGGGTTCAAACTGTAATGGCATGGGGAGCAAAAAACGATGGATTTAGGCCCAGATCTCTGTACTGGGGCGAATGCATGACATTGTTCTGCGTTCTGTCCATTAATTGTTCTTTTTGGTTTTTATACCTAGTGCCAGCCTTGATGTGGAAGAAACCTCTGGAGTCACGCCCCCAACACACAAGCGTGCGTGTGTGTGCGTGTGTGTGCGTGTGTGTGCGTGTGTGTGTGTGTGTGTGTGTGTGTGCGTGTGTGTGTGTGTGTGTGTGTGTGCGCACACAACTCCTTTGAAATGTGAGTGGGGCTGTGCACAACTCCGTCCCTTCCATCCTATCAGGATGGCCCATCTTGCTAACACCCAACCCCCCCCCCCCCTTGTGCCAATGTCTGGGAGGAATACACGAAGGTCAACTACACCAAATCATGTGACACAGGCTGAGGGCACCAAACGGTTTGGATAAGAAAATTCCAACTTTATAAATGTAGCATTTTTTAGAATTGTGACTTAAAATCCAGCTTTACCATTAGAGAGGGTTTTAAATCTCAATTCATTAGACACCAAACACTACTTTTCTACCTGTTTCCAAACAAATATTATCACTTAATAAATGTAACAAGGTGACCTAATGTTATCCAAAGGGAGGGATAGGCCTCACAGTAGTGAGAAACTAATTTGTTAGTTTTTCACTACCAGGAGATGTAAAATTTGAAAGTACATGTCCAACTATTTAAATACAATGCACTCTGCCCCATAGGGCCCTAGGGTGACTTTGTTATAAAAAGGAAGTTTTAGGCTTGGCAAAAGGTCTATTTTGCCAAGTCGAATTGGATATTTAAAAATTCACATAAGCTACAATGGCAGGTCAGGGACATGATTTAGAGGGCTACTTAATTGGGTGGTAGGCTTAATACTATTAAATTTGCAGGCCCTGAGTACATGTAGTCCCACTTTACTAGGAACTAATACGTAAATTAAATGTGGCAATTGGAAGTCAATTTTACCATGATTAAAGGAGGGAGCACAAATATATTGGCACTTGTTAGCAGTAGTAAAGTGCACAGTCATAAAAGCCTACACAAGTGGATTCAGAAAACATAAGGGGTGAAGTCAAAAGGTTAAGGGAGGGGGGCCTGCAGTGAGGGCCATGTCCAACAATCGCGTTTCAGGTGCCTTGGGTTGACCACGCCTACAATGTCATCTGTAAGGAGTAGGCAGATTATCTCCAATTGTGTCCAGGAATTTGTTTATTGAAAGATGTGCGTATCACTTTTACTTTTTTAGATCCATGAATAGTCCTATTAACCAGACAGTCGTGATTAAGTGAGTGTGAGAGGTAATGAGCTATTAAAGAAGGTAATGAGATGCGAGTGAGTGGGCAATACACAGACTTTCACTGCTAAAAGCAGTCCAACAGTCTGGACACCTTAATAGTGGGACGACACTACATACCCTCCATTACTTCTCCTTTAAACAAAATGCATGCTTTATAACAATCGCAGGAAAAAACGCTTTGTAAACACATGGAAAACACATTTTTTGTCTCTTGGGGATTAGGAAGCTGAATCGGTGTTTACTGATGAGCATTGATTTCAAAGGTTTTGGAAAACGCTAAGAAAGCACCACTGAAATAACACAAAAACATAAGTAGTCTTGCAAATCACGAGGTATGATGTGACTCTTCCTGTATTTGGTACTGTGCATGGACTCTGGCTGATGTTAGATTGTTTATCTCAACCATTGGGTTTGGATGTGTTCTGATGGGGCTCCTGGTTTTGACATATTCTACATTCATTTTCGTGTCACAGCAGTTTACTTTTCACTCCAGTCGTCAAAAAACTCTTCCTTCAGTGATTGCTTCTTTCCTGCTCCTTCAGAAACCGTTGCTGAAGTTGAGCCGTTCGACTCTTGGGGCGCCACGCATCTACTCCAGAGAATGAAGAGGCTTACAGGGTAAGGTACATGCTTCAGGAAATGACCCCAGTGCCACTGCAGGTATCTATAGTCCATCCACAACTCTCTCTCTCGCTGGACCCCTACAACGTAGAGTGCACCTTTTCCATGGCATATTTGGTGTGAAAAACGTTTTCTTTACTAGAGAGACAGATGGTGGATGCACATCAGAATGCAGTGCCGGTCAGCAAAAGCCACGTCTACCCTCTTCGTCAAACCAGACCCATTTCAGCACCAAGGCAGAAGGGGACCCAAAGTAATCAGGCGTTCCTGCCCAGCCCAGAGTTTGTCAACTCTGGCTCGTTCAAACTGGGAGAAGAGGAGGGTGATAGCACCATTGGTACCGCTTGCATATGGAGACGACGCTGAAAGCCCAGAGTATGGCTGAAGTTGAGATACACCTTAAACCTCGCAAGAGGTTGCACATTGAGTCACCTCACTGCTCACGAGGGAGTCTGGCATTTAGCACCATGCACAAAGCAACGCTGCCTTCGGTTCCTGATTTGCATACAGTCAAGACATTGGAGCTTAAAAGCCAAGACCTTCAACCTCCGTCGCCCTCAAGTCAGGAGAAACCTTCCAGCATCAAGACTTCAAAACATTCCTTGAAGCTGAAGGCTCCATTAGCACCTGCTTCTGTTTGGGTGCACAAATTGACTTCAGTGACCAATTCAGAGGACACAGAGGCCTATTCTCGAAAGACTACTAGAAGAACTGGATGAGAGACCGGAAAGAATTTTGACCCTATAAAAGATTTTGACCCCCTCAGTGCTGGCAAGATCTCTTCCCACATTGTACATACACTGGCCATGAAGAGACTGGCTTTTGAGGATGCTCCTCCCCTGGACTTCCCTTCAGAGCCTGAGCCAACCTAAAAGGCTCAAGGGCTCAAGGGCTAAGCTACCAGCCCCCCACCTCCTCCACCATCTTTAAACCCCTCCAGATTCTCCTTAAGGGGTCACCACAGTTCTATTCCAGCATGAGGAGCCCCAGTCCACTTTCCATTTTACAGGACGTTGCTGCTCATTTCAAGCCACAATTTACTGACATAGTGCGTGCCCCCACTCCCCAACCCCCTGGCAATCGTCCTCTTGCCCCATCCCTTGATGACACCCACATACAAAGGGGGTAATACAACAAGCAAATGCATACCACAAAGTGATGTGCACACAATGCTTGAGAACGACTGACTTCCTCATTAAAACACTTTCTAGGACAAAATGGTCAGTTCAGTTTCTTCTTCTGCTGAACAGGATGCTTGAACCTGCCCCAGACATCTTCGACAAACTTGTCAAAACCCATGTGGTCACTCCCAGAGTGGAGGAGAAAGTTAAGCTTACTGCCTCTGATCCTACATTAAGGGATTAATGCTGCTTCCTTGTGGTGCATAAGACCCCAAACTGGCTGCTGCTCAAGTTACAGGGGATGCTCTCCCACCTGATAAGGAGGGCAAACGCGTGGATTGTCTGTCAGAGTAGCTGTTTGGGCAACTACCCACTGGCGCACTACGAATGTGATGCATCTCCTCTCGTGTTAACGACAGGGCTCAGTGGGGTGGGAGGTTGAGAGTCTAATGCAACACCTCCAAGGGGAGTGTAAAAAAAGCTGGAAGGAGAACATCTCGTAGGGCAAGACAATTTCAAATGCCACCTTAGGGTATGGCTGAAATGCGGCTGAGACAGCTGCCAGAGAAATAAATGCATTCATCACTCTGCCGCCGTTCTGGGAAATTCACTTCATGGCATAGGATTGGGTGTTTCCAGTTCATTTTGGGTGTGGATTGAGATTATGTGTATCCTTATGGGTTAGAATGATGGTTTCAGAATACACGTTAGATGCTGTCATTATTTAATTCAAACCACCAATTAGTAAACCACGATGTTGGCCTTTGATTAAAAACCATCTTGCGTTGAAAGTAGAATGATTTCCATCACTAATTGCTCTGGGGTCCATTACCTTCCAATGTTTTTTGGCTAGTCTGCAGGTGCTTGTGCTCCTGCTAAGTCTGTTTAAAAGTGGGTTATTAACTTGGGAAAGGGAGACTCGTACCAACAACACACACTCGGGTTAGGCCTCAACGCCGTTCTAAGTGAAACTCTGCTTGGTCCCTACTAGTTGTGGCACTAACAGCAGGCAGTTCTTCAGAGAAATTAGTTTTAAGCACTAACAACTATTTTGTTAGGGAAACATAATAAAATCTCCACATCAATTTAGAAAAATGGCAAAAATAAATAAAAAATCGAATGGACTAAAAATCTGATAAGGGACACAAGAAACATGACATTTTAAGACCGTGATTCATAAAAGGAAAGCCCAAATGTAGACTATCAGTTCATGGTGGACTGGGACCTAGACCCAATTCATTCCATCCGCAGTGGAGCATAGGTTGGGTAGGCCAAGTAGGTTACTCCAGTGAAAGTTTTTACCTTTGGACATAGTTTACTTTTTGAAGCTCAGTCTTCCATTAGGTAAAGGTCTAGAACTGAAGCTGGCAAGTGTCCTTTGAAGTCGAATATGCCATTGTTTCCAGTAGCTTTGGTACCACAAGCTATAGGGCGGAGAAATACCCGCATTTTGTTGCCATTGAGGTTGTGTATGCCTCTTAAATAGATTTGCCTCCTCGTTCATGCCCTAGGACAGTGGTTCCCAAACTTTTTCGACCTGTGGCTCCCTTGACCTAATTGGCAGGTGGCCGTGGCTCCCCATCATGTCACTTACCAGGGGGGAATGTAAGCCTGACCTCGGGAGTACTTCCAGTTTTCTCCCTGAAATGAATTGGGATGAAGCCGATGAAGGTATTATAATCATATTTGTTACCAAATAAAAATATAAGTCGTTTAATAAAAACTTAAATTGGTGAAAGTCTTGGTGTCTCTTTTAGTTTCCTGTATTTCTCTCATCCCTCTGCCGCACTCCTCTTCCCAGAAATAAAACACATGTGGCCCAGTCTGGGGTGATTTAACAGCCTCTCTGACGCCCAGGTTGCTGCAGTCTGAGCTGAACTTGCATATCTGCGCTGCGATGTCTGGTCCGATGTAGTAAGCGCTATATCCATGCAATTACAATACAATTAGAGAGGCCTTATTTGGACCAAGAGGAAAGTGACAGGCGTGTTTGAGGCTGTTCACCTTTTCAGCAGCGACAATGTCTGAACGTAATCATTGTAACAGTGACTTGCTGTACCCTTGTATCAGGCTACTCTCGTAAAGCACTCTGATAACTTTGGGCCATGTCCGCGCTATATAAAATTGCAAATAATAATGCAGAGCCATGGCTTCAACTCAAAACAGCTGGGGCGATCTGAGAGCACAATCATAGTTAATAGATTTTTAACGGCTGTGCCCTCTGTTTTTTTTTATACTTAAAATGTTCCTAGAAATCAAGAATTTACCTATTAACAATGCAAGCTGGGCTGTTAGTCGGCCGTGCTTCTTCAGATATTAGCATTTTTCTATCTGAAATATTTGGTATCATTGATTCAAATGTAAAAATATGAATTTCAAAAGCGGTTGAAGTTTTTATATCCCATACACATTTTTTTGTATGTATATGAAGCGGAGAATGTAATGACTGAATAATAATTAATAGATGAATATGCATGGAGGGGTAAATGTGCTTTAAGAAGCGCCTTTTCGCTACAGAGGTGACCTGCCATTTTTTTTTATATATCTGACTAAAAGCTGCAGTCCCAGGGTTACCAACTCTGGCCATTAGCACCACCTCAGTTATCGGGCATTACGAATTTTTGGGCCACAATGGGGAATAACATGCAAGTTTCAGAATCACCAGGATATTTAACTAATGCAATCCTTGAATTCCAGGTACTTCTCTGTTTATATTTCCGACGTGAGCAGAAACACACTTTGTTTCATTGTTTTTAACTCAACATCGTGTAAAGATGGTAATTGTCAGCAGTAATACCAAACAATAAAGCAGAAATAAGGTGGCATTCGTAACTCCCCCCAGTGTTGCGCTGCAGCTGGGTTTAATTTGAATAAGCTTCACTTGCTGCCTTCAGGCTGACAGGTAGGGCCGACAAAAGTCGCATCATTTTTTAATTGCTCACATTCTCACAACATGCTTCCTCAGCACACTCTATCTTTCCCATATCGTGCGCGGCGCCCCTGGCTACTCCTAACGGCGCACCGGGGTGCCGCGGCGCACAGTTTGGGAACCACGGTCCTAGGGTATACCTTAAGATTTAGTCACAACCTTGGTTCTCAAAATCCAGAGATAGATACTGCAGCCAAGCAAGGCTCCATCAGCTGAACCAATTTTTAGTGCGGCATAAAGCTCTCAGTGGGATGAACTTAGTTTCCTTGCTCATTGAGAAGGTGCACTCCCTGAGGAAGCCTCAGCACTTCGTCTTTGTTCTCGGGAGGGGGAAAAATGTTCTTAAACTTTTGGGAAAGCTCCTCCTGGTGATTCCTGCAGCACTACAGTCCTTGGGGGCAGGCTTGTAGGCACCAGGTCTCTCTCCAGCTATGTCTCCTGAAGGGTCCAATCCTCAATTGTCAGCTGTGCCCTCTTGGACTCCTTCCGCTTTTTAGGTCTCGCCTAGGCAGCGCAGCGCGCATGCGCTGCACTAGGAGATGACCTTTAGAAATTAGTCAGCTCTTTTTCAGCGCGTGCTTGTGCTGGAATCCACCTTGCTGGAGCGAGCAGCGGGGCGCGCGCGCGCTAATTGAAACTGATGGCCCGCGCGCCGCTGCTTGCTCCCGCAAGGGGCATTCTAGCACATGCTTTCCGTATGTGTGCGCGCGCTCGCTTGTTGTGTTTTTTCCTCCCACAGAGCACTGCTTCTGTGTTTGTGTTGGTTTTGTGGTGTGATTTTTTGTTTTTGTTTCCTAGTTCCTGCTCATGTCACACTGTTTGCCTGTCTTCGGTGGGTGCGTGTTCAGCTTCGGCACCCTACGCTGCTTGCATTTTATAGCATCTTCCGTTCACGGCCGCTTTTTCCATCTCCTCCCTTCTGAGTTCCCAACTTTCACTTTAGAGCACGCAAATTTTGTTGCTTTTTCCTGCCATCCTTCGTGCACTGTTGCTTGCAACAACCAGCTTCTGATGCACCCCCAGCTCTTCCGCATCCGCTGTAAAGAGACGAGCACTTCCATCACAAAAGCCCCGGACTGCCTCTGTGTGCAAGACGCCATTGTTTGCTCACCACAGCTTCCCATGCCTAGGGTGTAAATTGCGAGCCTGCGGCCGCCTTTGGGTAGACCATTGTATGCTTCTCTCAACCCCCAGCACCCTCCGGCTCCCCGTCACTTTTGTACCATGAGCTTCTGTGCACCCATCCCGCCCACCACAATGTCGTACTGCCTATGTGACTGTCCCTCGCCCGCATTGCTGTCTCTCGAATTCAGGAGATCAGTACAGGGGTAGTACAAATGATGCAGCTTAGAGAAAGCCACAACTGTGAAAGGCTTGTTTTACTTTCCAGCCTGTATTGCTTCTTTCTCCTCCCCACCACTTCTCAGTGTTGCTGTCATTCATCGTCTCTCCGCTGCTTGCACTGTAAGTGAGTTTCAAAAATATTTTTTTCTGATTTGCCTGTGTTGCTTCTTTCCCGTTGCTTGTTACCCCTTGCCCACAGACATGTCCTTAGTCCAGGATCTGTTGTGTACAACGCGTAGAGTGGGCTTTGATTTCGCTCCTTACTGCTGTTGGCTTACTTGGTTGCTCCTTTGGTATTTATTTGATGACTTTTGCTGTCCAGTGCTTTTGTGTCTCTGCAAGTGAAGCATTGCTTTCTCACCAACTTTTAATGGTGTAATTTCTGAGGTCAGGAACCTTTTTTATGATCTTCAATTTGATTTTATCATTTTGTTTTTTGACCCTTGAAGGAAGCCGTCGTGCTGAGCTCTGTCATTGACGGCTCTCGACATGGAGTATATGTTTGCCTCCTGCTGTTTAAGCATGTCTTTGCTTTTCGTTCCAGCCATCCTCCGAGATTGTTCCTGACTGAATTGTTAGAAATACATACAGACCATTTACAGTGTATTAGACAGCGTGTTTATTTCCTATTCCTTGCAAAGAGCAGAGCTGCATCTTTGCTTCTTCCTTCAAGACTGTATCTGAGGTTCCTTCCTAATCGGTTGCTAAGACCATATCCTCTTCAGGTTGTAAATGCCCCATTTACACGTAACTAATAAACACGTGCCTGTGGTTGGTATAGGTTTTTGGAGTGCATATACGATGTTACTTATACAAAGCCTTAGTTGACACTGTAGGTATTGATTATTATTACTTGTTGGTGTCAATTTATCCGGTTTTATCTTATTTTACTGGCTACATTTAAGCTCACAGTGACCCGTGTTTTTAATTGCTTTTGCGATGGACCTTGCACTAGACTCCTTACTCTGATGCTCCGCGTCCTCAGGAGTTGCTTAAACCGTTTGTCCTAACCATCCGTAAGTTCATCTATTACAAGTGATTTGAAGCCGCTTACAAAGAAATGGACTTTAACACATTTGAGGCAAAAACGAAGTGTGAAATCAGAAAACAGTGGCTATGTATCCCCTATAAAGGTAAGCTTTTCAGTTTATCAAAGATTGTGACCCATGCCAAAACCTACAGGAATGCCAGTTATATGCTCATGCATTTGTGCTACTATTCTGAACTTTAAAATTTACATGCTGCAAAAAAATTATCACTGTCCATTAGTGTGAATTTCAACTATTCACGCAGGAAGTGCCACAATTTGCTATCTAACCTCCCTAGAACAGCAAAACATTGGATATGGGCAAACACTCCACTATATTTACTAATGTTCATTTAAATGCCATGCTGCATTGTGTCTGAAGATCCTTAATGTAATTAGCTTTCTTTTTATTTTGTTGCTTAATAGTGGCATTCAGCCACTAAGGTTCCTACTGAAAACATTACAACACGGCTAAATAAGTAAGTAGGTCTGTGTTCCTATATTAAGGGCGAGACCTATTGGCTTTGCCAATGCTTGTTGTGTCCATGCAGCAGGCAAGCAGGAGGGCAATTACTTGACCCTAGGAGATGATTTCCATTCCTTGGGTTGCCAGTATGATTCTTGAGTCAGTGAGTCTTCTTTTTCTAGCAGCTAGGGTTAGTCATCTTCTTGAACAATGTTTTCTTCCCAGACCCAAGTATTTTGTCTAAAGATTGTGGTGAGGTACCAGTCTTATGCTGTGTATCAGCCACTGTGTGGTGAATTCCATCCACCTTGCCCCACTCTTTCCTTGCAAATGCCACACCTCCTCTTGCAGCACTTATTCTCTGTTCGCTGCAAAATTTCCCATGAGCACTAAAAAAGATGGCTACTGTCATCGTCCATCTGGAACAGTTTTTGTCCTTCCCGGAGCCACTTCCTTACTTAAATGAGGTGTACTCCCCTCTGACAGGCCCAAACGTGAACATGGTTTTCCTTCCTGTTGTGAATGAAGCCAAAGAGTCTGGGAGGGTCCTGGGCATGAAAGCAGTAGTTCCTGCTATCCCAATTTGGCCTCTCCAAGGGAAATGAATAACTCTTAAAGTTGTTCCCTGTTCAGCCAACTGTTCCTGGTTCCATCCCAGATGTTTTGTAGAGTGGACTATCACCCGGGAGAGTATCCTGGCTCTTGGTAGGTGCGAGCCTAGTCAAGCCTAGGGCCTAGTGGGACTGCTCTAAGAGCCAAGTCATCATCTTGTGGAATTCAAGGAGTGAGGAGGAGGCTTTTATGTGTAGTGTCAGGTTGTTCCTCGCTTTAGGAGCCGGATCTGGTTTTCTGTATGTGTTGAATGTGTGCAAGTAGGAGACCAGCCGAGCGAAGGTGTCTGAAAGATTTGTGAAATCAGATGCAATTGTTGATGTATATGCTGGGCCAGTATTATGTAGTGCCTTGAAAGTGAGGAGTTTGATTTGTGCTTGTTTGTGTGTGGGTAGCCAGTGGAGCGCCTTCAGGGGTTGGAAGATGTGAGTGCAGCGTGGGAGTTAGAGTGATTCTGGCTGCTTAGTTCTGAATGGGCTGCTGCCTTCTGGTGAGTTTTTTGTTCATCCTGGAATAGCGGGTATTCAGTCGTCGTGATTGCTTGTAACCAGGACGCTCATGATGGTTTTTGAGTGCTGATTGGGAGCCATTTCAAAATGTTCCTCTGCATCTTCAGGGTATGGAAGCAGGAGGCAGTGACGGTGTTAATTTGGGTGGTCATATCGAGTTTGCCGTCAATGACGATTCCCAGGGTTCTTGGCGTGGAGGGTGGTTGTCGGTCCTAACTATTCACACCAGGTGGAGTCCCAAGGTGAAGTGCTTTTCCCAAAGATCACGATTTCAGTCTTGTTGGTGTTCAGCTTTTGACAGTTGGTATTCATCCCATGTCCAATTTCAGTTATGCAGGCATTGAACTTGATCTGGATACTGGGCTTCTTGTGTGTGTGCGGTAGAGAATGAGTGGCGTGTCTGTGGAATAGGAGAGGACGTTTGTCCTGAGTGAGGATGATGCTGGCTAGAAGGGATCATGTATGCATTGAAGAGAGTCTGGCTCAGGAAGGATCTTTGCAGCACTACACAGATGAGATAGTGGGGGTCTGAGCAATACCGTGCCAGTCTGACTGACGGGGTCCTTACAATTGGGAAGGAGCAGCTCCATCGTAGTGCTTCTCCTTGGATTCCAATGTCATGTAGGCGTTGGATGAGTATGGGATGGGAGACTGTCAAGCACTGCGCAGAGGTCCTGGAGGATGAAAGCCGCCGTGTCTCCTCTGTCCAGAGTCTTGCGGACGTCATCTTTGGTGGCGATGAGGGCTAAGTGGTGTCGGAGTTGGTGGTTGTTGAGGTATTCGGTTAAACATTTGGAACCGATTTTGTCTAAAACCTGGGCCGGGAATGGTAGCCAGGAGATTGGCCTATAGTTGGTGAGTGTTGAAGGGTCCACAGAGGTTTATTCAGCAATGGGAGAACAGTTGCGTGTTTCAAGCGTCTGGGAAGGTCGCGTAAGAGGTGGAGGCCTTCAGAATGGATGTGAGCATGGCGCTGGTGGAGTGGGATCAGGGATCTGATGGGGTACCGGAGTGGATGGACTTCATTGTGGCAGCTGTTTCTTCTGGGCTGATATCGGGTCATGTGGTTATCTCTGGTTCATTGTATAAGATCGGGAGGTGTTTGGCGAGGTCTGTCTGGTCCAGTTGTGGTTTGAAGTTGCTGTAAATGGCATTGATTTTGTTGCTGAACAATTGAGAGAGATTGTTGCAGAGGCCCTGCTAGAGGGGGATAATTGAGTTGGAGGTGGCTGCTGATGAGGTAACATCCTTCCCAGTGGCAATGATTTCTATGCTTCTGTTGGTGCTGGCATTGATGCGATCCGTAGGAGCAGCTAGTTTGGTGGCCCGTATCTTTTGGTGATATGCTCTGGGGGCGGATTTAAACATGGTAGCTAATTCCAAATGCATTAGCACTACTTGATAACACGCCATCCTGCTCCCAAAGGCCAAGTCATTATCTTCCAGAGAAGGATCTTTAAGAGCCAACCAAGGATGTATATTGGCCCTCTGGAGTAGCCTGGTTCTACACTAGTTTTCTATGACAGCACAAAGTACACTTTTTGAAACGGGGAAAAATAAACTTTTAATAATTTTTTTGTGGAGTTTTATATAGCGCGAACAATGACCCGTCCAGGTATCAGGACGTTGTACATATAGCAATCGGGTCATAAAAACGGGGAAAAAAGAAAAACAAATGACAATCCGAGAAGGAATAATCATGATGTTACATTTATACATTATATCATTTAGTATATCAGTTCAAAGATCCTCAGGAGCCCACCGAACACTAGCTGAGCTGAAGAAGGATCACTACTCCTAGACAAGGAATCTATGCATCAAGAGTGTTTTTTGCTTCTTTTTTGAAGGAGGCAGTCGAGGGGTTTGTCCTGATTTCAGGATGTAAAGTGTTCCGAAATCTGGGTGTAAGGCCAGAGAAGGAGTGGTAGGTTTTCATTTTATTGAATCTCTGTGGTTTCAATAAAAGGGAGTCTGTGCTTCTTAAGGAGCAACTGCCCCCGGATAGCTTGTGTTTTTTTGGCCACCTATACAGGGGTATTATGGTGGCGGGCCTTGTGCGTCATGCATGTAATCTTTGATTGGATTCTAGCTTCATACGGGAGCCAATTTAGATGCTTTAAGTCTTGAGTAATGTAGTCTGTTCTTCTGGAACCTGTTATGAATCTAGCATCTGAGTTCAGTGTGGCTTTTAAAGGGGCCAATTTACGTTGGGTAGGCCAGCAAGAGTGGCACTCCTGTAATCTAATCGCGAGATGACCAGAGATTGTACTGCTTATTGAAAATCCATAGGGGGCTGGAAGGGTTTGATTTTCCTTAGAATGTTAATTTGGTCATTGGCTCCTCTGATGGTTGCACTAATATGATCTTGCATAGTAAGATGATTGACTCTACTCGATCTCTAGGCATTACTCTGGACAATGTGTGGGGAGCAGCTAAAAGCTGTGAGTTGTTTTGATCCAATCTTCCACGGGGGCCAAGAGATTGTGGGGGGCGATCAAAAGGAATTTAGTTTTGAGGGTGTTGAGCATGAGGTGTTTGCGGGTCAGCCATTGTTGGGTTTTCAACAGTGCATTTGAGTGTTTTGATGTCTTTAGGTAAGGGAATTTTCAGATACAATTGTGTATCATCAGCATACACGTGGTAATGAATGTTTGAGTTCTTTAAAGTGTCCGTAAGAGGTTCCATGGAGTAATCGAATAGCGTGGGTAAGAGTGTGGAGCCTTGAGGTACTCCAGTTGTTACCAGCGTAATGTCTGATAAGGAATGGTTGATTAGGATTCTCTAATTTCTGTTTTGAAGGAATGAAACAAACCAGTTTAAAACTGGACCAGATAATCCCATCCTGTTTTCGAGGAGGTCAGTCATGCTATCATGTTTGACCGTATCAAACGCAGATGAGAGATGTATAGGTAGACCGGATTCATTCTGATCAAGCAATCTCAGGGCATCATCAACGATATGTCAGAGCTGTTTCAGTTCTGTGACCAGTTCTGTAACCAGATTGGTACTGATCTAGAAGTTGGAATTGTTCAATGTGGTTGCAGAGTTGTAGGTGTACACATTTTCTCCATAAGTTTTGCTAGCGTCGGGATGTTGGAATGGGGTGAAAATTGTTGGGGTCAGACTGGTCAGCATTAGGTTTTTCTAAAATTGGGGTGACCTGTCCTATTTCTAGGTTCTTAGGGACCATGCCCTGAGAGAGAGAGATGCTTTGATAATCTCTGTCCATAAAGGGAGTATGGAAGATCTGATCTCTTTGACAAACTTAGCTGGAAGAGGATCATTAAAATGGTTAGTGGGTTTTGTTGAAGTCTTTATTGTGAGCATGTTAATTTCGTCAGGGATTTTGAAGGAGGACCAAGTAGCCTTATTTTTTGTAATATACCCACTACGAGGAGAGCTGACGTGCTGCATCGGGATGAGACTAGACTGGTCAAAGCTGATCAAACCCTGAGGTTAGTTGCAATTCTAATGCAATCTTCCTTGTCTTATTGATGAAATGGGCGTAGACCTCATCACCATCGGGTAGTGTTTCTTTGTCTATAGAGTGTTGTTTAGAATGGCAAGTTATTTGTTTGATTTCAAAAAGTTTTTTGGGTCTGCTTTTGGCATTATCTAGTTGCGACCTGAAGTATTTTGCTTTTAACCTTCGAATGCGTTTGTTGCAAGAGCTTCTTACTGCCCTCAGATGCTTGAGTTTAGAGCCAGAAGGGAAGTTTCTCCATGATCTCTCAGCAAGCCTTAGAATGCGCCTTTCCTCGTTTAAATTGCCGTTGAACCAGGGTTTGGACTGTCTACTCAGTACTCTCTTAAGCTGTTTTGGAGCAATCTTCTCCAGAATGTCTGTCATGGACTGGGTGTAATGGTCAGTAAGCTCATTCGCATTCACCATGTTTGTGAGATGAGATAGGATGTTGTAGCTAATAGCAGTTGGCTCAGTAGGATTGATATTTCCTAAGTTTCTACACCATTGTCTGGATATAAGTAGTTGCCCCTTTCTAGACAGCACCTTTTCCAGGATAAGGAAGGAGATTAAGTATTGATCAGACCAGTCACATGGGGTTATGAATTCAAGATGTATCTGGTTATCCTTGGCGATGATGAGATCAAGGGTTGAGCCTCTATTGTGTGTTGGGCCATTGTAAGACAGTGTGAGGTTGAGGTCCGTAAGGAAGGCCTTGAAGATGTTAAGAATGGGGTCATTAAAGTAATTCCAGTGGATGTTGAAATCCCCATGGAAAATGATTGGTGTTGATCTGAGTTTGAGGAGATGGTCTCCATCATTTGTTCAATAAAAGGTAGGTTACTCCAGTATTGGAGCTTTCATAGATTCCCATGCTTGGAATAATTCCCCGTCGTCGAGATGGGAGTCTCGGTAAATATAAAATAGTAGTAAATAACCATTACAAAAGAGAAACAGGCCTAGGCCTAATCCCATTTTGCAACCAGACCATGTCTTTTTGTAAAAGAGACCAAAAAGAACAGGCAGCCAATCAGAGCAACCTCACCCTCTAGAACCTTGGTGAAAGAACCTCAGCTCCTCAGATTTTCTACCGCACGTTGTGCAGAAGGGAGTCTCCTCGAGCTTTGCTCTACTTCAACTCTTTTCAACTGTTATTTCCGGCTATTTTCTTCAGGTTTTCATTGAAAATCCTTGGGAAATGTCAGATAAAGGGAAGAAAGCTTTATTTAAGGCTTTTGCCACTTGTGGCAAGAAGAGGCTTTATGTGGAGGATAGGCATAAAGACTGCATATATTGCCTATACCCGGACCACAAAGCTGCGGAGTGCAAGATTTGCCGCACCTTTTCCACCAAGACTCTCCGGGACCGTGAGGGTCGCCTGCTAACCTGGCTCCACAGGCTGAAGTCGAGGAAGGAACCACTGTCTAGTGATAGTGAGGAGTCGTCTTCCGCCGCCTCATCAAGAAGGTCAGTCAAGAGGGGTAGAGGTTCCCCTTCACCGTCTGTGGGTCTCCCCTCTAAGGCCTCAAAAAAGACCCCAAAGGAGTCTGAGGACCAGGGTCCTGTCAAATCTCCTCACTGCGGTGTAAAGGAGAGGGAGGGACTAATTACACCACCTGCGACGGTCCCTAGCCAGGACAAATCTTTTAAAAAGCCCTCTTCACAGTCCTCTGGAAAGAGTGGCCATTCGTCGTCGACGCTGCGCAAGCCCTCGTCGACTAAACTTCCAAAATCGCAGGCTAAAAGTGCTCCGGCGTCGACGGGAGTGTCGACGTCGTCATCCATTCCAGTGTCGACTGGCTCGTCGATGAGCACTTCTTCAACAACGTCGACGATGGTGCCGACGAGGATATCGTCTACGGTGGCGTCGACGACGAGAGTGTCGACGAAGACGGCGACGACAGTGACGACGACGTCAGCAGGGGCAATGCTTATCTCGTCGACGACTATGTCGACGACGCCCATCGTTTCGGCGACGGTCAGCACGTCCACGCCGCTTCCGTCGACGGTGGATCCGACTGCATTCTCGTCGACGGTGATTCCGTCGACGCTGTCGTCGACGACGATTTTTTCTTCTACGTCGACGGGACTGTCAACGACGTCGTCGACGGGGAAAATTTCCATTTCGGTGAGGAGGAAGCAAATTTCGCCAGACATGACGTTCCCTAGAAAAGTAGATTCTTTACCACCTGCATTACTTCTGGATGAGGATGAGGACTCGGAGGGAGAGGACAGTCATTTTGGCGATGCCAATAGCCCTTCTCAGCTGATAGTCAAATGTCAGGACACTGATTCGGAGGGTTATTATTATCAAGATCAGACATACGAACAATCATTTTCACGCCAAGAGGACATTCAACAAGAGATGGTGTCTGTTCCCACTTCTATTTTGGCTGATTTACAGGGGATGCTTTTAGACTACCGACGGAGGTTTTCAGCTCATCCTCCGCCTCCACAACCCACCCTCTTGGCTCAACCTGTGCCTCCTCCTCCTGCCACTCATACTCCATTTCCAACACCATCTGATGTCCTTCCTCCGACGGATCAACACCAGGATGATTCCACAGCGGAAGAAGAGGGGGAGCTTGTACAACAAGATCAGGGGGATGAATGGGATGATTATGTAATCCCTGATCCCGCTTCTCCGGCTCCTGCCCCGATTGATTCCCCCCCTGCTGACATTGGGGGTTTCCACAAATTAATGGAGAGAGCATCACTGCGTTTCGAACTTCCCATGCCTTCAGTCCAAACAGAGTGCTTTCTCTATGATTTTAAAGAGCCGAATAGGAAGACTGTGCGCTCTATTCCTATCGTGGCTCATGTCTGGGAAGAAGGCATTAAGGCCATGAAGAATCCGGCCACTGTGATTCCAGTCTTGCCGCGTCTGGACAAAAAATATAAAGCCCCAGACGACAGCCCAGCTTCATTGACTGGTCAGCCAAGACCCGACTCGGTCATTTCGCAAGCAGCGCAGAGGAAGTCGAGGAATTCTTCAGCGCCGCTGACTACACCTCCTGACAAAGAGGGCAGACGCCTCCTCCATGGCCAGCCTTGTCATTAGAGCTGCGAACGCATTAGCGATTCTTGGAAGGTATGACCGCCAGATGTGGTGCGACCTCTCGCCTTACCTGGATCAGTTGTCTGATACTTCCAAGTGGGATTTGAAACGGCGAACAGAAAGACACTTTTTTCTTCGCACTAAATGAGCCATGGAGATTAGATTTCTTTGTCTCTCCAGAGATGGAAACACCTTGTTGAGAGATGTGTTTAAAACCGCTCCCAGAAACTGAACCTTCCTGGACGGGCGGAGAGAAGACTTGGCGTTGTTGAGAGTCAGGCCCAGATTGGAGAGGAGACAAGTGCAAGCGTCGACCGCTTCCTCTGCTGCCTCCCTGGACGAGGCCTTTAGTAACCAATCGTCCAGGTAGGGAAAGACCTGGAAATGCTGCTTCCTGAAGAAAGCTGCTACTGGTGCCAGCACCTTGGAGAAGACTCTCGGAGCTGAGCGAAGACCAAACGGCAGCACTTTGAACTGGAAATGGCTCTTGGCGACTGTAAACCGTAGAAACCTCCTGTGGGCCGGATGAATGGGGATGTGGAAATACGCATCCTCGAGGTCGAGAGTGGCCATAAAATCTCCAGTGTTGAGAAGACGCAGAATGTCCTGGAGAGACACCATCCGAAAAGATAGCTTTGTGAGATAAGTGTTGAGCTCCCTGAGGTCTAGAATGGGGCGCCATTTCTCCAATGTTTTCTTTACCAGAAAAAATCTGGAATAAAACCCCTTGCCCCTCTGAGAGAGATGGACCGGTTCTACTGCTCCCTTGACCAGCAGTTGATGGACTTCCAGCCGGAGGAGACGCAGGTGTTTGGCGGAGTTGGCGGCAGGGGCCCTGGATGGTGGAAGATGAATGAACTCTAGGGTGTGGCCACTCTGAATGATGTTTAGGACCCAACGGTCTGTTGTTATCCGTTGCCAATTGTGGAGGTATCGAGACACCCTGCCTCCTACAGATGCCTTCGAGGAAGAGGAGGGCACAGCGCAAAGAGCGAGATCGCCGCTATTGCCTCTTAGAGGCGTCCCGTCCGGGACGATTCCGCTTCCCTCTAGTGTTCGACCTAGAGAAAGACGACGTCTGGCCTTGCTTCTGATGAGGACGGTAAGATTGAGGTGTGGAACCATAAGAGGAGTACCTCTGCTGTTGGTAGGAGCCCCTGTAGGATGGAGCACCTCTGCCCCTAGCTCCACGGAATGGCGCTTTCTTGTGTTGAAGGGTCCCCAAGGACCGAGCAGTTTCCGTATCCTTCTTGATGTTTTGAAGGGTATCATCTATGTGCTTGCCGAACAACTCCTCACCATCAAAAGGAAGATCCAGGATTTTGTTCTGGATCTCTGGCCGAAACCATGTTGCCTTCAGCCAACCCTGGCGACGAAGCACAGCTGCACCAGCCAGGGACCGGAAAGCCGTTGTGGCGATGTCCATCGCACAATCGATGACCTCAGTGGACGTAATCTCTCCTTCTTGCAAGATCTTCTTTGCTTCAGGATGATGTCCTCCTGCATTCCCTTAATACCTCACTGCAGACTGAGAATGTGTCCCTTGCAGGAGCACCTGAACTTGCAGTGGAAGCAGGTGAGCGGTTCCTTCGACGACCAGCTAGTGATCACTCACGCCATGAAGCAAGCCATCCTCTGGTGGACAAGGAAAAAGAATTTATCCCAAGGTCTATCCTTCGTAAACACTCCAGCGCCTCAAGTGGTGACGACGGATGCCTCTCTGGAGGGTTGGGGCGCAGTGTTGCAAGATCTGCAGGTCAGTGGTCATTGGCTTCCGGAACATCGCCTCCTACACATCAACCTCTTAGAGCTATGAGCGATTTGTCTACCTCTTCAAGCGTTTCTTCCAAGATTGCAGGGGTTGTCGGTTCTTGTCCGGATGGACAACACCACAGCCATGCATTACATCAACAAGGAAGGCGGGACCAGGTCCTTTCTCTTGTCACAAGAAGCCCAGGCGATTTGGGAGTGGGCTATCCTGCACAAGATTTCTCTGAAAGCAGAACATTTGCCCGGAGTGCTCAACGACAAAGCAGACAGGCTCAGCAGGCTGAAATCTGTCACCCACGAGTGGGAGCTGGATCAGGCTACGCTGGAGGGTGTCTTTCGCCGGTGGGGCAGACCCTCCATAGACCTGTTTGTCACACCAGAGAACAGGAAATGCCTGTCTTACGCCAGCAAGCTATACCATCGAGGGTCGCTGGGGAATGCGCTTTCGATCGCCTGGTCAGGCGCATTTGTATACGCTTTTCCCCCCATTCCGCTAATTCCCAGGTTGCTCATGAAGATGAAAGCAGAACCGTGCAGAATGATCCTCATAGCTCCAGCATGGCCGAGGCAGTTCTGGTTCACCGAACTTCACCTTGTCTCCTTGGATCGTCCTCAACCACTGCATCAGATTCCACACCTCCTCACGATGTCTCAGGGTCAGGTTTGGCACCCAGATCCTCGCTCGTTACAGCTCTCAGCATGGCTCCTGAGCAGCGAGAATTTCTTGACTTAGATCGTCCGGAGGAGGTTAAGGATGTCCTTTCGCAGGCGAGAGCTCCTTCCACTAACAAGACTTACCGCTTGAAATGGAAACTATTCTGCATCTGGTGTCAGGGTGCAGGGTTGGATCCTTTCTTGTCGCAGCCACACCACGTACTTCCATATTTCCTGTCCCTGGCTAAGGCAGGTCTGGCTCATTCTTCCATTAAAGTACACCTAGCAGCAGTTTCTCGCTTTCGGCGCACCTCATCTGGGCCTTCTCTTTGGTCAGCCAGAATTGATAAGCAATTTCTCAAGGGCCTCTTCAGGGTGTTTCCGCCAGTGAGACCTCCACCTCCTACGTGGCATTTGAACCTGGTTCTTTCTCAATTGATGAGACACCCATTCGAACCCATTCATCGAACGGATCTAAAGTTCCTCTCCTGGAAACTAGCTCTGTTGCTAGCACTCACTTCAGCCAGGAGAATTGGAGAGTTGCAGGCTCTTACAATTCAGGAGCCTTTCCTTCAGTTCAAGACCAATACAGTCATCATGAGAACTAATCCTAAATTCATTCCTAAAGTGCCTTCTACTTTTCATCTCAACGAGCCAGTAATTCTTAAGACCTTCTTCCCGCAGCCTTCTTCTCCTGCTGAGAGAGCTCTTCATTCTCTGGACGTACAGAGGTGCTTGAAGTTTTATTTGGACCGGACTAAGCCCTTCCGTAAATCTTCTCAACTTTTTGTGTCATTCAGCGCTCCCCGCAAGGGTTTTCCCCTTTCCAAGCAGGGGATAGCTCGGTGGGTTGTTAGCGCTATTCGATACTGTCATACAGCAGCGGGCAAACCCCTGGAGGGTAAAGTCCGGGCGCATTCTACAAGGTCTGTGGCATCCTCGACGGCTCTGTTTGCTGGTGTCCAGATTAAAGACATTTGTAGGGCTGCGACTTGGAGCAGCACTCGCACGTTCACGAAACATTACTGCCTGGACGCTTCACTGCGAGATGACACAGCTGTTTGCCAGGCAGTCCTGAGGAACCTCTTCCAATGAGTGGTGAGCTTTCCTTTGCATCCCTCCTTCCTGCTTTTCAGCTTTTACACATTTTATCTTGTTTCTGAATTCATTTACTATTACTATTATTGTGTACTGCATTTTCATTCGTAACTATCTCTCTGCATATTATTAATGTAGAAGTATGTTTTGACGAACGTTTATCAAAGGGTTATGCTTTATGATAAAATGTGTATGTTTACTGCTAGCTACTCTGATTCCAAGCATGGGAATCTATGTAAGCTCCAATACTGGAGTAAGAAAACAAGTTACTTACCTGTAACTTTGGTTCTCCAGTATTGGAAGCTTTCATAGATTCCCATGCGACCCACCCTCCTCCCCTGGGAAAGCTTAGCATCTCTCTGTGTGATTATTTCACAACGTATACGAAAATCTGAGGAGCTGAGGTTCTTTCACCAAGGTTCTAGAGGGTGAGGCTGCTCTGATTGGCTGCCTGTTCTTTTTGGTCTCTTTTACAAATAGACATGGTCTGGTTGCAAAATGGGATTAGGCCTAGGCCTGTTTCTCTTTTGTAATGGTTATTTACTACTATTTTATATTTACCGAGACTCCCATCTCGACGACGGGGAATGATTCCAAGCATGGGAATCTATGAAAGCTTCCAATACAGGTAAGTAACTTGTTTTCTTATTACCCGGGGTGTGGTAAATTGTGTGAAGTTTGCAGACAGGTTATTGCTCTATATTTCTATACCCAAGTATTCACACAATGTAATTTTAGTTGTTTTTGATTGTTTTAGGGTGATCATGGAGCGGTAAATGCATACTATCCCACCACCAGTTATTCTGGCTCTGTCAAGTCTGATGATGTCGTAGTTGGGTGGTACTAGTATGTCAAAAGTGGGAGGGGATGCATCATTGAACCATGTTTGTTAGGATAAAGATGTCATGGTCTTGAGCAAGAATGAGATCAGCGATGTCGGCTGCGTGTTTTACAGCAGATTTGCAATTAAGGAGCAAAGATCTTAGATGTCATTTTGTGACTGTCTCATGGTGTCGTGTGGACTTGTCGCACATTATGCTTGTTCCTAGATCTATTGTTGAGAGTGGGTTCCCTGTGGGTTGGAGGAACATGTCTGGATGGTACTCAGCAATGGTGTTGAATCATTGTGTATTGGTATTTGATCGCAGAAGGGAGTGTATGCCGACATCAGATAGGTGTTCAGTGACACTCTGGGGGTCTGGAAGTAGGATTGGAGATGGGTCGAGATCTCACGAGCAAGTTTGGTGAATTCTCTTTAATCATTGAAACCTGGTGAGAGAAGTTGGGTCATACCGTAGAGGGTTGTGCGAAATGATTAGATTGAAGGAAGGGGTCTGTTTGAGGTCCAGTTAAGATTTATATGCTTGTAGGTGATGTGTATAAGGTTCTGGAGAATGACTAACTAACTGAAGGTCTTGACTAAGGTCAGTGAGTTGTTCTCCAGCTAAGAGGGGTCATCATTATGGATGGAAATGTAGTGTGGCCTGGGAAGGAGGGGGAATGTGTGCTCACTGGGTCGTATGGGGTGGTCCGCATCCCGGAGTGACCATCAATGTTGTGGGAATGAAAGTCTTGCAGTGGAGTGCTAGGGAAGGGATTGCTCAGTGTGATGATAGGATGAGGGATAGGAAGTGGCTTAATAGATGCAACATCAGTAGGCATTTTCTGCTGTCGAGAGGCCAGTTCTAGCGAGTCAGGTCGGTGTGGGAGAAAGTGGCGCCATGTGTGAAATCACCGGGTTGTGGCTGTTGACCACTCTCAGGCAGTGTTTATCATCTCTTGGACTAATCTAATCTGAGGACCTGTACCGCTCCAATAAGTGGATAATGGGAGATGGGCAGGAATCATCATTAAGAGAAGGTGAACTGAAGCCATCAGCGCAGGTTCCTGTATTGCCAAGACAGACAGGGGGGAGGCGGAGAGGCAGGTGGGCATAATGCGTGGGGGAAAGGCACCTTGACTTTTAGAGGCGATGTGGGCATTGTTAGGCATTGTGCTTTTTATCTTCACAATCTAAAGAATTTTGACAAAATCTTCATGATCAGAAGATTGGATGAGAACGTTTCCATTGTTGTATATGGTGATGGTTGCCTCCACATTGAAAACCACTGAAGGTGATACGAAGCCATGTGGTGTTTGTCTTTGACATATTAATCTGGAGCATTACAGTGATAGATCTCCTCCATTGTACTCTTCTACTGGTGAACATTATTAAATCGGTAACCATCGCTCTTTTATTAGCACAATAATAGGCACCAGATATGAGTGTTTCAGGGTTTCATTTTAGAAGACTGGTTGAAACGCTTGGCCGCGCTCTTGGATAGATTGGGGGAGTAGATAATCTTACATGCATTTCAGTCCATCAGTGTCAGCAAACTATCCCTAGAGCTTAGGTTGTTAGGATCCATATTAGCAGCGATGTCTAGAGACTCAATGAGTAGGAACTTCTGTTGGTAGTCCGATGACTGGCCTCATACTCTAGAGAGAAGGAACGCACACTGGCGTGCTGCCGGGTGGGGAGGGATCAGACCAACAATGGCAGTGCAAAGGACTGATGTTGAGGTGAGTCGATGTGCAGTGGGATCAACACTGTGCCACAGTAATAAAACAAATTGAGGCTTAGCATGGAATCCTTCCTCCTAACATTATAGAGGAGTCCTACAAAACCAGTGAAACAGTGAGCCACAGAACCAACCGTACCTCCCTCCCTGTCCCAAAATCCTTAGAGCATATTCTGTATGCATATATAACTTGTGCACAGACACTGCACCTGCTTTTTCAAAAGGTGCAACAGAATGGTCAGAAGAGTACGACATTTACACGTGGGGTGCACCGCCAATTCCATTGCCAATAGATAACAATCCAATCAATCATGTATAGTCCAAAAGTAATCTTTATTTTTCTTAATGACACAAGACAGCCAACGCGTTTCGTTCACTGCATGTGAACTTCATCAGGGCATGTGATTTCATCCTTCAAAATGATCATAATGGTTTAGTAGATCTTTTTCATGTCCTTAATTTTAATGTATTCTCTCACACAAGTAGGACTCTTCGAATCTCCATTTATGATAATGTGCAGATATGGTCCTCAGGGGCATGTATAAATCCCTTGGGACACCTTGATATGTGCCGCAAAGAGTATGTTGAGCCGACGCCCGAAGTCTCAATAGGTTTTCAAAAGGAGGAGTCTTGTCATCAGGAAATCTTATTTTCTATCATCGAAATGGGGGGAGGGTGGGGAAATCAGAGGGGTCACCCCAAGTGCCCCTTAAAGATGGACGTTCCAGTGACAATGGTGCCTTTTTTTATTTCAGTCAAATAGGTTAGGCACACTGAGTCCTTTTTTACTGTCTGTGGAAAACATCCTATAAGTCCTATTTCAGTATCCATAGTTGAGGCACCACCATCTGGAGGAAGTAGTCGTGCCAGAATTTAAATAGAGGAAAACCTCCAAAATGGCGTTTTTGCAATAGAACAAGGTGGCATTAGACTAAATAGCCCATAAGACCTACCACAGCCTTAATGTACCATGCTTTGGATATAAACTGGCCACAGAATCAACACCCAAAGGCCCCAATGAAGTTAGGACTGATCGCGCATGGGGTTGAAGGAACCACGTACACGCTGCAGGTATGGGCCCCACCAGTGGCAGTCCCGCCCTCGTCCGGACCAAAAGCAGCCACCGTCGGCAACCAAAGAAATGATGTGACCCCCATCGTGGGCAAGGAGATGGCACTGCAGATTCCACAATCAGGCATACATGCAAGAAAACCTTAATCCAAAGTATTTTCACGGTTAATGAAGACGTGCTGTGGCACCTATCGGTCGAAGCAATGTAATCATGGGGAGTGCTCCCCGCAATCCAGCAACCACCAGCCACCGACCACACACTCCGGCACCTGTGGGGAAAAAGCATCCCTCCCACCAAGGCCGGGGGACGGTGGCCAGTCAAACGGGTTTTCGGCCTGGCAGTCAGAGGCCAGAAGGGGGTGAAAAGAACATTCCCCACCAAGGCCACAACATGGGATGGCGGGCGAGTCGTATCAGCAGGGGGCCGCACTCACCCGTGCCAAAAAAAACAATGCTCCTGCTGCATCAGGTCAACTTCATCATGTTTAAATCCCAGCAGAGTGAGGTTAGGGAGGGGAGGCGATCGGGACATCAGATCAGCTGGGCCCCAGCATCGGCTTGGCAGCGAAGTCCGTTGTTGCATATCGGATCACCAGTTGGGGAGAGATCTTCCAGCGTTGTCAATGTGCGTAGAATATGAATAGTATATTTCTAATTGTAGCTTGTTTCTTGTATCTGAAAGAGACTATTAGTTATAGATGCCTTACCTTAGAATTACCCCCAGGCGTCAGACTGGATCCGGAGAATTTTTCTTCAGCAGTACCCCTACGCGTCAGTAGGTGGCATCGGTCGACTCCACGTTCGTCGTTGGCATCGTGATTGCCGGAATGACGTCGCGGTATCTACTTAGAAGCCGCCCCTACGCGCTGACGTCCGTTTCTTTTTCCGCGCCAGCCAGCGCAGATCCGGAGAGAGCGGTACCTCTAGTCACTTTTTGACTGTCATTTTTCGACTTTTGTCGACATCTTTTTCGAGTCGTTCGACTCCTGGTGCACAGGGATGTCACATCGGCGGACCGGTTTCAAACCTTGTGGCTCTTGTCACAAATTGATGTCGGTTACGGATCCGCACCTTGTGTGCCTGTGGTGCTTGGAGCGCGACCACGACCCGAAGTCGTGCTCCGACTGTCGGGCCATGAATCCAAAGTCTTTGCGGGAGCGGACCCGAAAGCTTCTGGGGGCTCCGCAGTCTGCTCCGCGCTGCTCGAGGTCCCGGTCGAGAGGGAGGTCACAGGACCAGTCGAGGAGTCACCACCATCACTCCTCTCCGAAGTCTTCGTCTTCGAGTAAGTCTAAGCACAAAAAGAAGGCGAAGAAGCACCATCGCTCTTCGCATTCTTCCAGCCCGTCGGCTGACGCGGGATGCGAAAGGTCGCCGTCCTTCGGCTCTGGGCCTCCCTCCCTTTCTGGGCGGCGGAGCGACCCCTGCCTAACTTCGTAGTTTTTACGAAGCCCTCCACTTCATCTTTGGGCAGCCCAACTCGGCTGGGGTTCTAGGCCTTTGATGCCGGCGGCTTCGGCGCCGCAGGGTCCCAAGGGATCCAGGCCTGGATCCGGATTGGTGCCGGTCGACCTTACAACACCTCCTCCGGCGCCGAATCCATTGGCAACACCTCCGCCCCCTCTGATGCCGTTTGTGTCTCTTCCCCCCCCACCCCCCCTGACGTCGACCCCGGCCTCCCCTCGACATGGACACGGAGCCGGACCCTGGTGTGCAACCAGAGGACTGGGAGGGGTCTGTGGACCCTTTGGCAGACCAGTTGGAAGAACCGGACTGGAGAGAGGAGTTGGGTGAGGCCAGTGGTCTGGACACTTCTCCAGACCTTGGCATGCTTTTTCCCCCTACCGTGGCTACGGAGGAGGGAGCCTCTTACGCTGTGGTGTTGCGAAGGGCGGCTGAGGCCTTGAACCTTGAGCTTCCTACGGTGGCGGTCCGGACTAACCTGACCGAGGCGCTTCAACCGGCAGCTGCCCCTTCGGAGCCCCTGCTGCCATTCAATGAGGCCCTCATGGACATCCTTCTGGGCACTTGGTCCAAGCCCAGCACAAGGGCACCTGTGGATAGGTGATTGCCTGACGCCCGGCCCCAGGCGACCCCATTTTCCTCTCCCAACACCCTACCCCTGAGAGCTTGGTGGCCCAAGCCTCTACTTCCAAGGGTGCATTCCCTACTGCTCCACCTGATAGGGAATCCAAGAAGCTGGATCACCTTGGGAAGAAGAGGTTTTCTTCCGCCAACTTAGGACTGCGGTTTGTGAACAGCGTATGTCTCTTGGGCCGTTACACCCACTCTGTGTGGGACACGGTCACGCAGGTGCTGCCACAGTGCCCGGAGAAGGCCCGGGCCGTTCTCTCCCGTGCAGTGGCTGAGGGTAGAGATGCAGCTAAGTTCGCCATACGATGTGGGCTGGACACCGCCGACTCACTAGGCAGGACAATTTCATTGTCGGTAGCCCTGAGACGATACGCCTGGCTGAGGTCCACTGGCTTCTCGGGTGATGTCCAATCGACTCTTTTGGACATGCCCTTTGATGGCCGTAGCTTCTTTGGCGACAAAGCGGACAACTCGCTCGAGCGCTTATAGGATTCCAGGGCTATGGCCAGATCCTTAGGCCTCGCTACCACCTCTCGCCCCGCGCAGTCCGCTTTTCGCCCCTTTCGTGGCTACGGAAGGGGTGCCCCACCACATTCCACCCAGAGCCACAGGTCGCGCAAGCTAACCAGCCTCTGCGCGGCCGGGGACGTGGGACCCAGTGTCGTGGGTCTGGGGGCCAGCTTGCGGGCCAGTCCACCAGCAGCAGCCTCCAAACCTTCCTAGTCTGACTTTTCAGGGCCACCAATTGCCAGTGGGCGGCAGGATTCGCCTTCACCTCCCCCACTGGCACAACATCACGTCGGACAGGTTGGTTTTGCAGATAGTCCGAAGGGGCTACTCCCTCCCCTTCGAGACTACCCCTCCCTCATTGCCACCTGTTTTCCATTGCATGTCGGACGATCACTTGGCCCTTCTCCGTCAGGAAGTTGCGGCTCTCTTGGCCAAGGTAGCCATCGAGCAAGTTCCTGTGCCAGAAGTAGGTTGTGGTTGTTATTCCCACTACTTCCTTGTGCCCAAGAAGGACAAAGGCCTGCATCCTATCTTGGATCTCAGGGACGTCAACTGCTTCCCCCGGAAGGAGAAGTTCAAAATGTTGACATTGCCTCAGGTCCTGTCTGTCTGCCCTCGACCCCGGAGACTGAATGGTAGCGTTGGACTTGCAGGACGCCTATTTTCACATCCCCGTCCTGCCTGCCCATCGGTGTTACTTACGGTTCACGGTAGGCCACAAGCATTTTCAGTTCACCGTGCTCCCCTTTGGCCTTACCAGCGCCCCTCGGGTGTTCACGAAAGTGATGGCGGTGGTCGCAGCTCATCTGCGCAGATCAGGGGTTCCATCTTCCCCTATCTAGACTACTGGCTGTTGAAGGCGAGTTCGCCTCAGGCTGTCGTCTCCCACCTCCAGACTACGGCGGACCTCTTGCATTCGCTGGGGTTCACTATCAACGTGCCGAAGAAACACCTGATTCCCTCTCAGAAGCTACTTTTCATCAGGGCGGTTCTGGGCACAGCGCAGTTTCAGGCTTATCCTCCCGAGCAGCGAGTCCGGGATATTCAGGCTATGATTCAGATCTTTCAGCCTCTATCCCGGGTTTCGTCAGAATGACCCTGAGGCTGCTGGGCCTCCTGCATCCTGCTGGTGGATCATGCCAGGTGGCACATGTGGGCTCTGCAGTGGAACCTGAAGTTCCAGTGGGCACAGCATCAGAGGAATCTTTCCGATTGCATACAGATCTCGGAGGGCACTGCACACCAATTGCAGTGGTGGCTAACGAACCAGGATTGGGTCAAAGGCAGATCCCTCTCCCTTCCCCAACCAGAGTTCACAGTGGTAACAGATGCTTCATTTCTGGGGTGGGGCGGCCACATGGGGGAGACGGAAATCAGAGGCCTCTGGTCTCCGGCAGAGTCCGGGCTCCACATCAACCTTCTGGAGCCCAGGGCGATTATTCTTGCACTGAAGGCATTCCTTCCTTCTGTCAAAGGACGAGTAGTGCAGGTATTCACGGACAACACCACCGCCATGTGGTATTGCAACAAACATGGCGGGTAGGGTCGTGGACCCTCTGTCAGGAAGCCCTTCGTCTCTGGCAGTGGCTGGAACATCAGGGAATGTCCCTGGTGGTTCAACACCTGGCTGGTTCCCTGACCGCCAGGGCGGACAAACGCAGCCGGCGGTGCATGATGGATCACGAATGACATCTTCACTCGGAGGTGGTGCAAGGTCTCTTTCAACAGTGGAGAGAGCCTTGGTTAGATCTATTCGCCACCGAAGAAAACATGCTTTGTCGGCAGTTCTGCGCGTTGGAATTTCCAAGGCGGCACTCGCTAGGCGGCGCTTTGCATCGTCGAGAGTGGAGTTGCGGTCTTCTACACGCCTTTCCGCCTATACCACTTCTGCCCAGAGTGCTGAAGAAGATCAAGCCCAAGCCAGGCCCAAGTAATTCTTATGGCTCCGGACTGGGCACGAAGAGTCTGGTATCCCGAGCTCTTGAACATGGCCATAGATCCTCCGATCAGACTGCCTCTTCGGGAGGATCTTCTGTCGCTGCTGCGGGGGACGGTCCTTCACCCGAACCTGTCCAGCCTCCACCTCCTTGCGTGGAGATTGAGCGGCGACAGTTGACAGCTTTTGACCTT
Source organism: Calotriton arnoldi (assembly GCA_963921515.1). Classification (NCBI taxonomy): domain Eukaryota; kingdom Metazoa; phylum Chordata; class Amphibia; order Caudata; family Salamandridae; genus Calotriton; species Calotriton arnoldi. Next base: position 913,474 of record CAWUFW010003543.1, read on the forward strand.
CCTCCCGAAGTCTGTAACGATATCTTGCCAGCCAGGCGTCCCTCCACCACAACGGTATACGCCTGTAGATGGAACAAATTTGTGGCATGGTGTACAGCAAAGGCTGTAGATCCCCCCTTTCTGCCCCTCTTTCAGAGGTTCTCCTCTTCATTCTTTCTTTCGCACAGCAGGGCTCTGCTCTGGGCACTCTCAAAAGCTATCTTTCGGCCATTTCGGCATTTCTTCGCCTTCCTGATCAGCCTTCTCTTTTCAAGTCCCCTATTGTAAATTGCTTCCTTAAGGGCATTACTCACCTGTTTCCTCCTATTCCTTTCGTAATGCCCCAGTGGGACTTGAACCTGGTTCTGACTTGCCTTATGTGGGCTCCTTTCGACCCGCTACATAATTGTCCTCTCAGACTCTTACTCTCAAAACTGCCTTTTTGGTTGCCATCACCTCTGCTCTCAGGGTGAGTGAGCTTCAGGCTCTTTCTTCTAAACCTCCTTTCCTGGCTGTTCATCCGGACAAGGTTGTCCTTCGCCCTAGACCTTCTTTTCTTCCCAAAGTGGTTACCTCTTTCCACATAGGACAGACCATCACTTTGCCCACCTTCTTTCCGCCCCCGCATCCTTCTAAAGAGGAGGAAAGGCTACACCGTCTGGATCCAAAACGTGCGCTCTCATTTTATCTGGATCGCACAAAACAATTCCGGGTGGATGATCAGCTCTTTGTTGGCTATGTGGGCGCCAAGAAAGGTCGGGCCGGGCAAAAACAAACTATCTCTCGATGGGTCGTTCTTTGCATTAAAATTTGCTATTCCTTAGCGAAAAATGAACCTCCAGTTGGGTTGCGCGCCCATTCCACCAGGGCGACGGCAGCCACTACTGCTTTCATGACATCTGCCAGGCAGCCACGTAGGCATCATTGCACACGTTCACTAAGCATTATTGCCTGGATAGCCAAGTCCGGAGAGACGGCTTCTTTGGCCGTTCAGTTCTCCAGGACTTTCTGGTGTTAACTTAGTTCGCAGACCCACCTCCGGGGTTGGTATTGCTGGGGTATCTATTCTAAGGTAAGGAATCTATAACTAATAGTCTCTTTCAGATGAACAAGTTTCTTACCTTCGGTAACGATATATCTGTACGAGACATACATTAGTTATAGATTCCTTACCGCCCCACCCATCCTCCCCGTTCTGCGAACTGACTTCTAGGGTAAAGGACTCCCTTTCAGGACCCTAGCTTTGTGCACCAGTGGTCAGTGTCTTGCATGGCTCTGCGCTTCTGGCGTGGAATGTCGTGTAAAGAACTGACGTCAGCACGCAGGGGCGGCGTCTAAGTAGATACAGCGACGTCATTCTGGCGATCATGACGCCAACGATGAACGCGGAGTCGACCGACGCCACCTACCGACGCTCCGGGGTACTGCTGAAGAAAAATTCTAAGATAAGGAATCTATAACTAATATGTCTCCTACAGATATATCGTTACCGAAGGTAAGTAACTTGTTCTTCAATGCAATACATTATAGCTCTAACGTTTTCCAAGCAAATTATAAATGTATATATTTTGTTATGACTAGACCTTTTCATGGAAAATGCAGCTTTCCCTACAAAGTTTAAACAGTTTTTTGCCAATTGTTCACTGTGAGGACCTACTATTCCCAATGGATAGCACTTGGCATTTTTAAATACTAAGCGCCTAGCCCTGTGTGCATACAAAGTGTGACTTATCTAATAATATAAATATACATTTTCCTTGTATGTCACAGGCACGGTTACTTACCATGCGCCACTGCAACCCAGTCAAAGCACAGTGGTGCTCCTTGAGGCCGTGTGTTTTTGTCATACAAGTCTGATTTGAATACACATTGCTGCCCACATATGTCATACAACTTCTGCGCGAATGGTGCACTGAATAGCCATGACTCATTGCACAGAGTCCTAATACCAGCAGAAGTGGAGCCCCGCGTAAAGATTAGAAAGCCTGGTTGCCAGGCAGAAAAGGTGACTTTGCTACTCAGGGTGTGTGGCCTGACTCTTCCAGCTGCTCTGTTATTATTAGGGCATGGCCAAGCCTGATTTGAATGTGTGCTCTGTCTGGAGTGATACAGTAAACACACAAAAGATGAGATGAATGCTTGCAATTTGTCAAACCACTGCCAATAGCTCGGAGTAGCATTCCAACCCATCGTTCTTTTGCCTACCATGCAACTAGTTTTGCAGAAGAATGATGTGTTGGAACGGGAGCCAGAGCGATTGACAGGGGTTGGACCAATTGCAAGCATTCTTCCCATCACCTTTGGTGCGTTTGATGTACCGCCCAAAGTGGCAAGGGTAACGTTGTAGGTCCTGTGCTCACTGTGCCCTAGAGCCGAGCTACAGCTGACCAACGAGCCCCAATCAAGGTGAAACCGGACTTTGCTTGTTGTTGCAGTTCAGGAGGACTTGACTGGGCAGTTTTACTGGACTGTTCCGGTTGGAGCATGGCCAAGACTCTGATTTTCAAATGGCTAGGTTCAAACTGAGTTTCATCGTGGGTAAAAGTACGATGGTTTGGAATGCTACCCTGAAAGATTGCGTGTGATTAAACCATTTACAAGCATTTCTTCCATCCCCTTTCTGTTTTAAGTGACACCGTGACGGGAAAAGGTGGACAGCAGGTATTGCATCTGACATCTTTTTTTTTTGAAACTGTGAGACATTGTATGACAAGTATTTCCATTCTTCACTTTTTTACATTTTATGTCAATGCAGTTGTTTTAGATTTTTTTTGTTAAGCCCTGCAATCAGTTGCTGGCTTTTTGTTAAAAAAAGAAAGATTGGAGATGCTTCAGCCTTGTTGACCACAGGTAGTTGCTTTGGGGCATTCAGTCTGTTGATTACATTTCCACTGTGATTTTTGACAAGGGCAAACCTGCAACGGTCTAAGCCATGGGTATTTGCAAACATTTACCCATGCGCCAAAAAGTATGGTCTGTGATGAGACAGAGGGCAGCACTGATGGGGGTGTGGGTGTAAGGTGGGTGTAGGGAAAGCAAAGTATTATTTGGTGCGAACAGTGAATCATTTTATGAAAGTTTCATTCCATCTAAATTAAGCCGCTAGTCTCTAGAAGAGTAATGGGTTTGGCAGTAGTGTTATACTCTGAGTCACTGTCCCTCTATCGCACCTCGTGATAAGCCTTCTCTGTTTGCTATTGCTTCCCTGGCTGAGTCAAGTATACAGAGGAAGTAACTGGATTATTGAATTGGAATGAAATAGAATTGCACATTGCGAAACCAGAACATCTGGTATCAATCCTAGTTTCCCCATTTGACCAAATTATTGATCTTAGGCAATTTTTTATTTCACTTTGCCTCTTTTTTCTTAATTATCGCATAGAAGAGCACCTAAGTATACATGAGTTCATTATATGCCCTGTGCAAAACCTCTTGTGTTTGATTTAATAAACTATAATGCTGTCCATGTATAACAATTCGGGCCACCCAAAAGGGCCCACATGAATTGACTTCTCTTAGTTTATTATTGGCATTGTTGTCAGAGTGGGAGGGAGGCATGAGTGTTTTTAGGTTCATGTTTGTAAACTATTGTTAGACCCAACAGCCTTAGTGCCCCCCCCCCACCCTCACCCCAACCTTTTGCCTGCCTCTACCACTTTTCTGACCTCAGTTTTGCTGGTATTTGGACTCTGTGCACTTTACCATTGCTAACCAGAACTAAAGTGCTTGTGCTCTCTCCAAACATGGTAACATTAGTTCATCCACAGTTGGCATATTTAATTTACTTACGTCTCTAGTAAAGTGGTATACCCATGGCCTGTAAATTAAATGCTACTAGTGGGCCTGCAACACTGATTGTGCCACCTACTTAATTAGCCCTCTAACCATGTCTCAGGCCTGCCATTGCAACACTTGTGTGTGCAGTTTACACTGCCTTTTCGACCTGGCAAAATTAAGCCTTTTGCTAGGCTCTAACCTTCACTTATTATACATACAAGTCACCCCTAAGGTAGGCCCTAAACAACCCAGAGGGCAGGGTGCAATGTATTTAAAAGGCAAGACATGTACTTTTAAGTTTTACATGTCCTGGCAGTGAAAAACTCCCAAAGTCGTTTTTCGCTACTGCAAGGCCTATTACATAAGACAACATTGGGATTACCCTATTACATTTTTAGAAGTATAATTTCCATTTGGGAAAGAGGATTTTAAATTGGGTTTCCAGAGACACCAGACTTTGGGTCCTAACTTATGGTGAAGTCAGATTTTAAAATAAAGTTCTGAGTGCCACTTTTTAGAAAGTTGGAATTTTCTTACTTTAGCCATTTGTTGCCTGGTGCCTGTCTCTGATTACATGTCTGGGGTGGGTGACAGTTTGGTTTGTGTATTCCTCCTCGACAGCCACACACAATGGGAGCTTAAGTGTGACCTGATGGGCCATCCTCGCAGGATGGGAGAGAAGAGCTGGGCCCAGCCTCACACCTGAATAGGTTGTGTCCTGTCCACACAAAGGGCTGCCTACACCCCCTTGTAGTGAGTCTGAAGCCAGAGTGGGAAGGGCAGGACCTCTGTGCCCTTAAAAGGCCTGTCTTTGAAGTCTCCACCACTTCAAAGGCCCAACTGGGTATAAGTACTGAACCTCTGACATCACCACTTCAGTACACTTCTAGACCTGTGAAGACTCTGCCAGGAAGAAGGATTGCTGTGCTGCTGTAAGGACTTCCACTCTGCTAGACTGCTGTCTTGCTGTACTCCTGCCTTGCTGTGCTGACGTGCTGTCTCTTGCCGGGAGAGGCAAATGGACCTGCATCACTTGAACACAGAGTGACTCCAAGGGCTGGCCTCCTGATCTGAAGCCTCAGGGGCATACGACTTCCAACCAACCTGTTTCTGCACCTAGACTCTAGCATCTGTAACTCTACCCTACCAAGTGGTTCCGCCCCAGTCCTGGACCCTTGGAAGTGGGCCTAAGGTGTTTCTCCAGCGGAACTGATGCATCCCCTGCTGAGCGACGTGACGCATCCCCGAGCAGAACTGACTCATCCCCGAGCAGAACTGACGCATCGCTGCTGTTGCGTGGGTTGGTTAAGTTGCAAAAGACTTGCATTGCTGTTGCATCCTGCATCTTGGGACCGATGCATTGCCTTCGGAATCACCACTGCGCAAAGCTTTTCACGGCGCAAGCTCCTCGCATCCCTCATCGACGGCAGCCTTAATGCCAAACCTGAGCATCGCAGCTGCACAACTCATCGGAACTGACTCATCGTCTCCACTGCGCCTCGCGTCCTCAACACCGCCCTTTGCACCGCAAGCCCCGTTGACTGGATTCTTTATGCTGACGCATCAGGACCTTGCACTGCAGCCTAGTCGCATCTCCGAACAGACGCATTGCCTCTGCTGCGCGGCGCATCTTTGATTGCAGATCCACACATCGCTCCACAACCAGGATTAAGGTATTTTGGTTCAGCTGGCCTAACTGGATCCCGCCGGCGGTGCGCAATCGCGGTTGGCCTGAACTTTGACTTTGTCCCAATCTGGCACGACTAGATGTCCCTAATTTCGCTTTTTGCTGCTTGGCGCTATTTTTCATTATAAATTTTAAAATTCAATATCTCATGTTCTGCTTATTGGATTTATGTCGTTTTGGTCTTGTTCTATGTATTAAATCTATCTCTATTATTCTAACCAGGTGTGGAATCTTTTTGTGTGGTGTTTTCACTGATTTACTGTTTGAAGTGTTTCAAAAATACTTTACACATTGCCTCTAAAGTTAAGCATGACTGCTCTGGGCCAAACTACCAGAGGTGAGCACAGGTTAATTTAGGGTTTGCATGCCTCTTGCCCTGACTAGGATTGTGGTTGTTGCTTGTCTAGGGTTTATACCCCAGTCAACCACCAACCAATTTCTAACAACTATCACTTTTAAAAAATACATCTCGATGCACTGATATCTGAGGTACTAGGGTGGAACACTTCTCCATGTTAATGAAATGCACTTTTCTGAATTATGAAGAGACACTATCATATGTTGAGACGTTTGTTGTAAGATGCCTTTAAAAATGGTGTTCCTAAAGTTAAATGTTGCAGGACACCTTCTTTGCTTCCTGTCGGCGCGATGCCTTGCTTTGCACGGGTGTGGCCAGACGTGTGGTTACCACAGCAGTGTGTAGTGTAGAGACTCGAGCTGCATCTCAACATTGACGCCTAATAAAACGATCTATCTTTCTTGGGGTAGCTTGTGTTCTGTTGTGTAAGTGCAGTTTGGCTGGATTGCCCATTTTTTGGTGGCACTTTGACTGATATCCACATAGTATTTCTTTAGTGGTGTAGAGAACGACTCTGTAATTAACTGCTGTGGTACCATATTATGGCTGTATTTTGGTAAGGACGATAGATGAAAGGTAAAATGTGTGATCCAAGACACAAGGTTTTTTTCTGATCCTATTTGTGTATTTCCATAGCGGAAGGGGCTTGCAATTAGCAAGAAGAGCAACCTCTAGAGTGCAATTGGAACATTCTCTTTATTTTGCACACCACATTGTTCTTTTGAAAATATAGTTATTGGGTATCTTCGTTTAGCTTTTTTCTTGAAATGTTCACTAAAATACTGTGTAGGCAAATTTTAGTAATGAAATCCCTCCAACGCAGTTGTAATTAAGTGCGACTAAAAATGGTTGATTCTGCTTCTTTGTTCAGAGCATCAGCGGTGGTCTCGCTTTTCCCATCGGCGGATCTGTATTTTCCAGCTCGCGCTGCATGGTTGCCTGTTGACCTCTGGTGGGTAGCCGGCATGCTTCTGTAGCAGAAATACCTCTGAGGTCAAGTTTCTCATTTTACAGACATGGGAGTAGTTTTTGTCTCTGGCAGTGGTAGCCGTAACTAAGAATATTCTTAATTTGTGGTTGAGTATAAAAGGCTTATTTGTGCTAGTGCGAGGTTACTGAAGTGGAGGCTTTCTTTGCTAAAGGTTTTGTGATATCTTTTCCTGAAGTAAAATATGTTGATCTCACACCCATCACCTGGTTAATCATACAACGCTCAAAGCGCATGGTGGTGACGCTTGTTAAAGATTTACCTTTTGGCATAATTTTATATTCATAAATTCGCACTTGAATTATTCTAATCAATAAAAACAAGTTCAGATGTTGTCCTGCCTCAAAATATGGTTGTTATGCATGTTTTTAGCATTTCATGATGTATCAATACTTTTTCAAGTCGCCGAACTGATTTCTGGTCCTGCTAGATACCTGTATTTGCTCGTCATCTTCATATTGCTTATTTCTAATAAATACAATTCATAAACACAAAACGAAGTTTGTAAAACATTTAATTGCAATACTTCAACATGCTTCATATTTAATGCCACTAAAAAAGTGGCAAGTGTGTCGTTGTGCAGTTCCACATACCCTTACGTTATGTTCCAAAATCGTATAACAGCAGGCTATTGCCATGATATTTTCAGTGACCGTATAAGGTATTGCACACTACACATTCTTGATCCTTCCCGATAGTACATTACATGACGAAAGCAAGTATCTGCAAATGAATGCCAAAATCAAACTTTCGGCAGTGTCATATTTGCCTGCTATTAGAGCTCTCTGATAGTGTGACTTGCCTACGATCTTCATTGTCGGTCGTAGATACTTTTTGTGTGGCTTAGTGTACATTGGACAGGAAAATCCATACCTGTGCGTCTGTCTCTTGACACTTTAAATAACCTTTAGATAGTTCTTCCGCAGATCCCCATGATGGATCAGTGTCACCAGTGGCCGGAGGCCACAGTCCACAGCAGACACTTACAACATTATCTGGAATATGTGAAGCCTCCGTTAGCAAGTATGGAAACACCCTTTGAAAGCAAAGAAGACTGTCAACTTTCCTGTCCTTTGGTTTGTCAGAGTTTAATGTCCAGCGCAACTTCTATATGCTATTTATGAGGGAATAGGGCGTGCCTGCTGAAATTAATTTATGGGATGACCATTTAGGTCCTTGGCCAGTAAACTGCAACTGGTCTCGTACATGCTTGAATCATCTCAGGTCACCACTTGCTCCAATACGAATAAATCATCTAATGATTTTCTAAATAGTGTCACCAGAGAATCAATGATATTGTGATCTAGTTCAAAGCGTAGAGGGATTACTTGGTAGCACCCTGATTGGGTTTTTCAAATATAGTCTTTCTACGTTCATCAAATGAAAGATGTTAATGTACCCCCAAATATCGGACCTGGCACACAGCTGCCAGTTGAAGGCGAGACTTGTAGACTTTCAACGAAGGTGATTTGGCCATTCCTTGTAGGCTTTTTCTGCCAAGCACTTTGTAGTCCTTGACCTCTAACAACCGTATTACTTTTGGAGACCTGCCTATTTAATTGAAAATGAATACTCCTTATTTCTAAATAATAATCTGTCACCATTTCTAATGAATAATAGTCCACCCTTAAATTATTCTGGAAAGATTTATGTGGATTAAATTGCATAGACACGACCTTATGGTGCTTACAGTGAGCACATTAGTCCTGCAATAAACACTAAACTTATTCAGCAAATGTCCGTGTGGGATTTGGGAAACTATTAAAGAATCTTCAGCTACAGTAACGTGACCATTATTCTACTTTCTCACTCAACCCCCCCACCTCCACTCCCAATTAGGTACATCAATCCGTCCAATCTTTGAGACAAACCCCTACATGGTTACTATATTGTGTCTAAGTTGTTTGGCCAGCAGACCTAATTGGGAAGGGTTATGTCACTCCTATCTGGTGTAATCCCCATTGCTTATTGTCCCTTTCATAAAAGGTTTTATAGTGAAATGTGGAATTTAACAATCACATGTTAAGACCTTCATTATTCACTAGTAGGTGGAACCGAAGTGCCTGATCCACCATATTAATCTTTTTCTTAACTATGCCCGACAATGAGAGAAAAAAATATTTGTCCTAGCCCACATCTCGAATCATTTCGGAAGCATTCCCCAGAAAATGTGTTGACTTGTCAATTGGGCTGATTAGGCGATAGTTTGCAGGATCGCTTAAATTGCCCTTTTTGCTGAAAATTGGAAACATTTCTGCATCTCGCTTGTAGATGGAATAGGCTGCTTGGATGAATGCATTAGATAGTAGCAAGCAGTTACTACCCCAAATTAATGGTTCCAATTTCTACAATGCTACATATTTTGATAAGACAATAGGCCTTTTTACTTTCTGGGTGTGAATGACATGGACAGTTTCCTCCAGCATAGTTGGTGAGACAATTGAGCAAAATGTTGGCATTTTAGGGCATGGTAATCATTGATTTCAGGTCATTGCTAACATAGCAGTTAAACCTATGAATACCATCTACTTTTACCATGTGAGATCCAGGCATATCTATAGCTACCCTGTAGCCATGTACAATAAGTTGCCAAAGGTATGGGAAGCTTTGGCTTAAACTGCTTCCAATAACTGTGACCATTTCTGCTGGGCCCAATCATAAAAGGAGCAAATATCCAAAGGCGATATAAAGTGTGTAGATGTATTTGCAGGTGGATTCTTGTGGTATTTAATTAAGCTTGCATTAGCGAGTTTTAAGGGTGGTTGGCAGAATAAGACACAGTTGGGTAACGCTTTACATCTGGAGCTTTACAGAAACCTGTTTAATATCCGGTTTACTTGCGTTCTGCTTAATGCGGGCAACCGTTTCCAATTGGTGATATGTTCAAATTGAATGCTCGCATTAACTTTGAAACCTATAGGACAAGGTGACACCACCTTTGTGGGAGCGACCCCTGACCTTGACTGGTAGGTCGCTCCCCCACCACACAGCTCCGTCTGTGTGCCCTGCTGCTGCCCCTGATTGTGCTCTGTTTTTCCTTTCTGTGCCCCCTTGCTGCCCCTGATTGTGCTCGTTTTTCCTTTCTGTGCCCCCCTTGCTGCCCCTGATTGTGCTCGTTTTTTTCCTTTCTGTGCCCCCTTGCTGCCCCTGATTGTGCTCGTTTTTTCCTTTCTGTGCCCCCTTGCTGCCCCTGATTGTGCTCGTTTTTCCTTTCTGTGCCCCCTTGCTGCCCCTGATTGTGCTCGTTTTTTCCTTCTGTGCCCCCCTTGCTGCCCCTGATTGTGCTCGTTTTTCCTTTCTGTGCCCCCTTGCTACCCCTGATTGTGCTCGTTTTTCCTTTCTGTGCCCCCTTGCTGCCCCTGATTGTGCTCGTTTTTTCCTTCTGTGCCCCCCTTGCTGCCCCTGATTGTGCTCGTTTTTCCTTTCTGTGCCCCCTTGCTGCCCCTGATTGTGCTCGTTTTTTCCTTCTGTGCCCCCCCTTGCTGCCCCTGATTGTGCTCGTTTTTCCTTTCTGTGCCCCCTTGCTGCCCCTGATTGTGCTCGTTTTTTCCTTTCTGTGCCCCCCTTGCTGCCCCTGATTGTGCTCGTTTTTCCTTTCTGTGCCCCCTTGCTGCCCCTGATTGTGCTCTGTTTTTTCCTTTCTGTGCCCCCCTTGCTGCCCCTGATTGTGCTCGTTTTTCCTTTCTGTGCCCCCTTGCTGCCCCTCATTGTGCTAGTTTTTTCCTTTCTGTGCCCCCTTGCTGCCCCTCATTGTGCTAGTTTTTTCCTTTCTGTGCCCCCTTGCTGCCCCTGATTGTGCTCGTTTTTTTCCCTTTCTGTGCCCCCTTGATGCCCTGATTGTGCTCGTTTTCCCTTCTGTGCCTGTTTCCCGCCGCTGCGCCCTGCGGCCCCGCCCCTCACTGCCCATTCGCTGCCCCATTCCCTGCTCCTCCCTCCCACCTCCCCATTTATGGCGGCCGCTGCGTGGTGAAGAGAGCGACCCCTGACCTTGACTGGTAGGTCGCTCCCCCACCACACAGCTCCGTCTGTGTGCCCTGCTGCTGCCCCTGATTGTGCTCGTTTTTCCTTTCTGTGCCCCCTTGCTGCCCCTGATTGTGCTCGTTTTTTCCTTTCTGTGCCCCCCTTGCTGCCCCTGATTGTGCTCGTTTTTTTCCTTTCTGTGCCCCCTTGCTGCCCCTGATTGTGCTCGTTTTTTCCTTTCTGTGCCCCCCTTGCTGCCCCTGATTGTGCTCGTTTTTCCTTTCTGTGCCCCCTTGCTGCCCTTGATTGTGCTCGCTTTTCCTTTCTGTGCCCCCTTGCTGCCCTTGATTGTGCTCGTTTTTTCCTTCTGTGCCCCCTTGCTGCCCCTGATTGTGCTCGTTTTTCCTTTCTGTGCCCCCTGGCTGCCCCTGATTGTGCTCGTTTTCTTTCTGTGCCCCCTTGCTGCCCCTGATTGTGCTCGTTTTTTCCTTTCTGTGCCCCCCTTGCTGCCCCTCATTGTGCTAGTTTTTCCTTTCTGTGCCCCCTTGCTGCCCCTCATTGTGCTAGTTTTTTCCTTTGTGCCCCCTTGCCGCCCCTGATTGTGCTCGTTTTTTCCTTTCTGTGCCCCCTTGATGCCCTGATTGTGCTCGTTTTCCCTTCTGTGCCTGTTTCCCGCCGCTGCGCCCTGCGGCCCCGCCCCTCACTGCCCATTCGCTGCCCCATTCCCTGCTCCTCCCTCCCACCTCCCGATTTATGGCGGCCGCTGTGCGGCCGCGCAGCGGACGCGCCGCTGGCGCGCCTAAGGCAAGCCCGTCTGCGCCCGTCCGCGCCGTGACCGCGCCCAGCGCCAGACCCCCTGGTCCGGGCATCCCCGCGCCCGCCACATCAACAGACGCCGATACGACGCCAGCACCCTCCACGCACTCAACCCCGGAAAAGATCACGCCTGCCACCAGGCCACCCCGAAGCGCACCCAAGGGCCCTTCACCTGCCGGAACTGCAGCTTCGCCAGCACCCGCCCCGCCAAACCACCGCCCAGGAAAGAACCCAACTACCTCAGATGCATCCTCCTCAACACCCGCTCCGCCCGCAAACACGCCATCGAACTCTGGGACCTTCTCGACTCAACCTCCCCAGACGTCGCATTCCTGACGGAGACCTGGCTGAATCCCGCTTCAGCCCCCGACATCGCCATTGCCATCCCGGACGGATACAAGATCACCCGCAGGGACCGTACCAACGGAGTCGGAGGAGGCATCGCCATCGTCCACAGGAACACCCTCAGAGTCTCAACCAACACCGACGACACCCTCAGCACCGCCGAACACATGCACTTCCAGATCCACACCGATCCCAACACCACCCTCAGAGGAACCCTCATCTACAGACCCCCCGGACCCCGACCACAGTTCAGCGATTCCATCGCTGACTTCGTCAGCACAAACGCCATCGCCTCCACGGACTACATACTCGGGGACCTGAACTTCCACCTCGAGAACAACAAGGACACCAACTCCACCACCCTGATCGACAACCTCGCCACCCTCGGACTCAGACAGCTCGTGACTACACCCACCCACGCCGCCGGCCACACGCTCGACTCCATCTTTTCCGCAAGCCCACACGTCTCCTTCAACCACACCTCCGAACCCCACTGGACTGACCACCACTGCATCCACTTCACCTACAGGAAGCCCACCACGCACCACCGCACCGAACAAATGCCTCGCCGCTGCTGGAGCAGAGTCACGGAAGACCAGCTAACCACAACCCTCGCCCTGAGCCCACCCGCCGAACCCTCCGACCCCGACACCGCCGCCCGCAACCTCAGACAGTGGATCGACGACTGCGCCAACACCCTCGCCCCGCTCAAGAATCCGCCCAACAGCCACACCAGCAAGAAAGCCACCTGGTTCACCGAAGACCTCCAGGCCTCCAAACGAACATGCCGAAAACTGGAGAAGATCTGGCTCCACGAACGGACAGCGGACAGCTACGCCGCCCACAAGAGCGCCACCTGCAGTCACCATCACCTCATCAGATCCGCCAAAAGGGCCTCACTCAAAGACCGCCTAGACAACAACGCACACAACAGCAAAGAGCTCTTCAACATCGTGAAGGAACTCTCCAACCCCAGCTCCAACACCAACGACATCCAGCCGTCGCGAGACCTGTGCGACTCACTGGCCACCTTCTTCCACCGCAAAATCGCCGACATCCACGACAGCTTCAACACCACGACCGCCCCGGCAACCACCGAGACCACTGCCCCCACAACCACCAACCGCCTGCTCTCCTGGACCAACATCAACGACGAGGACACCAGCGAGATCATGAACACCATCCACTCCGGTTCACCGCTAGACCCGTGCCCTCACCACATCTTCAACAAAGCCAGTACAGCCATCGCGCCCCATCTCCGGAAAATAATCAACATCTCCTTCGAGACAGCAACCTTCCCGGAAAGCTGGAAGCACGCCGAGATCACCGCCTTACTCAAGAAACCCAAGGCAGACCCCAAGGACCTCAAGAACTTCCGACCCATCTCTCTGCTCCCGTTCCCCGCGAAGGTCACCGAGAAAATCGTCAACAAACAACTGACCCGCTACCTCGAGGAGAACAACATCCTGGACCCTTCCCAGTCCGGCTTCCGCAGCAACCACAGCACCGAAACCGCCCTCATCGCCGCCACCGATGACATCAGGACCCTGCTAGACAACGGAGAAACAGCAGCCCTCATCCTCCTGGACCTATCAGCCGCCTTCGACACGGTCTGCCACCACACACTACGAACACGCCTTCACGACGCCGGGATCCAAGAGAAGGCCCTGGACTGGACCACATTCTTCCTTTCCGGCAGAACACAAAGCGTCCGCCTCGCCCCCTTCCGATCCAAGGCCACCAAGATCATCTGCGGCGTACCCCAAGGCTCCTCCCTCAGCCCAACTCTGTTCAACATCTACATGGCACCCCTCGCCCACGTCGCCCGACAGCACAACCTCAACATCATCTCCTACGCCGACGACACCCAGCTGATCCTCTCCCTCACCAAAGACCCTCACACCGCCAAAGCCCACCTCCACGAAGGAATGAAGGCCGTCGCCGAATGGATGAGGACCAGCCGCCTGAAGCTGAACTCGGACAAGACGGAGGTCCTCATCCTTGGTTCCAACCCTTCAGCCTGGGACGACTCCTGGTGGCCAACATCACTGGGAACAGCCCCGCCACCCACCGACCACGTACGCAACCTAGGGGTCATCCTCGACCCCACCCTCTCCATGACTAAGCAGGTCAACGCTCGTTTCCTCATCCTGCTTCAACATCCTCCGAATGCTCCGCAGGATCTTCAAGTGGATCCCCACCGAAACAAGAAAAACAGTCACCCAGGCCCTCGTCACCAGCAGGCTGGACTACGGAAACGCCTCTACGCAGGAACGACGGCTAAGCTCCTGAGACGGCTGCAACGCATCCAGAACGCCTCTGCACGTCTTATCCTCGACATCCCCCGACGCAGCCACATCACACCCCACCTGAGAGACCTGCACTGGCTCCCTGTCAACAAGAGGATAACCTTCAAGCTCCTCACCCACGCACACAAAGCACTCCACAACTCCGGACCAGCCTACCTGAACAGACGACTCCGCTTCTACACCCCCACCCGCCAGCTCCGCTCGACCAGCCTCGCCCTCGCCACAGTCCCCCGCATCCGGAAAACGACCGCCGGCGGCAGATCCTTCTCCCACCTCGCCGCCAAGACCTGGAACACCCTCCCCACCAACCTCCGACAGACCCAAGACCTACTGGCCTTCAGAAGACTCCTCAAGACCTGGCTCTTCGATCAGTAGCAGCACCACCCCCCTCTTCCCCCAGCGCCTTGAGACCCTCGCGGGTATGTAGTGCGCTTTATAAGTGACATGATTGATTGATTGATTGTAAAACACTGTCTCTTGTTCTAGGAGGTATGGTTTCCTATCCACATGCACAGGTATACATCACAGTTATGTGTACACATTCTTTAACTTGTCATTTAAGAATACTGGTGTACATTGTATTGTTAAGACTTTTTTTATTTTATTTTTTTATTGTGTGGACGTTGGGTGGGTGGCAAGAGGGTGTCTAGGTGATTAGCAACTGAAACCTGTTCACTCTTCATCACTACTGCATTTGAAACGCTGAAGACCTAATTCGAAAAGGGATAGTTATGATTAAGTACAGCCAGCAAAAATTATTCGGAAAAACAATCACATTTTTGTAATGATTCGTGGGTAATACTTCAATAGCACATGTCATATAGTCAGCCATGTGACTCGCAACAGCACTTGCCATGAATTTTCACACATAAATTTCCGACAAAGCAGAAATACCAAATGGTTATCATGGAGCCCCCAAAAGCACCTCCCACCAAGAAACACTAGGCACAAAATATTAGACAAAACATCTTACACTGCAAACAAAACATTGATAGATCACATTGGAGCCTTCCAAATCCCTGGCAGCACCACAAGCTACCAAATTATGGAACACAGAAACAAGACATACCATTTCTCTTACTTTGTTAGAGGACACATGATGGAATATTACACAGATTCACACATAGCCAACTCAACATTAACAAGCTACGCAATCTGATGTAATTACACCATTACTTAATCCAGCTATTGACAGGGCTTGGTGTTTTTTTTTAAATTACAATTTGTGTTGTCATGGTTCTATTTTTTTTCTTTTTTTTAATGTTCCATTATCTGATTTCAGCATCTCAATCTGAGAGTGGGAGAATTATGGGGGCTGTGCTCCGATTTTTTTTCTTGTTCCCCTCTCCAAATTACCTACCTGATCTACCCAGACCGTTTCTGTCCTGGCCTACCTTTAATTTTGCCGCATGGAGATGGCTAATCCCAGGGTGTGCCTCTCCAGCCTTCACCTATGACTTATTTCATTTGGGGCGTCTGTTTTAGAAGCTCAACAAGACCTGACCATGTCACACATTGTCACAGTAGGCACGCCAAATACAAGTCTATCTGTGTGCGATAGTCGCTGCGCTAGAACTTCCTTATTTTGGCACAGTGTCACAAACCAAGGGGTTTCATATACCAGAAATGAACTCCTGGGTCTTTCACTTAAATATTCATATACATGTTTAACCATTTTAGGTGCAAGCATTTGTATTCTACTGCTAGGCAGGTTTTGCCCTGGTTTTCTGTTACTTCTTTCCTACCTCCTGCTGTATTTGCTGTGCTTTGCTAAATAAAAGTTTCTGTGCAGGCCCAAACTGAAATTGTCCATTTTACTTAAGGCGGTAAACTTAGATATGTCTTTTTTTTGTATGCAAGTATGGATCAGATAGTCCTTCCTACTGGTTAATTCTCTGGATGTCCTCGCAATATACAAATTCTTCAAGAGGATATCACTGGCAAGAATGGAATGGGGATTGACAAATTCTAACACTCAATTTTGGTATACATATATTAATTCAACCAAGCAGAAGCTTCTAATTTAGTAGGCGTGTCTGCACACAGAAGGGCTACTTGTAGATAAGTGGAGAGCTTCCACTAGCTCACAAACTACTCCTTGGAGATGCCTGATCTAGACTACTTAAGATTGGTATTGGATCTAAAGCCCTTAAATGCCTTTCTTGTGTGTGTGGGGCGGGGGGGGGGCTCACTAGCCCCTTTTATGACACTTGTGTTGCAGGGTACCAGAGGGCTTTTCTTAACCCAGGCTTAGTTAATCTTTATATGGATCTACTGACATCCAATAGTAGATCCTTAAGCCTTTCATTTATAATTCTGCAAACACCTAGATCATCCTGTTTTTTGGACAACTATTTGGAACTGGCCCAATTCAACTTCTACTATCTGTGTATATTTGTTGTTTGGGTGAACAAGAACTCTCCAATACCCCTCTCTAAAAAGGCAGAGGTCCTGATAGTAGGTGGTCCTTCCATCATCTGGTCAGCAGGTTGGTGCCCCCCAGTGTGGAGACACGTTTTTGTCTCGTTAGCGGAGTCCACAACATGGGCTTATTCCTTGGCCCAGGCTTCAATCTCGACCATCACATAAGCGCAGGTTCGGACAGGGACCGAAAATGGGTCGAGGCCCCAAAATAAGTGACCCCCATTAGTGACTTGGATAACTTTAAAAAAAAAAAAAAAAAAAAAAAGTGACCCGTGTTAGCAAATCAGCGCAGTTTTGAATTTGCAAAGACATGCTGTATAAATGTTTTGCAAGATATGAAAGACTCAGTGGATTTGAGCATGCTGCAGGCAATGCATGCTTGAATATGAGGGGCATTAACAGTCAAAATAGGCCCACAAATTGCCATGAAAATGGCCAGTTCTGCCAAGTACCACGTATTGGGCGTTAGACTAACGCATTTCAGCGTGGTGCTCTGCATCACCTGCATGAAATGCATTGTCACGCATTATTGACATAGCGCTTCAGCTGTCAAGCCGTTAGCGCTGCCTTTAACTAAAGCTGGAGTGGCTGCAGCGCGCCATGGTGTGCATGCGCTGCTTACGCAGTCTTGGGGGTCGGCTGGCAGGCTGAGCTAGTAGAAGCTGGCTACTACAATGTACCAATATAGAAGGAGATTGCCGTAGGCGGGGCTTTGACTGATGTCACGTGGTGAGGTTGTGCCCAATGGCTACGACATCAGCCGACTCCGCTCGGGAGGTTGTGTGATACAGGGTCAGAGAGGGACTTTAGGTGCCGCTACGACATCTTGTGACGTTCTGCTAGTGCCGCCAGAGCCGGCTGCTGCAGCTTGTGAGAGGCTGGTGGTTGCGGCAAATCATGGCAGCGCCACGTGGCTGCAGTAAATTTAAAATCTTAATCATAAGTCATCCCCACCGCGAATTGCAAATGGAGTGACATTGCAGGCCAGGACTGGACTCTGAGGAGCTGGGCGGCTGGGCCCGACCAGCCCACCTCCGCGGCAATTAACCCATCGTCGGGGCTCGCGGCCTCGCAAGCTAAAGTCAGTCAGACAAACAATTTGGTTTTTTAGTGTAAGGGGCAGTGCGCTATCAGCTGTCTGCAGTGCCGGCCGTGTTAATGCTTAAGTTCTGCCCTGGGCGTGGTTGCTGATTTGAGGCTGCCAGTGGGCTCCGACCAAGTGTGTGCCTCACAGAGCCTGAGGCAACCTTGCCTAAAATAAGAGGGTGTGAGGGTGCGTGCTGCAGTCTGCTGCCCTAAGTTTTCACTTCACCCTCGGCCAGCCAACAGCTCCAACTGTCCTTTATATCTGAAAGAAACACATAGGGATAGATTCCTTACCTTAGAATATCCCAGGCGTCAGACTGGATTCGGAAAGTTTTCGTCAGCAGTACCCCTGCGCGTCGGTAGGTGGCGTCGTGCGGCTCCGCGCCAGTCGTTGGCGTCGTGGTCGCCGAGATGACGTCGCGGACGCTACTTAGACGCCGCCCACGCGCGCTGACGTCAGTTCTTTCTTTTTCCGCGCCAGCAAGCGCAGATCTGGGAAGAGCAGGAACCCCCAGTCAATTTTTGACTGACTTTTTGAGGCTTTTTGTCTCTGTTTTTTCATCGAGTCTTCGACTCCTGGTGCAGATAGGATGCCTGGATTTAAGTCCTGCGGGGACTGTCACCGTATGATGTCGGTGACGGACCCGCACCGTGTGGATTTTCTGCCTGGGGCGCGACCACGACTCCAAGTCGTGCCCCGACTGCCGAGCCATGGCGCCGAAGACTTTGCGGGAGCGGTCCCGAAAGTTGCTGGAAGCCCGGGGGGGGGTGATGGTGGGGGGGGGTGGAAGGTGGGGGGTGCCAGTGGTCTGGATACCTCGCCAGACCTTGGCACCAGTGGTCTGGATACCTCGCCAGACCTTGGCATGCTGTCTCCTCCTACCGCGGCTACGGAGGAGGGTGCTAGTTATGCTGTGGTGTTGTGTAGGGCGGCCAAGGCCCTATACCTCGAGCTTCCTACGGTGGCCGTCAGGACTAACCTCCTGACAGAGGTGCTTCAGCCAGCAGCTACTTCTGCGGAGCCGCTGCTTCCCTTTAATGAAGCCCTTTCTGACGTTCTTTTGGGCACTTGGTCCAGGCCCACCACAGGGGCTCCTGTGGATAGGAACGTGGCCCGACACCATCGCCCGGCTCCGGGTGACCCCCTTTTCCTCTCCCAACATCCCACCCCCGAGAGCTTGGTTGTCCAAGCCTCTGCTTCCGCTACCGCACCACCGGATAGGAAATCCAAGAAACTGGATCAGTTTGCAGCATTCGCAACAGAGCCACAGGCCTGCGCAGCAAGCATCCCAGTGCGGCCGCGGATGCGGGTTCCGCCGTGGCGGACCAAGGGGCCAGCGGGCGGGTCAGTCCACCACCACCACCCCGGCCATCACTGCCTCCAAACCTTCCTAGTCCGAACTTTCAGGCCCATCAAACGCCAGTGGGCGGCAGGCTTCGCCATCACCTCCCCCACTGGCGCACCATCACTTCGGACAAGTGGGTTTTAGAGATAGTCCGGAGGGGCTACTCCCTCCCCTTCGAGACTACCCCTCCAGCCATGCCACCTCAGTACCACCGCATGTCGGGGGATCACTTGGTGCTTCTTCAGCAGGAAGTTGCGGCCCTCTTGGCCAAGGGGGCCATCGAGCGCGTTCCGACGCCAGAAGTAGGTCGTGGTTGCTATTCCCACTACTTTCTGGTGCCCAAGAAGGACAAGGGCCTGCGTCCTATCTTAGACCTCCGGAACGTCAATCGCTTCCTCCGCAAAGAGAAGTTCAAGATGCTCACTCTAGCTCAGGTCTTGTCTGCTCTCGATCCACAAGACTGGATGTAGCGCCGGACTTGCAGGATGCCTATTTCCATATTCCCGTCCTGCCAGCCCACCGGCGTTACCTGCGGTTCACGGTAGGCCACGAGCACTTTCAGTTCACTGTGGTCCCCTCTGGCCTTACCAGCGCCCCTCGGGTGTTCACAAAGGTGATGGCGGTGGTCGCAGCTCATCTGCGCAGATCAGGGGTTTCAGTCTTCCCCTATCTCGACGACTGGTTGTTGAAGGCGGGCTCGCCCCAGACAGTCGTCTCCCGCCTCCAGACTACGGCCGACCTCCTGCACTTGCCGGGGTTCTCCATCAACGTGCCGAAGTCGCACCTGATTCCCTCTCAGAAGCTCCTCTTTATCGGAGCGGTTCTGGACACGGCGCAGTTTCGGGTCTATCCTCCCGAACAGCGAGTCCGGGATATTCGGGCTCTGATTCCCATCTTTCAGCCCTTGTCCCGGGTTTCGGTCAGAGTGACTCTGAGGCTGCTGGGCCTCATGGCTTCCTGCATCTTGCTGATCAATCATGCCAGATGGCATATGCGGGCTCTGCAGTGGGACCTGAAGTTCCAGTGGGCGCAGCATCAGGGGAACCTGTCCGATCACGCCCAGATCTCGGAGGGCACTGCACAACAGTTGCAGTGGTGGCTCACGAACCGGCATTGGGTCGACGGCAGATCTCTCTCCCTTCCCCAACCGGAGTTTACAGAGGTGACGGATGCGTCCCTCCTGGGATGGGTCGGCCACATGGGAGAGGCGGAGATCAGAGGCCTCTGGTCTCCGGCGGAGTCCAAGCTCCATATCAACCTTCTGGAGCTTCGGGCGATACGGCTTGCACTGAAAGCATTCCTTCCCTCTGTCAAGGGGAGAGTAGTGCAGGTGTTCACAGACAACACCACCGCCATGTGGTACTGCAACAAGCAAGGCGGGGTGGGGTCGTGGACCCTCTGTCAGGAGGCTCTGCTTCTCTGGACATGGCTGGAACATCAGGGCATGTCCCTGGTGGTTCAACACCTGGCAGGTTCTCTGAACGCCAGGGCAGACTAACTTAGCCGCAGGTGCATGCTGGATCACGAATGGCGTCTTCACTCTGAGGTGGTGCAAGGTCTCTTTCAGCAGTGGGGAGAGCTTTGGTTAGATCTATTCGCCACTGAAGAGAACGCGCAATGTCATCAGTTCTGCGCTTTGGAATTTCCAAGGCAGCACTCGCTCGGCGCCGCTTTTCGTCGCGAGTGGAGTTGCGGTCTATTGTACGCCTTTCCGCCTATACCACTTCTGCCCAGAGTGCTGAAGAAGATCATGCGCGACCGGGCACAAGTCATCCTTGTGGCCCCGGACTGGGCTCAAAGAGTATGGTATCCCGAGCTACTCAGTATGAGCATCGATCCCCCAATCTGACTGCCTCTTCGGGAGGATCTTCTGTCTCAGCAGCAGGGGACGGTCCTCCACCCGAACCTGTCCAGCCTCCACCTCTTTGCGTGGAGATTGAGCGGTGGCAGTTGATTCCTTTCGACTTGCCTCCTGAAGTTTGTGATGTCATTCTGGCAGCCAGGCGTCCCTCTACTAAAGTGGTATACGCCTGCTGGTGGAACAAGTTTGTGGCATGGTGCACAGCAAAGGCTGTGGATCCCCTAACTGGCCATTCTTTCTGAAGTTCTACTGTTCCTTCTTTCTTTGGCCCAGCAGGGATCTGCTCTGGGCACTGTCAAGGGCTATCTTTCTGCTATTTCGGCCTTTCTCAGGCTCCCTGATCAGCCCTCTCTTTTCAAGTCCCCTGTTGTAAATAGATTTCTCAAAGGCATTTCACACCTTTTTCCTCCTATTCCTTTCGTGATGCCTCAGTGGGACTTGAATTTGGTTCTTACATACTTGATGTGTGCTCCCTTTGAGCCACTTCATAACTGTCCTCTTCGTCTCTTGACCTTGAAAACTGCTTTCCTGGTGGCCATCACCTCCGCTAGGTGAGTGAGTGAGCTCCAGGCTCTTTCTTGTAAGCCTCCTTTCCTATCAGTCCATCCGGACAAGGTTGTGCTCAGGCCCCGTCCTTCCTTTTTGCCAAAAATGGTTACGTCCTTCACATTGGGCAGACTATTACCTTGCCCACCTTCTTTCCGCCTCCCAGAGAGGAAGAGAGGCTCCACCGTCTGGACCCAAAACGTGCGCTCTTTTTATCTCAACCGCACACAGCAGTTTCGGGTGGATGACCAGCCCTTTGTTGGCTACGTTGGCACCAAGAAAGGTCGGGCGGTACACAAGAGAACTATCTCCCGCTGGGTTGTCTTATGTATCAAAGCCTGTTACTCTTTGGCTAAAAAAGAACCTCCGGTGGGGCTGCGTGCTCATTCCACCAGAGCTACTGCAGCCACTACTGCATTGGGACGTGGTGTCCCCCTGCAAGACATCTGTCAGGCAGCCACGTGGGCCTCGCTGCACACGTTTACCAAGCATTATTGCCTGGACAACCAAGTCCGGAGAGACGGCTTCTTTGGCCGTTCTGTTCTCCGTGACTTTGTGGTGTGATCTTGGTTCGCAGACCCACCACCTGGGTTGGTATTGCTGGGGTATCTATTCTAAGGTAAGGAATCTATCACTATGTTTTTTTCAGATGAACAAGTTATTTACCTTCGGTAACAATATATAGTGATAGATTCCTTACTGCCCCACCCATCCTCCCCGTTCTGCGAACTGATTTCTAGGGTTAAGGTCATCCCTTTCAGGGCCCTAGTTTCAATGCACCAGTGGTCCGTATCTTGCATGGCTCTGCGTTCCTGGCGCGGAAAGTCGTGTACAGAACTGACTTCAGCGCGCGTGGGCGGCGTCTAAGTAGCGCCCGCGACGTCATCTCGGCGACCACGACGGATGCGGAGCTGCACGACGCCACCTACCGACGCGCAGGGGTACTGCTGACACACTTTCCGGATCCAGACTGACGCCTGGGGATATTCTAAGGTAAGGAATCTATCACTACTAATGTTTCCGTACAGATATATTGTTACCGAAGGTAAGTAACTTGTTCTTTCGGCAGCAATGTTAAGAACATGCAAGGATTGCTGGAAATACTTGTGTGCAGGGCTTTAAGTGGGCCGGGTCTCACTGGGTCTGAGCACCGGCAGTTTTTTAAAGGGGGGCTCGAAACGGGTCTCTTATTGGGCTCTGTTTTGTGCCCTGGCACAGGCGGACTGCAATGACCGCAGGCACATCGATGTGCACGTGCTCACACTGCTCACTTCTCACTAGTGGAGAAGTTACGGCATGACGTCATGCCAAGTGAAGTGGAGAAGTTACGGCATGACGTCATGCCAAGTGAGCGTTGTAGGGGAAGGGAAATCCTTGCTTCTTACATCTCCTATGTGCCTGCTTTTTAAAACACAAGACTCTGAGCGCTGTTGCGAGTGAGGAGGCCCTATTGAATAGCGCACACTGCAAATTGCCACTTCTCTTTTTGAAACTCAGGAGCAGCAACATTGTCGTGGTGTTACCAGGGCTTTAAGTGGAAGCTTTTTCAATATTATATACAAGCCATAGTTGCTACTTATTTATCTTATGCAACTAACAACCACTGACGAAGCCTAGTCCTGACTTGCTGTAGGTATGTTGTTACTTGTTGTATCATATGTCTGGATGTAATGACAAACAGCAAAATACAAGTGGGGCGGCACACTATGCTAAGCACAGATTTTTAGCTTATGCGTTTTAAGCCACGCCCTTAATTACAATGACCACGCCCCTTTGAGACCCCCCCCCCCAGTTTTTTCATCCCACTTAAAGCCCTGCTTGTGTGTTGTATCCGTTACATGTTAATGAAAAAAACAATGAAGCACAGTAAACAGTTTCTGTTAGAAAATATATGATATGATATAAAGAGGCCAGAATCTTCACATTAAAACTCCGAATCTAGTGACAAGGCATTCGGAATAAAGAGAGAATAATTAACTAATTTAAGCACTTCCTAGCCTTGTCACAGTCCAGTCGCACGGCACTAAGTTGTCCAAGATTCAGGAGCTCTAACACATCAAACGGAAACATTCTGATGATTGATAACAGGGGAACGCTCTGTGCGGGCATAAAAACGTTGCTTGGCGTGAAAAAGCTGCATCAGCAGGGCACTTCCTTTTTAGGTCTCGCGCCTAGCGTTGCAGTGCGCAGCACTGCTCGCGCAGCGTGAGACCTTTAGAAAGGGCTTCTGAAAACGACCCACACGCTCGTGCGTGTGGTTTTGTTTTCGGAAGCCCCCATTGGCTGGAGCGTGCGTTTTTTTTAAAAAAACGGCACGCGATTGGTCAAAGGCGGGCGCATGGCCCGCCTTCGCTCCTCCCATTCCCGACGGTGGCCAGAACGCGCAGCAGCGCGCGTTCGTCACGCTTTTGCGACCGCGCTCCCTCCCCCCGCTCCTCTGTGGTGCGCGCGCACCACTGGTTGACTTTTGGTGTGTCGGTTGCTTGGCAAAAGCATACATCGTAGGCAGCTGGTGGTACTTACTGGTGTTAAACTGCAATAATAAATTAGTTGCACATTTTGGTGTTGTAAGGGGATATGGGGACAGCTTTCTTAATCGGTGTTATAGGGTGGTGTGCCTTGATGCACAAAGCAATTGTAATCATAGAGCTGCTCCGCTTTATGGCATATTATTAAGCTGGCCGCTTTTTTTTTTAAAGAAGAAATTGGATCTGTTTATATAAAATAGTGTAGGAATGCTTCAGAAGACTTCATGAACGACTACGTGCGCTGTGACTACGTGTTGTATGGTGTCCTCTGATCTCATTTAGTACGACAAACAAGATCGTGGACCTTGCTGCTTTCTCCCATCGAAATCGGGTCCTGCAGTTATACTCCTGTGAAATCCACTTCTCACCTTTGCTCTGGTTCAGAACGTTTGGGGGAGGGGAGTAGCTATGCAAGCTCTGGAGACAAAGAACAGACAAGAACATGCGCATTGCTGTATTTAGTGAAGCTAGCATCGGTATGCTTTTATGTGCACAGAACTAGCAGGACGACTCTCGCTTTGGTTTTAAGCCCCAAGTGGTCCAACCGTGTTTGTGAATCTAAATAAAGACCCCAGCGGCCCGAAATTAAATGTCGAGATCCGTGATTAAGGCTCCAACAGAGCCAGACTGAAAGCTTATAGTTTTAAGAGAACCTGGTAATCTGTTGTCCACCTCGATTGGCACCGAGCCCTGGAGTCCTCAGTTTGCTTTTAAAAATATGCCGCATGCACCGATCTTTACTTTAAACGTGTTAGATAAATCTGCCACATCAGTTTAAACAGTTTTTAAACTGCTCGCGCTACAAGTGTCTTTCCTGGCTTGCTTGACAGGAAGAAAGCATCGAGTACTAAATCCCAGGAAAAATAAACCAGTGGACACCTTGAAAAAATAAATCGCTGGCTATACATATTAATTGCTACAGTGGCTCACAATCCGCGCACCTTTTGTTTTAGTTTTTGCTTAAGCTGTAAAATTTAGCTTTCCAAATACATAGCATGGTATTGGATGCTTTTCAAAAAGTGGATCACAAGTTTAGAAAAATCTTTCAATTCTGTGCTTCAAGCCTTCTGAGAACTGGTTAATAGTTTTGTAATTGTTTCGGTTTACTTTCTATACTTGCGCTCACTATTAATGGTCGTGTACTCGTCCCTGCTGCTTTTCCATATGACCCCCTTTTTGGTAAAATGAACACTTTTTTTTTTTTTTAACTTGCTTAAAGGTATCATTGACTAGTTGAACATTGTAGTGGCCTTTAGTGCAGCTGTAACACATTGACGGTCTTAGTGTTGTAATATGCTGTGTAGTTTTGGAAGAAGGCCCATGCTGAACTCTGTTCATGGTTGACAACTTTGGCAAATACTGTTGAACACAAAGAAATTATCTTAATTTCATGTAGACAATTCTGCTAGCCTAGTCTGTTGTGGTCACTGCAGTCCTAAGCAAAGGTTCTCACCTTGATTTAAGCAATCTTGTTAGATAAAGAGTCCTGATATGACCAAGGTTCGTCGGGTAAAAGTTTGCCCTATAACTGTGAATCCCTTGCCCCCTCCCTTCTCTCACACTCTAGAGATATGGAAACGGTACAGATTTGTGCTGGGAAAACAAAAACATTACATTGTCCATCTTTCATGCATAAAGAAGAGAATGTTAGGTTGAAGATGTCGTGTTTGATGGCACACATGTCTTCTCTATCTGCTTATGAGTTTTGTGGCAAGTGGGTACATGAGAGGTGGCCTTTGGCTGG
Organism: Calotriton arnoldi; assembly: GCA_963921515.1. Classification (NCBI taxonomy): domain Eukaryota; kingdom Metazoa; phylum Chordata; class Amphibia; order Caudata; family Salamandridae; genus Calotriton; species Calotriton arnoldi. The sequence continues at coordinate 939,228 of CAWUFW010003543.1, forward strand.
GGTGGAGAACATTCACAAATACATTTGGCAGTGAGTCTGTCCTTCCTCCGGACTCCAAAAAGATGAGGCTATAAAAAGGTTTGACAGTCAGTTTTAGCTCCAATCCTAGGCCACCTCACCCAGAAAATAGAGTAGGTCCATAGTAAACCCAAGCTGGCCCTTGCCCCCCCTTATACCCAAAAGTTAGCCTGACTTGTTACAATAGAAAGGTATCTTGTTTCACCTGTGTAAAGAAGCTTTATTTTTTTCCTATTTGGCACTCAATGCCTAAGATTCCAGGGTATTCTTTATATTCTGTACCATTGTATTCTATCTGTCCCTCCCCCCCCCCCCCACCATCTCTGCTCTTTTAACCTGTGGGACCCAAGAAACTATCCCTGCAACTTCTTGTTGCTCAGCAAATATTGGGCAAAGGATTTTACACTCTGTGCTTTATTATAATCGACAGTGGTTTGCTACATCCTGGAACAGTTTACTTTCACCCAATTACTGGCCAAGGCCTTAAATGCACAACATAATATAACGTGCATTTGTAAAGTGCACGTTCACCCAAGGGTATCTTGCTGTTGAATAGCAGATGTTGGTTACCCATTCAATGGTACTCATTTTATCGACCTCGTAAGGATGAAAGGCTGAGTAGACCCGCCGGGATTTTAACCCGTGACCATGCAGTCGAACACAGAACCTTACAGTGGACTAAATAGTCCACTAAGCCACCAGACCAAGCTGGTGACCGGCTAGAGACCACATTTTTTTTTTTTTACATTTCTAAGCCTGAAGGCTGTAATGACCATCTGTTTTTCGCTTATCATGCTTTTACAACAACTTCTTCAAGTCCCTGGAGCTGCGCTCTTCTAAGCTTTTAGTCCTATACAGTCAGTTATTTGTGATCTATTTTTCATAGAAAGCTATAAAAATGAAGGAAAATGTCCAAAAATCTGATAGACACAGTTGTTTTTTAAACATGAAAAGAAATCCACATTTGGAAAGAAATCTGTTGTAACAGTTGGTGTAACCTCCCATAAAGCGGGGTTCTTCAATGAATTCAGCAATGATTCCAAAGATGGAGTACTAGGATCACAAGAAACCTCATCTTACCTATGCAGGAATAGTCTGCATGCATAATGATCGTTAACAATGCGCCTCACCAAAGGCTGCAGAAACAGTCAGTGCAAATGCAGTGTGATTTTGTGATTCCTGACAACTTAATTAGGTACAATTTTATATAATGGGGATATCTATATTTGTTCAGAAGCACTTGGACGCCAGTGAGTTGCAAAGTAGGATATTGGTAGAATTATGTTGTGTTCATGATGTGGAACTATCCCAAATGATTGCAGAGGGAGTGTTAAGTTAATTTCTATGTGTAGTGTATAAATTAAACTCTGTCTAATGTTTTATAGTGTTGCACTTGTTCTCAAATAACATATCGGTTCTCATTAGAAATTGTGATTAATCCTCTTACGGAATATTTATTTGACATTTCAAACAAATCTCAAAACAACTGACGGCCTAATGTAATAGCAGCTTCTGTGGATGGATTCTCTTAACCATACTATAACAGTAGCAATTTTTGGTTGATACTCCGCTACATGTGTTGGGAAACTTACCCATTTCTACAACCTGAGCCACAGAGCCATGAACCAAATGGCCTGATGTGTAACAGCAAATACATTGTTTGCAGCATGTGTTGCTGTAGATCACATGCTGTGCCCTCAGTTTAGTGTCTGACATTTCAGATTCGTTTTTAGGTCTCGCGCCTAGCGTTGCACTGCGCAGCAGTGCTCGCGCAGCGCGAGACATTTAGTGGGTGAAAAACGGGGATTCAGCACTGACCTAGGAATCGCACACGCTCGTGCGTGTGCGATTCCTTTTGTGCTACCCCATTGGCCTTTTCGTGCGTCTTTTTATAAAAGACTGCACGCAATTGGCCAAAGGCGGGCGCATTGCTCCGCCCATGGCCTATTGGTATCTATTACGCGCTTGGTGCGCGTAATAGACACCAATAGGCCATGGGGTTTCAATTATCGTGCCCAGACACGGGGGCAATAATGAAAACCAGATGGCTCGCTGTTGCGCGCGCGCACCACTCGCGGGCGTGTTTTAAAAAAAAAAAAAATTTTTTAACAATAGCGATCGCTTTGCGATCGCTTTCACTGCCGCTTGTTTTGGTTGTGTCGAATAGTAATATATATATATATATACAAGCGGTTGATATTTTTTCTGAGGAAGTTGGCAAACATGTGAAACAATGCATCAGCCTCTAATCTGCTCTAAAAGGATGAAAGGAATGTGTAAGTTAATTAATGCGATACACCAAAAGGCTATCTGAAGTTCTGCACATAAGTATTAATTTAAAATAAGTGTAGAGCTACGGGTCTATTCCACAGTCATTTTTTAAACCAATGATTAAAGAGAAGATTGCTGTGAATGATGTGTAACAAGTTTGAAACAATCGTGTAGATTTAAGGAAAAGTTTTTTTTTTTGCCATTTCAGTTCAGTTTAGCACAATAGAGTGCTTTGCTGCAGCAAGTGACTTTCATACAATTCTTAATCTCTATGCAGGCATAGAACGACTAGAGAAATAATTCCCTGACGATGTTGCCATGAGAAGATTACATTTTTCGTTCACTGCACAAATGACTAATATTATTATTGAATATGGAGATAATTTTTGGTCTAATATACTATGTATGAATTAGTGTGTTTCCATAGTGCTCACTCATAGTTTCAGATTGCACCCAAACTTTGCACTTAAGCAGTATAAGGCACAATGAGGTTACAAACGGGTTTGTACAGGATTACACAATTTGACTAGTATGGAAGCCAGGATTTAAGCCCAGGTTTACCATTTATACTATTTGCAGTATAACCACAGGGGTCATCTTCTCCTGCTATTAATTTAACAGTAAAGCTAGGGTTTTTGCATAGCTATCTTTCAAGACTTAAATCTGTACAGTCAGGAAACCCATATAGAGCGAGCATTGGCAAAGTTAATATGTCTGGTGTTGTCTTCCTGCCTTTTGGCTTTGCTAATACTTGTTTTGTCACTGTTTTTATAAAACTTTGCTATCGAGGAAGCGGCCCAGCCCATGCCGATGTTAAAAAGAAAATTGCCTAAAAGCAAAATTCGGTTTTTTTAATCTCAAAAAGCATAGATTTCTATAGTAGCCTCTGTCTGGCATTAAGGGAACCACCTTCCTTGCAGATGTGCCCTAGTGAAAGAGAAGAATGCCTTACTCACAGTGAAGATAGCCAATGACTGAAGTGGGCTGATACTCCCCCACTTTTGTATTATGCTGTAGTGGGTGGAAAGAAAATGTGAATGACACAACAGCAGACCAATGAATGAAGAGGGCTGGCTGAAGTTATAGATATGTGTATATATATATATATATATATATATATATATATATATATATATATATATATATATATATATATATATATAAAACGCAATACATGGAGGAAGCAATGTTACAATTGAATGATCGCAATTGCTATAGAAAAAGCAACACTCGGGTCATAAACACAATCAAGACGAGTTTTATTCCAAACTTTTAGCTTGGAAAAGTGCAGGATTACTCAGTCAGGATGAGTATAAGTCTCTCAAAAATGATCATCCAACATTACCTGTGATATACTTTATCCCAAAGATTCAGAAGAATGTTTCTAAACCCCCAGGGAGACCCATCATCTCCGCAAAGAAAATTCAGTTGGAAAATACGTCAGTTTACATTGACCATTTCTTACAGGAACATGTTCGCGCATTACCATCATTTATACAAGTCACAAGTGACTTTTTGAGAAACATCTATGATTTCCAGTGGAAAGAGGACTATCTATTAATGATTCTAGATGTTTCCGCATTGTATACGAGTGTACATCACATTGATGGGATTAGGGCAATGGAGCATTTTTTGGGCAATAGATCTATAGGCCTATACCAACACAATAAAATGCTCATCTCCATGACCACATTTTGCCTAGAGAACAACTATTTTATGTTCCAACAACAGATATACCAACAGGTGAGGGGGTGGCGATGGGAGCCAGCTTTTCACCAATCTATGCCTGCCTCCACATGGGGTGGTGGGAGGAAATGATACTCAACACCACTTATAGAAACATTCTGGATAAGCATGTGGTTAAATGGATAAGGTATATAGATGACCTTTTTGTTATCTGGCAGGGTAGCAAACAGAATGCATTAGAATTTGTCAACTGTATCAATGATAACATCAGTCTTCATTTTACCCATGACATTAGTAATACATCAGTCTGTTTTCTTGATGTGGCGGTCTACATAGCCAATAACCGATTAGAAACTAGATTACACCATAAACCTACATCTGGCAATACCATCCTACATGCCACAAGCTTCCATCCTAGGCATACCATACATAGTATCCCATATGGGGAAATGCTTAGGGTGAGAAGGATATGCAGTAGAAATGAGGATTTAATTAAGGCACAGAGTAAGGCACGTTTCTTAGCTAGAGGCTATTCAGAGATGACTGTTAAGCCATCAAGAAAACAAGGGCACAGAGTAGACCTATTGTTCAAAACATCAGACAAGGAGGTTCGATCTATACAAACAAGCCAAACAGACCAGGTAACATATGATAGAGAAAAATCTCGGCTAATCTTAACATACTGAAAAATAGCTTGTGCAGTATCATTAAGAAAAATTGGCCGATTGTATTAAATGATCCGATACTAGGTGACAAGTTACCCAAAACTCCAACAATAACATTTAGAAAAGCAACATCTACCAGCGATTTCCTAGTAAGCAGCAGCCCAGAAGTATCTACCAACACTAGTTGGCTTGCTAAAGGGAAAAGTTTCATTAGATGTCGGGCGTGTAAGTTTGGTGTTAATAGGACATCTTATGTCACGCCATTCAAAGAGCAACCGGTTAAGATCCAAAAGCTCCTGAACTGTAAAACCGAATTTGCTGTTTGTGCTGGAGTGCTCTTGTGAACTTCGTTATGTGGGTAGTACGAAACTACAGGTTCACAAGAGGATTCTCCAGCACTTGAGAGCCATAACCAACTCTGACGCCACATATCCGGTGGCGCGGTATTTCAGGGAAGTGCATAATAACAATTTGGAACACTTAAGGTTCTATGTGGTGGACTCAGTCCCACATATGAGACGAGGTGGAAACAGGGAGGCAGCTCTGAGACGTCTGGAGACGAGATACATACTTGAGCTCGACACCAAGAACCCACTTGGGTTAAACACGAGCGAAGATCTGTACACATGCCTGTAGGGCCTATTATGGCAAAGATGTTCCTTAGCAGGGGCTACAGTATTAATACTGAATTGATAACAATAAAAATAAATATAGAAATAATAAATCCGCTAAACAAACATATCAATTCTGCTGCACTTTATCTTCCTTCAATTTTAACCTCCGTTGGTATTTCACTTTTTTAGACATAGTAGTTTTATAGTAACTTATTCGCACATTTACACATTAGGGTGGTAATAGAAGCACTAATACTGTACTTTTGCACTAGACACTGTAATGCATATGCACTTTAAGTAATTGGCTGAAAGACAGGCCCACTTGGGCGGTATTTGAGAAATAAAAAAACACAGATTTCAGGGACGTTATAGTTAGTTGGACATTTCACTCATACAAAACCAGAGAAATTCAGCCGTTTAGTTCGTTGAGCTAACTATAACTCGTGCCCCCGCAATGCACTGCTGATGACGTCACATATTACATCACTCATGACATGGTCAGTGACATCCCTGATGACATCACTGATGACATATAAAGCAAATATGGTTTTCCAGCTATGTAATTGTGTGTTTGTAATTTAGGCACTTGCCTTTTGTATTACAGCCTAGAAAGTCCAAGAAACTTGTAGACACTTGTCTATAGCCACTATATTTATATATTTTTTCTCTGCATAAAGATAGTGTTGGTAGGATATAATTCTCCTAAGTGGCAAATAAAGAGTCTGTTTACTATTTAGGCTTATGGAAAACACAGCGAGAATGTGTAACTGTGATAAAAGCTAAACAAGCATTTGCAATGCAATAGGTCTCGCATTAATAACGTTTGAGCTATTGGTGTTGCATTATTTAGCAATGCCAATAGCTCAAACTTTAATAATGCGAGACCTATTGCATTGCAAATGCTTGTTTGCTCTTGTCAGAAAGTCTTATCCCCTTACCCCTGGACTACCAATACACTGCTCCGGTGCCAACACTACCACTAGTGTCTTAACGCGCGACTAACTACATTTCCCAGCATATAGCTTCAAACAGTGTCACCTGGTGGGAGAGCGAAAAGCCCCCGCCCCCCCATAATGCTTATGAATGAAGGTAAGGGAGTATAAATGCATATGGAAAAAAGGTAAGGGAGACTAAAATAAATTGCATCCAGCTAGTCATTTTGATACAAAAATGAAATCTGACCTGGGTGGGAATCTTCTTAATTTCTATTCTGTACGGCCATATGTGAGCGACTTTGTGCTCTCTGGGATAAAGGTGTGGTTCTAAGACTTGTTTTATTACTGCAAGGTAAGTTGCTGTAGTATAATAAGTGAATGGTGACAAACTCATTAAAGAGTTGTAATTTCTTCGAGGCTTCCAGAGGCTCTCTTATCAGAAAGCTGAGCCTTTGACACTGATTAATCATAATGCCAGAAGGCAGCTGAGATGGATCCGTGGCAAAGGCTGGCAATATTAGGTGCGCCTCTGCAGCAGGCAGCAAGCTTGTATTTCTTAAAAGCACATGGGAATATGCAGATTAAGAATCAAGGGGTGTTCTAAATATCCCTTTCACCCCCACATACAACATAGGGATTCTATACTATGAACACAGCCAGGGCAGACAAGCCATCCAAACTAACAGACATCCAATCTCTTCGCTTCACTAAACTGTGCGATCTTCAGCTGATGTCCTCGCCCTTTTCTATCCCCTGTGCCTAGGTGTCCATATCTACTAGAATGGGGAATCCTTGTGAAGACTAACAGGTCAGGATGTGTACCACTATTACAGCCTTCACACAGGTTTGTTGTTCCGCAGAAGGGCCACATAGAAGCAGTGTCAGCTACGCAGTGCTACGCTGATGACGTTCCAACTGCTCTTGGAACTGAAAACACTGTCCAGACGCCTATCACCGTGAAACAAAGGCTTGCTCGCTGTTGAGAAGCCATTTCATGTGCTCAAACCGTGCTCCCAGCTGCCCTGTGTTATAAAACACTCCTAAAAGCTTGCTGACAAAATACACTTCCAAACCTATAGGTTGGCAAAAACTTTGATTTCTGTTTCCTGGCATGAGGTTTAGGTATGTGTTTTTTAATGATGCATGGCTGGGGGGCATGGCTTTGGGGGGTTAGTTTGTATGAAGGTGGTTCTACGTTGCCAGCGCTGCGCCCTGTTTATTGTGGTGCCGTTTCTATGCCCTGCAGGTGTGCAACTTCAGAGGATGGCAGGGCTTAGAAATGGCCCGTTGTCCTCTGTGGAAGGGAGGCACACGCACAGCACATGACCATCTACTATACAATGAGAGGCCATATCATATCATGCCATGCCAAGCCATGACTGAGTGACCTTCCATTTCTGGTGCTTTGCACCATTTCTGGTGTTTTAAGATGATCTTAGAGTTTCTTGTTGCTCAAATGGGTGTTATTTCTGATATTTGTTTCCCTCGTCTTCATTGCTTGATTTTGCTCACAAGAAAGTGTCACTCAGTCATTGAAATGTCACTCCTAATTACACTAAAATTATGAATGTCTTCAGGGCAGCACTTTTTCCAATTCAAAATTACTATTTGTCAACCCTTGCTAAAAATAGTTGGGGAATTTTATAACTATCCCCAAATATTAGAATTGGAAATAAGCTTTCTAAAATTTTTGAGGGAAGTTACTCTTTCCCCAAATATTCTAGGACTGGAGTTGAAATAGTAAATTTGACCTTCCAGTGTCCGCCACGCCCACTGCTGTTCTGAGGGCACAGTTCAGGACATGAACGAGCAATATTGGGCCAGTAGAATCTGGTACCCTGAACTTCTGGTTAGAGCATCTGTTCTCCAATCAAGCTTCAAGCAGATTTTCTGTTGCAGCAGTACAGCAGGGTTCTGCACCTGAACGAGACCAATCTACACGCGCTACAAAGTGCATTTATGCTGAACACTAGGACACATTTGTGGCTTGGTGTAGAGTCTGCAACACAGGCCACTTACAAGTTGAAATGAAATTTGTACTTGTAAAGCGCACCCATACCCCCAAAGGGGTGTCCAGGCGCTGTACGCATACCGCTGTGGAACCCTTCCTGGCTTTTCCCTGTGAAATGTCCACTCCTGGGCACCCCCAGGGTGAAGCCAGGCATCCCAGCGCTGTTGGGGCCGTTGTGGAGATTAAGCAAGCTATTGCCCAGAGTTGCAGAGTGGGACCCATGATTAGAATAGGCACCGAGGCGAGAATTATCAGGTCCGAGGAAATTGAGCCCAAGACCCGCCGAGGCGGGAATTGAACCCTGGTCCCGGGCCAGATCTCTGCATCAGGGTCTGCCGCTCTAACCAGTTTTATTGTTTTTGTCTTTCGCCCAGCAAGGTCTTGCATCTACCTTTTCGCTTTCTTGTGTTTGCCAGACCAACCTCCCTTGTTTAAATTACCTGCTGTGATGCGGTTAATAATGGTTTGACAAACGTTCCCTCCCGAACAATTTGTGATGCCGCAGTTGGACCTTAGCTTGGTTCTGATGTTCCTCATGTGCACTCCCTTTGAATTGATGCACAGCTGCTCATTGCTTCTTCGGACTCTCCAGAATATCTTCCGGATGGCAGTCACTTTAGCTTGTCACAAGTGAACTCCAGGCTCTTTCGTTACAACCACCCTACACCACCTTTATTCCTAGACAAACCAGTGCCCGAGTACCCAGACACCTTCTTGCAAAAGTCGTGACGCCTTTCATAAAGGGAAATCCGTCACTCTCCCCACCGTTCATTGCCCCGCCTCATCCCTCGAAGAGGAGGAGAAGCTCAATTTACGAGACCCCAAAAGAGCATCAAGCTTCTACCTTGATTGCACCAAAGACCTTTGAATGGATGATCTGCTTTTTGTGGGGTTTTCTGGGGCAAAGAAAGGCAAAGCACTGCAAAAAAGGAGCCTGTCGAGGTGGATAGTGCTGTACATTAAGGTCTGCTACATATTGGCCAAAAAGCAGTCTCCAGAGTGCCTGCGAGTCCATTCCACCAGGGCTGAGGCGCCACCACTATGTTGGTATGCGGTCTGGACTTCTGTTAGGCCACAACATCAGGGTACATGTTAACAAAGCACTACTTTCTTGATAGCCAGGTCCGTCGTGAAGGGCATCTTACCCATACAGTCCTTCAAGACTTGTTGGTCTGAGCCCACTCCACCTACCCTCCACTCTTGGGAGGTATTGCTTTGGTATCTATTCTAAAGGTGAAGAATCTGGTTAGAAGTATCCACCAGAAGAAAAGTTATTTTCCTTTGGTAGTGCTCTTTCTGGTGGATACTCGAACTGCAAATTCCGCACTGCCCTCCAACCTCCCTGTTCTGTGGAGGGAATCTCTTATTACAATCTAAAAAGTTGTCAAATACAAGATCTGCATATTGTTACTGACAGTAATTTTGTCTGCTGTGCGTCCGAGGGCATGGAAAGAGAAAAGCACGAAATTGGCGTTAGTGCTCAGGGGTGGTGCTTGTATGCGGCTCAGCTCTGTCACTTTCAGGGCGTAAGGAAACCAACGTGGAGTCACACAGCACACCTTAGCTGTACACAGAAGTTCTGTTGAAAATTTCCAGATCCAATCTGGCTAATAGTGATATTCTAAAGGTGAGGAATAGGATTATCCAGTAGAAAGAACGTTACCGAAAGTAACTTGTTCATCACATATGTTGTATAAATGCGTGAATTGCGATTTGTATTTGACACTTTTGAAAGTGGTGTAAATTGCACATTTCATACCTTGTGTTTTTTAGCATTATAGATTATTTAGAAATCTTAAAACAATATGAAGAAATTCTTTGAAACTCCTGTACAGTCGTGAAACGTTGCTACTCGGTCTGTAATCAATCAATCCGGGGATTGTGAAGCACGCTACTCACCCGTGAGGGTCTCAAGGCGCTGGGGGAGGGTGCAGCTCAGAGTCAGCAAAAGAGCCAGGTCTTGAAGCTCTTCCTGAAGGTGTGCAGAGTGGGGGAGCGTCTGATGTCAATCGGGAGCTCGTTCCAGGTCTTTGCCGCGATGTAGGAAAAGGCTCCTCTACCTGCTCTGCGGATGTGCGGGGTTTCGGCAAGGGCGAGGTCGGCAGAGGATTCTCTTGAGTAAGTGGAAGGAGACTCTTTCTTGAGGTATTGGGGTCCGGTGTTGTGGAGGGATTTGTAGGCGTGGGTGAGTAGCTTGTAGGTGACTCTTCTCGATGGGGAGCCAGTGGTGGTCCCGCAGGTGTTTTGGGTGAGGTTCATGTCGTGGGATGCCGAGGAAGAGTCTTGCCGCGGTGTTCTGGATGGTCTGGAGTTTGCGGAGAAGGGATTTGTCGATTCTGGTGTAGAGGGCATTTCTGTAGTCCAGGAAAACAAAAGACAAAGAGTGGCTGACCATATGTTATGCACTACAATCTCTATTCAATGTACAATCAGCTTTCTGTGCATTGCACCTCCGGAGCCTGCCACAAAAAGACTCCACTGTAATCCAGAGCAGAGGTTATTTCTATTATGGAGGGTGCACCAGAATTCAAATCAAAGAAATCAGGGTAAGTCCACATAAATTTTCTTTTTATTCTTCAAAAAAGCCAGAATACGGACATCAGCCAACGCGTTTCGTTCATAAAGAACTTCATCAGGGCGTTAAATGTTGATGAGAATAGAATAATCCAGAATAACTTTAAATAATGAAGATGAAATGTACGTTGTAAGGTACAAGAAAACCCCACGATCCTGGGTAATTACTGTACCATCCAGCATTAATATTCTGCAAAGGTTCGTTCGTAGTAAGACGATGTAGTCCAGTCTGCTTGTTATGAGTGCGTGGGTAATGGTCTTTCTGGATTCGGGGGGGGGGGGAAATCCATTTGAAGGTCTTGTGAAGGATGCGGAGGGTGCTGAAGCAGGTGGAGGTAACGGCGTTGATCTGTCGGGTCATGGTGAGGGAGGAGTCTAGTATGATGCCGAGGTTTCGGTCCGTGGGAGTGGGGGGGGTTGCCGAGGGCGGTGGGCCACCAGGTGTCTCCATGCTGAGGGGGTGGGTCCGACGACGAGGACTTCTGTCTTCTCCGAGTTGAGCTTCAGGCAGCTGCTGCTCATCCAGGATGCGACGTCTTTCATTCCTTCATGGAAGCTGAGTCTGGTGGTGTGGGGATCCTTTGTGAGGGAGAGAATGAGCTGGGTGTCGTCGTAGGATACTGTGCTGAGTCCATGCTGTCTGATGGCGGCGAGGGGGGGGCCATGTAGATGTTGAAGAGCGTGGGGCTGAGAGATGATCCTTGGGGTACTCCACAGTTGATCTCTGTGGGTTCGAAGAGGAAGGGCGGAAGTCTGATTCTTTGGGTTCTGCCGGTGAAGGAGTGGAGCCAGTCGAGGGCGGTTCTCTGTATGCCGGTGTCGTGGAGTCTGGTGGTGAAAGTGCAGTGGGAGACGGTGCCGAAGGCTGCAGAGATATCTAGTAGGATGAGGGCCGCGGTATGACCTTGGTCGCGGAGAGTTCGGATGTCGTCTGTGGCAGCGAGGAGGGCGGTCTCGGTGCTGTGGTTGCTGGGGATTTCGGATTGGGAAGGGTCGAGTATGGAGTTCTTTTTGATGAAGTTAGTTAGCTGGACGTTGACTATCTTCTCAGTGACTTTGGCCGCGAAGGGGAGGAGAGAGATGGGTCGGTAGTTTTTGAGGTCCGTCTGGTCTGCAGAGTGCTTCTTGAGGAGGGGCTTGACTTCTGCGCGTTTCCAGTCGGGGATTGTGCGAGATTCGAAGGTGGTGTTGATGGTATATCGTAGCTCGGGCGCTATGGCGGTGGTGGCTCTGTGGAAGATGTGCGGCGGGCAGGGGTCCGTGGGGGCTCTTGAGTGAATGCTTTTATTGTCGTAGTGGTGTCTTCGGTGGTGACCAGTGTTCTTGGCGGAGATGGTAGGCTGGCTGTCGTTGCTGGATGATGGGGTGGTTTCGGTGTCTGGTGTCTGTTCGTTGAAGTTGTCGTAGAGGGACTTGATTTTCAGATGGAAGTAGGAGCCGAGTTTGTTGCAAAGGTCCTGGTAGGGTGTGACATCCGTAGCTTAGCTGGGGAGTTTGGTGAATTCTTGAATGATGCTGAAGAGTTCCTTTGAGTTGCTGGAGTTGGTGAAGATTTTGTTCTGGATGGGGTTCTTGTAGGTGGTCCGGTCTTCTGCGATTTTGCTGTTTCTCCATAGCTTCTCGAGACTTCTGCAGGTGCGTCTGGATTCTTGGAGGTCAGTGGTGAACCAGGTGGCCTTAGTGGGGCGCTGTCTGTCGGGGTTGCGGAGGGGGGCGAGTTTGTCTGCGCAGTTGGTGATCCATCTGTGTAGTTCTTTGGCTGCAGAGTTGGTGTCGGTCGAGGTGGGAGGGGGTTCGGGGTTGAGTGTGGAGTTGAGGTGCTATTCGGTGACCTTGCTCCAGTTCTTTCGCAGAGGGCGTGGTGTAGGTTTGTGAGTGGTGGCTTTGTCGAAAGAAGTGTACCCAGTGGTAGTCCGTCCAGGGGGGCTGCGTGGTGTGGCTGAAGTGGATGTTGTTACCTCCTGCGAAGATGGGGTTGAGGGTGTGTCCTGCCTTGTGGGTGGGAGTAGTGACGAGCGGTTTCAGTCAGATGTTGGCGAGGTTGTCCAGGAGGGCGATGGAGTTGGGGTTGCTGAGGTTGTCGAGGTGGAAGTTGAGGTCTCTGAGCAGTATGTAGTCCATGGAGGCGATGGCGTGGGGTGCGTTGAGGTCGGCGATGGAAGTGGTGAATGTGATTCAAGGTCCGGGTGGTCTGTAGGCGAGTGTGCCACGTACGGTTGTTCTGGGGCTGGTCTGGATCGGGAAATGGAGGTGTTCCGTGGGGGACGGGGAGTCGTTCGTACTGGAGGTGGTGAGTCGGAGGGAGTTCTTCTGTGCGATGGCGAGTCCTCCTGAGTGGTTGGGGCGGTCCTTCCTCCGGATCTTGTATCCGTCAGGGATGGCAGTGGCAATGTCTGGGGCGGAGGTGGGGTTGGTCCAGGTTTCCGTGAAGAAGGCGACGTCTGACGAGAGGGTGTCGAGGAGGTCCCAGATTTCTACTGCGTGTCTGTGCAGGTTGTAACTCAGGGCTTCGGGAATGCTGGCGACCAGCCGGAGGGCGGTGGCTGTGGGGGTGCGGATAAAAGATGTGCGTTTTAAATGCATCTAGTAGAATTGAGCCCAGTATGGCTGTCTTCTCTTATTGACCCAGTTTAGGAAAAGGGTGGTAATGCTTCCGTAATCTTTAGAACACAGGGATGAGGAGGACTGTTAGGGGTGGTAACTGCGACTCTAGCACTGGATTTCAGACATGGTTAGACCTATGGAAGAACTGTACTTGTTACAAATATCAGATCATGCCCAGTACTGCTGGGTTTGGACAGGCCGCGGATGTCGAGTAGTATTTTGTTTCTTGTGTTTTTAGTTATTAGTTCGAAGTTACTGATCTCAGCGCAACAAAGCTGTACTAGAAAGCAGCATGTTCATCTTAATTGCCTGCCTCTACTTATTATGTGCATCTAAGTAATAAACTGCTACACTTAAACTTTTGGTATGCATTTAAATGTTTCCTCCATTTTATTTATTCTTTTAGTTATCTTAATGCGATTCAGACAATGTGCCCCCATATTCTCCGTTACTTAACAACAGCTGTCATCACCAACAAAGATGGCAGAAAACGAAGGCAAGTCCTTAAAGATCTGGTTAAAGTCATTCAACAGGTAGGGATTCTAAACTTGTTTAAATTGTTTTCAAGTTGTGACGTAGATCATTTCAAAGTTTGCACTCTTCAGTACTTTCCTGACTTTTCTTGGGTGAATCTGAAATGCAAGTGCTATGTACGTATACAACTGTTAACCTTGTTTCTATCCTTTCATTTAGTCTTTTAGTTTTAAGTTTATTACTGGGTGTTTTGCACTTGATAATCACTGATTGGTAGCTTTTTGAAGGGGCTTCCTCTTACTTGAGACCTTTCTCTCCAGAATAGCAACTGAAATAAATTGACTTAAAATTGAAGGAAAGTTGTTCCACTACACCAGACTCAGCTGATGCATTCTTGATATTTCAGAATTTGCACGTTTTGCATCTTGCTTTGCTTGCTCAGTATATGAAATAGCTGTTAAATCGCAGCAGCATTTTGCCTGGTTTGTCTTTGTTGGTATAATATATGGCAGTCAAGCCAGAGCTCCCCTTAACAGTCTCATAAATAATTAAATTTTATGCTCGTACTGAAAAACAAGTTATGTTCCCTTTAATTGAACGTCCCTCATATATATGTTTTATATTATTTTGAATAAGCGCACTGACATGAGCGAAGCTTTGTCGAAGTTGCCACTCACCCTCTCATTTTTACACATGGACACTTTGCACTTTAATCGTGAACCAAGAGAATTAAAATAGTTTTGATATTTGTAAATATTGACTTGTTGAACTTCGTTTTGAAAAAACTTTCAAGGCTAGTTAGCAAGGACTGTTAAACTGGACTCGGCCGCTTGTGTGTTTATCATATTAAACCTTTAATATATTAATCTAAAAAGAGATGGGTTTGCCGGGAAATCTTTTAGATGTTTTAATTAGACTACATTCGTCTAACACAGCACAGGTTAGGTGGGGGGAGAACAATCAAGTCACGGAAACCTTACCAGTCCAACGCGGAGTGAGACCGGGATGTGTGTTAGCTCCCACACTTTTAACTCTCTTTATTAACGGGGTGGTTGATTTTTTTTAGATGGAGACTGGTGTGATGCCCCCAAAATCGGCGTATGAAGAGCACCTGCTCTTCTTTTCGCCGACAATACCCTATTAATCTCTAAATCCCCACAGGGTCTACAACAATTCTTGAACGATTTTACAATGTTCTGCGACGAGCGGGGCCTGGTGTTAAATGAGGCTAAAACTAAATATATTATTTTCTCTAGGGGAGCGCCAAACCTTCCAAAAGACCCGTGTTACATCCTTCCTTCATTTCTTTTTCCTTCTTTCCCCATCCTCCCTCCTTTATTACATCATCTGGTTCCTTGCCAGCCCTGGCATGCACTATTTACTTTCCATTCACATTCCAGATTCTGCATGATTTGTTTTATACTGGAATCTTGTCTGTTGCCCAGTTGCCTCTGGAGCTGTTATGGATGGACTTACATTGCTGTGCTGAGAATAAATCTACTTCAAAATGTATTGGATATTGGATTCTTTTCAACAATGGCGACTAGCTGAAGAACCACTCTTGTCATTACCTTCAGCACAGGTACAGAGTGTTTCTTGAACCCATGGAGAAAATTTAAATTTTCAAGTTCTAAGTAGACTTCTATTATATTTACATTACTTTGGATTCTGCTTTATTGGGAACTTTAATCACTTTATTTACACCGGCTAACGCTTGAAGCTGCTCATTATTATATTTAATCCATAAGTGTTTTGATAGCACCAGCGGCTGATGTCTTTAATTATAGTGTTTTGATTGCACCAGCGGGAGAATTTTGTAGCGCTCTATTTGGTATTTAAGCTTTGAGTGATTTGATGGCACCAGCGGCTGTTTACTTATAATTGTAGTGCTCTTATTGCACCTGCGGGAGAACAACTTTCAGCATTTATCGGGCGCTCATTTGTGCTTCATGTGAGTTTTACTGAGAAGGTGATTACTGCTAAATACTACGATTACCTGCAGCTTTTTGTTATAGCGGTACTACGAACTACGAATATTCTTTATTACCTTGCGGAATATAACTCTTACATACCGTTATCGAATTCATCGTTGTATCATCGTTGCAGTCATCGGCATCTTTTGAACGCTGTGCCTCATACGGAGCGCGCTCCGAACCTCAACACTGTCACTGCCTGACTTCACCACGCTCACGCAACGACATCTACAACGCCTAACGTCATCAGCGGCCATTTTGGTTACCACGGTAACCACAATTAATTTCAAAACGCCGAGTGTTTCTTTTGCGTTTTATATGAAGGCAAACGTTTAAATTCCACGATTTTACAAGAGATGTGATTCGCATCGTAAGAATTATTTATCTTACATATTTTTTATTCACATTATTATTTTCAACAGTTGCACAATATTTTTAAAGTGAATATTATCTTAGTTAATACCGCTTAAATTACTTAACTTAGTTTTTTTAAAAATTTGATAAACTTCATGGATGTTCCTTGCTTTAAGGACAAGAATACATATATAGCATTTAGTGTATACTAATCTCTACATACCAAAGTAAAACCTGTAGGAAATTGCTACGTGATAATTAATATACTAGTGTGACATACAGTTTACAATGCAGTTCGATCCTCCAGCTAAATTTTTGCAATTAAAAGGGGATCCACCCATGCCATGGTCTAGGTGGAAGGAAGAATTTATAACGTATATGAAGGCCATAGATGGGGAACGAATGGGAGCAGAAAGAAAAAAATATATATTTTTACATTGTCTAGGCTCTGAGGGGCAGGTAATTTTTTTAACATTACCACAAATAGTTACGCCCAATGATGGAAGTGGAGATAATATCAATGTTTATACTGAGGCTTTAATGAGAATGGAGAAAAGGTTTAAACCTGTTACAAGCATTGCTTTAAACAGATTTAAATGTTATACTAGAAAGCAGAAGGAAGAAGAATCGTTTGATGATTTCGTGACATCTTTAAGAGCATTATCTGTACATTGTAATTTTGGTTTAATAACAGATGAAATGATAAGGGACCAAATAATTGTACATGTACAAAATAAGAAAATTCAAGAGAAACTATGGGTTATGGGAGATCCCAGTTTGGCGGAAGCCATATCTGAAGCAAAAGCGTTTGAACAATCTGAGAAGTGGATGGAGGTGGTCAAACAAAATTCTAACAAAACTACTACGGAAGAAGAAATATGTGCCCTTAAAACTAAAATGATCAGCATCAAACACGTTATATGCCTAATGTAAAATTCAATGGAAACAAATTCAATTACACCCAAGTACACAAAAGGAATGACAATACTTTTAGTTATGGTGTATGTTATAGGTGTGGTAACAAATCTCACATTGCTTCTTTTCCAGGTTGTCCTGCAATAAATAAAGAATGCAAAAACTGTGGCAGTGTAGGACATTTTAGTAGTGTGTGTAGGGATCATAAACGCAACACTACACAAGCATGCGGTGCAGTGTTCTATGTCGTAGGTAGTAATGATATTGCACAATCTTGTGATCAAATATCAGAAATGAACAAGGGATTTGTTGTATCAATCATTGATGGTGTTCCAGACAATATAATGAAATCTAATTGTGAATTTCAAATTTTGGGAGAAAAACTCATGCTGATGGTAGATTCTGGCTTTCCGTGGACAATAATCACACAGCAGTACTACCAAGAAAAATTAGGTCACAGGATACAATATGATAAGTTACAACCATCTGATATAATAGCAGAGAGTTTTGATGGCACAAAGATTGACATTGAGGGTTTTTTCTAAGTAGAATTACATTTCAAAAGTAGATGTGCAGTTGTGAAATTATATATTACTCTAAATGGTGTCAATGTTTTAGGATGGCGCGACCAATATAAATTGGGTTTAACACTAAATCCTAGGTCAAGCGAACCTGTGGCATTGTGTGATGATGCATTGTTTAACAATGTTGCAGTGGTCAATACAGAAATCGAATTGGACTATAGAGAAGAAAAATTAATTAGTAAATTTGACAAAGTATTTTGCAATAAGTTGGGGAAGCTGAAGAATTTCTCTCATAAAATTGTGTTAAAAGAAAATGTTGTACCAGTTAAACAAAAAATAAGAGGAGTTCCAATTAACATCAGGGAAGAACTCAAAGAAATGTTGAAGGAATTATCTGATGAAGGTGTTATTGAAGCCATTGAATCCTCGGAATGTGTTTCACCAATTGTTCTTGTCCGCAAACCTGATCAAAAATTGAGTTTGTGTGGACTTGAGAGCCTTAAATTCAAACATTGTAGTTGACTGTAACCCACTAACTAATATTAATGAAGTAGTTTCTATGTTTGAGGGTGCCCAAATTTTTTCCATGCTGGATTTACGTTCAGCATACCATCAGATAGAACTAATGGAGGAATCAAAGAAATATACAGCTTTTATCACACCATTTGGTTTGTACCAATATACAAGGATGCCATTTGGTTTGGCGTCAGTCGCGTCAGTGTTTCAGAGAGTAATGTTCCACATGTCAGGGATGTGGACGATTATGTTAAGTGCTTCCAGGATGATATTTTAATTTTTTCAAGGAATGAAGCTGAGCATGTGATGCATTTAAATGAAGTTTGTAAAAGATTAGAGAACCATGGTCTCACTTTAAAGGCACATAAATGCAAGTTGTTTAAAAGTTCTGTTGACTACCTGGGACATACATTGTCTGGAGATGGAGTAGTTCCAAAGAAAACTAATGTAGATGCTATAATTAAAGCTCCGTCACCAGCAAACAAGGAACAACTTTTATCATTCGCAGGGATGTGCGAATATTATAGTAAGTTTGTGGAGGGATTTGCAACCAAAATGGAGCCTTTAAGAGTTTTATTGAGACAGAATGTAAAATATGAATGGACAAAAGAACGACAAGAAGCCTTTGAAAGTATAAAAAAGATATTGTGAATGCACCCACATTAAAACCTTTTCGTATGAAGAAAGAATGTATTATTACAGTGGATGCTAGTCTTTATGGTTTAGGGCAGGGGTCTTCAAACTGTGGGGCGCGACCCCCAGGGGGGCCGTGGAGCGATGCAAAGGGGGTCGCGCCTTCCCAGTCACACTTCTGCCGAGGCCCAAGGGCTTCAGCCCCCTCTTCCCCCGTCCTGCGTCTCAGCCCGGGCTGCTGCAGTGCAACTCGAGCTGCTGGGGGCTCAGCTGGGCAGTGTCTGGAGTCTTATCTCCGGCACGCCCGAGTTTTTCACAGGTCTTTAAAGACCATTTGCATGTTTACATGCCTTTGTAAACTGGTTACAGAGGCTTAGTTTTTTCCTGGTTCCAGTACCCCCTGAGCCCCCACTCTGCCTATTCCTTACATTTGTATTTTGCATTTACTGCTGCAGTGTGAGAATGCATTTTATGAAAAGGAATATAAAGTAGGGTTGCCAAAAGAAAATGCCTGCCGTGTTTTGTTTAAAGAGCCTGCAAAGACCTCCTCTTGAAACTAAATATACTTATAAATAAAAAAGTATGTATGCATTCGTTATGTGACTTTTCTGTCTTTGTTCTCTTTAATTATCAGTCATGGATCATTGAGGCAGCCCTAGAACACAATTAAAAGTGGTTTCTATTTATATTTGCTGTTCGAAGTATGCACAGATAAGTGCTTAAAATAAAGCTTTAGGTGACTGCTTATTTTTGTACCGACTGGGCCATCAAAATAATCTGCTGGCAACCCTAACCATAGGACTGGAAGTTTGTTGCAGGATCAGCACATTATTTATTTCCTCGATCCCCGATTAATGCCATCATAGCAATAGTTTACCTTGGATCTTAAACCCTACGCCGCCGTCCATAACATGCTGAGTTACTTCAAGTGTCTGGGAATGCACTCTGCATTCAGACAACTCACTCGTCATTCTCGCCCTTCACTTTCACGCTCACCCTGCATTCACAGCGATCACAATGCACTCACACCATTCACCCGCTCACCCTGCACTCACAGTGATCACTCTGCACTCACAATGCACTTGCGCTGTTCATCCTATACCTCACCCTGCAGCCACACGAGTACACTACTCATCCTGCACTCATGTGACACTTCACTCACCTGCCCCCTCACTGCTCAATATGCAACTCACTCAAACAAGCCCATCAGTAATCATACACTCATTCGTCCCATTCTGAACTTGCATCCGCACCTAAATTCATAAGCCACCTCACTCACCCTGCAGTCACTCCTCTTACCCTACTCTCACACTGTTGCATCGCTCACCGTGCACTCACATGGGCACTCTTGTCACCCACACAGTGCAGAGGGTTAACGTTCCTGCTACAAAGAATATGTACCATGCAGATCACAGAAATGAGTGTGAGTAAACTATGAGTAGCGCTATAAAAAATGAAATGTTTGTCAGAAAGGTGCTATAGAGAGATGAGGTGAATTGTTGGTGAGTGGCAGTGAAGGAATTCATGGAGAAGGAGGAAACGGGGGTGGGGCACCAAAAAGACTGTTGCACCGTGTGCGACCAGTGTTAGGAACAGCCCTGGCTGGGAGTGTTCAAGGTGAAGTGAGAGGTTGAATGGGGAGAGTTCAGAAGTTGTAAAAAGGGGTGAAATAAAATGGCCTGCAAAGTGAGAGAGGGATCCGGGGTTAGGAGAGGACAGAGGGATGGAAGGGAGGGGGTGAGAGGAAAGCTGCATGGGTAAACTGCTTAACTCTGCACAAAACCGCCAGGGTTTTAAGGGACCCCTGCTTCTCCCGGCCAGGGCCAAGTGAGCTTCTAATGTGGCAGCACGTATTCCTGCGGAGTGGAAGGCCCTTCACAAAGGTTGACTAGAAATCTTTCTGATGTTAATTGCTGTATTTTGGTTATACACTGGTACTGATGGGGTGAAATCTTTCCTCAGTGTTACTGTGTACGCGGCATCACATAACATCATTTACCTTTTCTTCCCACACAATTTAGTCAAGCCTGTCACGTAATTTGGTCCTCACCTGCCTCATAATTCCAGTAGCCCTGCCTACAGGTTTAGAAATTTTTGTCAGGAGGGGGTCCTTACGCCTCAAAATGTTGAAAGGGGGGCTCGGCATCCAAAAGTTTGAAGACCTCTGGTTTAGGGGGAGTTCTTTCACAAAAGGAAGGCAAAGAGGAATGGAATGTTGATTTTGCCTCGCGCACATTAAATGAATGCGAGCGAAAATATGCTGTAATAGAAAGAGAACTCCTTGCATGTGTATGGGCAGTTGAACATTACAGGTTGTATGTGTGGGGCAGCAAGTTTACTCTTAGAACTGACCATAAACCGTTAGTCAACATCTTATCCACGGGTGGGGGTTGGAACTCCACGGCCAGAATTGCAAGGTTAGCGTCTAAATTGCGGGAATATAATTTCAATACAGAATATGTACCTGGTAAGAAGAATGTCACTGCGGATTTCCTTTCTCGATTACCCTGTAACCAATATAAGGTAAAAGTCATCAAAGAATGTGATTTTGTTGTTACTATTAGCGATATTGTATCTAAGCAATTCCAGGAAATTACTGAAGACAAGTGGAATGATTGTGAACAATTAGATGATAGGTGGTGTGAGTTAAAGTGTGTTTTAGATGGATGGCCAAAAAGGAACATGGTGAGATCAGATCTGTTACCATTCTTTAATGTATCAGAAGAACTAGAGTTTGAAGGAAGTTTATTGTTTAAATCAGGGAAATGTGTCCCTCCAAGAGGCATGCAAGACATTATACTTAATTTAGCCCACAAAACGCATCCTGGCATATCATCCATGAAGCGGTTAGTTAGAAGTTTCTTTTGGTGGCCAGGATTGGATAAGTTCATAGATCGTGTAGTCAGGGAATGTCATGTGTGTGTCGAGTGAAAAAATGCTAAAACTACATGTTCCACCATTGAAAGTTGTGCAGTGGCCTGAAGTACCATGGCAAAAGTGGCTTTTGACATATCGGGTCCCTTTAATGATTTACCTGAATGTTCACGTTTTGCGTTGGTCATGATTGATTATCATTCTAAATGGCCAGAGGTTAAATTTGTTTCCAAAGCCACAACAAGTGCAGTAATTGTTTTTTTTAAAGAAGTTTTTGCGCGTGAAGGATGTCCTTCCACTTTAGTTACTGACAATGGGGTACAGTTAACCTCTGGAGAAATGGAAAGTTTTCTTAGGGAGTGTAGTATCGAACACAAATGCACATCCTTATATGAACCACATGAAAATGGGCAAGTGGAACGCTTTAATAGAGTTCTAAAGACTTTTGTTACTGATTCATTAAAGTTGGGTGGAAATTGGATGAACTCTGTAAGAGAAGTTATGGGTTTATCGTATTACACCTCATTCTTCGACAGAAGTCAGCCCGTTCAAGTTACTTAAAGGAAGAGATCCTGCGTCTTGTGTATGTCCATGGTGGTTTAGGAACAAATGTCAAACCAAATTTACTGATAAGGAATGTGTGCATTATACTGCAAAAAGAGTTGAAATAAAACAGAGCAAAACAATGAGATGGTACAATGATAGATGGAAAACCAAAATACACAATTTCCGAGTAGGTGACTGGGTTAGAATTCTTAGGCCTGGTATTATGAACAAAAGTGCAAACAAATTTGGAAAGCCTATTCAAATCAAAAAGGTTTTCAGTAATAGTGTAATTACTCAAGACGGTAAAGTTTGGAATGTAAAAAAAATAGCTAAGTGTCCTAATAATGACATTATTCAACACAACAACTCTAGAATAATGAATTACTTTAATACAAGGTGATGAAATGAACAATGAAACGATTGCTTCAAGAGTTAAATTATCTGATCGCATGAGACAAAAGCCAAAAAGGTTTAATGATTTTACTAAAGTGTGATTAAACCTTATTTTGTGTTTATTATTAATAAGGGGATGTTACATCCTTCCTTCATTTCTTTATCCTTCTTTCCCCATCCTCCCTCCTTTGTTACATCATCTGGTTCCTGGCATGCACTGTTTACTTTCCATTCACATTCCAGATTCTGCATGATTTGTTTTATACTGGAATCTTGTCTGTTGCCCAGTTGCATCTGGAGCTGTTATGGATGGACTTGCATTGCTGTGCTGAGAATAAATCTACTTAAAAATGTATTGGATATTGGATTCTTTTCAACACCCGTGCTTGTTGGCAGTAGCAAACTGGAGCAAGTTGATGTTTTTGACTATTTAGGTATTTGCCTGACATCAATTCATATTGAGAAAGTGAAATTGCTACTAATTCAACAGACTGCTCATATTAGCAAAATTCACCGGAAAACGCTGTTCAGGCAAGTCGCACCAGCTCTGGAAATCTACAACATCAAGGTTCTAGGGGGGCACTTTATGGAGCAGAACTCTGGGGTACGGGCAATACAAATTGTCTGTCTAGCATTGAAAATCGTTTCCTTAGTTCCTTGGTAGACCTCCCCTCTGGTACCCTCTTGACCACCCCCCCCCCCTTTATTTGGACCTCGCTCATAGACAGCTGGTCCACAAGCTGAATTACAAATTACTAATGTTCTGGTACAGGCTGTGGTCTGTGGAAGAGCTCACATCCTATCGCGAGGCTCTGTCTGGCCTTCTGAAACTCCCCAAGGTAATCTTGATCCCTTGGTTTAGGTCTCTGAGGGATTTATTGGGGAGGCTTGGGATAGAGGCGTTCTGGTCAAATCCGGAAAGTCTGGCCCTCATTTTGAGGGCTAAGCTCAAAGCGATCGTCTGGGAATCATCATTCGGAAAGGACCTTGCAAAATCTGCGGGTAGTTTGACTCTTGATTTCCTTAATTTTAAATTTGTCTCTCGCTTCGAGGATACCACTGATGAAATTGTTCCCTCTCTGGCATGTAAACTATTTTTACAGTTCCGCTACAAGACTTTACCTACAAAACTGTTCTGCACCAAGTGGCGCTGCAATGCTCATAATGATGATCTTTGTCCCTTGTGCAAAGTCTGTCCAGAATCTTTTGTGCATTTACTTTTTTTTTTTTTGCCCATACTATACATCTCTGAGGAAAAAATGGATAATTCCGTTATGTAGAATGGTTGGCCCTGGCCACTACCTCGAGGTGTTGAGAATATTGTGCACTGACACACGCAGAGTAATAGCTTACGGCCTTGCCAGATATTGGTATGCATTGTGGATTAAGCGTTCCAAATGTATTGTATGAAGCATTGTATTTTCTACCTGTTTTTATTTCCCCTGTTTTTTAATCCATTTTATGGCTCTTATGGTCTAAAAACAAAAATATTAAATTGGTTTTACACACTCTGTATTTTTTTTCTTCTTGTGTTGTGTACATTTTAAGATCTTCAAGATCGAAATAAAGTTATATGATGATTAATCTGAAAACCTCTGCTCACAGTAGCATTAAGGTGTCTTATGCATTTTTAGTATATAGCCTCAGCTGCGTACCCTGAGAACTATAGGGGAAAAAATATTTCTTGGAGTACCCTGAAAGCGTTTCCTGTCAAGATCTAGACATCTACAGTGTCTGCTTCCTAGCTACAGGTCGCACTCCATTGTCTCTGAGGCTCATGTATTGACGCGGGTAGGTGGGTCCCCACGAATTCAACTAGCTCTGCCCCAAGGCATGTTTTTTTAAAATATTTGTGCTATACTTGCAGTCCCCCACTGGGTGTGCCTGTGTTCCTGCCTTTTTTCCAGGACACTGGGATTCCACACTGCTTTCTGTGTATGAATGTGCTGCACTTGCTACAGGATCCCTGCAGATTTTGTGAATATCTATAGAAATATTTTCTAGCCCAAGCGAGTGATTTGTGAATAAAAGCGCTGCACATAGAGTGCAGCTCCATACCAGGCATGTGAACTTTTGCAGCGTGAATCTTTTCTGGATTCACTATGCTGTGCATTATTCCGCCATCTAGTGGTTGGGTCCGGAATTGTAGTATTTTCTCTTTTTTTTGACATACCACCATTTGGTGTCCTTCTGTGACGTCGACGTGCTTCCTCCGGAAGCTCCCACCTTTGGTTGCCATCTTCAGATTCTTTTTTTCCGCCGTTGGGTCTGGATCGAGACGGAGGGAGCTCCAGAACTTTGTGGAGAGAAGAATCCACGAAAATCCGCTAGAACAACAGGAAAACAACTTATCGACACACCGGCTTTCGAGGCGGTGAACCGGGACGCAGAGAAGCGGGAAAAACTCAAACTTCGACGTCCGACGGAGAATGCGCACACAGGGGGCTCCCTGGGCGCTGTAATGGACAAGACACCATTCAAGTTCTGCGACAATTGCCACCACAAGTACGCACAGAAGGACCAGCACCCGGTCTGTAACCTTTGCCTGCCGCTCGACCACCGCTCCGAAGATTGCAATGCATGCTCGGCGTTCACCCCGAAGACCTTGAGGGTGAGGGAAAGGCAAAGGAGCGAATTACAATATGCAGGGTCAAGGACCAACACCATCGTTTCGAGACCTGGGCCTCTCCAGCGAGGAGGAAGACAACGTCGCCGAAGGGCCCGAGTGTGAGGAGGACGCGCACGTCCAAGCCGTCGACTCCGAGAAAAGCACTCCGAAGGAGGTAAGGGAGACAGCGACCCCAAAACAGTCCACCGAGCCCCAAAGGAGTGACTCCAAGTCCTCAAAAACAGCCCCGGCGTCGAAACATTCGGCGACCGCGAGCTCGTCCAAGGACAAACAGTCTGTCGGTTCCTTTGACAAGGTTCACCGCTAGACCCGTGCCCTCACCACGTCGTCAACAAAGCCAGTACAGCCATCGCGCCCCATCTCCGGAAAATAATCAACATCTCCTTCGAGACAGCAACCTTCCCGGAAAGCTGGAAGCACGCCGAGATCACCGCCTTACTCAAGAAACCCAAGGCAGACCCCAAGGACCTCAAGAACTTCCGACCCATCTCTCTGCTCCCGTTCCCCGCGAAGGTCACCGAGAAAATCGTCAACAAACTGACCCGCTACCTCGAGGAGAACAACATCCTGGACCATTCCCAGTCCGGCTTCCGCAACAATCACAGCACCGAAACCGCCCTCATCGCCGCCACAGATGACATCAGGACCCTGCTAGACAACGGAGAAACAGCAGCCCTCATCCTCCTGGACCTATCGGCCGCCTTCGACACGGTCTGCCACCACACACTACGAACACGCCTTCACGACGCCGGGATCCAAGAGAAGGCCCTGGACTGGACCACATCCTTCCTTTCCGGCAGAACACAAAGTGTCCGCCTCGCCCCTTCCGATCCAAGGCTACCAAGATCATCTGCGGCGTACCCCAAGGCTCCTCCCTCAGCCCAACGCTGTTCAACATCTACATGGCACCCTCGCCCACGTCGCCCGACAGCACAACCTCAACATCATCTCCTACGCCGACGACACCCAGCTGATCCTCTCCCTCACCAAAGACCCTCACACCGCCAAAGCCCACCTCCACGAAGGAATGAAGGCCGTCGCCGAATGGATGAGGACCAGCCGCCTGAAGCTGAACTCGGACAAGACGGAGGTCCTCATCCTTGGCTCCAACCTGTCAGCCTGGGACGACTCCTGGTGGCCGACATCACTGGGAACAGCCCCGACACCCACCGACCACGCACGCAACCTAGGGGTCATCCTCGACCCCACCCTCTCCATGACTAAGCAGGTCAACGCCGTTTCCTCATCCTGCTTCAACACCCTCCGAATGCTCCGCAGGATCTTCAAGTGGATCCCCACCGAAACAAGAAAAACAGTCACCCAGGCCCTCGTCACCAGCAGGCTGGACTACGGAAACGCCCTCTACGCAGGAACGACGGCTAAGCTCCTGAGACGGCTGCAACGCATCCAGAACGCCTCTGCACGTCTTATCCTCGACATCCCCCGACGCAGCCACATCACACCCCACCTGAGAGACCTGCACTGGCTCCCTGTCAACAAGAGGATAACCTTCAAGCTCCTCACCCACACACACAAAGCACTCCACAACTCCGGACCAGCCTACCTCAACAGACGACTCAGCTTCTACACCCCCACCCGCCAGCTCCGCTCCACCAGCCTCGCCCTCGCCACAGTCCCCCGCATCCGGAAAACGACCGCCGGCGGCAGATCCTTCTCCCACCTCGCCGCCAAGACCTGGAACACCCTCCCCACCAACCTTCGGCAGACCCAAGACCTACTGGCCTTCAGAAGACTCCTCAAGACCTGGCTCTTCGATCAGTAGCAGCACCACCCCCCTCTTCCCCCAGCGCCTTGAGACCCTCGCGGGTATGTAGTGCGCTTTATAAGTGACATGATTGATTGATTGATAGACGGCGAAAACCCTGGAAAGGACGAAGGCGTTGAAGAGCAGTCACAAGAAGGACTCCTCGACGTCGAAAAAAGAGAGGGTGAAGCAAGCTTCGACTTCAACGTCGACAAGCGCTAAAAGAAAGCTCGAAGATCTCTACGCCGAAGCACAAGCGTCGGAGCTCGAGAAGAAAAAGAGGCTCGAAGCCGAAATGGCAAGTATCTTGCAGCGCAAGAAGGAGTTCGACGAGACTATGAAGCAATTCAAGATTCCGCCGAAAATCGCCACACTTCCCGAAAAAGACCTCGAGGAACTTCAGGTTCCTACAACCCCAGAGCCGGCTGACTAAGAGGCTGAAGAAGAATACTACTTCGAAGCCGAGGGAGAAGAAGAGGACCAAACCTACCACGGTTCGGCGACCTCGGAGACACAAGACATGCAGTGGCAAGATCTCTATCGCCAGAAGAAGGGGTAGATGCATACCCTTCGAGGCCCTCACCCCCCGACGACATCGGGATGTACAATCAAGTAATAAAGAAGGCTGCTGACACCTATGGAGTACAGCTAGAGGAGGAAAAGTCAGTCCTGCTTTCTCCTGGAAACCTTGCTGCCCACACAGACAAGAAGCCAATTCTTGCCCATGCTCCCAAGTGTGCTGGACCAAGGAAAGGAAGCCTTTAAGGAACCTGCCACATGCAAGGCAGTAACACC
Source organism: Calotriton arnoldi (assembly GCA_963921515.1). Taxonomy (NCBI): domain Eukaryota; kingdom Metazoa; phylum Chordata; class Amphibia; order Caudata; family Salamandridae; genus Calotriton; species Calotriton arnoldi. The sequence continues at coordinate 966,997 of CAWUFW010003543.1, forward strand.
TAGGGGTGAGAAAAAGTACAAGCACTCCTCAGAGGACCCAATGTACATCAGAGGTTCAGTGCCTGCTGATTCTATAATAGCTTCCACAGCCAGAAAGAGGGCTAATGTTCCCACTAACGTGGGCCCACCACCAGACAAGGAGAGCAAAAGGATGGATCTCACAGGGAGGAAGATGGAAGGAAGTGCTGCTATTCAGTGGCGCATAGCGAACTCTAACGCATTGATCAATAGGCATGCATACCAGCACTGGGAGGAGGTAGGCGAACTGCTCAAGAATCTGCCAGACCAGTTCCAAAGAAGGGCAAGCCACTTGGTGGAAGAGGGGGAAAAACATGGCCAATACATGTTTGAAATCAGCCCTCGATGCTGCGGAGACCGCAAGCAGGCATATGCTGATCGGGGTTACAGAGAGAAGACATGCCTTGCTAAGAATCTCAGGGTTCAAACCAGAGGTTCAAAGTAACATCTTGAACACCCCGTTCAATGGAGAACAACTGTTCGGGACAGCTGTGGACGACAAGCTAATTCAGCTGAAGAAAGAAAATGAAACTGCAAGGTCCATGGGGGCACTACAATTCAGAGGTATGCGTAGGGGGACACCATCACGGAGACCAACAGGCAGACGTAGCCACCAGCCAGTAGCCTCACACCAGACCTTTCAGCAAGGTTACCAAGGAGGGAACCAGGGTCAGCAACAAGGTCAACAACAACAAGGTTGGCAATACCAACAGGGGAGGCAATCCTTTCGAGGGCGCACTCTAGGAAGAGGCCAACAGCAAAGAGGGGGACAGCAACCCACCTCCAAGTGACTGCACTACAACCCTAGCGCACACTCTAAAAAGATCTCAGAGGGCGCAACAACAAATTAGACATAGAAAAACAACAGGTCCGAAGCAACAAGGAACACCTCCAACATACAGCACCAGTGGGAGGCAGAATAGGGAACTTCTTCCAGGAGTGGTAGAGGATTACATCCGACAAATGGATATTAAACGTAATACAATACGGATACTGCATAGAACTGGCAAAGCAACCACCATGCAGGAAACCAAAGAACAAGGCTCATTCAAAAAGAGAACTGTCATTTGTTCGAAGAAGCACAAGATCTTCTACACAAGAGGGCCATAGAGAGGGTGCCTTACAAGGAAAGGAACAAAGGGGTGTATTCAACGTACTTCCTCATACAAAAGGTGGACGGAACATTAAGACCTATACTAGACTTAAGGTTCCTAAACAAGTTCATAAAGACTCAAAAATTTAAAATGACATCCCTACAAGAAGTAATACCTCAAATACAGGTAGGGGACTACATGGCAACTATAGATCTAAAGGACGCTTACTTGCATATCCCCATGAACAACAGACACAAAAACCTACTCGGATTCGTAATCAACAAGACACACTACCAATTCACGGTGCTAGCGTTCGGACTCGAGTCTGCACCAAGAGTGTTCACAAAATGCCTAGCAGCAGTAGCAGCCCACCTAAGAAGGCAGGGAATACACGTTTACCGATACCTAGACGACTGGTTAGTAAGAGCAAGCACATACAACCTTTGCAAACAGCACATACAAAGGGTCATAGAGACTTTGTTCCAGCTCGGTTTCTCAATACATTAGGAAAAGTCATCAATAACACCAGAGCAGGTAAAGATATTCTTAGGGGCAGAAATCGACACAACATTGGGGAAGGTGTTCCCGTGTACAAAGAGGACAGTAGCAATACTGAAGGAGACACGTCTATACCGCAAGGGGCAAGCTCGGACAGTGGGGAAACTACTAGGGATGATGGCTTCATGCATTCATCTAGTCCCAAACATTCGACTGCACATGAGACCATTCCAGGAATGGATTCAACAACAATGGTCACAGGCAACAGGGAGTTGGGAGGATGTAGTGGTTGTCACACAAACAGTTCTTAAGGAGATGACTTGGTGGAACAGGAAGAACATAGCACAGGGGAGACCTTTCACACAACCAACTCCTACAGTGACCATTACAACAGACGCTTCCCAACTGGGGTGGGGAGCCCACATGAACAACCTCGGGGTGAGGGGTTTATGGACCCAGCAGGATGCGATAAAGCACATCAACTTCCTGGAGTTAAAAACAGTGTTCCTAGCCTTAAAAGCCTTTCAGAAGGAGCTTTACGGAAAGAGGGTGTTGATTCAAACAGACAATACAACCACAATGTTTTACATCCACTAACCAGGAGGAACACAATCATTAACACTGTCAACCCTAGCCCAGGAGCTATGGAGATGGGCTATCCCAAGGAACATAGACTTACTAGCAATTCATCTTCCAGGAAAGGACAATGTAGAAGCAGACAGACTGAGCAGACAAACATCAGCATCCCACGAATGGGAGATGAATCAATCAGAGATTCTGAAAATCTTCAAAAAGTGGGGGACTCCGCAAATCGACCTATTTGCAACACCCTAAAATGCAAAATGCCAACACTTCGCATCCAGACAACCGTGTGAACAGTCCCTAGGGAATGCGCTATGGATAGACTGGTCAGGGACATTTGCTTACTCTTTTCCCCGATACCACTGCTGCACAGGGTACTCAACAAGTGCAGGATCAGCCGCATGACACTGATCCTCATAGCACCACAGTGGGCCAGGCAAGCCTGGTTCTCACAAATAATGGAAATGTCCCAAGGCACGAGTTCCCCAACAGGAAGGACCTCCTAACTCTGCAAAACGGAAGGGTGCTACACCCAGAACCAGAGATCCCAAGCCTGGCAGCGTGGCTCCTGAGGACATAGAATTTTCTCACCTCAAACTACCAGAGAGCACAATGGCAGCACTCCGAGGCGAGAAGACCTACAACAAGAAAGTGTTACACAGCAAAATGGAAACGTTTCTCACTTTGGTGCCGTAAGGAAAAACTTTCAAGAAAGATCACAAGGGAATCTACAGTACTAAAATACTTGACATATTTGCTACAGGAGAAACTAAGCTACGCATCTATAAAAGTACACTTGGCAGCAATCGTAGCATACTCAAGGGGAGAAACCGCGAAGAGTTTCTTCACATCACAAGTGGTCAAGAGATTCCTGGAAGGAGCAAAGAGGATAGCACCTCCAAAGAGGGTGCCACCACCCACATGGAACCTCAGCGTGGTACTCGTGCAAATGATGAAGGTGCCATTCGAGCCAATCCACAAAGCAACTTAACAGATGCTCACGCTGAAAACAGTGTTTTTAGTAGCAATAACATCACTACGTAGAGTAAGTGAATTGCAGGCTCGAACACTACAAGAGCCCTACTTCCAAATACATAATGACCGAATCGTCATGAGAACGGATCCACATTTTATGCCAAAGGTGGTATCGAAGCTCCATATTAACCAAACAATACAAATACCAGGTTTTTTCCAAAACCCAAAAACACACGCAGAAAGAGCATTGCACACCCTGGACGCCAGAAGGGCAGTCATGTACTACATTGAGAGAACAAAGGAATGCAGGAAAACAAAGCAGTTCTTTGTTTAATTTGCAAACAGTTTTCTGGGATGACCAGTCACAAAGAATACCATATGCAAGATGGATCGCACAAGTCATACAGTTGTGCCACAAACAGTCAGGTCAAACCTTGCAAGGAGCACCTCACGCTCACTCTACAAGGAAAAAAGGAGCAACATTGGCTTTCCTAGCAAACACACCTATTCAGGACATTTGCCAAGCAGCAACATGGTCTTCAGTGCACACGTTCACAAAGCACTACTGCGTGGACATCCAGATGAACAAAGAAGCACAAGTAGGACAGAAGGTCTTACAACATATATTCACAAACCAGCGTTCATCTTCCACCCAGCCACCACAAGACTAGCAAACCGCTACAAAGTCTATGCACAGCATAGTGAATCCAGAAAAGATTCACGCTGCAAAACGTATAGTTTCTTACCTGTTGGTGTAGTTTTGCAGCGTGAAAACTTTTCTGGATTCACTAGCGAACCCACCCGCCTCCGCCAAGAAGATGACACAGGAGGAATAAATAAAGGGAAACTAGAACGGACAATCGAAAGAAAAAAAAAAAGAATCCGAAGATGGCGAACAAAGGTGGGAGCTTCCGGAGGAAGCACGTCGACGTCACAGAAGGACACCAAATGGTGGTATGGCGAAGCCCACCAGGCCATGAAAAAGAAAAAAAAAAAGAGAGAAAATACTACAATTCCGGACCAAACCACTAGATGGCGGAATAATACAAGGCATAGTGAATCCAGAAAAGTCTTCAAGCTCCAAAACTACACCGACAGGTAAGAAACTATACGTTTTAACTGGTCTCTCCCCTGATACCTTCAGGCATTTTATAGATGATAGTTTTGCGTATAGAGGTGGGCAGAAGGCTCTGTCGTGAAACTGTTGTGCTTCTCGATCTTTGTTTACAAATACACTTATCAAAGTAGCAGTTACTTCGAGAGCACCCTGAATTTACAAGAATCCTCTGCATGGAGCATCCATTTAAAGACCGGGTTCCTTGAACCTTAAGGTATCCCACTTTGAGACAATTGTAATAAATGTTCAACAGCGATGTGCCACAGGGCTGTACTCTAGTAGAAATGAGTGCTTTCAAGGGACCTACAGCGTGAACCCAAACTAAACTAGGAACTGTTAAATATTGAACTGTTATGCACTGAAAGACACTTTTTGTTTTAACATATTTGTATAAAACATGCACTCTGTTAAACTGAGCCGAAACAGCCACTCATGTACACAAACTATTTTACTCTGCTAGAATAAAATGCCAGTGTGCACATCAGTGTTGTGTATCATGGGATCTTAATGTTCATATAGACTGAACAGTCCACCCCCCGGGATAAAAAAGCTGGAAAAATGTATTGATACCACTGTCATGCACAGGTCCCCATGCAAGTGGAAGATATCCATATTCTCCTTAGCTTAGATAAATCCAGTCGTGGAGGAGGGACCGACAATTTTGGACTCTGGAGACCAAGACACTTAAACCCTGTTGCCTCTTGACAAAGCGGTCATACCCCTCAACCTATTGTTCCCGTCAACATCAGTGGTGGTCTTTTGTGCAGTGATTCGACATCTGGTGACTAGATGGTAGTCCCGGAATGGCTTGGAAAAACTATGCCACCTTGGTGTTGAAAGGTTTCTGTCCAGCTGTTTGCGTTTTCCCGTTGAATGCTGATGTTGTACAGCATATATAACAAGCATTGGCATAGCCAATAGGTCTCGCCTTTGGGACCTTATAAGTATTTAGTTATGCAGCAGGTCCCAAAGGCGAGACCTATTGGCTATGCCAATGCTTGTTTTCTACTGCATGCAGGACTCGGGGGAGGGAAATCGGCTGCCTGCTTGCAGCAGAGAAAAGACAGAGTAGGGAGGAGGGCGGCAGCGTCCGCACAAGTGAAGCGCTGGACAGCAGAGACGTCGATAGCGTCAGAGAGGAGCGGGGCGAGCGAGCGCGGCAGCCTGCTGAGCCGACCATACGTTCGTGCACAATGGCCATGTGTTTTCAATTATCGCGCCCGCGTCTGGGCACGATAATTGCAAACAGATGGCGGCCGTGCAGGTAACCGCACGGAAAAGGCCATGACGCACGAGCATCTGGTCAGCTTTTTGAAGCCCCTACATAAAGTCTTCGCCAGAGCTGCGCTTGCGCGCTACTCTAGGCTCGACCTAAAAAGGGGTGGGTGGGCGTGATAATGCAGCCGCTTTATTTTGTTTGTGCTTATGCGTAATGACTACAGCTGCATGTGCCTCTAAAATGACGAGTAGCCTTTTTTCTTATTTTTTTATTTACCTATTGAAAATGGATCCATTAAAAAAAAATCATAATTATAACGCTCTATTTTAAATTTAATTTTAAAAATAGGAATGCAGTGTTGAGGGAGCAACAGGAGAGATGGTAGGGGTGAGACTCAATAGTGAATGAGCTGGGGAGGGAAAAAGCTGCACACGAGGGAGAAGCACACTAGCAAATCAGTGGAGAGGGAGAGAAGCATACGCTGTGAGAGAACAGAGCGCAGGGGGAGAAGGTCTCAAGGGAGACAACTGGAAAATGCATGCGCTCTCATGGAGTGCAAAGAAAAAAGTTGTTTCCTAAACGTGAGGCGTGCAAGGTAACAAGGGAAGACTGCACCAGGGGAGTGACCAACACAGGATGGACAAGGCAAATCCTCTTCTAAGAAGTAAGCAAAGGAGTGACAAAACCAACCAATGGCAAGCAATGAGCGGGCTTTAATAAGCCCACTACGTTTTTGGTAAACTGACAATAGATCGTTTTCAACCATCTGTGCTCCCTTGTAGGCTGGACTTTAAATATTTTTTTTTAAACCTAATGAGGATGGATTAATTTACATGCTTGGCGGACATTCACATGCCTTTCTGTGCTGCTGAAAGCAAAAATGGCAGCAAGATTTATTTGTTAAACTGATAGTTGCTTCATTTTAAAGTTGAACTGTTGAAATTATTTTGAATAAAATAATAAATTGGAAAAAAACCGCATAGGGATTAAACCGGAAATTTAACAACTGATCTACATCCAAGTTGCCCCTGCGTGAAATGTCAGGACTGAGACTGCATCTAATTACAGTACCATTCAATCTAGAAAACATCTGTGCTGCTTAAACTGTGATATCGATAGCAAAACTACCGCAGTAACGAGCATTGACAAAGAGTGGGTCTTACCAACGTGAGAACTATTAGCTTTGTCAATTTCTTTTGTATGTTTTTTTAGCCGTATTGTACAGCAGCACGGCTGAAAGTAAGAAAAAAAAAAAGTGCTTTGACACTTTGGTTTTTTGTACACACACTGTAAACCATGCTGTGCTGATGTACAACACTTGGCTAATAAGAAAGATCTTGGACAAAGTCAAATAGCGCGTGCGTAGGTGAGACCTGTTGGGTTTGACAATGCTTGTTAAGTCAGTCGGAGGGAAGAGGGGCTCTCATTTCGGCAAGAGGCTTTTGGGTTTTTCCCAGGGTGTGCTGGGGTTGCCAAGTACAGCAGCAGCACAGGGCTAGTCGTGTTCGCTAACACAGGATTCTGTGTTAAGGGACTCGAGGGAGCAGAGGGTGGAGGGAGGGGCAAAGTGATGAAATTGCCCATGTTTGGCACCAGTATAAAGGGAGCCTGCTCCTCCAGGATATGGTAGAGATGCTGTCTTTGAGCTTACCCATTTCAAGGACAGACGTCCAACCTTGAAGCACAAGATAGTTTTAAGTTTTCATCTTTCTTTAATACCTTCAATATATATTTTTAATTTTCTCACTCAGTTTTCTTTGCTTTCTTACATCCCAACAGCCTTCATTTGAATTGTATTACTCTTTCTTAGTTCATGCATTTTTTTGTATTTTGATTGTGGTCTTAATTTTATTTCTACACCCCTTTTCCCGTGGCCCTTCTCACATAAACCCAGAAGTGCTCTTGAGCGCCTTTTGTAAATGTTTAACGTTATAAGGACATCCTTTTACACTGAAGTTCCTTCTGTTTCGATTTTGCAAGTTGGCAGAAAACACGTGTTATCTCAAGAGACAGAAAAGCGCTTTCCATTCATACTTCACCCTCTGAAATGTCCACTCTGGTCCAAGAGCCGCCATGTTAAGGAAAATATGTACATCCAGTGCCTGCTGAGAAGACACTGCCCCTTGTGCCAGCCTAACTGAACAGATCTATGTGCCCTACACATGCATAAGTGATCTCCACTACGCTCAATCCAAACTGGATTCCACGCTTTTATTGTATTTCATTTTCTTATTACAGTTGTGTCCATGCACTTGTGAGAATCATGATGTGGCCTGTGTAGGAATTTGTTTGAACTCCTTCTGCACGAGGCCTAATGTGTTATGAGGAAGATCGGCTGTGCCTTTCTCTGTCAGCACTTAAATAGTATGTCAATGTATATATGGTTCCTGATAAGCTTTGCTAACTGGTACTATATATAGTTCAGCGGACTTATGCACGTGCTGCAAAGTAGAACTATATGTGGTACCTGCTGGTGACAGGTTTGAGACGGCATATGGCAACATTTCATCTGTCAGAGGTGGAGTTTTTTGGAAATTTGTTAGAATTAGCACATAGTTGAGCCTGTTATATTATCTGTTCCAGGTTGAGTACTTTGGAGGCTGCTGCTAATGCCATGTTTTATAGAAGCAGTCTCTCCCAGTTTGTCCCAGATGCTGGTTGGTTCAAATGTCGATATACTCAAATGAGTGTGACGTTGATATGAGTTTGAGTCTGTCTACCTAAGCCCAACTATGACCTTTAATTTAAAGGTTTTCCTTTAGGCGGATTGATATGTTTTAGCAAGAATCTGCTTGGATGTTGAAATGCTGTGTCCTAGCTCTGAGTGGGATAAAATATTTTTTTCCAGAGGTGTGCAGAGCTCTGGTTAGAATGAGTTCCCATGGTTCAAAGGGTGCTGTGGATGCCTTTTGACTCCAGGCATTACTGTGCTGGGTTCCTTTGTATTGTTCACATGAAAGCTCTGAGGGTGGGAGGTTGTCATAGACAATTGGAACAAAAGTTGAAAACTGTTGCAGGGGTCCCATGTCAAACAGAGAAGTAAAAGTCTCCCAGTTAATGTCCATAAAATACACACAAAAGAAAATGTTAGAAATAAAGAAGTGCCAATTCCGAAATACAGTGGTGACTGCTCCCGAGATATGGACTTTAAGGCCTGTAGCAGAGATCTGCGAGCTAAGAGTTAGAGGCATCCTTTGGATCCTTGATTATCCACCTCCTGGTGCCCTTGGCGCACACAGTACATGGTCTCCGGCTTTACCCTTGTTTTGGTAAGCAATTGTGTTCACCGAAGAATCAAGGAGCAAGTGCCAAAATAGTAGATCAAGAGAACAGAAGCAGGAAAGGAAAAAATGTAAAGCTGTCAAAGAATTAAAAAAAAAAATCAGTTAGAGGCTTCTAGCTGCAGATTCCTTACCTTTCAATTTCCCCAGGCGTCAGACTGGGTCTGGAAGATTTTTCTTGAGCAGTACCCCTGAGCGCCGGTAGGTGGCTTCACCCGCACTGTAAATGACGTCGAGTCACTGATATAGGCGCCACCTCGGTGCGCTGATGTCAGTTCTTTTCTTTCCGCCCCAGCCAGCGCTGATCCGAGTGAACAGCTACTTCTCTGTCAGTTTTGACAGGATTTTTGCGAGATTTTGTCAACCTTTTTTTTCCCCTCATGGTGTGTCGAGGACGTCATCTAGGAAAACCAGTTTCAATCCCTGTGGGGCCTGTCAATGCGCCATGTAGGTGACTAACCCACACCTCGTTTGTTTGTGGTGTCTGGAGCACAAGCACGACCACAACTCCAAGTCGTGCTCCGATTGCTGGGCAATGTCACTGAATGCTTTGAGGGAGCGGTCCCTGAAGTTGGTAGCGGCCCGCCATGCGACTCCGCGGAAGTCTCGGTCGAGAGGATGGCCCCAGGACTGTTCCAAGAGTCCAGAGTCCTCTTCCTCCCACTCGAAACGTCGGGCATTCATGTAAGAGACACAAAAAATACAATAAGTTGAAGCACGCTTTGACATCTCCTCATCCATTAGCCGATGCGACGAAGGAACATCAGCGTTCGAGGCCTGGTTTCTCAGAACCTGCACCTCGGCCTACTCTGCACCTCACTAGTTTTCTGGGAGCCGGAGCGACCCCCACTCGAATGAAAGTTTTATTAGGCCATGCTTTTCATATTTGAGCAGCCTGAGCCCTCTGGCGCGCCTTCCAGCCCCACTAGGTCAGAGCCCCCCCCCTCTTGTTCCGCGCCGGCGGCTCCAGCCCCAGATCTGATGGCCCCACGTGGATCCAGTCATGGATCCGGACCCGCGCCTGCCGCGCCACTCCATCGTACGGCGGTGCCAATGCTCCAGGTGGCACCAGCCCCTTTGTGATCCCCTGAATCCGACACGGAGCTGCAGCCGCGTCGACATACAGATTCCTGCGCCGACAGGACCCCTGTCGTAGGTCAGAGCCTGAGCCCTATTCCGAAGGTCAAGACCTCTGGGAGGGGTCGCTGGACCCTTTAGAATACCAGTCTTAACAGGATATGGACTGGTGTAAGGAACTGGCTGATGGCAGCAGACTGGATTCGTCTCCAGATACCGGCATACTTTATCCAGCTACCATGGCTACAGAGGAGAGAGCTACAAACGCAATGGTGGTGCAGAGGACGGCTGAGGTCCTCCAACCTTTAGTTGGTTTTTGTAGCAGTCAAGACCAACATCTTGTTACAGAGGTGCTGCAACCCGGAGGCTCCTCCTCTGAACCCCTACTCACGTTCAACAAAGCCCTCACCAATGTTGTTCTGGGGGACCTGGTCCAAACCCAGCAAAGGGGCTCCTGTGAATAGGCCCCGGGCAACCTAAACTTCCTCACTCCCCACCCTACCTCGGAGAGCTTGGTGGTCCAAGCTTACACATCCAATGGTGCGTTCCCTGCTGCTCCCCCGGACATGGACTCCAAGAGGATGGACAGCTTGGGAAAGAAAATGTTTTCTTCTGCCAGCCTTTCATTGCGGTAAGTGAACACTGCATGCTTATTAGGCCGTTACTCCCACATGCTGTGAGAAACAGTTGCGCACGTACTGCCACAGGTCCCGAAGGAGGCCCTGGCCATTCACTCCCAAGCAGTGACAGACAGACGCAGTGAAGTTCACTATACGCTGTGGATTAGACATGACCGACTCCAGGGCCGGACTGGCTGTAGCGGGCAGCAGGCGTTTCCCCGTGGGCCGCCAGGGTGGGGGCCGGTTTCGAACCCCTGGTGGGGGGGGGGCGACGTTTTTGTTACGGGCGGCGGTTTTGCATCATAGCTGCAATATCTGCCCTCTGTAACAAAAGCAGCTGCAGTGTTTTCCAAGCGCACCCACCCTCCATGCCCCGCGGCCGGTCAGACTCAATTGCCAGGGCTGGTTTGCGTTCCCAGTCCGGCCCGACTGACTCGCTAGGCAGAGCGGTTTCACCGACAGTGGGCCTCAGATGCCATGCCTGGCTGAGAACGTCTGGCTGTTTGGGGGTTGTCCAGGCTTCCCTCATGGACATGTCTTTCGATGGCACCCGTCTCTTCGGAGACGAAGGCAGACTCTGCACAGGAGCACTCTCAGACTTGCAGGCTACGGCCAAATCCTTGGGCCTCAAGGCTGTCCCACATCCTCCCCCGTCTGCCTTTCGCTTCTTTCAAGGCCACGGAAGGAACTTCCAACCGTGCAAACCCTATTACAACCACTGAGCCGCCCAAGCTTCCCAGCCTCTGCGTGGACGAGGGTGTGGGTCTGGTAGTCAGCTGTCTGGTCCAACCACCGCCCACCCAGCAGCTGCAGCCACCAAACCTTCCTAATCTTGCCCTTTTCGATCATGGGCGTCCAGTGGGTGGCAGGATCCTGCATCACCTCCACCATTGGTAGTCCCTAACATCGAACAGGTGAGTTATGCAGATCACCTGAAGGAGCTACTCCCTCTTCTTCAAGTCTACCCCTCCCTCCATGACACCATCTTACGACTGGCTGACGGAGGAGAGGGACCACAGAACACCTCAGGTTTAACTGGTCCACTGTGTTTTTAATCTTGCCATAGATCATTAGTTCCCATAGCTAAAGGTGTAAAACCCTATGGGGCGCTATAGACAATTCTAATCTTCTAATCCATCTGACACAACACCCACTATTATCACCCACTATTATACACACAAGCAGTTAGCACGGACAGTGAAAAGATCCTGACTAAAGAGCATCTGTTGAGGGACCCACCAGACATTGGACTGCCCGCCTGTTGTGGGACAGAATCCAATGATGAAGCATGCCCCCTTGGTGGGTGAGTATTCTTGTCACTGAAAGGATTTCTTCCTTGCGTTCCTATGGGACCAATCACCCCATAGATCATACTGTATAAAATTGGAGTATCACACTAATAAGGTCATCTCTGGGCTATGAGTGACACATAGACAACTGGAGCTTCGCTCTAGTTGTCTTTTTGATGTCTGTAGGAATGCCCTTTCTGCATGATTGCCCCCTAACATTTTGCCAGATACCGTATGCATTTTGACTGAGTGTGCCCTGGGTCCCTGCCAATCAGGTTCCCAGGGCCTGCGTTTTTTCCCTAAACTGTAACATTGTAAAGGGTAGCTATTGTACCAAGGGCATGGTAGCCAAAGGAAAGGCCTCTGAGGGCTGCAGCATGTATTATGCCACCCTCGGCGACCTCAAACATTCACCTCTGCCATTGCAGCTTGTGTGTTTTGGTGCAGCTTAAAGTGAAGAGTCGACATGGCACACATCCCTGTGTGCCATGCATGCCCAGCACTGCATGAGCCCTAGGTAAGTCACCCTTAAGGCAGGGTGCCCTATCTCATGTGAGGGTCTATCTGCAGGAGCACGCAGGCTCCTATAATATCTAAGGCCATTCTTAGATATTATAAGTGCTCAGTAAAGCCATCCTGAGTATATGGTCTGGAAACTGGCCATTACGAGTTTCCCAGCATCATAATGGCTTTACTGAATCCTGGGATGTTTGGTATCAAACATTTCAGAATAATAAACCTGCACTGATTCCATAGTCAGATTTATTATTCCCTGCACTCAGGGGCCCCTTCTAAAGGGGTCCTCTGAACCAAACCTGCCTCTAGTGCGTTTCTGACTGGTGACCACCTGCCTGCCACCACGAGACAAGTTTCTGGACCCCTGGGGTGGGAGCCTTCGCTCCCTAGGCCCAGAAACACTTTCTTGGGTGGAGGTGTTCATACCTCCCCAAGGTCAGGAAGAGCCATATGTGGCAGGGGAGCTTCAAAGGCCTTGCTGCCTTTGCAAAGCGACCCTCAGCCTCTCCTGTTATCAGGAGCAGGCCCCCTTCCTGTCTCACCCCCTTTTTGGCAGAAAGACGGGCAGGAATAAGTGGACCAGCCCAGAAGATGTGCCCACCTCTGCCAACCCCACCCCTCAGGTGGGGGAGGCGAGGTGAAGCCTACTCTTTAGTGCCCACCATCTTGCAGATGGCAGGCACCCTGCAATCAGGGAGAGGGATGGCGCCCACCCACACACGTGGGGTGAGCACCAGCGTGTAGTCACCCTAAGGATAGTAGCACATTGTCTATTACCTCGAGAACCCTAAAATGCCCCCTAAATACAGTATTTAGGGGCCAGCCCTGAACCCAGACCTCAAATTCGACTCAACAAGGAGGACCGAAGAGCCATGCTGCAGAAGAAGAGGACGACAACTGCTTTGGCCCCAGCCCTACTGGCCTGATTCCTGCTTCGGAACCCCTGCAAGCTGAAACCAGCGTGTAGTGCAGCCAGCAGCCTCCAAGAACCCCAGGGACCTGACCTGCCCTGCCTTCCCAAAGGACTCTGATCTCCAGTGGACACCGGATTTGTCCAACAGCAACCCAAGCCAGGACTCCAGATCCAGCTGGATCCGCATGTCCTCACCACTCTGCACCGGACGCCCACGGCCTGAGTCCAAATGATCGAAAACCCCAGCGAGGTCCCCCCGACGACCCTGACCTGGGATCCGGTGTTGGACAACCCCCTCCGACCTTCTTCTCGACGTCTGCAGCCTCATCCTGAAGGGCCCCCCCCCAAACCGGAACTGGTAAGAAAAACCCAACACGAAAAGGCACCCCGGCACCCGCAGCCCCTGAGTCGTGAGGTGCCCAACAGACAGTGTCCTGGTTTCCAGCAACTCTTCAACTTCCTCCTCCAGTCGTTGGTTCCCTTTTGTCCAGTCTTCTGGCTCCAGCCTGCCGTCCTTTTCCTCGACCAGCAACCTCTATAGGAGAGCATTGGACTCCCGACACCTCCTAAGCACCCTGCACCCAGCGCCGCTGGTAGTGTGGACTTGATGCTAACCTGGGACCCCCGTTGCCCTTTCTTTAACCTCAGGAGCTCGCCGCCCAAGACAGAGTGGCCTGCCGGTGAGCAGCCCCCTACTGAGTTGCCCCATTGGCTAACATTGGCACCCTGCACCTGGCCGCCCTAGTGCCGCTAGTGGTGTACCTTGAGTGCTAACCTGAACCTTGGTTCTACCCCCCAAAACTCAGTTACCAAAACCGTTTACTTACCTGCAAACCTAACACTTTGTTTTTTAGGTCTTGCCTAGGCAGTCCCTCCTTAGTACCGCTTTTTCTCTTCTTGTTACTTCCAATGAGGACACCCCCTGTTATGTGTGTTGTTACTCGTTAGGTTTTAATTACAGCCTCCAAGCACTCTTTTGTTATAGGGCTTTCTCCTGCTTGCTTTTGTAGGCAGGACACACTCTCCCGCAAGAGCAACATTTAAAAAAAAAAAAAAAAAAAACATTATTTAACCAGCACGGCACGCCTGAACTGGAATAATGATGGCCGCGCTTTTCTCCTGTTACTTGGGATCGCCGAAAGCAGCTGCATGCCTTTTTTTTCTATTTATTTACTTTTTTTATTTTTTTTTACAATAGCCGCACTCCCATTTTTGCTTTAAACATCTTAAGCTAAAGCGCGGGCGATGTGATTGCTTCAAAAGTAAAGAAATAGAAAACAAAATTGCATTTTTTTCTATTTCTTTACTTTTGAAGCAATCTCAGCACCCGCGTGTTAGCTTAAGATGTTTACAGCTAAAGCGCGAGTGCCGCAATTGCATTCTGTCATAAACATTGTAAGGGCGCTTTCGTCTTTAAAGGGATTGTATATTTATGTTGGTAGCATGCCACCCTTTCTAACCACAGTCAGTAAACCCCTGTAGTCAAAAGGAAATATCAGTGCTGTCGCTAAGGAACAAGCATTGGCAATGCAATATGTCTCGCATTAGTTAAATGCAGCCATTTGGCTTTGCAAATGTAAAAGTAATACAGCGAACAAATAACTTTTTTTCTATTTGTTCACTTTTGTAACAATGGCGTGCCATTGCTACAAAAGTTAATTCATAAAAATAATTTTTTTAAAAAAGATGTTTGCCCGCCGTATTACTTTTCCATTTGCAAAGCCAATAGCTCTGCATTTAACTAATGTGAGACCTATTGCATTGCAAATGCTTCTCTCCATAGGATTGTATGGTGGGGGTTTCTCAAAAATGTTCTAAGTGTTAAACTTGTTTTTGTACCACAACAAAGTAACTTGGTGTCTGTCAAGAGTTAACCTGCTTACTAATGTCCTACACTGCTCAAACTGTGTGATTAGTTTGTTTTGTTCCAAAGTAGAAAAGTAACTGAAAAGTAACTAAACAGTAATCTTAAAGTAATTATCAGTATTCTGAAGCGCTTACAAGTAATAACTTTTTATACAAACAATTGGTCTGGATTCAGTCTTTGAGAGTATGACATCATTTCTTGCCTGAGTGTGTACAACAAATGCTTAACACTACCCTCTGATAAGCCTGACTGCTCAACCACACTACCATAAAAGAGAGTAAGGTATTATCTACTTCGGCCTCTGCTATACCTCTGGGGATCTACTGGACTCGCTGCACACTATACCTTACTTTGGTATAGTATATACGGAGCCAGCTTCATACAATATCACTCAGAACCCCTCTGAAAAACACCCCCATTATTCACAGATGATCTGTAATTCTATGTCTTCTTAATTTGGAGTCTTTTTCCCCAGAGGACACGGGGCACAAGATAACTAATTATATGCTAAAAGTACATTTTCTGTTAAAAACATCATGCTTTCTAGAAATGGGATTTCTGTAATTTTAAGAATTTGATTTCCTCCCATTTTTTCAGGAGTCATATACATACAAGGACCCCATTACAGAGTTTGTGGAATGCCTGTATGTTCACTTTGATTTTGATGGTGCCCAGAAAAAACTACGGGAATGTGAATCGGTAAGTTACAATCTTGCTTTTCATTTGTGTTTATGATAGGACAATTTGTGTTCTAATGTACACACCTGCTGATTTGGAAAGTGGATCAATATGAGCATTGCTCCAATACAACACAGTGAGTTGATCAGTCTCTGTTTTGTTCCCTCAACCGGACCTTTCACCGGTGCTTCCATACTTGGCCAGACACCCGAAATAACTTTGTCCGGCTCCTACCTAAAACATTTGGTTTGCACTTATTTGGTTATTATAAACACCTGTTATGTACAGCAAAACTGAGCTATCCAGTGCTATCCAAAAACCCAGTTAACATTAGAAATGGTTCCTGCTGTGGGTGGAGGAGTTGTATGGGATTTGTCTTTACCAGCTTCTGGCGATGTTCTGCTAGCCCATTCAGGAATTTCAAGAGTGAACAGCCAGGTCAGTGTAGCTGGTTGGGTTCTCTAGCTGACACTTGCGGATTACAATCTTATTTCATACCTTTCTGGGATTCATTTCCTTTAAAGGTAGCTAATCTGCAGATGAGCAGTCGGAGTTCACATTCATGTAGACATTTTGTTTTCAAATCTAGCTTCTCATTTTTTCCGCAGAGCCAGCCATGTTACCATGCAGCCTGACTTGAAATCTTCAAGATGCTTTTTTGAGGCAAGCACTAACGCTCTCAAATACTCCCAGAGCCGACAGCTTGGTTGTAAGCATAAATCAATTTTACTGTTGCTCTAAGATTGGACCATACAAGCAATATGTCTCTTCACAAGAGCATGTTGAGATGGTTTCTTTCCTGTGATGAGAAGGGTACCCTATTCCTGAGATAAAGGATTCTTATAGCTTCATTCAAATAATATGGTTTTGAAGCATGATTCCTTCTAGTGGTTGGATCCGGAAACGTGTTTGTCTTTCTCCTC
This sequence comes from Calotriton arnoldi, assembly GCA_963921515.1. Classification (NCBI taxonomy): domain Eukaryota; kingdom Metazoa; phylum Chordata; class Amphibia; order Caudata; family Salamandridae; genus Calotriton; species Calotriton arnoldi. Next base: position 983,664 of record CAWUFW010003543.1, read on the forward strand.
TCCATTTTTTCCTCTTTCTTTGTTTTTTGTTTTTTGTTGTGTCTCTCGTTGGCCACCATTTGGTGGCAAGTCCATCCCTGTGTAACTTTAGACTGCTACCCAGAAATTCCTGTGCATAGTCGCCATCTTCAGATTCTTTTTTCCGCGGTTGTGTTGGGAAGTACAACAGAGGAGCTCCTAAAGAACCCTTAGAAAAACAGAAGAAAAGCGAGAACACCACCAGAGCCCACGGGGGGGCAAAGAAGGGGAACCTTCTCGACCCCCAACGGGGGACCCTGCAGGTGAAACCCATGTGGCCGGAGAATGAAGAGGAGAGAGGGAGCAGAGGGTCATGGAAAATAACCCCTTTAAGTTCTGCCCCAACTGCCACCACAAATTTGCATAGAGCGATACACATGAGGTCTGCAATCTGCCTGCCAAACGACCAAAGTTAAACAGAAAAAGCAAAGGCTCAAGGCCAAAATGGTGGCCCATCTCCAGAGGAAGTCGTTTGACGAATCCCTGAGATAATTCTGCATCCAAGTAAGACCTTCGGGATCCGCAAGTCTGAAGACTAGCAGGCAGACATGGAGACTCCCTCGAACCTGGAGCCGCATGAGGAAGATCGAGTTTGAGGACAACGAGGGTGCAACGTTCGATGAACAAAGGCAGTTTGAGGGCACATGGCACTACCTCAATACAGAGTACCCTGAGGAGGGCATCAATGACTACCCTTTAAGGCCTTCGCCCCGGACGACCTGCTCTTGTACAACGGCCTCAGCAGAAATGTATGGGGTTCAAATGGACGAAGATAAACACTATTGCTTCCTACTAGAAACCCTGATGCCCTCCCAGAAGGCAAACCTCCATCTGCCCCTGCTCTCCAGCATCTTTGACCAGGGGAAGGAGGCTTCAGAGAGCCAGCTATGAAAAGAGCAATAACCCCTCTGGTGGAGAAGTACATTCCACACAGGAACCCCAATACATCAGGGGGCATGTCCCTGCAGATTCTATCATTGTGACAACCACAAGAAAGAGAAACCATGCCCCCATATCAACAGGGCCACCACCAGAGAAGGAGAGTAAAAGACTGGATCTGGTGGGCAGGAAGATGGAGAGAGGCGGCCACACAGTGGAGGATGACCAACACCACTGCGCTCCTTAACTGTTATGGCCACCAGCAGTGAGACGAGATCGAAGGACTCGTACAACACCTTCCAGAAGAGTTTCACAAGATTGCCAAGGCCATAGTTCAGGAGGGGAAAAACATCACAGATTCCTGCCTCAAATCTGCCCTGGATGCAGCAAACAGATGTGAATGGGCACCACACTCGGGAGATCCGCCTGGGTGAAGTTCTTTGGCTTCAAACTGCAGGCACAGGCTTTGGTGATCAATGACTTTCACAGGCGAAGCCCTTTTTGGACAGGCAGGAGAGGAAGCATTGCAACAAATAAAGGACAATTACGCTGCGAAGGCCATGGAGGCACTGCACATTAAAGGGACTTTTTAGAAGAGGAGGAAGAGCTGCTAGAAGACCAGTAGGCAGGGTAGGCTTCCCAGCCAGCCAACACCACCAGCAACAGCAGCAAAGATTTTACCCATCAGGCATCACAGCAGCAGACACACCAGCAGTGGCAACACCCAACAAGGCAGCCCTTTCAAGGGAGGCCAATCCCCAAGTGGAGGGGGAGATCAACAAGCAAGTGACTCAGTCACCCCACAGCCCCACCACAGGACACCAGTGGGGGCAAAATAGGAGGGTTCCTCCAGGAGTGGAGGTCAATCACCTCCAACAACTGGATCTTAAACATAAGACCTGGTTACTGCATAGAGCTCACCAAGCCACCGCCACATGCACCTCCAAGGGCAAAAACCTTAAAGGTGCATTAACTCACATTTGCGAAAGGAAGTCGAAGAACTCATCCAAAACCAGCCATATAGAGGGTCCAGTCAAGGGAGGCAGGCAGTGGATTCTGCTCACCGTACTTCCTAGTACCAAAACAAGACCTCACACTGAGGCCAATCCTAGATCTTGGGTATCTAAACTAGTTCATACAGTCTCATCACTTCAAAATGACAACGCAACAAGAGGTAATCCCACTCCTAAGGAAGAGAGATTATATGGTCGCCTCGTATCTAAAGGACACCTACCTACATATACCAATAAAACAGAGACCTGAGAGGGGTCTCTAATTCATCCTGGGCAGGGTACACTACCAATTCAAAGTACTACCATTTAGGCATAAAATCCACACCAAAGGTGTTTCCAAAATGTCTAGCGGCAGTGGTCGAACACTTGAGAAGACAGGGTATCCATGTCTACCCATATTTAGATGATTGGTTAGTAAAGGCAAAGTTGAAGCAAAAATAACGCCAAGACATTCAAACAGTAACAGAAATGCTTCAACGCCTCTGGTTCCCCATAAACCACAAGAAATCTTCACTGGAAAAGGTGAAAGTATTCCTAGGACAGCCCTGAATTCGAGAACGGCACAGGCATACACTGTCCAAAAGAGAATGACCGGAATTGCAGAGCACACTCTCCTTGACCAGAAGGGACAGTCTGACATTGAGACCTGTCATAATATTTTTGGGCATGATGGCATCATGCATTCCCCTAATTCCACATGTGATACTTCACATGCATCCCATACAGGAATGGATCTGCAACAGATGGCCACAAGTCACAGGGATCTGTAAGGATCTAGTGATTGTCACAGCAAGAGTGCAAAAAGAAATAAAATGGTGGAACCCGACAACTCTGAGCGAAGGGAGACCTTTCAAATAACTAGCCCCTACAGTGACCAGAACAAAGGACGCATCCCACAAAGGCTGGGGAGTGCACATGGACAGCCTGAAGGTCGGAGAACTCTGGAGTCTTTCAGACACCATGAAACACACAAATTATCTGGAACTAAAGACAGTTTTCCTGACATTGAAAGCATTCCAAGCACACGTAAAGAGGCAGACTGTACTAATCCAGACGGACAACAGGACAATTATGGTCTACCTCAAGAAGCTGGGAGGGATAAAATCCTTCCCACTGTCGAGGCTAGCGCAGAAGCTATGGAGGTGGAGGATCCAAAGGAATACTACACTAATAGCAATCCACCGCCAGGGGAAGCAGAACACAGAGGCAGACATATTCAGCAGGAAAGAAAAGCACCTCCCAAGAATGGGAGATAAAACGGGATGTACTGGACACCGTATTTAGACGCCTAGGGCAGACCAAGCATAGACCTATTTGCATCCCAGAAAATGCAAAATGCTTCGCATCCAGGTTTCCACACCACCAATACAAGGGGAATGTCTTTTCGATAGATTGGTCAGGGAGATTTGCATATGCCTTTCCACCAATTCTCCTGATCCCAAGGGTACTAGACAAAGCCAGACAACTGGGGACATCACTTCTTCTAGTAGCCCAGCAGTGGGCCAGGCTGACATGGTATTCAGACCTACTGGAGATGTTCAGAGGGCAGATGATTGATTACAATCAAACCAGGCCAAACAGAAGAGTATGCCATCTGGAACCAGCCACACTCAACCTAGCACCATTGCGCCTGAATTCATAGAATTAGGACACTGCAGCAACTCTCCAGGACAATGGAAATACTGAAGGAGTCTAGAAAACCAAGCAATAGGAAGTGCTACGCAGAGAAGTGGAGCCGGTACATCCATTGGTGCAGGGACTACAAGAAGATGAAAGCAAGGACAGAGCACGGTATGGTGCTAACATACCTCACACACCTACTAGCGGCCTGACCTGCGCATCACTAAAGGTCCACCTGGCCGCACTAGTGGGCTACACCAGAGGTACAGCAGGGGACAGCCTCTTCACACTCCCAGTAGTGAAGAGATTCCTTGAAAGATCAGAAAAAGTAGCACCACAGAGGGCGTCACCAACGCCAATGTGGAACCTGAACAATGTGGTCACACAATTGATGACCGAGCCATTTGAACCAATGCATAGGAGTTGAAGTTTTTGAACCTAAAGACAGCATTCCTAATAGAGATCACGTCACTGCACAGAGTCAGCGTGCTGCAAGCATTGACAATACAAGAACCATACCTTCAAATTCACAAGGACATGGTTGTCCTACAAACAAACCCACAGTTCCTAACAAAGGTGGTATCACAGTTCCGCGTCAACCAAAGCATCAAACTACCGGCCTTTTTTCCAGGGGCCAAAGTCACAGGCCGAGAAGGCACTTCACACATTGGAAGTGCAAAAAGCACTCATGTTCTTCCTACGAGAAACAAAGACAATTCAGAAAGGGAACCAACTTTGTCTCCTCCGCCAGGATAAGCAAGGGAACACCAATGACCAAGGGGACGATCGCACAATGGATAGTGGGCGCTATACAAACTTGCTACACCAGGGTGGGAAAGGCTATAACCACACGCCTCAGGGTGCACTTGATCAAGAAGGGCGCAACCCTAGCGTTCCTAGCAAACGTACCCATTGGTGACTTCTGCATGGCCGCGACTTGGTCATCCCCACACACCTTCAGAAAAGACTACTGTGCGGATATCCAAATAAACAAGGAGCACAGGTTAGACAAGGGTACTTCAACACCGGTTTGCCAACACAATCACATTTCAGCCCAGCATTCCCAAGGAATGAAATACCACTACATAATCTGATGCACAGCATGTGAATACAGGATTCTTGCTGCAAAACTAAATGTTTACTTAACTTAGGAGTAGTTTTGCAGCTTGAAGATTTTCTGGATTCACCTGCGACCCACATAGCCTCGCTGGAAATGGAGGAAGAAGCAAAGAGGTGAGGTGAACAAAACTTCAAGACAGGAGAAACCCCCCACCTCCCCTCCCTGCCCAAATAAGGAGGGGAAAAAGAAAAAATCTGAAGATGGTGACCATGCATAGGGGCTTTTGGGGCGCCGTCTGACTTCACACAGGGGATGGACTTACCCCCAAATGGTGGTAGACGATGCCCACAACAACAAAGAGAAATGAGAAGGACAAATGCACTTTTCGGGACCCAACCAACAGATGGTGAAATAGATGCACAGCATGTGAATCCAGAAAAATCTTCAGGCTGCAAGACTACTCCTACTGTTACTTACTCGTGGATGCTCAAGCACCAAATGTTATCAACCTAAACATGTTCAAGGACGTAATATGTTAGCCAATCAGTAGTTAATAAGGCTTTCAGCTTGAATGCATGGTCTGACATGAGCCAACTGAAACCTCGTATGAAGTAATCTCCTTGCTGGGTCTAGGAGATGGCCATGCAAGGATCGAAGTCGAGATGCTGCTGGCGTTTTGTGTGATGAATCTTAAGATAAGAATGAAAAGAAAGGGTTCCAATGGATTTGTTAATGTAATATAGTTAATTCCTCGTGGATGCACAAACCTGAAAGTTGTATATGCAACAAACAATCAATATAAAATAATCAATACAGAACTGAATTCATCAGTGAAAGCCATAAATGCAGTTTCACTTCCCACTGAAATCAAACTAGTCATTCCTACTTGTGATACATGCTCTGCATACTCCTGCCTTTTAGTGTTGGGCCAAAGACCGTTGCAGTGGTTGCAGGGTAAGTTGCATTTTCCATACATAGTTCCCTAATTTACACAAAATACTCATCAGAAAAGTAGTGCTGAGGGAACATTGTTCAGTGGAATGTTGCTATAGTGATGTGTAAACAAATGTGTAACGGGATGAATTAAAAGCTGGTTCTAGTTATAAAGGTAGAATGCAAACCATATCTTAATGCACTGTTAATGTATTGAATTAATAGTCCAGATCTATCCATGATTGTCGACGTTTTGACCATCAATGGCACAAAGTATCCATGGGTTCTTATCTGGACTAAAACATCACATCCTGAACAGAATAAAAAGGAAAGGGGGGATGAGTTCCTATTGTTGTCATACTACAGTATATGTAGAAGTGTATACATGCACAGGCGTAACCCTGGTATAGAGCATAGATTCAAGAGCACAAATCTCTTCAAGCGAAGTCTGTGTTTTGGAAAAAGAAGGGGAAGAGTCAAACGTAATGTCATCACTTATAAATGTATTAGAATAATCATTAAAAATTTGTCAGTCTAAAAAAAAAAAATAGACTGATTGGGAAAATGAGGGTCATGAGATAGTCGCTCTGCAGATCAGCCAAAGTCTCTATGAAGTATAAAAAGAGGAAAATTGTATTACCAATCCAAGTTGGGGGGCGGATTCTGCTATGCATCAGAATAAGCAATCGCATACAAATTCATTAGTCTTAAGCAACAAGTGCCTAGCATAGCCTTACTTTGTGGTGAAATTAGTATTTCATGGTCTTCACAACCAGCAGGGTTTCCTGAATTTTTGGGTATTCTGCCAAGAAGCTTGCTGGGAAACTCTGTTCATTGCCACTGTGTGTGAAAGAAACCACCAATATTCGGTCAAGACCCCTGCCTAGGGCTGTACTGTAGGCTGGCTGTATGTGAAGCAGCACCAAGGGGAAAAGGCGTCCTCCGATATCCATCCACCTTTGGACTCTAACTCTGTAAATGGTTGGATTAAGAGGAAACCATCTGGGGAACTACTGGGTAGAAGAGAGAGAACAAGATATACTGAGATCGTTTCTGACTACTGGCAATTTTACAGTAGATTTGGTTTGTAATTGTCGGGGATTATTTGGTTTTCACCCGTTTGCCAATTTTATGACTTTGGTTAAAATACATCTAGTTCTGGCTGTTTCCTGTGGAACTTCCCTTAGCACCATAGTGAACTTTGCTTGGTGCCATCTCATTAAGTTATTTGTATGTGTTGCAAGATTCCTCAGCGATAGTGCTTATCTCTTGCTTCTTTTGCTCACCCCATTTCAATTGTCCTTTAGTGCAGCTCCAACCTTTGCGCACACTGCACTCCAGATTTCAAGATCTGTGTACACATAGTTTTGGCAGTCTAAGCTTCTCTTAGTAGTCTGATGGTCCAATTATAAATTCAGACTACTGCTTACCATGGCGATTCTTCTAATCCTTCTCAGTTTCCCTTTCCACAGATGACAAACATTTGCTAGCCTATCTGATTAGATGACTTCTTGGCATCCTCCTGGGCTGAGTGAGCTCTGGGTGTCCAGTGAACGTGACTGTACGTGGAAACTAGAACTTGCTCAAGCAACTGTGGTTATGTTTTGCACGTCTCAGGTTTTAGGCAATTTTGTTTATTGCACAGTAAAATATCTCCTTAATGACCTCCCATTCTGAACATCCAGTATGTCTGAGCAAAGTAGGGACTAGAAACTGCAAATAATGCTTGTAGAATGTAGGTAGTAGCTAGTTAAAATTGTCTCCCCTTACAGCGTTTTTTTCTTAATTTGCTCACATGTGGTTGTACAGAAGCCTGAAACCTCTTGGCAGGGCTCAAATTCCCAGTGCCGGCAGTGTGCCTGTAATTGTTGGACAGCGATAGAACGGATAAAGGCATGCTTCCCACTTAGGTTATGAATATTTCCAGCTTCCTTGTATTGGTCTTTCAGTGAAAAGTTTGAAATGCATTCTTTAACTCTGTTTACTTCTTTATGCATACAAGTTTGTCTCCATTGTGTATCCAAATGGGAATCCTGAAATAATTTCTGCATTATCAAGTTAATATAGATTGTGATTTCTAAATAAAAATACACCAAAAACATGCTTTTCCAGTTAAAGGGAAAACTATCCCAATGGAAGGAGCATACAGGAAAATTTCAGTTCAGTAATAGAACTTGATTTGAAACAAAATTGATAGTCTTTCGGGAAACCGGCTCCCAAGAGCTCCATAATTAGAGACGGACCCATGAGACCTCTGCCTGCAGTAGAAGAAGCAAAATGCTCCACTCCTCAACAAATGAAGCTTAGGATATCGTGTTCACTTTATTTTTTCAAAGTTATTCTGCGTTACTGCCCCTGTCTTGCACTGCATAAACCATAGGAGTTTCTTCTAGTTTTTTACATTCGTGCATGGTTGTCCTACAAACAGATATTTCCAATGCTTGATCTCGAGGGGGTTTACATTTGTAAACTCAATTTGCTTTCTTTGATTTAATCTAATCCAGTAGTTGCCCTTCACCCTTGAAGTGCGATGCCTATTTAAATGTGTCTGTATGCTTTTTATCTTTATCATTCCTGTCCATTCAGATGCTGTGGCAATTTGTAAAGTTTAGATTACAAGTTCAAGCTCTCAACAAAGCTTCAGAAATGTATATATATATATTTTTTTTTTAAATGTCCCAGGCTATTAGAACCTTTTGTGCATGTGGAATGCATTATAGAGCTGTATTCCCGAGGAGTATAACGTAGATCCAGATGGGCCAGCACATGCCACATTTTCTAGACCGGTAAATAAAATGAATTGACCTACTACAAATGTCAAGGGTGTTCATTTACAAAGCCATTGACTCTCCTGAAAATATTGCATTCATCTGTCAGTATGGTTCCAAGTTGGACAACAGGTTTTAAACTCACACTTGAAGTTTTTCTTTCACTTTTAAGTGTTGTTTAATCATTTGTGGAAAGGAATTCACCAGGAATAGTCTTAATTAAAATGTTATTTAAAAATGATATACACAATCACAGATTGGCTTTTATTTAATTCCAGGTGCTTGTGAATGACTTTTTCTTGGTGGCCTGCCTAGAAGACTTCATTGAAAATGCACGTCTCTTTATTTTTGAAACCTTTTGTCGCATTCATCAGTGTATCAGCATTAGGTATGGAAGTCTCCTTTATTTTATGAAATTTGAAGAAAATAATTTTTCACCAGTATCTTTACTGTAAACAATTATTTTCAATGTATAAATGATTATGGGAGCATCAGAAAAGCATGCATTACTTAAATGAGCTTTGGTTATTCAAGCAAGATAGTTGTCTCTAGTCAAGTAATTGACCTACAATTGCAACTACGTTTTTTTTAATATATATTTTTATTGTTTCCACTGATACACAACTGGACATTAAGAACGATGTCAACAGCATTTCAACAGCAATAGTTATTATCTTCATCACCTTTGCAACAGGTAGGTCCCGCCCCTCCCCCAAATCAAGGCACATTCAGTTATAACTCTTTTCCATATGTCTCGGAATGACCAAGTGACTCCCACACACTTCTTCCTCTACATATCGACTGCTGTGTCAATCCTCCAACTAAGCAGTACTCGACACCCCCACTTCATTCTCCTCCTCTGCTCATTCACCCGTTACACACTCCTCCCCAGTTTATATTCTTGCCTTTGTACCGCGGAGGCTATGTCCTCAGTGCCCAGCACTCTGTCCAGCCTACTATAGGTACCATGTGTTAGCGAGTGGCATGAGTATTCTCTAGACGCTGGGTGCATCTTTCTCCAAATGTCCACGCATCCCACATTCTGCATTAGCGCACTCAGCCACTCCTCCATAGCTGGCTTCATTGCATGTCTCTGGGGCTTCCTGTCCAACTCCCCATCTATCACACAGTTAAAATCTCCCACCCACAGCAACCTGATGGCCAAGGCGTCCATTAATAGATCCTGCATTTACAGATAAAAGTGTCTATCATCGTTGTTAGGTGCACACCAAGCCCCACCCATACGGACACCCCGCGTACATAGGTCGAGTATGTTGACAAGTACAACTGAATCCTCCACTTCTGTTTCAGCTTAAGGTCCTCCTTATCTATCAAGTGGTTTCCTGGAGGCATGCTCTGCCAATACCCTGCCTGCTCAAGTAGGACATCACCCTGTGTCTCTTTACATATCCTCCTTGTCCTCTGACATTCCAAGTGACTGGCTTTTAACTTTGTACCATACCACCCCATCCTTGTTCCGTTTTGCCCCACCCCCCACGGCAACACCTCACCTCCGTCGATGTACAGTATCTTGGCACATCTCCCACATCGTGACCATCATCACGGCCCTCTTCTCAGTACCAGTGAAACGTGTTAAAACTGAACTATTAACACCAACTCTTCACCCCCCACCCACTGCATTCCCCCCCTGCATACCTCCCTGAGTAAACGCAACAAAACCACACATTGTTAATACCCAACATAATTGGTCAGTGACAACGCACTGACCTACCCCCACCCAGTCCCCTACAACGAATAACAAACTGGCCTAATCCCTAAGGCCTACAATGTATCTAGTTGCTTATTATTAAACTAAATATGCAGGAGCAAGGCAACACCCAGCAGATCTCTAATCCTGAGAGGACGAGACTCCACCAGGAGCTGCACTGCAGCTGCCCTATCGTTCCTATCTAAATAGTACAGCAAGCCACATCCTTGCTTTCACTCAATGCCATCTTTGTCATTACATGTGCCATTTCCAAGCTTCAGAGTAGTAGTCCCCCCCCCCCCCTTTCAGGATCAAGTGCAGCCCCTCAACAATTTCTTTCAGTCCAACGCCGGACCAACCCCCCCCGTGGTGTGTAGTTCAAGCGTCTTCCTCAGTGTTCACTCGCTGCTCCCCAGTTGCGCTGTCATCCATATTCATCTCCCGCACACCGCCACTCTCCGTCTATCTACCCAGAGTACCATCCTGTTGTACCAACATGTTCCGCGTGAGACGATTCCTCACTGTTCCCAACTTGGAAGAGCCACCTTCCCTCCCCCGTCGTGACGTTCTTTGCTCACCCACACGTTCAGATCTGTGTGGTCTCTTCTCATGCCCAGGTACCCTCTCCCATATCTCCAACCATGACCACACCTCCTGTGAGTTTTCATAGTATTGGGTCTTGCCATCAGCGATCACTTAAAGACGTGCTGGGTACATCAGCATGTAGGATATAAGTTCATGGCTTTTAGATTCTGCTCAACTTCCAGAAAGGACTTTTTGTCATCTGGACTTGAGCATATAGTCCGGAAAGATGGCCATGTTATTATTCTCGAAGCCCATTTCACCTTCCTGTTGAGCGGCCCTCAGTATGATGTCACAATTCATATAGTTGAAAAGTCTAGCTATCATAGCTCTAAGGAGTGCTGACTGACTGACTGATTTATTTGTAGAGCGCACTATTGCCGAGGCGTCTTGGCGCTAAGTGGTGTGCAGGGACGGCAACAGACAGGTTCAGGGATGGATGAAGAGCCAAGTTTTTATTTCCTTCCTAAACACCGACCTGCTGGGCTGAAGTCTCAGATGTAGAGGAAGGGAGTTCCATAATTTAGCCGCTAAAAAAGAGAAACGTTTACCTCCACACCTTGCTTTTTTGATCTTTGGAAGGTCTACCAATCCAGAAGAAGAAAATCTTTAAAAACGCGACGGCACATATCGAGGAAACAAGGATTGCACATCCTTAGCCCCACCTCCAAATAGGGCTTTGTGTACTAGGCAGAGTGCCTTAAAGTCAACCCGTCGTCTCACTGAGAGCCAGTGAAGTTGCTTTATGCTGGTGGATGTAGGATGGTGTTTGGGTAGTTTGAGCAATGCTCGCGCTGCCGCATTTTGAATTGATTGGAGTTTGGAGAGTTGGGCTGCACCTGCTCCCAAATAAAGAGCATTACAATAATCTATTCTCGATAAGACCATGGCTCCTACCACAGTTTTCCTCAAAGAAAAAGGGATTAATGGGAGGATCTTCCTTAAGCCTTTTAACTTAAAGAAGCAAGCTGACGAGACTTGATTAATCTGTGGTGCCAGGGTGAGGTCTTTATCGATCAGAAAGCCAAGGTTCCTTGCCTTATTTACCGGTACCGGGCAGGTACCGGCTGCAGATGGCCCCCATAATTGGCTCCAGACCGATGATTTCTGTCCAAATTCCACCACCACCAGTTTTTTCCGCATTCAGTTTTAAGAAGTTGTAATTCATCCAAGACATCAATGCAGAAAGACATTTGCAAAACTTGGCAGCTGTTACGTCCACGGTTTGTGCTACAGACACTACAAGCTGGGTGTCATCAGCGTATGACACCAGCGTAAAACCATCGCTTTTTATGAGTCGAGCCAAAGGGGCAACGTATATATTAAACAACGTCGGGGATAAAGCCGAGCCCTGTGGAACTCCACCAGGGAGAGTGAACTCTTCAGACTGAAGGCCATCCCAGGGGATCAGTTGTTCCCTGGATGATAGAAAAGAGGTAAGGGCTAATGCTTTACCACTGATACCAACATCCTGCAGCCTTCGAACTAGTACTGCATGGTTTACGGTGTCGAAGGCTGCTGTCAGATCAAGCAAGATTAGGGCAGCCCTTTCTCCACCATCCATCACCTGCCGAATTTCCTCTGTTGCCATAATCAAGGCCGACTCAGTAGAGTGCAGCGATCTAAAACCATGTTGGGTAGAGTCAAGGATGTTATTTAGCTCCAGATATGTTGTCAATTCTGAGTTCATAGCCTTCTCCAGAATTTTGGCGGGTAGAGGCAGGCAGGAGATAGGACGGTAGTTTTTCTCCTCTAAGGGATCCAGCTTAGGTTTTTTTAAGAGAGGACGAATACAGGCCTTTTTCCAAGTCAGCGGAAAGATCCCTGAGATTACAATTTAGTTTAATATTGGAGACAGTGAAGCGCTAATCTCCTTCGGGACCAGTTGTAGAATATGCGGCGGGCAGGGATCTAAGGGGAACCCTGATTTGGTTTTCAGCAAGAGATCAACCACTTTTTCCTCGCCCAACAATGGAAATTGCGTTAGGCTGCAGTGAGAGACCTTGTCCTCCTGCTTCTCTAAATGATTACTCCCAGCCACCGTGGCTGTTTTCAAAAGTTCATTATATACGGACTCAACCTTATTTTGAAAAAAACCGGCCAGTTTGTCCACAAACTTTTGATCTGGAGTGAACGTGGTGTCACGCAGACACCTCGTCAGAGCGGAAACAGTTCTAAATAGTTCTTTTGGGGAGTTTGTGGCCTCCTGAATTTTGGCGGTAAAGTAATCTGTTTTGGCCTGGGTTATAGCATTTTTATATTCTTCTAAGGCTACACAGTAGTCTTTCCTGTGTGCCACGCTGTATTCAGATCTCCAAATGCGTTCCTTTTGCCTGCATTTGATTTTAACTTGTTTAAGTTCCGCCGAATACCAGGGGGACGAGGCTAGCTTTCTTCGAGAGTGCTTTGTCACTTCTGGTGCCACTTTATTCGCTGCCCTGTTGAGCCAGCTATCGAAAATAATTGCAGCCTGGTTGGGGTCAGTTGGAATTAAAGGCCTTTCACTCAGTGCTAATGACAGGTCATTTTTGCAAACTGATTTCCAAGCGCGCGACTTGACCACAGAAGGTCTGTTCTTGCGACAACCATTGGTTGTTGCAAGATTGATGGTGAAGTGTACCGCCGAGTGGTCAGACCAGGGTAATGGACACACAGTCTTGACTTATATAATATTGTTATTAGTGAAAATGCCATCTAGTGTATGGCCTGCTTGGTGTGTTGGCTCACTAACCATCTGATTCATCCCAAAACCAGCTAGCTTATCTATTCGGCTGGACGTATCAGAATTGTTATTGGCTTCCAAGTGAAAATTAAAATCGCCTAGTACCGTGAAAGATTCGGTATCTAGGCATGATTCCAAGTAGGTCTGGAGGGAGGTAATGAAAGAGGATCTAGGGCCTGGAGGTCTATAGACAAGAAGACCCGGGAACAGTTCTCGGTTATTATATTTTATACTGAAAATCAATGCCTCAGCATCCAATGTGGATTCTGGTGTAATTCTCACCGTGTAGTGGGATCGAGAAATTACAGCGATTCCACCACCCTTTGCCAAAATTCTATCAGAATTAGCTACAAAGTAGCCGGCCGGGATTGCAGCATTCCAGTCCGGCTCATTTGTTTCATTTGCCCAGGTTTCTGTGAGAAAAACAAGGTCTGGATTTTCTACTTGGATCAGGCACTCTAAGTGAAGCTTGTGCTTGATCATTGACCTTGTGTTGAGTAAAATGCAGCTGATGGCTCGAGGGTTCTTGTTAAAAAGATCAGAAGTCTGAGCAGCTGATTGGGAGCCCTTGCTATCTCGTGAGGAGTTAATAACCCTGTTGTTGACCGGCTTGTTTCCCCCCAGGTCCTTGGTCATATAAATTGTGGACGGATTTAGGGCCATCCAACCACAGATGTTACAACGCCTATGGCAGGGAGGTAGATTATCCAACTGTATTTTATGGAGCACGCATTTACCAGGATTGTAACTCATAAGTTCGCTGCGTGAGTAAGCATACCTTGGAAAACGGGCAGGGGTTCTGGCGCTGGACGTGTTTCGGGCGCAGACGGGCTTGCCTTTGGCGCGCTCTCGGCGCGCCCGCTGCGCGGTCGCAGCATCCGGATTTAAATAGGAAGTGCTGGAGGACCGAGCAGAGAACTAGAGCGCTGACCTCTGTGCGGGTCCGCTCTTACAGGCGGGCACCGCAATCAGCGTCGCAACAATTGTAAGGTGAGCCTAGACCAAGAGTTTTACATTCCGCAATATTTAAAAAACGATAGTGATAATTTAAAAACAGCACAGGTACACATGAGATGCAACCCTCCCAGCGCACTGTGAGCGCTATACCCAAAGCACGAACCACTCCTGGTGGCGGCCGCGCCGTCAATGCCCTGTATGCCCTTTCAACTGCAAACATGGGCGACAAATCTGTTAGTCAATTTAGCTTTTAGTCAGTCCTCCAGGAAGCTTTCAACTGAAGCACACTCCGCTCGTTTCGGGAAACCTAAGATTGTTCCTCCATGATCGTCCTTCTGCCCTACTTTCCAGTGTCGCAGTTGATGCTATTAAGCGGGATACCTGTTCTTTGATGGTTGTGACTTCTGTCTGTGAGGCCGAGCTTTCGTGGCCCATTCCATCACCATGTGGCGGTTTGCACGGAGCAGCCCCACATCAATCGACACTGCGTCTATCTTCCCCTCCAACGCTGTCCTAGAACCCTGAATAACCTCCAGCAGTGTCGCAGAGGTCTGCTTGTCCTCCCGCTCCGGCGCCTACACTCCCAGCTGTCCAGTACCCCTCGTGGAAGTCCTCTGTGGGGTGGTGTATTGCGTGATCGTGTTGCCCTGGTACCCCTTGGCTGACATCTTTCCCCACCTTGAGAGGCCCTGGGCCAAGGAGCAACCCCCCCCCCCCCTTTCAAAAAGTTCTCTCCAGGTACCTGTCAAGGCCATACAGCATTATTCAGCTCCATGCTTGGCCAGCCATCCAAGCACCGCAACACAGGGTGAGGCGAGCACCAGGCCCGAGGCGAGCAGTCCATGCCCCCTTCTCCGTCAGCACCTCCACTTGCTCGACCCCTCAGCCAGTTCAGCTGCTCAGTGTACCGCCGTGCCCCCAGCTTTGCAGGATTCCATCGTTCAGGCCAGTAGGGGACCTAGCCAGTGACACCACCTCACCTCTCAGTGTGATCTCCGCAGCACACTTCTGCCCACCCCAGCTCTTCAGCCCCAGCCCCTCAATCCAGTTTAGGCCCACCGTAGAGCATGAGGCCTTCCTCCTCCCTTCCTCGTTACCAGTATGCCTTTTCAAACACGGTGAAGACCGTTCTCAGTCCTCCGAACTCCCTAGGCTTTTCACCAGAATACAAGCCTCCGTGCAGCATTAATGCACAGATTCGGTGCGCTCAATCTGCCCCACTGCTCCTCACCTCGATGTGTCAGAACAGAGATGTCCTGCCAATACCCGCAGCCCTCACTGCACTGTTCATCGGCTGCTGCCATCAGTTTTGCAGCGTGAATCTTTCTGGATTCACTATGCTGTGCATTATTCAGCCATCTTTTTTTTTTTGTGGCCCAGGTGGGCGGCGACGTCCCACCATTTGGTGTCCTTCGTGACGTCGACGCGCTTCCTGCGGAAGCTCCCACCTTTGGTCGCCATCTTCAGATTCTTTTTTCCGCCGTTGGGTCTGGATCGTCACGGAAGAGTTCCAGAAACTTTGAAGAAGGAATCAACGAAAATCAGCAAAAACCAGTGGCGATTGGAGATTTGAGCACACCGACTGCAGGACGGACAACCGGGACGACGAAGAGGAGGGCATCGGTGCCTTTCACCCCACAGTCCACTTCCATGCATCTGTAGAGTGCCCCTGCTCCTCTTGGACCGCCGCGGGTCGCAGCATCCTCTTGCAGCAGTCCCGCTTGCAGCGCGAACCGCCAAACTCCGGCCTCCCCCTCTTATCGGGATTTGCAGGCAAGCCTCATCAGGCCAATCCACTAGCCCAGAGAGGCTTTCAGATTCGTTCTCCTGCAGTCTCTTGCAGCCCCAGGGCTCCCACTCGGCACACTCCAATTCCTCCAGGGGGACAAACTTCAATTCAGCGGGTCACTTGCCACGCATTACAAGACTATCGTGGCTATGCCGTGCAGATGATGCTGGATTATAATCGGGGGCAGCGGAACGCTCCAAGAGTGCGTCCGATGCGCCATCTTGCCTGGCCATGCCCCTCAGCTACAAAGTTTTTAACTGTGTGCCAGGATTCCTATGGAATCCTGCCACACTGTATGAGCTCTACATTTGTTGGTTTCCATGTGCGTCTTTCCTGTTTTCTTGATTTTTCATGTTTTGCATTGTAACATCTTGTCACCTTTTAGACGCATAATTGCGCACTTTCTAATGGGTATTTCTGATTGCAGATTCCTCACCTTTGGAATATCCCAGGCACCATGCTTGATCCAGAGAAGTCTCCCAGCAAAACTCACATTGCTAGGTGGCAGTGTGTGGCTCCATGCTGACTTGGCACCACCCTGGAAGTGATGAATCTTGGCTCCTTTCATTATTCAGTCCTTGCAGATCCCATTCTCTGTTCCCAACTTTGTTGGCTTTCCGATGACTCCTACAAAAAATTTCAGACCTTATGCTAGGGAATATGTCTCCTGGAAAACCACACGTTTCAAGCCCCTCACAAAATGGGCACTTGTGCACCTGAAGGTGATCTGTGAGTGGAAAGCCAAACTCTCTTGCCAAACATAAGAAAAGGCCGCACTAGAAGCAGCAGTCTAGTGACCCCTTTAAGGTTGTGCACCAGGTCCTGCTTTTAAGAGCAGAAAGTTTGCGAGCCTTGACCCTTTCTCGCCACTTGAAATTAGGTGAGACATCTTGGGGATGACTCTCCAAGGGCCCTTGCTTCCCATGTCTTCCAACACCAGTTCCGTTCCTCAGCTGGTATCAGTATGACCTGAGAGACCTTTGCCGTTGTCGATCCCCAAGCACGTTGAGACCTTTAAGGAGGCCATGCTAATGATTTTTAAGATGCTACTCTGGATACTTCCTCTGGAGTACCTTCAGATCCTGTGGAGTTGAAGGGTCCTCCAGTTGGACTTCTGCTGCTGGGTCTGCCTCCAACATCGACTGCCAACTCAAGGTCTGTACTAATGCCTGTTCTCCCGCTCTGTTTCCAAGGCTGACGCCGGTGCCATCTGCGCCAGTGCCACAGCCTACTTGGCATCCGGTCCAACGCCAGTACCAATATTGGTCTGTACCAGTGCCAGTCTAACATCAGATCGCGCATACTCTGAAATTACCTTACACAGCCAGTAGAGATTGAATTAGACCCTCAGCATCTTCAGTGACACAAGTTCTATTAGAGGGTTGATGTCCTCTTTCTGCTTTAGCATGTACTGGGTCGAGAGCTTGCAAAATGTACCCCATGACACTGAGGATGAGGAGACAGACTATTTGCTCTCACTCCTTACTATGTGGATGAAGGACTTTGCTTGGCCCTAAAGGTGGACGTACCACTGAAAGCACAAGGTAGATGCCTGGCTGTTATCGGCTTGGGTGCATCTTGGAATTTTCAGCCCAAAACAAGCCCAGCGTTCTCAGGAGGTGATGTGGACTAGTGGCCGTTGTTGGCGACCATGTAATGTGAGGACCCAGGTGCGGACCCCGACCTTGCCTCAGCATCCGGTGAATCCTGACAAGTCTACCTGTGCCAACAAAAGACTTTATAGGTAGCCTGTTTGCTGTGAAGTGCTGTTATGTCCTTGGGCAAATAATGCCAAAAATAAATGTGCATTCGGCCCGTCACCCACACTATAATCTTTCTCCAAGAATTGAGGACAAAACATTATGCTTTGATCCCAAAAAGAGATAAGAATCTAGTGGCTGAATTGCTAAGTGTGAAACTGTAAAATTTAGGATCAATCCCAGATTCCTTACTTGACCAAATTGTGTGATGCTATGCAAATACTTTATTTTTTTTATAAGAATCTAGGCCACCTATTGGGTACACGTGACCCCTGACTTGCCTCTTAGTTCACTAATATGCATTGTCATCAGGATGGCAGCAGAAATGTTTCTCAGTTCATGTTTAAAAATATTTTCTTTTAAGAAGTCCTTTTCAGATCTGAAGTACAAGGTAAAACACTTCTGAATGTTAAAGAAATACACTTTTGAATTTAGAAGATGGCCTTATATGCTGAATATATTTTCAATGCTCTGCTCGTGTACTGGCTTGGAGAGTCAGTCTCTCTCCTTGGCTCAGCTCTGGCTCTGCTGTCCCTGTTAATTTGGTGGCCCGCATGCCTCTGCTTGTACCTACATAATGCCAATAAGATATACATCTCTAGAAACTGAACTGGACCACCTGGTCTATCAATGGAAGAAAGCAGCTCTTTCGCAAAGGGAGTGTGCAGAGCAGCAGAGGTGTTTGATTTCCAACTGCCTACTGTTCAAACTAAATCTAATTTACAACTGAAATACTCCAACCAGTGCCAGCTTCCTCAGAGCCTCTGTTGTCCTTAATGAGGCTCTCATGGACGCCCTTATGGGCCACCTGATCAAAACCATGTTTGGCCCCCTATGACCAGTCGGTCTGTGGCCAGGCGACACAAACTGCTCCTTGTGACCCTGATTTTCTAATGAGCCACTCTGTACCTGAAAACCATTTAGTACAGGCATCAATGAGCAAAGTGAACCCCAGTGCTTTTTCTTCTAGGTAATCATACAGGGAACCAAAGCGTATTGACGCTTTAGATAAGGTAAAAAAAAAAAAAAATCCTCTGCCAGTATGGCCCTGTGTTCCTTGAACGTGGTCTGTCTTTAGGGTAAGTGCACATACATTGTGGGACATGGCCAACCAGTGTGATCTTGCTGGAGGTCCTGACGGTTATGGGCAGTATATGCCCAAGTGAATCAGGATGCAATGAAATATATACTTATGGCTGTCCTCGATACCACTGATTGCATAGGGCGAGCTATTGGCACCAGCTTGGTGTGTAAACTGCATGCTTTGATGCACACAACTATATTCTCTGGGGACGCCCAGGTGTCTCTCGTGGACATGCTCTGTGATGTCTGTAGGCTCTTCTTGGAGAATGAAATGAAATGAAATGAAATTTGTACTTGTAAAGCGCACTGTTACCCTAGGGTGTCCTGGCGCTGTACGCATACCGCTGTGGAACCCTTCCTGTCTTTTCCCTGTGAAATGTCTACTCCTGGGCACCCCCAAGGTGAAGCCAGGCATCCCAGCGCTGGTGGGGCCGTTGTGGAGATTAAGCAAGCTATTGCCCAGAGTTGCAGAGTGGGACCCATGATTAGAATAGGCACCGAGGCGAGAATTATCAGGTCCGAGGAAATTGAGCTCCAAGACCCGCCGAGGCGGGAATTGAACCCTGGTCCCGGGCCAGATCTCTGCATCAGGGTCTGCCGCTCTAACCATTGAGCCACACTTCTCCACTAGAAGGCTGATTCGGCACTAGAGATTTAAATAGTCTTGTCGGAGCACGTCCCCAGGGATTTTTGCCAACCTGCTGTTTTTACCAGGTTTAGGGGTTACTTAAATGCTTAGCATATCCACAACTCCAGCCTTCTCATGGTGCAACAACCAGCCCATATTTTCGTGGAAGAGCTTGCAGTGGCAGTCAAAACTGTTCACTCCAACAGGAACAGCAGCCTTCTAGTCCGTAACCCTTATGCTACAGCGGCCGCTAAGCTGCATTGATTTGTCCTCTCTGACCCTCAGACACCTGACAGGGGCCAAAATCCGATATTTTCTTCCTAGTTGGAAATTCACATCACAGTTTTGCAGATTTTTCAAAGGGGCTACTCTGTCCCTTTAATATCATCCCCTCATCATATCCACCCACACCAGGGCTGGCTTCTGCAGACCAATTCTCAATTTCATTGTAGAAAGTCAACCTCCTTCTGAGGAGACTATCTGGGAGAAGTGGAGATCGGAGCCTTTGGGTCTCCGGTGGGGCACCAGCTGTCAGTCTGCTGGAGTTTTGTGCTGTCCAGTTGGCCCTAAAAGCCTTCCTGCCGACCTTCAAGAGCAAGCTGGCGTAGGTCCTCATAGACAACACCACCTTAATTTGCTACTGCAGCAAACCGGGCGGAGTGGTTTACCGGATCCTGTGTTAGAAGGCCTAGCCACTTTGAAGGGGACTGGATCACCTTACTGGCCTTTTTTACTCCGCCACACTAGAGTAGATGCTTCACTGTCTTGACCCTAACAGAGATTTGAGCTTTTACGTTGATCGCACAAGGGACCATCGCACGGACGACCATTTCTTTTGGGGTTTTGCTGGGACAATTAGAGGTAAAGTGGTGTAAAAGAGGTCGCTGTTGAGGTTAATTGTCCTCTGAATCAAGAAATGCAATGCATTGACCAGAAAAGGTTGGCAGGCTTATTCCACCGGAGCCACGCCTGCAAAACTGGTAAGGAGAGTGCCTGTTCTGGACATCTGCCAAGCTGCGACATGGGCTTCGGTGCATACATTGATTTAGCAAGGTTGTAAGACCTTTCTTTCGAGATGTAAGGAGCCCTTTACGATACTGCTTAGGAGTGCAGCGGATGCCTTTTACATTTGCACATCCTATGCAGCTGGCACTGTTTCTCTGCTCTTTGAATTGTTTTATGTATAAACAAAGCATGAAAAATTCAGAAACGTGAATGGTTGTTTTGGAACTTTCATCAGTGCTGAACTTTTAGATATATAAAGGTTGGTGTGTAAATGGGAAGGGGGGGGGGGCACAACACTGTGTGGTGAGGTATAATGGATTGTCCCGCATCCCTCAGTGGAATGAAACGCTGGGTGACGCTCACTCCTGCTGACTGCAAGGTCACCTAGGGATAGTTGTCATCATTGTTGAAAGGTACATGAGGTTTGACATGCTGTTTAACCGCTCCATGAAACATGTTCAGTGACGTCGAAGCATTTGAGTTGTCGGTACTGCACATTTTTTGGGGGGAAGGGAGTTGCTAAACGTAAGCATTTGTGTAAGGTGGGTTGTGGTGATGCAAATTGAAAATGGTCTTTCAGACTTTTTTTTGTCATTCATTTTCCTTTTCTCAATTCTTCCTTTGCTACAGATTGGTTTTCACCGTTCGTATATTTTAATTTTGATCTCCGCTACACAAAGCCACACTGGGAGCTGCATTTCATGGAAGCAGTGTGATAAATCCCTTAAATGCCACATATGTTTCGTTTTCTTTTGTGGATCGTTTAAATTGTTCGCTTTAAATATATCTTGTATGTTATGCCAACTGTAAACAGCTCAGCTCCCTGCTTGTTGGCTTCTGAAAATAACTGCGGTACAAATCTTTCTGGCAGCCGGTCCTGCATTAGCAGCGATCTCATTTCAGCGCTGACCGTCAAGCTGCGCTCCAAAATCGCACGTTCACGTTTCTGAAGCGTCCAACATGCAGCGCCGAGGCTGCTTTAGGTCTCGCACATCTTCATACGTAGTGTAAGCCCATATGAACGGGTGACGGGGACTATTTGATAGTATTCAACACACAAACCATAAGTGCTGCGCTTGCGTGAAATAATTTACTCTTTGAGTAATGTTGCTGTGGCTCAAATGTAGTTTCTGGATAGAGACGCCACAGGCACGGCTTCATCTGGGGCCCTAAATCCTTCAGAAATACGAGCCAGGTAGTTACCTCCCTTAGTTCGTATTGTGCTGAAGTTAAGACATTTGGATTTGGCGCTTCAATGGTATTTCTAAACGAGTTCATAATTTTTCCTGTTCTGTTCCTCCGTTCACTACTTGTGTGCAGATTGTGACTCCTAAAATGGATTCGACTGCTCTGCCTTTCGTTTTGCTGAGTTGAAAACAATAATTCAGAAGGATTGTGCCTGGCACCTTGCCCATCTATTCACTTCCAAAAGTGGTTTACTTTTAAAATAGAGATGCAAGTTTTTAAGTTTCCCCCAAAAATATTTTTGGAAATATAATTTTTTTTAAATGATGTAATTATAGGTTCGTAGCGTGTGTGGCTGTATATACACATGCTCTGTGTACTTATGACACTAGTGTTGGGCTTGGAAGTTTGCAACTTGTTTTTTCTCGAAGTCTTTCGACTCATGATGTATAGTGGCCCTCCCTTAGTTGGCAATGTGCATTGTTATATTGGTACAAGTCCGAACCCGATAACAAATAAAAATAAACATTTGCAATGTAATAGGTCTCGCATTGACGAGAGTTTAAGCTATTGGCAATGCAATAGCTTAAACCCTCGCAAATGCAAGGCCTATTGCATCACTAGCGCCCATGCGGCATCTTCACATTCATGAAGGGCACTCCCTTTCTGTAGACAAGCCGCGTCTAAGGAAAGATGTTTTTTTTTTGTTTTGTTTTTTGGTAAAAGCGACCATGCTGCGCTTTCACTTAAATGTTGGCCACGCACCTTTCTTTAAACATGGCTTGTCTAAAGAAAGGCGCGTGGCCTTCATGAATGTGAAAGCGCCCCATGGGCGCTAGTAAACACAATAAAAAAGTAGATGAATAAATAAGTAGCGTGGACGCTATACTTAAAGCGGACTGCGCTGCTAAAATAAATAAATAAAAAATCGCTTGCGCTCCCGCCAGTAGTAAATAAAATAAAAGCAGGCGGCATGCTGCGAGTTAGTAGGTGGAATAGGGCCAAATCATTTAATATAATAGTGCTCACACCCAAGATAAATGCAAAAAGAACAATTGATGGACAGAATGCAGAACAATGTCATACTGTTCCCACAAGGAACAGGGTCAAGACTGATTTGCATATGGCTGGGTCCAAACTGGGATGGTGTGGTGAGTAAAAGCATGATGGATTTAACCCAGATCCTTGTGACTGGGGGTGAATGTTTGCATTGCCCAGCATTCCGTCCATCAATTGTTTCTTTTGCATATGTCACCCTAAGTGGGAAGGGTATGCCCAGACGTGGGTCCCCTGCTCACTACACCACTAGATTCAAGCTAGCCTGGCTGATGCCCTGAAACCGGTCCCAGGATGCTTGTTTCCGGTCCAGAGAGGACCTGGCTTGGCAGTTCGGGCTGGACTGTTCCCACAAGGAACAGGGTCAAGACTGATTTGCATATGGCTCGGTCCAAACTGGGGTGGTGTGGTGAGTAAAAGAATGATGGATTTAACCCAGATCCTTGTGACTGGGGGTGAATGCTTGCATTGCCCAGCATTCCGTCCATCAATTGTTTCTTTGGCACACCCAAGATAAAGCAGACCATGTAACAAGAGAAGTAAAAAGTCCAGTCGTTATGGGAGGTAACAAATGCAGACAAGGCGGTACCAAGGAGGGAGTTACAAGCCTAATAATGAGTCGCAAGACAGCGTTTAGGAAAGACTGAGAGTGGGCTGGGCGTCAAGTCCATACTCCACTACTGCATGCCTCGCGGCAGAGCATGCGCTGCCCAGGCTCGACCTAACAATCAAGCTCTGGGTTCAGCACCGCCGCAGGGCCTCTTCGACCCTTTGATTCCAGTTTTCCTAGAACAATCTTCACATTTCCGAACTCACTTTGTTGTTTTATGAACCTCAAAAAACAACCCTTCCATTTGGCAACCTCTGGCTGAGCGTCTGCCCCGTATCGGGCCTCCTCCCCAGTGCCTTCTTGTTGAGCATACCAAGGCACATGCAGGATGGAAAGTGTACCCTTCCAATACTGCACCCCCAGTCTCTCCAAGTGCCCCTGGACTGACCACCTTCAAGTCTGAAACCTCTACCTCTCAACCGAGCCCGTAGAAACCACGTGCTAGGCCTGCCTCACCTTCCAGTTGAACACTTTTCAATACTGATGCAAAGACTCCAATATGGGACTGAGATTGGGTGAAGAAAAAATTAAAAAATGAAGAAGGATATATGGATACCGGTAAAGGAAGAGTAGCCTGACAAACAACACTGAATAACAAGTGCTGGATGTCAAGAGAAAACCGTGGCAGTTCAAATCCGAAATGGCAGAATTACTGCAAAAGAAAAACTGTTTGACAGCTTAAAAATGTAAGATATACCTCAAACAGGGGAAAAGATCTAAGGAGTAAAAGACCCATAGACATAGAACCCCTAGTAACACCAGGGACACAGGAGGAGTTGTGCAGGGAGTTCCATCAGCTGATGATAGGAATAGCTTGCAGGTGAAGGACGACATGGGAGGACCTATAAGATTCTCCAGAGTAGGACATGGATTTCTGTCCATCACAAACTTCCCCCCTCCCCCCACAAACACACACACACACCCAGACGTCTTCTCGTTTTATAACACAGTGGTCAAGAGAGCAGCAAACACCTGTGGAATGCAATTTGAGGAAGAACAGACTGGGACTGGTTTCCTACCAGAGACGCTTTTGTCGTCTCAGTGGAAAAACCAGTTAATGACTTTGCTCGATAGTATCTTAGACGAGGGCAAAGAAGCATTCAAAGTACCCGCTTCCTTAAAGGAAGTCACCTCAAGGGTGGAAAAGCTGTACAAAACTTCAGTACAGGACCAAATCTAATTAAGACCGTAATTCATGGGCTGACTATGCAATTCTATCTCTAGCCAGGAAGAGGGCAATCGCATCAGCCGTCCACAGGACCATCAACAGACATGGAGAGCAAAAGGCTATAGCAAGTAGATATAAATATGTAAAGGTTAACTTTCACCTAACAGTACATTGCCAACTCAAATGACCTGCTCGGCCTATATGTCCACCAGCAATGGGATGAGTTCGGAGGCAACCTCTGCTAGAGCAATATAAAGAGGGCAAAAGCTTTCATTCTCACAGGCAAAACCATTGCAAACACACGCCTGATATCCTCCCTGGATGCTGCAGATATGCTATCAGACAAATGTGCACTGGCCCCAGACGAAGACAACATGCTTGGAGTCTCAGGTTTCAATCCTGAACTCCAGCTGTCAATTAACATACCCCTTACAGCAGATGAAAAAGAATAACAACACTGCTAAATCAAGAAAATATCACTCCAGCCACTTGTAGGCCGATCTGGAGGTCCAGGTTCCAACAAATGCAGCAACAAAGCCAGACCAGTCAGAAAACAGGAGTTCAAGGAAGGAACCAACCATGGCTACACGCTTTACAAGGGAGATAGTCCTTTAGGCTTTAGTAAGAGCTAGGAGCCAGTCCACAAGAGGATTTGGCCGCCCAAGTAATAGCGTTCAACTAGGACACTTTCAAACACCAGTAGGGGGCAGACTGGGAGGGTTCCTTCAAGAATGGAAGAACGTTTCCTTTGACAAATGGGTTTTAAATATTCTAAATCCTGGATCTTCCCTGGATCCATAAAAAAAAATCTCAAATTTCAAGACGAAAAAGACTGGAAAGCAGAAGCACTATAACTGTTGCAAAACGAAGTGCAAGACTTGAAGGGGGCAGTAATAGAAGTACCAATAGATTAACAGAATCAGGGAATTTACTTCCTCAACCCCAAACAAGATCTGATCTTAAGACCAGTTCTAGACTTGAGAGTGAAAAAATGCTTGACCCAATTGCTTTTTGTATTCCACAAATTCCCTTCGACAGGCTACAAAAAGGGGGAAAAAGAGTGGGCTTTCCATGATTGCTTGCTCCCAGGTATGTTTAAGTAATCTAAAACAGGAAAACAGGGCACAACGGGAACTGCCTGAGTAAGTGGGCACCCTAATGTCTTGTGTGGATTTTATAAAGATTTATGAGCATTTTAAGCACACCCTCACTCACCAACCTAGGTGACATGCTTTATCAGTGGTTTAGCCTCGTCCGTCTGTCATTAAGGGTATTCTTTTTTTTTTTCAGTGGGGATCCAATGTGAGAGATTAGAAATCCCTACAGATAATCCTTAAATTCCCATCTTGCTTCAGGACCTGGATCCCAATTTATAATCTAGGTGGCCGAAGGTCCCATATCCTGTAATGTTCAAGAGGTATTGACTCATGCGCACCTTATTAGCACACACATTCATGCGCTACACATATATTAATCTCGTCACTGGTTGACTCCACCTGAGGAGTTCTTGTGGGTAAAATGGATTTAAACATATGAGAGATGCACATAGACCTATATTTAGTATTGATACACTAGGTATCGCATCACTCCATGTGAATGCCATTGTGCCAAAAGAAGTTGCGCTCTGTAGACAAACATTAAAAAATAGGCAAATGTGCAAAGAGGTGACGATTCTTGTTCTAAAATCACCCCATTCTGTGTACTTCTATTAGAGGTGTAAACACACTTCTGCTCCAGTCAGTCTAACACTAATCATAGTTATTGTTAGGCCCCATGGAAGGGAGCAACCTGGTATCACACACTACGGTGAGTAAAGGAATTTAAAGTTGGTACATGCATGGAGATGGAGGATCACGGTCACTACACCCTAACTACAGTCATACTTAAGTCATCAAGAGAACATCTTGCCTGTTCACCTTTTACTGGTGCTGCCTCCAAATGTTGACATCTAGGGCCATTGATGCTGTTTTTAAGCTGCAAGGCCCACATGGGTCATCTGGTTGCTGTGCGTGGAGTGTCCAGCGTAAAGAGTCTTGACCTCACCCGCTGGGAAAGCACCCGGCATCATAGAGACCGTGACTCTTGCGCAGAGTTATACTATTGAAGTGGGCATGTTGTAATTTGAAGCCATAGGAGGTGAACACGTAAACTTCACCAATAATGTATGTGAACAATTAGGAGCAAGAAGTTGAAAGCAAAACCAAATTTGCCTTTTGTATGTGTGCTAAATTCATACATAAACATAAGAGCACTCGCTGTGAACTTATAAGTATTGAAGACCATTCATCCCAGTGTAGCTATACGTGAGTGTGTAGGGAACTGTCTTCCTGGGAAGATGAAGGTACTCCTAACTTGATAATATAATTAGTTTATTGTGTTCCAGTGTTACTGAGTCTAACTATATGGGAAATCAGATGGTATCCTTGGGAAAGTGTATTATGAAAGAGTCTTGGGTCAGCGGTAGTAGCCTGTCAAATGTGAGATACCCCACAATGTAGAGGGTGTTTTGGTTCAGTTAAGTGTGTGCAGGTTTGTCGGAGCATGTAGGTTCCAGAGGGAAGAGTGGGAGCTGCCAGTTGTTACCACTAGTGTTTAAGAACTTCCAATGGTTGATCTTAATTTTTTTTACCTGGTTAGAGGCAGTACAGTTATTTTGGCATTATCTGGTTTCGGATAACACTTAAGTAATGCCTCTTGACAATTGCTCTTTTCTTTGCAGTCTTGTTGGGATAATTGTGATTCAGTAATTTCTGATACAACATTTTAGTAATATTTAAAATTGCTAGAGCAGTTAAAACTAATAGGCAAAAGTTGTCAGATAGGTAAGTTTTCCCTCAGGGACCGGTGATGACTATCAAATCTTAATGACCGGTTACTATCAATAGATTCATGATAGACCTGCTTTCTCAAAGCTGCTGTTTTTTGCTATAATTTTGAGGTCTAAAAAACGTCAGGTCAGTATGACTGTAAAACTGGGGAAGAGTAACTCTCATTAATCCATTTAATGAATCCACTTGTACGATTTGTATCCTGTTTTATTTGCTTGCCCTTTCCTCATCTTTACTAAAAAGTAATGGGGGTGGGGTGGGGAGGGGAGAGGGAGAGCTCTACCTCGGTGATCAAAATGTCTTCATATATTGGGGCCCCAAAGATGTCCTTCTATTCCTCAGATTATTTAAAGTTTAATAAAATAGTTTTAATTTTCCTATACTTTACCATAGGGAGATCTCCTCCCCGACTGTGGACTCTCCCTATGGCAAAATAAAGGGAGAAGTATATATATGTGTGTGTGTGTATGTATATATATATATATATATATATATATATATATATATTTAACTCAAAAGAAATCCATAACATTTTTTAAGTAAAATATTAATGTGAAATAATTTTATATATTTATTTTAAACCAGGGCGGCTCCTCCGCTAAAACGGAGGAGCATCGCCTCAATCTGCGAGCAGTGTAAAAAAGAAAACTAAAATGATAATAACTAATGGTATTATCGTTTTACCTCCTGTGCGGGGCGGCCGGGCCGGCCAGTGCAGGGGAGGAGTGTAAAGCACACTCTAAAGTGCACGTGATGGTTTGACCGGCCCAAGAGGGCTGGTCAAACCGTCATGCGCACTTAGCATCTCCCCCACCAGGCTGCATTACACAGCCTGGTGGGGAACATGCAAACCCTCCAAGCCCATGTCTGAGCGCCGATCCACGGCGCTCAGAATAATCACAACGCTGCTTAAGGCAGCATTGTGATTGGACAGGGGAGACTGGGAGCTTCCTGTTGCGGTGCAAAAGAGACGGAGCAGAGGCGGCAGCACCCGACGGCACCCAGGTAAGTCAGTTTTTGTTTTATTCCCCCCTCCGCTCTCCCCGCCTCACCACCCACGCTTAGTAGCGACCCCTACTGATTTTAAACATAAAACAAAATAAAGAAAATAGCGCTGTTATGGTAATTAAAAGTACAATTTTTATCATGCATTAAAGTGATGCATAGAATTAGTTTAGTGTAATTTAATATTTGAATAAAGTTGATGTTGCATTAGTTTATAAATTCAAAACAATTGTTAAAATATTTTGTTAAATATATTTTATTTTTTGATATGTAAAACTAATTTATATTTATTTATATTCTTTACTGTTTTAAATAATTTACCTTAACATTTTCTATGGAGCTTTATTTTAAGTTCCTACCTCCAGTATTTTCTTTGATAGGGTGTTGCAGTATCGGTGGTTTGCCAAGTGCAGTGCTGGACTTCTGCTTCTTTATTACTGTTTTGAGTTCCTTTTCGCATGTAGTAACTTTAGAAGTGCAGTTTGTCAGCTTGTGAATAGGCTTTTGTGGATGTGTGCTTGTCCCTGCCTAAACCCATCCTTGCTGTTCCCTAAACTGCACACATTTAGTGGCCGATTACGATTTCGCTAGGAAAGCCCTCCGTACGACTCCGATGCAGAGGGCTTTCCTATCGAATTGCGCTCCGCGAGTCCGAGCGACCGATTCCGATGCACCCGTATGGTGACTGACTCGGTTCGCTCGGACTCCCATTGAACTCTATGGGAGCCTATATACCGAACACGTACACAGGCTCCCATAGCAAAAAGGGTGGGGAAAAGCGTACACCCTGTGGATGGCACCCCATGGTGCCCGCCACACTGTGCATGCATAGAAAGTGGGGACCCCTGGGTACTCCCACGGGACCGATTCGGAGGGCCCCGGGTGAAGGGGGGCCTGCTACAGCCCCCCCAAGTCTGATTCCCACAGCTGTTTCGTCTCGCTGAGACCGAGCCGATACGGCTGTCCGAATCGTGCATCGTACTCGCTCGTTCGGAAGCAGGCTCCATTGCACGGCATGCATCGGCTGCGAACGAGTCACTGACAGGATCGGGTTCGGAAACAATTCAGTCGACGCGGACGAGATCTTCGCATCGTACTTGGTCGTTCGGAACGGGGGAAGATTTGGTCGGAAACATAGGCTCCGAATCGGATTTGCTCGTTCCGGAACCCGTCTGGAGGCATTCCTAACGAGATCGTAATCAGCCCCTTAGTAGTAAGTATGCCCCTTTTTCCAGCCACTCCCCCCGGTCCCGCATACTGTAGTCAACTTGTATGTGTGAGAATATCCCAATCGAAAAGATAGGAGAGGTTCGAGATTTACACTCTTAGGTTTGTGAATAGCATTTTGTAGTACTACTACTTGTGAATAGGCCCCACAGTATTGAATTTCAGGATGGCCTGGCTGTCAGTGATATTTCAGGTGATATTTAAGCATTTATATGTAATGCTGTAGAAACTGTCCTTATTTGTGGGAATTACAGAAAGGAACGTGCAGAAGGGATCTAGTTTATTTTAACATAAGTCAGTGGCGACATATTGGGGGGCGAGGGGGTAAGGAGGTATAATTGTAAAAAAAATAATAATAATTCACTTACCTCCTCGCCGCTCTGTCCCATGTCGTCTCTCCTCCGCTGAACAGGAAGCAGCCAGACTCCCCTGATCCTATCCCAACGCTGCATTGCAGCGCTGTGATTGGTCTGAGCACCGTGGTTCAGCGCTCAGACTGAGACTGGGGCATGGGCATGTTCTCCATGCAGGCTGCAATGCTGCCTGCATGGAGAACATGCTAAAGTGCGCATGACTGTTTGGCCGAAGCATCAGGCGCACTTTAGTATGCCCACCACTCCTCCCATGCTCTGTCAGCAGAGCAGCCCCGCCTTCATGCAGCCGCAGCAGGGCAGAATGAAATGATAACATTGCGTTATTTTATTTTTCCTTTCTTTTACTGCTGCACAACAGGAATGGGGCGAATCTCTTCCGCCTTAGTGGAGGAGCCGCCACTGCATACGTTCGGGGCAAAACTGTATTTTTTCACAAGTCAAGGCAGTAGACTTTCACCTTGCTATTCAGCTGTACAAATTGTGACCCTGCTGTAGGAAGCTGGCTCTGAATATGGTATGCCACAAGGTGGTTAAAGCGTGCAGTGTCCTGGGGTTCCCCTAAAGTGTACAGGGCTCGTTGTAAAACCCAAAGTGCTCTATTAGTGGTAGTGTGGACGAGCAGCCTTGGGCCTTATACAGCGGAGTGTAATACATTAATTGCATAACATTGATCAGTAATGGACACACAACTCAAAGGAGATCCATACCAATTTCTAGAAAAATAGGTATTGTTTGTACTTTATTTTAAGACCAAGATCTTCGCAATAAGGCAAGTACATTTTTAGATAAAAAAATACTTTTCACTTTCAAAAGTTGACACTGCAAAAGTTCAGTGTTATCCTATGGAGGAAAACAATGTGGTTACACAGGTGAGTACACAACTTACAATTCCAGTCTTCTGGCTCAAAGGTCAGCAAGGGTCAGGTAAGTACCAATACTGCACCACCAGCAGCACAGTGGCAGCCGGGTGCAGAGGTCAAAATCGGAGTTCGGCCCAATGCGTTTCAATGGAGACTGGGGTTACTCGAAGCCACACTGCTTGCAGGTAAGTAGATCGGTTGCAGGGGCCAAGCTTTGAGGGTTGGAGCAAGCAAAGGGGGGTGTGGGGCATAAAGCCGCCCCAATAATACATCATCAGCAGCACAGGAGGGTCAGGTACCAGATGCCTTTCAGGGGAGACTTTGCTTTAAACAAACAGGCTGCATGTGTAGCACCGGAAGTTACAGGAGGGAGACCAACGACAGCAGAGGTAAGTGGAGATGTAGGGGCATAGTCTGTTCACCTCACCCAGGCCCAAGGGCTTCGGGTACTGGGGTGCCTTTCGACGCCAGAGTCTTCTTACCGGAGCCGGTCACGGTCAGCGGAGCTTCTGGATTCAGTCTGCAGGTGTAGTTGTGGAGCCCAGGAGGGGTCGGCCAATGATGGACTTGAGGTCAGGATCGCTGGGGGCCCTGTTCTGAGTCGGTGATCCACCTGGACACGGGCCGGAGGCGTCTGGTGCAGAGTGGGCAGGACCTGTTGATCTGCAGGGAACCCGGTGTCCCTTGTGTTGGATTCTTGGGGACAGAACCGATATCCTCAGGAGTTCTGGTCTTTTTCAAAGTGCAGGCAGTCTTCCTCAGGTTTTTTGGAAGTCGCTGGCTGCAGGACAGGCGTCGTCTTCTTGCAGGATCTTGGAAGCTGGAGACAGGCCGGTAGGGCTGGGGCCAAGTCAGTAGTCTTCTTCAGGGTTCGCTGCATGACGTCTTCTTCGTCATTCTTATGTTCAGGTAACTAGTTTC
This sequence comes from Calotriton arnoldi, assembly GCA_963921515.1. Taxonomy (NCBI): domain Eukaryota; kingdom Metazoa; phylum Chordata; class Amphibia; order Caudata; family Salamandridae; genus Calotriton; species Calotriton arnoldi. The sequence goes on from CAWUFW010003543.1 coordinate 1,015,423, forward strand.
CAGGTCTGGGGGAGACACGTAAATACTAAATTTAGGGGGTGTTTTAGGGGAGTAGCAGGTAGGGCCAATGGGCTCCTCACCTGGGGTGACTACACCCACTATTATGCCACCCTTCTGTGGGAGGAGGGCATAGACCTAGCCCTGATTGGGGGAGTCCCCCTCATCTTCAAGATGGAGGGGACTGAAAAGTGTGCTTAACTTCTCCTCCACCTGAGGGGTGGAGTTGGCAAAGGTGGGCACACCTCCTAGCCATTCTGAGTTTTCCCACCTGTTTTCTCGCCTAAAGTGGGGGGTGTAAACTGGAGGCTGCCATCTGCTGCTAGCAGCAGTGGCTGGGGGGGTCGCATTACAAAGGCGGAAGGCCTTTGAAGCTTCCCCTTCGAGCACTGGGCACGTCCTGGGGGGGAGGTGTGACACCTCTGTCCAGGATGTGCATTGTTTTTAGTCCCAGAGAGAAGAGGCCCTCTACCCAGGAGTACAGAAACATCTCTGTGTGTGGCAGGCTGCCTAAAGTCAGTCAGTGACCACATCAGAGTCTGGAGGTTTTCAGGGGGCACCTCGGAGTACATAGTTTAATAAATTTCACACTGGCATCAGTGTGGTTTTATTACTAGGAGTTGTTTGTTACTAAACACTTTGGTTTCAGTATGAGGAACTTGAGTTGTCTAGTTTCCAGCCCATGTACTCCTTATGGCTTCCCTGGCACTTACAATATTTAAGAATTTACATAAGTATTGTAGGGGCATATCTACTCATGCAGATATGCCCTCACCTGTGGTATAGTGCACTCTGCCTTAGGGCTGTAAGACCTGCTAGAGGGGTGACTTACCTATACCTTCAGGCAGTGCTGGCTGGCATGGCACACAGGGTGCCATGTCGAGTTTGTTGTTTCACCTCACAGGGGCATGCAAACTGCAAGGGCAGTGGCATGTCCTAGTGAGGGGGTCCCAGGGGACCCTCTTCAGCTTCCAGGCCCTAGGTACCCAGGGTACCACTTAGGAGGGACTTACAGGGGGCAGAAGTACCAATTGTGGATATGTTTTTAGGGAAAGAAAACTGTACTGGGAACCTTGACAGCAGGGACCCTGTGCTTGACAGTCAAAGTTGCCACCGACGACATCAGGACCCTGCTGGACAACGGTGAGACCGCAGCCCTCATCCTGCTGGACCTCTCCGCCGCCTTCGACACTGTCTGCCACCGCACTCTACGCGCACGCCTCCACGACGCAGGGATCCGAAACAAGGCCCTGGAATGGACCACCTCCTTCCTCGACGGCAGAACCCAGAGTCCGCCTCCCACCTTTCCGATCCGAAGCCTCCGAGATCATCTGCGGCGTACCCCAGGGATCTTCCCTCAGCCCAACACTGTTCAACATCTACATGGCCCCGCACGCACGCATCGCCAGACAGCACGACCTCAACATTATCTCCTACGCCGACGACACTCAACTGATCCTCTCCCTCACCAAGGACCCCCTCGCCGCCAAAGCCAATCTCCATGAAGGAATGAAGGCCGTCGCCGATTGGATGAAGATCAGCCGACTAAAGCTGAACACGGACAAGATGGAGGCCCTCATCCTCGGCTCCAACCCCTCAGCCTGGGACGACTCCTGGTGGCCAACGACGCTGGGAGCAGCCCCGACACCCACCGACCACGCACGCAACCTGGGAGTCATCCTCGACTCAACGCTCTCCATGGCCAAGCAAGTCAACGCAGTCTCCTCCTCCTGCTTCAACACCCTCCGCATGCTTCGCAAGATCTACAGGTGGATCCCGACAGACACAAGAAGAACAGTCACCCAGGCCCTCGTCAGTAGCAGACTTGACTATGGGAACGCCCTCTACGCGGGAGCCCCGGCCAAGCTCATCAAGCGACTGCAATGCATACAAAACGCCTCCGCACGCCTGATCCTCGACGTACCACGCCACAGCCACATCACCCCCCACCTGAGGAACCTGCACTGGCTCCCCGTCGACAGGAGGATCACCTTCAAACTCCTCATCCAAGCACACAAGGCACTCCACAAAACTGGCCCAGTCTACCTCAACAGACGACTCTTCTACGTCCCCAACCACCAGCTCCGCTCCGCCGACCTCTCCCTCGCCACCGTCCCTCGCATTCGAAGAACAACCACCGGCGGCAGATCCTTCTCACACCTCGCCGCCAAGACCTGGAACACCCTTCCACTAAGCCTACGACAGACCCAAGACCTGCTGACGTTCAGGAGGCTACTCAAGACCTGGCTGTTCGACCAGTAGCAGCACCCCCCCCCCCTCCCCCTCCCTCTCCCCAGCGCCTTGAGACCCTCGCGGGTAAGTAGTGCGCTCTACAAATTCTGTGATTGATTGAAAGTTGCAACAAAAGTCAGGCAAAAAGTGTGTGTGTGTGGGGGGGGATTACTGCAACAGAATCCCATTTTCTCACACCCACATTTTTAATTTTAACATGGAGTCGATTTTTAAATGTTTATTACTTGTTTTATTCGTTAAGAAGTTGGCAGATAATGCTGGCTTATGATCTCTTTATTTCATCTTAAAATAGGAAGTGTTCAAAATGCAGAATTTTGTAGTTGCTTATTCGGCATGTAGCAAATTCACCGCTCGTAGCATGAATGCATTTAGCTGTTTTTATGCAGCTGCTTTTGTTAAAGAATCACTCTAAATCTAGCGAGGAAATGATTATATAAGCGAGAGCCATCCGCTGATGTAAATATTGTATTGATCGTGTACCAGTAGATCCGAAGCTGCGGGTAGCACCAGACCCTCGTCTGGAGGTTGGTAGAAGCGAAGGGTTTACACGGTTTCTAAAGGAGCAGAACTCCAGCAGGACATGTAGGGAGTTTATTAGAAAGCCCCGGGAAAGGCCAGCTGCAAAACGCATGCTTTTTCAAAGAATTCCGTTTTTCAAGCAAATTGAAGTGCTTGTCTAACATGTTATCGTGTACGCTTGTTTTTATTTGGGTACGGTATGTAGAGTCGAGATGAGGAAATAAAAGGGGAAATCCTAGCAAATGGAGCAGACATTTGGAGAAGTTTACTCTGCATCAGGAGGGGAGGGGGGTATTAAAGTAATGGCGTTCAGAACTAGCGGTCTGAGGTTTGCAAAGCAGGTGTCCAGCACATCAAAGCCAACATGCAGCTGATGACGATTTCCAGACTAATTGAGTCATGGAGCCGCTTCCCTGAAACAATTATCCGGGCTGAGGCAGTGCACGCAATGTTCACTCCGGACCCCACTTGTACCGTCGTCTCTTGGCTTCTGCTTTGCTGTGATGACTCCTTATCGCGATATGAGCGTTGGTTGAGTATTCTCGCGCTTTTCAAAGTAGTCCATACCTGTAAATACAATAATTGGAAAATGCGAGTAAGCCTGGTTGCTTCCTTTCTCTAACTATTTGTTAACTACACTTGGCCTCAAACAGTTTACCCAGGCTTCTTGTACAAACGGACAAAAGTTAAACCTTTTTTATTGATAATCTTTTCTTCTATTCAATTCAATTACTTTATTGCGGTCATTCGACCATAAAAGTGCAAGTGCATAAAATTGACAGTACATACACGCATCCTCCAGAGCCCAAATTCAAGGCCCCAGGGTCCTATATTATTATTGCAAACTTTTATCTCGCACACCAATAAATAAGCAAAATACCTAACACATACATCGTGCCATATTAATAAAATATACAGTTAATATAGAGATGGAGCTGATACATTTCAAATTGATAAGAGACTAAAAAAAGCACTCATATAAAATCACATATAAAAATTACATTTAAAAAGTGATAATCTTTTCTTCTATTCCTAAAGTATGCTGGCAGATAAGTTGAACATGACTCCAGATGATGCGGAAAGGTGGATTGTCAATCTCATCCGAAATGCAAGACTGGACGCTAAAATAGACTCCAAACTGGTAAGGTTTATTGGGCTGACCTTGATGTTTGATCACATAGGCTTCATTTTAAATGTTCTTTATTATCTTGTGATTATGTATGTGTGGAAGTCAAATTATGACCTAATATCTCGCCATTGGATGGCTTAATTTTCACTCTTGTTTTTCAAAGGCGATTCATAATGAATAGTTCAAACATGAAATAAGCAGATCATCTTGGTTGGTTCTTCTAACCACTGGCCACACATCTATAAAAACGTTTAGCAAAAGGGACCTTATCACAAATTTAGCCTGAAGTTGGTGCTTTGTGCTGCATTGTTATTACAGAAGGAAAGAATAGCTTGCTGGTTTTGTATGTTTTTAGGTACAATCGGATACCCACCGATCTCTTTAGAACGAGGCAGCGATTTGGATTTCATTGTAGCTTTCAAGTCTGGATCCCCAGTTAGTGATGTGAATGCTCCGTTTTCGTTATTGTTACTTTTTGTTCATTGTTTAAACTTCGCTCATCAATGCAGTGATTTTAAGTGCTTATTGTCCAGTGATGCAAATATTTTTACTCGCACCCTTCTTTCTTGGTTGTTCCTTATTTGTAATGCTTCTAATTTTCGAGACATTGCACAAAACCTCTTAGCATCCTCTGCTGATAATATAAACAGAATGTCGGACATCAAGTGGCACAGCCTGTTGCTCTTAACTCGATTAGGCCGAGATTGAAGATTATAAGAGTTTATTACATAAGTCTGACAACTAAAATTGTAGGACAATTTTAAACTTTTCGATGAAGACATCCTTTTTTAGCCTCTAGTTTTCTCTGTTTTTTCCCCCTTCCATAGCAGAACAGTATTTTAGGAGACTTTAACATTGATGGCAGAATGCATCGGTTTCCCATAGATCTGATGTATGTCACAATCAGCTGTATGTGTTGTAAAGGTATATAGTGGCAGAATCTCTCATTATTTATTTAAAAGTAGGCCCAAGGGAATTAGAACACTACTCACCAATTGTACTTTCTAGTGCAAGAGGAGGTATATTTAGGACCGTGGTAATTAATATTCGCAAATAAATATGGTCATAGGGGAGCAATAGGGTCACATAGTGGAGACAAGGGAAAAACAGGAGGTGGTGTTGGAGGAGGCGAGCAAACGGTTTGTTGCAGTGTCACCTTAATGTTAGGCTGTATACAATTTACCATAAGATTTCAGTGATTGGTGCAAGTTAAAAGGGAAAAGGGCCAAGCAGTAGTTGTTTAAGTCTGAGTGTGTGGTAGTCAATCAAAGCTTATTGGGTGGAAAGGAGGAAGTGTTTCCCAGTTTTTTTGGCGCAAATAAGAACAACACCAGGAAGCTGTGTTGCATATTGAAAGAAGTGCTTCCAAATAAAGGTCTGTATTGTGGAGTAGTATTGTACCTCTAGAAAACAACAATTCTGGTGGATACGTCTAACTGCAGATTCTTCACTTTTATAATTTCCCCCAGGCACCATATTGGACCTGTAAATTTTGATCCTGCATGCTTCTAGGTGGTGACTTGTGTATCTGGAGCTCTGTTCGCTTTTGTCGGTTGACATCTTCTTTCAATAATTACTTTAAAGTGTGCAAGAGAACAGTGTCCCCACCAAAGGCTACAGGGTTCAAACTGTGTTGTGATAATCAGTGACAGACCTGCACAATGTCTGACTCTCGTGCTTGGGCTCGGGGTGTAATTCCAAGACATGCAAAGAATATACCTGCATGCAACCAAATGTGACCCAGGACTGTGAAGCCAAGCTGTATGTCGCCATAAACACCAAAAAAAGACTCGGACCTTGCACAAGTGCCCCTACTAATTGATGGTATGGACACGTTCTCGCTCTTCAGGCTGCACCCCCAAAAAGGTCCTCTAAGCTGTTGAGATCATCCGTTAAGTCTAAGTCTTAAGAAGAAATACAGGAAATCAAAGCAGGACTCTGCCCCATACCACCACTTTGTTCAAAGAAGTCAGAAGGGGTGTCAAGGTGCAGATCTGTCCTGATCCCCAGTTGCAGAGCTGATTCTTTAACTGGTCCCATTGTGTCCCAAATTTGCCAGGCCATTGGCGATATTGGAGTAGGTTGAGCCCTTTAAGGTATCCGTGCTGCATATTGTTACTTTTCCGCTCCCTTTGGCATGGTCATGCAGGGGCCTCAAGTCTGGTTACTACAGGAGTATCAGTCCACTTTGCCGACTGAGCCTCTCAAACATGCCTCAGGGTCTGTACCGACACCAGTGCAGACTTCCATACTGACTCCAAGATCTGCACCAGTCTTCTCATTGACGCTGGTTCCAACATCAGAGGCTTAGCACTGCCAACTTGGCTGTGCGGCCTCAAGCTGAATCCGCTTTGACCCAGATTGAGGTTTTGCCTTAAATCCACTCCAGCACACTGTCCCAGTACACTCACAATCTGACAACTCTTCCTTTTTTTCCGAGGCGCCTCTCGGAGCTTAATCACCTTTTTGGGTCCGATTCTGATCAGCCTGATGATGACACAGAAAATGGGGATAATTTACACCCACACTGTGATGAGTATGACATTTACAAGGACTTGCAAAAGTCCGGTGGACTGGATACCTCCTCAGACACAGGGTCAGTGTTGCCCATTGTCCCTGTGCAGAAGAGAGCATATCTTTGTGTGTGGTGATTAGACATGCAGATGAAAGTCCAGGACTTGCAACTACCCTCAGTGGTAGTCAAAACGAATGTACTGACTGCGGTATTGCTCCCAGGGCTAACTTCATCTAAGCCCTTACTCACATTTTAATGAAGCCCTAACTGACACCCTCCTGGGTACCAAGGCAAAGCCTTTCTCTTGCCCACTAGTAAACAGATAGGTGGCCAGACACCATAAGACTGCTTCAGGTGACTTCCTTACTCTGTTGACTCCCTTCCACCAGTTAAATTAACCCTAATGCATTTCCTACAACCCCTCCGGACAGGGACACGTAAAGGATTGAGGCGTTTGCAAAAAACCAATGTTCTCCGCCGACAGTTTGGCATTGCATTCAGTCAATGCGGTCTGCCTGTTAAGCCATTTCTTGCATGGCCTTTGGAATATGGCGGTTCTAGAGGAGTTACAAGCCTCTTTGGTATAAACCATTCAGAATGGCCAGGACGCAGCCAAATGTATCATTTGGGCTGGCCTGGACACTGCGGACTCCTTGGAGCATGTGGTGGGTGCTAGTTTGGTGCTCCACTCCACACATGGTTTAGATAAACTGGCTTTTTGTGGAATGTGCAGGCAGCCCTAAAGGATATGCCCTTTGAGTCGTGCCCTTTTGGCCAAAAGACTGATTCTGCCCTCGAACGCTTTAAGGAAAACAGGGCCACAGTGCATTCCTTGGGCCTTTCTACACTGCCTGACATTTATTCCAGCAGTTTTGGCCCTTTCAACACTGTTCCCAGGCCTGGCGTTTTGTCGCCCCCAAGCCCCACAACCTCCACAGCAGTCACAACACCCTTTCATGGCCGGGCTGGAGATCAGGCAGACATCGCGCAGGTCACCCGGGACAACTCTCCACTCAGTTCTCCGCTTCCGCATCATCCTCCAAGCCACTTTAGCTTGTCATTAGTGACACACAGCCCCCTTGTTGGAGGCAGGATCTGCCATTTTCTACCAGAGTGGCAGACCATCCCATCTGACAGATGGATCCTCCAGATGGTCCAACATGGTTATGTCCTACCATTCCTTTTCGGCCCACCTCATCCTCCTCCCATATCAGAGCGGCTTTAAGAAGCACATTTCCATCTTGCTGCAAGAGGAGCATGTTATATTGCCCAAAGGAGCTAACAGGAGGGTGCCAGCCTCAGAAATGGGAACGGGTTGCTATTCCCTCATGCTGGAGGATTCTGGCCTTAATCCTATTTTAGATTTGCTCCCTCGCAATGCCTTCCCCCGGATGAACCAATTCAAAATGCTCACTTTAGCTCAAGTTCTGTCTGCCATAGATCTAGACTGGCTGGTTGCCTTGCTCCTGTCTGATGCTACGGGCCATGTGCTTGGCGTTCTAGGCCTTCCTGCCATCCGTCAAGTAAAGGGTAGTGCAGGTTCTCACAGACAACCCCACCGCAAGTGGTATTGCAACAAACAGAGTGGAGTCCCGAGTCCTGCACCAGGAGTTGCTGCCCCTCTAGAGTTGGCTTGAGCACCAGAGTATTTCCCTGATCATGAACCACTTAGTGGGATCTATAAATGCCAGGGCGTATGAGCTCAACAGACTTCACCTCGTGGATCTGAATGGGGGCTGCACCCCAAGGTGGCATAGGGCATCTTCCAGCACAGGGGAGAACCCTAGCTAGATCTCTTCACCACCATCAAACTCACCATGTCACATCTTTTGCTAGCTGGAGTTCCTAAGAATTCTCTCTTTAGGAGACACATTCAGGCTAGAGTGGAGAACGGGGCTCTTGTACTCCTTTCCACCACTGCCTCTCCTGCGAAGATCAGGGAGACCAAGCCAAAGTAATCCTAGTGACTCTGCATTGGGTACCTGGAGCTTCTGGACATGAGCATTTGTCATCTCCTTAGGCTACTACTGATGGAAGATCTTCTGTCGTAGAAGCAGGGAATTGTTCTGCAACCAAACCTTTTCAATTTACACCTTCAAGCCTGGAGATTGAGCGATGGCAGTTGACTGCATTCTGTCTACCACTGGAGGTCTTAAATGTCATCCTCCTGTCCAGGCATCCCTTTACAAAGACCACCTACCCCAGGTGCTATGAAAAGTTTGTAGCCCGAGTGGAGTCTGCAATACGGGCCCCTTTCAAACTAAACTAACTTACTCTTTGTTTTGTTGCTAGCCCAGCAAGGCCTTGTAGTGGGCATTTTCAAAGGTTCTTTGTCAGCCTTTTTGCATTTCCTGGACGGAGCCTCCTTGTTTAAATCACCTGCTATGATACCTTTTTATTAAAGGTTTGACACATGCTCCCTCCCAAATGCTTTGTGATTCCACAATGGGTCCTTACTTTGGTCCTCCCCTTCATGCACTCCATTTGAGTCCATGCACAGCTATTTACTGTGCATTCCGACTCTCCAAACTGCCTTTCTCATTGCGATCACTTCAGCTTCTCCATAAGTGAGCTCTAGACTCTCTCAGTGCAGCCACTGTACACCATCTTTTTCTGCTGACCAGCTGATATCAAGGACTGGGCCGCTTTTTTACCGAAAGTCATGACACGGTTTTATGTTTGGCTGTCCATCACTCTCCCACTGTTCTGTGCTCTGCCAAGCCTCCGAAAGGCTAGGAGAGACTCAATTGGTTGTCCCAAAAAGAACCTTAATATGCTACATAGGTCATACTACAGACCATCGGAAGTACAATCCTCTCTTTGTGGCGTTCTCTGGGACAGAGAAAAGTAAGGTGGTGCAGAAAAGAATTCGGAGGGTGAATATTTCTTCGTAGTAAGATCTGCTACACACTGGCCGAAAAGCAGCCGCTAGAAGGTCTGCAAGCCCATCCCACCAGGGCCAAGACTGCTACCACTGGTTAGCGCATGTATTGCTTGTTCCTGGCATCTGTCAGGCCACAACGTGTGCTTTTTTTCAAATGTTCATCAGCCACTATTGCCTTTACATCCAGGTCCAATGGGAAGGGCATTTTGCCCATTTAGTTCTGCCGGGCCTTCTGGTCTGAGTCCACTCACAGACCCTTCATCTTTGGGAGGTACTGCTTTGGTATTTATTCTAAAGGTGAGGAATCTGGGGTTAGAAGTATCCATCAAAACAAGTTATTTATTTTCGGTAATCTTTCTGGTGTATGTTCGAACTGCAGATTACTCACTGCCCTTGACAATCACCGTTCTGTGGATTAGCCTCCTTTTAACATCTGAAAAGGGGCAAATATAGAGATCTGCACACTGCTACTTCTAATTTTGTTGAACTCTACATCCGAGGGCGCGGAATGAGTCTAGAATTGATTTTGTTTGGAGACAATGTTGAGGTCTCTGAGAAACTGGCTGTTTCTCTTCATTCTGTACACAGGATAACTATCCTTTTATTTGAGATTTTTCATGTATTCTAAGGCACTAGTCCCATTTTATATCCAGTAAAATCCTTGTAATACTGTAAAGCAATGTAGCATGTTACAAAGATCTAGTTTCCTTACTTGTAACTGTGAAGGAAAAATCGGGGTCCCTGTCCTTACATTCGCTGTCATTGGTCTAAGCTGTTGGAGCAATGGATAGCACCTATTATTTCCTTGTTTTAAATGGGGTGAGGTTACGAGCATTAAGCTAGTCATTGTGAGCCAGACTTAGAACTAGGACCAATGTACAGTAGGCAGAATTCTTGTTTTAATTTTTGTTAATTTTCATTTTTGTTAGTGTAGACTTTATAGCTAATGTTTTAGCAATATACACAGTGCCACACACCTTAGATCTGATTACCTGCCAGAGTGATAACATTCCTTGATAAAGAAAGAAATTAAATATGCAGTTTCTTTCCCACTTTTGTTACCATGCCAGACGGAGCACTAATTTAACGAGGCAGTTGATTGTTTTATCTTGTTGATAAAGTGTTATAGTAAATTTATTCTGATTAAGTGAAAGTCTTTAATAATGATAAATTGCCTTTAAAAAGTCAGAATAACCAGTCACCAGACATCTCTCAGTAGGTTGTATGCCTCTCCTCACCACCAGTAAAGTACATAACGTTTACTCCCTGTTCACTGGCTGTGAGGTCCTCTGCTTTGGTCCTGGGACAATAAAAGGTAGGCAGTAGCCTGGTAGGGCTATTGTCGTTTACCACTAGTGTTCAGGGCCCTAAGACTTTCACACCAATTGAATTGAACAGGCACTCCTGTGTTTAGCTGTTGACCCTTGAAATATTGTATTGAGGACGAGTAGTTAGGGTTTGTTGCGTATACAAAAACAAAAGGAACTGAATCAACCAGAACGTAAATTAATAGTATCCTTAACTATCACCTGCAAAACAATGAAAGGAAATCCACTTAATGTTGAGCACTGTGAAACAAACGAGAATGTTTTGGATGATTTACTCAAAACCAGAGTGCTGCCCTACTATCCGATCAGTGGAGAAAAGGTGCCAGACAGAAACAGTGTAGAAATTCCTGTTTTGATGTGTCCGGTGTGAGTCAAAGGCTGTGATTGAAATTTGAGGGTTGGAAACAAAACTCAGTCCTCAAAATTACCAGTCAAGGAAAGCAAGATCCCACTCTTTAATAAAAGATCCGATCTGATCCTTAAATTATGGAGGTGGTGTCCTTTGTGAACCGGTGTAGGGTTGAGGGACCTAGTCCAGTTAACTGGAATCCAGTGTCCATGGGACACTGTTGGCAGTAGATGGCAGTAACCTTTAGATGTCCTTTTAGACATTCTAGTTGGAGGCAGTGGCCTATATCTCGATAAGGTTACCCAAAAGTCAGGGGCACCAGAGAGGCCGACTTCAACCTGCAACATCTCTCGAGGCGCTGCAGGTAGAGAGATGGTTCTAACAGTGGCTGTGACCTCTTCCAGGGTAATCCACTGTATCCTATACCAAGCAAGGGTTGAAAGTCTCAGAGAACCTGATGGTATTTAAGGAGCAATTGCCGGCATCCTACGGTGACCATCTGAAACCTTACAGACTCATCCTTCTTGAATTAATTCTGCTGCCAGCTGGGCTGGCAAGACCTTGTGGCAGTTGGGCCACCTGTTGCCATAGATTTTTCCCTACACAGGTCCTTCAGTCCTCCCCAAGCATTGGCTGTCCTCACTTCGATCAGGTCACTCCTCATGCCAGTCACACTCCAACTTCTCTTCCAAGCAGGTAGGTCTTCCTTTCTCCTTGGGTTAAGCAGCAAGTCCATAACTCAGGTTTTGCTAGACTCTTACCTCGTCTGAAGGTAGAGTGACATCCTTGCAGAGGGTCCACTCCTAGCTTTGTTTCTTCTCTCCTACTCCTGGAGTTATTGTGCAGGTTAGATTAAGCCTCCTCATATTTATCGTCTAGGATCAAGTTACTGTACAAAGCTTCCCGCCTATATTTGTGGGCATGCCTACCCAGAATTGGCTGCCTTGATGTACATGGCTGTCAATAAAATGAGGCACATGTCACAAAATTGTTCTCCTACCTAAAACACACGTTCAATAATGAAGACTCTCCAAGCTAGGGTCTACCAAGGCCATTGCTCTTTGTTCCAGCTGTAGCTGAGCTAACTCAAGAAAAAACCCTTCCACGGGTTAAAATTGTGGCGTCGGACTCAATCTACACAAGAACAGACCTCCTGATCAGGACTTGGCTTTTCTCAGGCTGTTATTTAAACTAGACTCAGTAGTAATATCTGCTATGAAAATGTGGCCTGGCTCGGCACCTGAAACTCCATTGCCTCTGCACAATAGCCCCACTGGGGAGTGGACGATATGTGATATAATCGGACAACAGTTGTAGCCTCTGGGGCAACACTCGGTGATATACAGAAGAGAGGCACAAGACTTTGCAGTTAGTTTATGCAAGCCTTCTCGTACCCATCCAAGTCATCAGAGATTCCATTGGTTCTGCCGAACTAGCCCCCTTGGAAGTACTGTCATGGTCTGACTTTCTGAAAACTGTTTTGGCTGTGTCTTCTCTTAGGCCAGTGGCTTAGCTTAAATACATGAACATGCCTTTTTCTGGATTGTTGGTCTTTCTTCCTCTTACAGGTGAAGAAATGCAGCCTGTGACAAATGAGGATTATAATACTAAGAGACCGAAGATACAAAGATGAGGTTTAAACCCCTTGGTGGTTGTACCATGGTTGGCACCAGCAGTGGATTCCATGTTCTAGGAGGTCTTGCCGAGGTAGAGGCTCACAACAGAATACTCCTTCCACAGGAAAGGCTCCGTCTGGGTTCGGGCAGTGACTTCTATGCTTCTTTTTATCTAGCTGCTCACTCTTCCGGTCTTTGGTTAAGAACTGCCAAATAGAATCAAAGAGTAGACCCACTGCTTATCAGAGCAGGCTCCTCCACTGTCCTCTCGTCTTCAGTTCTTAAATCTAATGAGTATTGTTCAGTTAGCATGTTGGGAAAAGCCTGATGTTGGGGATGGCTGGCTTGGCACAGCCCCGTTTACAGAACTGTGGTCCTTAAAAAGAACAGTATGGTCATCAGGATAAATATAGACTCCAATCAGTGCTATATTACGAGTGTCAAGCCGGACATTCAATTTAATAATTCAAAAATGTCAAAACCAAAAATATAAACACATCAATACAGTGGGACACAATCCTGCATCCTACATAGAAACATAACAAATACATTTAGGACAGGAACATATCAGGCAAGACAGGGTAGCTTGTGGAATATTGAACACAATTTCTAACAAGCTTGAGGAAACAGTAATTACACTTTTTTTAATCAGATTTGATTAATGTGCAAACTGTTTAAATTGGTCGACGTTTCAATCCTCTTAAAAAAAAATGGTAGGATCATCATCAGGACAGTTATAAGTACAAGCCTGAATAATTAGAGATTGCCTAAGAGTGAATAACCTGGCGTTTAGACTGTAAAGTTATCAGTTCCAAGACAGCAAGTGGCGATGCACGTTATGCTGTATGATCCAAGGCTTGATGGTAGGGATCCCTGTACTTATAACTGTCCTGATGATGATCCTACCATTTTTTAAGAGGATCGAAACGTCGTCGACCAATTTAAACAGTTTGCACATTAATCAAATCTGATAAAAAAAAAAGTGTAATTACTGTTTCCTCAAGCTTGTTAGAAATTGTGTTCAATATTCCACAAGCTACCCTGTCTTGCCTGATATGTTCCTGTCCTAAATGTATTTATGTTTCTATGTAGGATGCAGGATTGTGTCCCACTTTATTGATGTTTATATTTTTGGTTTTTGACATTTTTGAATTATTAAATTGAATGTCCGGCTGGACACTCGTAATATAGCACTGATTGGAGTCTATATTTATCCTGATGACCATACTGTTCTTTTTATGGACCACTGTTCTAATACTAAACTGTTACCCAAGGTCCTTATCTACCTTTTGGGTTCCCTTGTGTTTTTGTAAATACTGTTTACAGAACTGTGCATGTAAACACTGCACACGATCAAGCTTGCTACTTAGCAGATAGTTTAATAACTGTGCTGTGTCTAATAATGAGAGCATCAAAGTGCTGACCATGCAACTCTAAACCGAAAATCACAGCAATATGCATCTCTCGAATGTAGTGAGACTTAACACCGTAGGGTTCCTTTTTGCCCCGTTGCTACTATCTTCGACTTGTCAATCAAGTTAGTGAAGAAAACATTCCATGCTGGCTTTATGGCAGTTATTGGGGTTTGAAAACCTGGAGTGACGAGCTTTGGCAGTGTAGGGAAAAGCCATGTGGGTCAGTAGTGCCACATCCTTGCTTTGGCTGCAGCCTCATTCACGCCCATCACTCCCTGTTCTGGGTAAGGTGGTCTGTAGGCTTTGTTTACTGAAGTTCAGACCCGGAATTTTTGGAGCTCAGCGTTCAGAAGCATTTTAAATGATGATTTGTAGGTTCCCAAATTCTTTGTCACCTCCAAGTTCGCGCTCCTGGACCGTCTTGCCAGTGTGCCCAATGCCAGCCTTCTAGAGACACCACGTTCTTCTGTCCTCGCTGTATATGAGCAGCAGCTTTACAAGTCTCTTGTATATTGAAAGAACATGCTCCCTACCTTGCATATTTATACACATGGTTATTTGCTTAATGTTGTGATGTAAAAGTTGTCAGACCAGTTTATTTTAGACCAGTTTCGTTTATTTTTTTCTGCTTCATTTGTTGCTTTGACTTACACCATTTTCTCGTGTTTTTTCACTGTTGATTCATTATCTTTGTGAAAATGTAACTATTTTTATTTTTTAATTGCCCCGTTTTAGGGCCATGTAGTGATGGGGAATAATGCAATATCGCCCTACCAGCAAGTGATTGAGAAAACCAAAAACCTGTCTTTCCGCAGTCAGATGCTGGCTATGAACATTGAGAAGAAAGTAAGCCAAAATATTCGAGCCGAGGTGAGTGAGGCCGGTCACGTTTCTTTGCCTTTAAGTATATTACTGAAATGTATGCACAGCTGCATCATTAGATGTGAGTTACATACCAAGTTCATAACATTTTCTTCAGGTTTCTTTGTACATTACTGACCATTCACCTTTCACCATTTAATGTGGTGTACAATAACTTCACTGCTCTTTACCACTGGTTAGGCAAACAAATCTGGGTGGAATACCACACACAAACTGGTCATTTCCAACAACTTTGTAGGAAGGGTTCGTCAGAAAAACTGTAACCAAACTCCAAATGCGCATCATAACAGTTTGATAACTTTCAGAAATTCAAGTAGTGATTTGTTTTTCCAATTTCTAATACTTGACATTTTTATATTTTTTCTTTAGGCACCACACTGGGCTGCTGAGTCTTCTGGATTCTACTAAGATATTGAAGAAAAATCTCACCTGATCGTTCACATCATGAACTCTTTTATTGACAAAAAATGCAAAAGAATGTGCTTGAAAGTAGATAGCTCGAATAAATATGGTCGTATTTCCTTTTAGTTGTTTGCTTGGAAGTCAGTTTCAATGTTGTATCTGTTTCTGTGTGTGTGTGTGTGTGTGTGTGTGTATATAAATCTGAAAGAGACACGTTAGTGACAGATTCCTTACCTTAGAATATCCCCAGGCGTCAGGCTGGATCCGGAAAGTTTTTGCGTAGCAGTACCCTTGCGCGTCGGTAGGCGGCGTCGTGCGGCTCCGCGTCCGTCGTCTGCGTCGTGATCGCCGGGATGACGTCGCGGGCAGTACTTAGGCGCCGCCCCTGCGCGCTGACGTCAGTTCTTCTTTTTCCGCGCCAGCAAGCGCAGATCCGGGAAGAATAGTGCCCTAGTCATTTTTTGACTAACTTTTTTGGTGAATTTTTTCACTGTTTTTCTTCCAATCGACTTCAAGGTGTCGTAGGGATGCCCGGTTTTAAACGTTGCGGCGCCTGTGCTCGGATGATGTCCATCACAGACCCGCATCGGGAGTGTCTCTTCTGCCTCGGCCGAGGCCACGACACGGAGTCGTGTTCCGACTGCCGGGCCCTCAACCCGAAAGCTTTGCGAGAGCGGTCTCGAAAGCTCCTCGAGGCCCGGCATTCGGCTCCGCGCAAGCCCCGGTCGCGTGAGAGGTCCAGGGGTCGATCGCGGAGTCCTCACCGGTCGTCGGCATCGAAGTCTTCTTCGTCCGGTAAGTCCAAACACAAAAAGTCCAAAAAGCATCGTCGCTCTAGGACTTCGCCTCGCCGGTCTCGCGACTCGGCTGAGGCCCCTCCCGGCACCGTCCCCGCGGCCCCGGACATGCCTGTGGAGTCGCCCCCGCAATACCCGTCCTTCCCGGGTTCGGGGGCGGATCCGGCCCAAATACAGGAATTCCTGTCGGCCATGGCCTGCCTCTTCGGGCCTCAAGGTCCCTCCGGTGCGCCTTCGAGCCCCGCGGGCCCTGATGGGGTTGCTCCGGCGTCGCCGACGGCTCCGGCCCCGGCGTCGCCCGTGCCTCCAGCCTCGATCCCGGCTCCGGCCCTGGCCTCGATCCCGGCTCCGCAACCCCCATCGACGCCGGTCGACCTAACGACACCTCCACCGACGCCGATGTCTCCGGTGCCGTTCTCGACGCCGCCTGGGGCTCCGGGCGGCGTCGTCCCCCAGTTCCTTCCGGCTCCGGACATGGACCCGGACCGACGTCGCTCGACGCCGGTTCCGGCGCCGATGGGACCTTGGGTCCCGAATGTCCCTCCTCCTCCTTATTTTGAACCAGAGGAGGACCAGGAGGACTGGGAGGGGTCTGATGACCCTCTGACACAACAGTGTCAGTACGATGAGGACTGGACAGAGGGTCTAGGGGATGCCAGTGGTCTGGATACTTCCCCTGACACTGGCATGCTGTCTCCTCCCGTGGCTACGGAGGAGGGAGCCAATTTTGCAACGGTGTTGCGTAGGGCGGCTGGGGCCTTACGTCTCCAACTCCCTACTGTGGCGGTCAAGACTAATATCTTGACAGAGGTGCTTCAGCCGGCAGCCTCCTCTACGGAGACTGTGCTGCCTTTTAACGATGCCCTCACTGACGTTCTTTTGGGCGCCTGGTCCAAGCCCAACACAGGGGCTCCTGTGGATAGGAACGTGTCACGACGCCATCGCCCAGCTCCGGGCGACCCCCTGTTTCTCTCTGTCCACCCCACTCCTGAGAGCTTGGTTGTCCAAGCCTCCGCTTCCCAAACCGCCTTCCCTACCGCCCTCCGGATAGGGAATCCAAACGCCTGGATCAATTTTGGAAGAAGGGTTTTTCTTCCTCCAGTGCTGGCTTGCGGTCCATCAACACCGCTTGTCTTTTGGGCCGATATACCCACTCCTTGTGGGATTCGGTGGCGACTGTTTTGCCCCAGTGTTCTGAGGAGGTCCAGACACTGCTTTCCCGCGCCATTGCGGAAGGAAGGGATGCGGCCAAATACACGATACGATGTGGCCTTGATACCGCCGACTCGCTGGGCAGGTCTATTGCAACGACGGTGGCGCTGCGACGCCACGCCTGGCTGAGAACCACTGGTTTTTCAGGGGATGTCCAGAATACTCTCATGGACATGCCCTTTGATGGAGTCGGTCTTTTGGGTCCAAAGCAGACCATACGTTGGAGCGCTTTAAGGACTCACGGGCTACTTCCAAGTCCCTGGGCCTTTCTGCTACACGCCCTCCGCTGACTTCTGCTTTTCGCCCCTATCGTGGCCACGGAAGGGGCGCCCCGTCACGTCAGCAGCCCAGCCACCGGCCTGCGCAGCAGGCGTCTTCGCGTGGCCGAGGACGTGGATTCCGCCGTGGCGGATCGGGCAACCAGCGTGCGGGTCAGGCCACCACATCCAACCCGTCCGCGGCCTCCAAGCCCTCCTAGTCCCTCCTTTCAGGTGCACGGCACGCCAGTAGGGGGCAGGGTCCGCCATCACCTTCCCCACTGGCGTACCATCACCTCGGACAGGTGGGTCTTGGACATTGTCTGAAGGGGCTACTCCCTTCCCTTCGAGACCACCCCCCCCAGCCATGCCACCTCAATTCCACCGCATGTCAGGGGATCACTTGGTACTTCTGCAGAAGGAAGTCACGGCCCTCTTGACCAAGAGGGCCATCGAGCGTGTTCCGACCCCAGAAGTAGGGCGTAGTTGCTACTCCCACTACTTTCTGGTGCCCAAAAAGGACAAGGAGGACATGCGTCCTATCTTGGACCTCCGGAACGTCAATCACTTCCTCCGGAAGGAGAAGTTCAAGATGCTCACCCTAGCTCAGGTCTTGACTGCCCTCGACCCTGGAGACTGGTTGGTAGCGTTGGACTTGCAGGACGCATATTTCCACATCCCCGTCCTGCCGGCCCACCGGCGGTACCTTCGGTTCACGGTAGGCCCCGAGCATTTTCAGTTCACCGTGCTCCCCTTTGGCCTTACCAGTGCCCCTCGGGTGTTCACGAAAGTGATGGCGGTGGTCGCAGCTCATCTGCGCCGGGCAGGGGTTTCAGTCTTCCCCTACCTCGACGACTGGCTGCTGAAGGCGGGCTCGTCCCACGCAGTCGTCTCCCACCTCCAGACTACGGCCGAACTCCTGCACTCGCTGGGGTTCTCCATCAATGTGCCGAAGTCGCATCTGATTCCTTCTCCACAGCTCCTTTTCATCAGAGCAGTTCTGGACACGACGCAGTTTCGGGCCTATCCTCCCGAACGGCGAGTCCGGGATATTCAGGCTATGATTCCGATCTTTCAGCCTTTATCCTGGGTTTCGGTACGGATGACCCTGAGGCTGCTGGGCCTCATGGCCTCCTGCATCCTGCTGGTCAATCATGCCAGATGGCATATGCGGGCTCTGCAGTGGGACCTGAAGTTCCAGTGGGCGCAGCACCAGGGCAACCTGTCCGATCACGTCCAGATCTCGGAGGGGACTGCAAAACAGTTGCAGTGGTGGCTCTCGAACCGGCAATGGGTCATGGGCAGATCCCTCTCCCTTCCCCAGCCAGAGCACACAGTTGTGACGGACGCGTCCCTTCTGGGATGGGGCGGTCACATGGGAGAGGCGGAGATCAGAGGCCTCTGGTCTCCGGCGGAGTCCTGGCTCCATATCAACATTCTGGAGCTCCGGGCGATCCGACTTGCACTCAAGGCATTCCTTACCTCTGTCAAAGGGAAGGTAGTGCAGGTGTTCACAGACAACACCACTGCCATGTGGTACTGCAACAAACAAGGCGGGGTGGGGTCTTGGACCCTTTGTCAGGAGGCTCTGCGCCTCTGGACATGGCTGGAACATCAGGGCATGTTCCTGATGGTTCAACACCTGGCAGGTTCCCTGAACGCCAGGGCGGACGAACCTCAGCCGCAGGTGCATGATGGATCACGAATGGCGTCTTCACTCGGAAGTGGCGCAAGGACTCTTTCTACAGTGGGGAGAGCCTTGGTTGGATCTATTCGCCACCGAAGAGAACGCGCAATGTCATCAGTTCTGCGCGTTGGAATTTCCAAGGCGGCACTCGCTCGGCGACGCTTTTCGTCGCGAGTGGAGTTGCGGTCTGTTGTACGCCTTTCCGCCTATACCACTTCTACCCAGAGTGTTGAAGAAGATTCGGCACGACCGGGCCCAAGTCATTCTTGTGGCTCCGGACTGGGCTCGAAGAGTTTGGTATCCCGAGCTACTCAATATGAGCGTAGATCCCCCGATCCGTCTGCCTCTTCGGGAGGATCTTCTGTCGCAGCAGCAGGGGACGGTCCTCCACCCGAACCTGTCCAGTCTACACCTGCTTGCGTGGAGATTGAGCGGCGGCAGTTGATTCCTTTCGACTTGCCTCCCGAAGTTTGTGATGTGATTCTGGCAGCCAAGCGTCCCTCCACTAAGGTGGTATACGCCTGCAGGTGGAACAAATTTGTGGCATGGTGCACAGCAAAGGCTGTGAATCCCCTTTCTGCCCCTCTTTCTGAGGTCCTTCTGTTCCTTCTCTCTCTGGCCCAACAGGGTTCTGCCCTGGGTACCATCAAGGGTTATCTTTGTGCTATCTCGGCCTTCCTCAGGCTCCCTGATCAGCCCTCCCTTTTCAAGTCCCCTGTTGTTAACAGGTTCTTAAAAGGCATTACTCACCTCTTCCCCTCCTGTTCCGTTTGTGATGCCTCAGTGGGACTTGAACTTGGTTCTTACCTTTTTAATGTGCGCTCCCTTTGAGCCTCTACATAACTGTCCTCTTCGTCTTCTGACTCTGAAGACAGCCTTTCTGGTGGCCATAACCTCCGCTCGGCGGGTGAGTGAGCTCCAGGCTCTATCTTGCAAACCTCCCTTTCTGTCTGTTCATCCAGACAAGGTTGTTCTTCGGACGCGTCCGTCCGTCCTTGCCAAAGGTGGTTACTGCTTTCCACATTGGGCAGACCATCACTTTGCACACCTTCTTTCCGCCTCCTTCCAGAGAGGAAGAGAGGCTCCACCGTCTGGACCTAAAACGTGCGCTCTCCTTCTATATCGACCGCACAAAACACTTCCGGGTGGATGACCAGCTCTTTGTTGGCTACGTGGGCGCCAAAAGGTCGGGCGGTGCACAAGAGGACCATCTCCCGCTGGGTTACCTTGTGCACCAAGACCTGCTATTCTTTGGCTAAGAAGGAGCCTCCTGTTGGGCTGCGTGCCCATTCCACCAGGGCAACGGCTGCTACCACGGCCTTGGGCCGCGGTGTTCCGCTGCCGGTTATCTGTCAGGCAGCTACGTGGGCCTCGCTGCACACGTTTACAAAGCATTACTGCCTTGACAGTCAGGTCCGGAGGGACGGCTTCTTTGGCCGTTCTGTCCTCCAGGACTTCCTTGTCTGATCTTTGTTCGCAGACCCACCACCGGGGTTGGTATTGCTGAGGTATCTATTCTAAGGTAAGGAATCTGTCACTAACGTGTCTCTTTCAGATGCACAAGTTACTAACTTGTGTAACGATATATCTGTAAGAGACAGTAGTTAGTGACAGATTCCTTACCGCCCCACCCATCCTCCCCGTTCTGCGAACTGATTTCTAGGGTTAAGGACATCCCTTTCAGGGCCCTAGTATTTTTCAGACACCCATGTCAGCTTCTTGCATGGCTCTGCGTTCCTGGCGCGGAAAGTAGTGTACAGAACTGACGTCAGCGCGCAGGGGCGGCGCCTAAGTACTGCCCGCGACGTCATCCCGGCGATCACGACGCCGACGACGGACGCGGAGCCGCACGACGCCGCCTACCGACGCGCAAGGGTACTGCTACGCAAAAACTTTCCGGATCCAGCCTGACGCCTGGGGATATTCTAAGGTAAGGAATCTGTCACTAACTACTCTCTTACAGATATACCGTTACACAAGTTAGTAACTTGTGCGTATAGCACACTTAATGAATGCAATGTAAGCAGATTAAAACAACCTGCACTTTCAGTCTTGAGACATAGTAGGAAATGTGTCTTGATTGCATTGTACCCGAATTTCTTTCCGCAGTGAAAATCTGACCTATCACATTAGTCTATACATCGATTTAAACTATTCTTGTGAACCATATCTGAATTCAGCAAAGCAGGACACTAAAATTGTAACAAAGGAATACGATACCCAGCTATAGGAACGGTGACTGGTTTAATCAGCCAATGTTAATATAAAGCCAAGTGTCACATTGACAGCAATAGATATCAAAATGACTTCCACCGCTACAGCTCTTCAACAGAAGCTGAAAAAGCGTACTTTATGCTTTGTATTTTTATTTACTAAATATCTATGCAATTCATGCTTAATATCGCTGTATGCGAATGATCATATTAAATCCATAGTTTCCCTTTTTATATAGCCATGGGACTGGCACTACAGCTGTATTAGAGGAAGAGAACAGGGGCTGTACCACAGTGTCTGCAACAAACCACTCTACATTCAGGAGAACCAGTGTTCTTGGATTTTTTTTGGTAGTTTGGCAGAATTCAGTCCTTAGCCTTGACATAATAAGCAGGAAGGAAGTAACATCAGAGCATTTTGGGTCCAAACAAAATTTGATATAAACGTAATAAAAATATCAATTGCAAGGGCACTCTGGGAGAGAATAGAAGGTATCGGAGTACATTCTTTCCTAATATGACTTTATAGGACCCTGTAATGAAGGTTTATTATGGATGCCCATGACCTCCCCATGGCGAGTAAATATTAAAAATAAAATGTGCTTCTCGAGTGTTTTTAGTAGGTCAGTATTTTTAATGGGTGTCGTGTTGAAAAACCATATTAATAGGTGTGTGAACTTGCATGGTGTGTAATTGGAAGTATTTCTAGTCCTTTACCAATCCAGTACAAAAGTCTTTAACCCCTTCCATGCTCATGACGAGCTGGACTCGTCATGGCACACAGTGGTCTTGTGCTCATGACGAGTCCAGCTCGTCATGACACCCAGCACCGGAAATCCCTCTGGTGCGGGCACCATAGGGATTCCCTTTTCTACCCTAAAGCCTCGGGAGCTGGGGAAGACCTTCCCCAGCTCCCGAGGCCCCCCCCCTGGTTTCCATGAAATGACGATCGGCGCGCACGTCGTGCTGATGTCATTTCAGTGAAACCGAAACTGAAATGAGCCAAGAGGCTCGTTTCAGTTTCTACGTGCTCAGGGGGCTATCTCAGCCCCCTGAGCACGTAGAAACTCAGGAGAGGTATCGTTGGAAAGGGGAGAATCTCCCCTTTCCAATGGTACCCCTCCCTAGTGGATCCCTGCTTGGGGATCGCAGCAGGGATCCACCCACTAGGCACCAGGGAGGGGGGAGCGGCCCCTTGGGCAAGGGCCTTTGCTCCCCCCATAAAAGTTTTGGCATGATTAGTCTTTCTGCCCCCCCGGGGGGGGGGTAGAAAGCCCACTAGACACCAGGGATTTTTTATGGGATATTTATTAGGGGTGGGGCTGCCCAAAACGGGCATGCCGATGCCCCCACCCCCGGCCAAAAATTAGTCTTTCTGCTCCCCTGGGGGCAGATGGGACAGTAGCCCCCAATCTGCCCCCGGGGGCAAAAAGCCCACTAGATACCAGGGATTTTTTTTAAATTATAGTTAGGTGTGGGGGCTGCCCAATATGGGCATGCCAATGCCCCCACCCGCCCCCCCGCCACAAAGGTACAGTCTTTCTGCCCCTCCTGGGGGGCAGATGGGGCAGTAGCCCCCAATCTGCCGCCCCGGGGGGGCAGAAAGCCCACTAGATACCAGGGATTTTTTTTAAATTATAATTTGGGGTAGGGGCTGCTCAATATGGGTATGCCGATGCCCCCACCCCCCCGGCCACAAAATTAGTCTTTCTGCCCCCCCCTGGGGGGCAGATGGGACAGTAGCCCCCAATCTGCCCCCCCGGGGGGGCAGAAAGCCCACTAGACACCAGTGTTTTTTTTCCCCTCGATAAATTTAGGGGTGGGGTTGCCCAAGATGGGCATGCCAATGCCCCCACCCCTCCCCCAACAAAAGTCCAGTCTTTCTGCCCCCCCGGGGGTTCAGAAACACCCTAGATGCCAGGGATTATATTTGTTATAGGCCCGGGGTGGGGGCTGCCCAGAATGGGCATGCAAATGCCCCCACCCTACCCCCCAAAGAAAAAAAAGACTTTCTGCCCCCCCCCCCGGGGAGGGGGCAGAAAGCCCACAAAGCGCCAGGGATTTTTTTTTTATATAGGATGGGGTGGGGGCTGCCCAGAATGGGCATGTCAATGCCCCCACCCCAAAAAAAATGCTAGTCTTTCTGCCCCCTCTCCCCCTGGGAGGCAGATGGGGCAATAGCACCTTATCTGCACCCCCCGGGGGGGGCAGAAAGCCCACTAGCCACCAGGGATTCTTTTTTTACAAAGTTCGGGGTGGGGGCTGCCAAGAATGGACATGCCAATGCCCCCACCCACCCCAAAAAAGATGCCACTGTCTTTCTGCCCCTCCCAGGAGGCAGATGGGGGCAGTAGCCCCTTATTGGGGCAGAGCCCACTATGTGCCAGCGATTATGCTGGCTTTTTTATACGCAGGGGTGGGGGCTGACCAGAATGGGCATCCCAATGCCCCCGACCCCCAAAAGAATAGCCACAGTCTTTCTGCCCCCTCGGGGGCATATCGGGGCAATAGCCCCTGATTTCCCCCTCCCCAGGGCAGCAGAAAGCCCACTAGGCACTGACTTTTTTCGGAATGTGCCTACCTGTTGAATTTGGTTCCTAGCTCTGCCGGCACCTAGGGAAACCTAGCAAACCTATACATTTTTTAAAACTAGACACCCAGGGGAATCCAGGATGGGCTGACTTGACTGGCTCTCACCAGGTTCTGTTACCCAGAATCCCTTGCAAACCGAAACATTTGTCAAAAAAACCACATTTTCCTCACATTTCTGTGGTGGAAAGTTCTGGAATCTGCGTGGATCCACAAATTTCCACCCATCCCGCGTTCCCCAAAGTCTTCCGAGAAAAATGGCACCTCACATGTGTGGGTAGGCCTAGTGCCCGCGACAGGAAACGGCCCAAACGCAACGTGGACACACCACATTTTCACAGTGAAAACGGACCCTTTTTTTGCAAAGTGCCTAGCTGTAGATTTTGAACCCCAACACTGCCAGCACCTAGGGAAACCTAGCAAACCTATACATTTTTGAAAACTAGACACCCAGGGGAATCCAGGATGGGGTGACTTGACTGGCTCTCACCAGGATCTGTTACCCAGAATCCCTTGCAAACCTAAAAATATGTCCAAAAAAACAAATTTTCCTCACATTTCTGTGGTGGAAAGTTCTGGAATCTGCGTGGATGTTCAAAATTCCACCCACCCCGCGTCCCCCAAAGTCTTCCGTGAAAAATGGTACCTCACTTGTGTGGATGGGTCAAGTACCCACGACAGGAAAGGGGCCAAAACCTAATGATGCGACATCAAAATTACCTATCACAAACCAACCTGGTTTTGCAAGGGGGGGTCCCATGAGTTTTTGGCCCCGGGCTCGACGGCCATCTATGGAAACCTACCCAACCCACACATTTCTGAAAACTAGACACCCGGAGGAGTCCAGCGAGGTATGGCTTGCGTGGGTCCTCCAAAATGTTCTTACCCAGAATCCCCTGCAAACCTCAAATTTAGCTGAAACAATCACGTTTTTCTCAAATTTCTGTGTGGGAAAGTTCTGGAATCTACGTGGATCCACAAATTTCCTACCACCCAGCTTTCCCCCAGGTCTCCCGATAAAAATGATACCTCACTCGCGTGGGTGGGTCAAGTACCCGCAACAGGCAAGGGCCCAAAACGTATTGAGGAGACATCAAAATTACCTATCACAAAACAACCTGGTTTTGCAAGGGGGGGGTCACCTGTGTTTTTGGCCCTGGGCTCAGCGGCCATCTTGGGAACCTACCAAACCCATACATTTCTGAAAACTAGACACCCGGGGGAGTCCAGCGAGGTATGGCTTGCATGGGTTCCCAAACGTTTTCCTACCCAGAATGCCCTGCAAACCTCATTTAGCTGAAAAAATCACTTTTTACTCAAATTTATGTGTGGGAAAGTTCTGGAATCTGCGTGGATCCACAAATTTCCTACCACCCTGCGTTCCCCCAGGGCTCCCGATAAAAATGGTACCTCACTTGTGTGGGTAGGCATAGTGGCTGAAACAGGAAATTGCCCAAATCGTATTGTGGAGACTTCAAAATTACCTATAACAAAACTACCTGGTTTTTTGGCCCCGGGCTCGCCGCCATCTAGGGAAACCTACCAATCCCACACGTTTCTGAAAACTAGACACCCTGGGGAGTCCAATGAGGTATGGCTTGCGTGGATCCCCCAACGTTTCCCTACCCAGAATCCCCTGCAACCCTCATTTAGCTGAAAAAAACATTTTCCACATATTTTTGCGTGGAATCACCGTGCTGGCACAAATGTCCTACCACCCAGCGTTGCCCTTGTTCCCCTGAGTAAAATGATACCTCACTTGTGTGGGTGTCCAAAGCAGAACTGGCTAAAAACGTATTTTAAAAAAAATGTAGCGCTTAGAATTCTCGGTGCTATACCCTAAATCCCTATGTTTTGGGCTCTTCCCAGTCGCAGGCCTTTGGCCCATCCACACAAGTGAGGTATCATTTTACTCGGGAGAACAAGGGGAGCGCTGGGTGGTAGGACATTTATGCCGGCACAGTGATCCCATGCAAAAATGTATGGAAAATGTGATTTTTTTCAGCTAAATTTGAGGTTTGCAGGGGATTCTGGGTAGGAAAACGTTGCGGGACCCACACAAGCCGTACCTCGCTGGACTCCCCCGGGTGTCTAGCTTTCAGAAATGTTTGGGTTTGGTAGTTTCCCAAGATGGCCGCCGAGCCCGGGGACAAAAACCCAGGTGACCCCTCTTGCAAAACCAGGTTGTTTTGTGATGGGTAATTTTGATGTCGCCTCAATAGGTTTTGGGCCCTTTTCTGTTGCGGGTACTTGACCCACCCACGCGAGTGAGGTATCATTTTTACCAGGAGACCCGGGGGAACGCTGGGTGGGAGGAAATTTGTGGATCCACGTAGATTCCAGAACTTTCCCACACAGAAATTTGAGAAAAAAGTGGGTTTTTTTCAGCTAAATTTGAGGTTTGCAGGGGATTCTGGGTAGGAAAACGTTAGGGGACCCACGCAAGCCATACCTCGCTGGACTCCCCCGGGTGTCTAGTTTTCAGAAATGTGTGGGTTTGGTAGGTTTCCCTAGATGGCTGCCGAGCCTGGGGCCAAAAACCCAGGTGACTCCCCTTGCAAAACCAGCTTGTTTTGTGATAGATAATTTTGATGTCTCCTCAATCAATCAGGGAATTGTAAGCGCGCTACTCACCCGTGAGGGTCTCAAGGCGCTGAGGGGGGGGGTCCGCA
Organism: Calotriton arnoldi; assembly: GCA_963921515.1. NCBI lineage: Eukaryota > Metazoa > Chordata > Amphibia > Caudata > Salamandridae > Calotriton > Calotriton arnoldi. Next base: position 1,042,139 of record CAWUFW010003543.1, read on the forward strand.
GATCTGTTTAGCCGAAGAGCCAGGTCTTGAGGGTCTTCCTGAAGGTGTTCAGGGAGGTGGCGCGTCTGATGTCTGCTGGTAGCTCGTTCCAGGTCTTGGTTGCAATGTGAGAGAAGGATCTTCCGCCTCCTCTGGCTCTGTGGATGCGCGGGGTTTCGGCCGGTGCGAGGTTGGAAGATCGGAGGTTTCTTTTGGGTACGTGGAAGTTGATTCTGTCGTTGAGGTATTTGGGTCCGTTGTTGTGTAGGCATTTGTAGGCGTGAGTGAGGATTTTGAAAGTGACTCTTTTCTCCACGGGGAGCCAGTGGAGACTTCGTAGGTGTTGGCTGATGTGTTCGTGTCGGGGGATGCAGAGGACGAGTCTGGCGGCGGTGTTCTGTACTGTCTGCAGTTTGCGGAGTAGGGACTTGTTGATGCCGGCGTAGAGTGCGTTTCCATAGTCCAGTCTGCTGGTGATGAGTGAGTGGGTGACTGCCTTCCTTGACTCGGGGGATCCACTTGAAGGTCTTGCGGAGGGTGTTGAAGCAGCTGGAGGTGACGGCGTTGACCTGTCGGTTCATGGAGAGTGATGAGTCGAGTACGATGCCGAGGTTCTTGGCGTGGTCTGAGGGGGTAGGTGGGCTTCCGAGGGCGGTCGGCCACCAGGTGCTGTCCCATGCAGAAGGGGTGGTGACGAGGACTTCTGTCTTCTCGGCGTTGAGCTTCAGGCAGCTGTTGGTCATCCAGACTGCGACGTCTTGCATTCCTTTCTGGAAGTTGAGTTTGGCAGTGGTGGGGTCTTTGGTGAGGGAGAGGATGAGCTGGGTGTCGTCGGCGTAGGATACGATGTTGAGGCCGTGTTGTCGGACGATGGCTGCGAGGGGGGGCCATGTAAATGTTGAAGAGGGTGGGGCTCAGTGATGAACCCTGTGGGCCCTTGCCTGTTGCGGGTACTTGAACCACCCACACAGTGAGGTTTTTGGCCCTGGGCTCGGCGGCCATCTTAGGAAACCTACCAAACCCACACATTTCTGAAAACTAGACACTCGGGGAGTCCAGCGAGGTATGGCTTGCGTGGGTCCCCCAACGTTTTCCTACCCAGAATCCCCTGCAAACCTGAAATTTTGCTGAAAAAATTCACTTTTTCACACATTTTTGTGTGGGAAAGTTGTGGCATCACCGGGCTGACACAAATTTCCTACCACCCAGCGTTCCCCAGGTCTCCTGATAAAAATGGTGCATCACTCGGGTGGGAGGTCCAAGTACGCGCGACAGGCAAGGGCCCAAAACGTATTGAGGCGACATCAAAATTGCCTATCACAAAACGACCTGGTTTTGCAATGGGGGTCCCATGACCTTTTGGCCGGGGCTCGGCGGCCACATAGGAAACCTACCAAACCCACACATTTCTGAAAAGCAGACACCCGGGGAGTCCAGCGAGGTATGGCTTGCGTGGATCCACCAACGTTTTCTTACCCAGAATCCCCTGCAAACCTGAAATTTGGCTGAAAAAAATCACTTTTTCACACATTTTTGTGTGGTAAAGTTGTGGCATCACGGGGCTGACACAAATTTCCTACCACCCAGGTCTCCCGATAAAAATGGTGCCTCGGGTGGGAGGCCCAAGTACCCACGACAGGCAAGGGCCCAAAACATTTTGTGATAGACAATTTTGATGTCGCCTCAATACGTTGTGGGCCCTTGCCTGTCGCGGGTACTTGGGCCTCCCACCCGAGTGAGGCACCATGTTTATCGGGAGACCTGGGGGAACGCTGGGTGGTAGGAAATTTGTGTCAGCCCCGTGATGCCACAACTTTACCACACAAAAATGTGTGAAAAAGGGATTTTTTCAGCAAAATGTCAGGTTTGCAGGGGATTCTGGGTAAGAAAACGTTGGGGATCCACGCAAGCCATACCTCCCTGGAATCCCCGGGTGTCTACTTTTCAGAAATGTGTGTGTTTGGTAGGTTTCCTAGGTGGCCGCCGAGCCCCGGGCCAAAACGGCATGGGACCCCCCTTGCAAAACCAGGTCGTTTTGTGATAGGCCATTTTGAGGTCGCCTCAATACGTTGTGGGCCCTTGCTTGTCGCAGGTACTTGGGCCTCCCACCCGAGTGAGGCACCATTTTTATCGGGAGACCTGGGGAACTCTGGGTGGTAGGAAATTTGTGTCAGCCCCGTGATGCCACAACTTTACCACACAAAAATGTGTGGAAAAAAGGGACTTTTTCAGCAAAATGTCAGGTTTGCAGGGGATTCTGGGTAAGAAAATGTTGGGGGATCCACGCAAGCCATACCTCCCTGGAATCCCCCGGGTGTCTACTTTTCAGAAATGTGTGGGTTTGGTAGGTTTCCCTAGGTGGCCGCCGAGCCCCGGGCCAAAACGTCATGGGACCCCCCTTGCAAAACCAGGTCGTTTTGTGAGAGGCCATTTTGAGGTCGCCTCAATACGTTGTGGGCCCTTGCCTGTCACGGGTACTTGGGCCTCCCACCCGAGTGAGGCACCATGTTTTTTGGAAGACCTTGGGGAACGCGGGGTGGGTGGAATTTTGTGGATCCACGCAGATTCCAGAACTTTCCACCACAGAAAAGTGAGGAAAATGTGTTTTTTTGCCAATTTTTAGGTTTGCAAGGGATTCTGGGTAACAGAACCTGGTGAGAGCCAGTCAAGTCACCCCATCCTGGATTCCCCTGGGTGTCTACTTTTCAAAAATGTATAGGTTTGCTAGGTTTCCTAAGTGCCGGCAGAGCTAGGGTTCAAAAACTACAGCTAGGCACTTGGCAAAAAAGGGTCATTTTTCACTGTGAAAATGTGGTGCGTCCACGTTGCGTTTTGCGCTGCTTCCTGTCGCGGGCACTAGGCCTACCCACACAAGTGAGGTGCCATTTTTTTCGGAAGACCTTGGGGAACGCGGGGTGGGTGGAATTTTGTGGATCCACGCAGATTCCAGAACTTTTCACCACAGAAAAGTGAGGAAAATGTGTTTTTTTTTGCCAATTTTTTAGGTTTGCAAGAGATTCTGGGTAACAGAACCTGGTGAGAGCTAGTCCAGTCACCCCATCCTGGATTCCCCTGGGTATCTACTTTTCAAAAATGTATAGGTTTGCTAGGTTTCCCTAAGTGCCCGCAAAGCTAGGGTTCAAAAACTACAGCTAGGCACTTTGCAAAAAAAAAGGGTAATTTTTCATTGTGAAAATGTGGTACGTCCACGTTGCATTTTGAGCCATTTCCTGTTGTGGGCACAAGGCCTACCCACACAAGTGAGGTACCATTTTTATCGGGAGACTTAGGCTAACAGAATTGTAGAGCAACTGTTATTACCTATTGACTTTCGATGCATTTCTGCCTTCCAAATGAAAGACAATGTGTAAAAAATAAGTCATTTTGAAAAATGACCTATAATTCTCATGCTAGTATGGGTACTCCCAATTTCGGAAATGTGCAAATATCTACTGTTTCTAAAATCTACATTTTGTTCCCATTTCAGAAATACATAGGTGTCTTTCACAACAATTTTTCCATGTATACATTTTCCCAAAATAATTGCTATATACCCGGTACATAATAAAAAACCATTGCAAGATGCTGCTCAGTTATTGGCTCTGGGTTCGTCGGGTTCTTGGTGAACCTACAAGTCCTATATATCCCCACAACCAGAAAGGTCCAGCGGATATAACGGTATATTGCTTTCAAATAGCTGTCATAATTAGAAGAAGTTACAGGTGAAAACGTTGACACAAATGGCTGTTTTTTTCAACTAATTTTCAATTTTTCCTTTATTTAACTGTTAGTTTCTATAAGGAAAACTTTAAGGATCTACACAAATGACCCCTTGCTGAATTCAGAATTTTGTCTACTGTTCAGAAATGTATGGCTTTCCAGGATCCATTATTGGTTTCATACCCATTTCTACCATTAACTGGAAGGAGGTTGAAAGCACAAAAAATAGCAAAAATAGGCTATGTCCCAGAAAAATGCCAAAACTGTGTAAAAAAGTTGGTTTTCTGACAAAAGTCTGCTTGTCCCTGAAAGCTGGGAAGATGGTGATTTCAGCACCACAACCCCTTTTTGATGCCATTTGCAGGGAAAAACAACACGCTTTCATCTGTAGCACTTTTTTCGCATTTTTCCCAAAAAAAACAAAATTTTGCTGTATTTTGGCTAATTTCTGGGTCCCCTCCAGGGGAATCCACAAACCCTGGGTACCTTTACAATCCCCATGATGTTCGAAAAAAAGGACGCAAATTTGGCGTGGATACCTTATGTGGTCAAAAAGTTACAGGGGCCTAAGCGCGCACTACCCCAAATAGCCAAAAAAAAGGCTTAGCACGGGGGAAAAGGCCTAGCAGCGAAGGGGTTAAAGCATTGTTCACTCAACAGAAGATTTTAAAGGGACTAATAAAAATATTAGTGACTAAGGATATTTTCTATTCCTCAACAAATGCCCCTCAAAGCTAATTCTTGCTGCAAGATTATTTGGTGCACTCAGCATGTTACTTTAAGTCTGTATCTCGAGGTAGGCACATTCTCATTGAATCTTAATACAGTCAGTCCTTGGTGGGGCTAGACAGCAAGAAAACAAGATTATCTAATGTGTACAATTGGCTGTTGTCCATTCAGAACTGTCTTACCTCTGGCAGTATTTCAGCGAAGAAGGCTTCTCTAAAAACAGGGTTCAAGCTGTGCTGTGACTGCAGGAAGCAGATGCCGGTCATGCACAATCTGCGGTTGTTATGCTTGGGCTCCGGTCACAACTTTAAGTTGTGCGATAAAATTGCCTTCGTGCACAAGAAGGCAGTTTGGAAAGTTGCTTAATTAAGAAGAGGTCATCGTCAAAATGCTGGTCACTCTCTAAGTCACTGAGCTGCTAGTGATCTGGTTCAAGAAGCCAGTCTCCCTCAAATCTTTCCACTAACTCAATGTCCAAAATGCACCATAAGTGCAAGAAAGATAAGGGTATGTTGACCCCATGTGCCCGCTCTAAATCGTGCATGAATGAATCATTCAAAAGAGCATACCCATCAAGCAAGTGTCTACTGATCTGGTCCTGTAAATGGTCTAGAGTGCCCTGAATTAACTGGGGCGTTGTCGACACTGCAGCAAATAGAGGCCTTCAAGGAAGCTGTGATGCAACTCTTTGAGATGTTCCTGGGTCCCTCTGGTGTGCCTCTGGTTCCCAAGGATCTTCAGGGGGCTTCAGTTGGACTTCTGCCAGTGAGCCCTCCCTTGGCACCAACTGACCCTTGGAGCCTGTTCTCATACCAATGCCGGTTCAGACATCCACCCCAGCTATTGTATCCATGCATTTCCCAACCTTGGCAGTGCTGATGCTGACTTCACTCCAGTCTCTGAACCTTAGACCGTAGTTGTCTGCTTCAGGCTTGTTCTGCATTATGCGATTTCATCCAGTCAGTATGCAACCAGACTCTAATCCTTGGCCTCTGCCTCAGCACCAGTACTATCAGAGGCTAGAGTTCTTATTAGAATCTGACTCAGTTCAGGGTATACAAAATGTGTCCCACAACACTGACGATGATCAGCAGGCAAACTGCTTCAGTCTCTCTATACTTATGGTGAGCTATGTCTGGATTTACAGAATCCCAGTGATATAGATACCTTGCTAGAAACTGAGCTGGGGTTCCCACCTGTACCTCCAAAGTATGAAATGGTCTCTTTTGCAGTAGTACAGCAGAAGTGCTAGATTTAAAGAATCACAGTCCCCTACTGTTGCAACTAAGACACATTTATTAACTGAGATCATTCAACCATCTTCTAACTTTTCGCAGCCATTGTTGCCATTCAACAAGACTGTTACAAAAATGTTCATGATCTAAGCTGTGCTCTGGCCTTTCAGTCAATCAACATACGGTCATGCGACATAGACCGACACCGGTCATTATGATTTTCTGCCAAGGCATAGACGCCTGAAAGTCTGGTGATATAGGCATCATTAAGCAAAGTCTCTTCTGATGCCTTTTCGACCAACATTCCAGATGGATAGTTGAAACTCATTGATGCCATCTGAAAAAGATTGTTCTCTTAGACTAATTTAGCCTTGTGATGTTTGAATGAGGATGCCTTCTGATCATATACATCCATGCTTTATGGGACATGGCCATCGAAATATTGTTTGCCGTCCTGGATGACCTGAGAGCCTCGCTTGCTCAAACGATGCATGATAGCTAGGATGCAATGAAGTATGTCTTGCATGCTGGCTTAGGCACTTCGGACTGTGTTGACTGAGCTATTGTTCCAGTGTTGTGCTTAGAAGACGCGCCTTAATGAGCTGAACAAGGGTGTTCAAGTATCAGTGATGGACCATGCCGATTGATGGCTTGAGATTGTTTGGAGAGAATGCTAATTTGATTGATTCGAAGCCAGTAAAGCCACAGTACAACCTTTGTCTACCACCAGGCAGTTCCACCAATAGAAAGGAAAACGTAGAGGTTATTCCTTTTGGCTTGTTTCCAGACAAACCCAGTGCTCCCAACCTGTGCAGTAGCAGTAGACCTGGTTCTTTCAGGGCAGAGGTCACTGCTGAGGCCGTAGCTGATCACACAAGTATGGACAAGAGCTTTAACTTGCCTCACAGGGTCCCCATACTTAGTAGCAGGCAGGAGGCTTTGGCATTTCCTCCCCATCAGAAGATCATCACATCAGACAGATGGATCTTGCAAATATTTCAATGCTGCTACACCCTGCCTTTCTTTTTGCTCCCCTAGTTTCAGCCCCATAAGAGTGAGACTCAGCTGACCATTCTGCAATCTTGCTGCAAAAAATCATCCTACTGGTCAAGGGTGTCATTGAGCTGGGTGCCTGATTTGGAGAAAAGGGATGGATGCTAATGCTATTTGCGCTGCTTTCCCATACCTAAGAAAGACAATTCCTTTTTGAGGAAAGATTAGTTCAAAATGAGCACACTGTCTTGCATTTGACTTGCAGACCCACTGGCATCATCTGTAGTTCATAGGGGGTGGGAGAAATTCCAATTTACTGTGCTTCCCTTCAGTCTTACCTCAACCCCTGAGTGGTTCACAAAAGTGATGGCAGTGGTCGTTGGCTATTTTTAGAGGTCAAGTATACATATAATCCTGGTCCTTGATGACTGACTGCACAAACCTTTTGACTCTGACATTCCTCTCATTCAATAAAGTAAAGCTGATGCAGGTCCTGATGGACAACGCAATGCAATGTGGTACTACAGCAAGCAGTGTGGAGTGCCGTCCTGGATCCTGTGCCGGGGGCCCTTTGTCTATGGATGTGGCTAGACTAGCAGACTATCTTTCTGGTAGCCAACCATCTAGCAGGATCCCTGAATGCTAGAACAGTTGAGATGAGCAGACGTTACCTGGTGGATCTCACATGGCATCTTCATCCCGAGATGGCAAGGAACATCTTCGATCAGTCGGGCATGCCCTGGTTAGATATATTCGCCACCGTCGAATGCGCAATTTCAAAAGGATTGCGCACTGGAGTTTTCTCCAGGAGAAACGATTGAAGCCTCATTACAACTGTGATAGGAAATAGGCCACCTGTACTTGTTCCCGGCGCCATTTCTCCTTCCTAGAGTTATGAATAAAATAAAGACTGCCCATGCCTGAACCCTTTTGATTTCTTTGGACTGGGCCCAGGGAGTATGGTACCCAGAGCTCCTGAAAATTTCCCCTCCAATCCGGCTACCATTTCGGTAGGATGTTCTGTCTCAGCTACAGGAAGGGTTGTGCCCTGAATTCCATAACCTACACCTCTAAGCATTGAGATAGAACGACAGCAGTTGCCTGGTGTGGTTCTCACCTTACCCATCATCTGCAGGCCAAACTTTCAGGTGAAATGTTGTTGATTCTTTCATTGACCCAGGAGAGCCTTGCAGTAGGCACAGTTTGTGGTTTTGAAGTGACTCTTTTCTGGATTCACATGATATGTATTTTTCTGCCATCTACTGTTTGGGTCTGGAATTGTTAGTATTTGAGCATTTTCTCTTTTTTTTTTTTTCCTTGGGTGGTGGCAAGTTGTCGACCATTTGGTCTCTTGTCCCTCCTCTAATGAGATCACACACTTGCCCTGGAAACTTTTCAATGCTGTTGCCAACTTCTAATTAGTTTTCTTTGGGAGCACAGCCAGGGGCTCCAGAGCCACAGAGGTTTTGTTTTGTGTCAAATACTGGAAAATCATCTAAAACATTGAGGATGGAAGAGCCTCCAGCCGAGTTACTGCCGGATGTTGAGGAAACACTGAAGGACTCATAAAACACCAATATTTTATAGTCCAGATTTACCAAAGAGTAGCAATGAGCATAACCCATCTGCCACCACAGGTACACACACAAGTACAGCAAGAAGGTCTAGTCTCTGCTTTCTGGAGGATTGCAGGTCAAAAAGGTGCACTGCATGGGCGGATTTCTAGACCGAGACCCTCATGACAAGGGAAAAGCAGGGGTGGGGGGGGCGCACACTACGCCATGGCTTCATGCAAGTGCAATCAAGAGTCCTTCACAGGCTTTGGATTGCCAAGCGGTGAAGAAACACATAGGGACACAGGGGGCTTAGGGGGAAGGTGCCGCAGTTTAAGATTTCTTCGAGGTATAGAAAGAAATCACACCCAAGAGAATGCCAAAATATGTTGAAATGAAGAAATGTCAGGTAATTCATCAATGGCACCCAGTAGCTAAGCCGAAAACCTGTGACTCAAAGCAAAATCCATTTTGGTGCCGAAACGTTCAACATTCGAAAGGCAGTCGCATGCCCAGAGAACCCCACAGGCAAGATCCCTTTTAGGTAGGCATGTTGACAGAAATGCCAAGACTTAAATCTGGATTTACCAGAGGAAGGGGTTGAGTCATACACATCCCTGCCCCTCCGATGACCTTACTGCATACAGTGCAGTAATATGGAGGGCAGAAGACACCTATGATGTTCAGCTCAAAGAATAGCAGTCATAATCATGGTTTCTGCTATAGACCTTGTCACCCAATCAAAAGGGAAATCATTTCCTGCCCATGTTGACCAGTATCTTGGACCAGGGTCTAGAGGCATTCAAAGAATCTGCAGGGGAACAAGCAATCCTACAGGGAGTAGAGAAAAAATATAGGTACTCTACTATAGAGCCCCCCCCCTTGCATGAAGGGTAATATACATACATAGAAATTATTTTTGTATGATTTAATTAAAATTCTCACAATAAAGACCATGACCTTTTTTTAAAATTCCATGGAAGTACAATGTTGTTCAAAAGGATAACAATTCACATTATTCACATGCCGCACTATTTTTCCCATTACTTGCACCACAACCCTTAAGTGCACTGCTGGTCAGATAAAAATCAAGCATGTTTGTACTTAAAATAGAGTGCAAGAAGCCACTGAATATAGTGGTCATATGCAACTAACCAGTCCATAATAATTGCCCATGGCTCCAAAGAACATAATTTTCGAACCTTGTAGTCAACGAAGTTTGTAGGGCCACCCAATGCAAATGCTTGAATAAGCATATGACACACTGTGCAGGATATAAAATGCAAAAAGTTTGCCCTAAAGTGTAAGTATAGAATCAACATTGTTTTCTGCGACCATCTAATGCAAATACTTAATACCATTAGGCTTAGTGCAACAAGGAAAAAAAAGTACAAAATTTAATCTAAAACACAGATGTGGTAACAATCACCTTATACAACCATTGCATTTAACCCAAGGGGCAAAAAAATGTAAAAAAAAGTTTTGAGCATCATTTCGGGACCATACAAAAGTGTGTAATGCCTAAATAAGTTGTTAGAGGCAGCATCCGCGTGGTAGTACAAAAATTTGTATGACCACCTGTTAGAAGGTGGTTCTGACACTATGGGCCGCCCGGATGTTTCGCTTTTTGAACACCTAATTGTTGAGCTTTTACTGTGGGGGAGCCTCATAAGTTGGGACTCACGCATAATGAAAGACTGCATGGGGATTTTACTGGTGTCCCCCTGGCTTGACCAGGCCGCTGCGCAGCATCTGGAGTAAAGGACACCGGGCTGGTTACATGCAGACACATGTGTACAGGCGTGTGCACACGTGCACTGCGCAGGGGAGATTCCTGGCGTGCGCAGTCCAGGAGCAGCTACAAAGTGAATGGTGTGGCAGGACTTATGCAGAATTGGGTGGTGACATGGAATAGGCTTTATACAGTGGGAAGAAACATGCCAGGGAAAGTCAGTGTGCTTTACAGTGTGTATTCCATTATTCTCTTATGGGGATAGGGAGCACATGGGCTAGTTTTACTTTCCTAAGGCCTACAAATTCCAGACACGCACTAAAGTCCACTGTAACGGGTGTGAGAAGAAGTATTCTGCAGAGTCCAAAGTCATATTTGTACTACTTTTGGGTCATCCAGAAATGTCATATTTCTCTGAGTCAGCCATAACCAGGGCCTGGCTGGGGCCTGCCCTCAGCAGGCTGGATTGATAACCTTTCTTCCACGAGCTAAGGCCTCCTCTCCAAGGAAGAGAAGATGGGTGGAGCTACAGGCTCATCCATCAGCAGCTATCACTGGGTGCCAGGCACCAGGCTACGCCAGGGAGAAGGCAGCCCTGGGGAGAAGGGGCTTTTTCAGAGACCATGTGGCAGGAGACCCTGGACGACGCCATCTTGAACAAACCCAGAGGCCTGGGCAGGAAGGAGGGAGCAGGGGCAGAGAAGTGATGTGTCGCTGTGTGATAGGGCAAACAGAGACTTCCTGCCAGCCCCCTCCCCAACTTCTTAAAAGAACTTGCGCAGGAAGAGGAGCTCTCTCTGGGGTGTGGTCTGCTGAGGCAGAGCGTGCTGGAGCCTGGCGCAATGGGCAGTTGGAAGGAGGAACCCCCTGACTGCTGCAGAATCCTGAACAGCGCCAGGAGAAGAGTCCAGGACCAGTGCGCAGAAGCAGGGGCCTCTGCGCAGGGAGAAGAGAGGCCCAGGAGGAGAGCCAGGCGAAAGGCTGGCGCAGGGAGCCAGTGAAGACAGCCCCCTGCAGAATCCACCCTCTGGGGACCCAGAGGGCGAAGGAGACTGCTCCTAGTGGCTGGGGAGTGCCACCTGGAGCAAGAGGAGGCGAAAATGGCGCAGATCGTTACCCTGGGGGCTGAGATATGCCCCCCAGAAGGTAGGCGACCATTGACCTCCACGCTCCCTGTGAAGAATGTGCCCCCGCGGGGTGCCAGGAGCCCACCCTGGCCCCCGCCGAACATGAAGCTGGGGAGCGCCGTCGCCCTCCCCATGAAGAGGTGTAGGGGGAGGGGCACAGGATCCCAACTCCGGGCCCCGTCTGAGGAAGGAGGCGGGGGAGCGCCATCGCGCCCCCGTGAAGATAAGACAGGGGAGTGCTGTTGCGCCCCCCGTGAAAATGTGCCCAAGGGGCCCGGAACCCCATCCCCGGGCCCCGAAGAAGAAGAGAAGCAGGGGGCGGGGAGCACAGTCGCGCCCCCTCGCGGAGAGGTCTTGATGGGCCCGGGACCCCATCCCCGGGCCCCGAAGCAAAGCCGGGGAGCGCCGTCCCGCTCCCCGTGAAGATTGTCCTGCAGGGGGGTGCCAGGAGCCCACCCTGGCCCCCCGACGAAGAAGGGAAGGACGGGGAGTGCCGTCGCGCCCCCGTAAAGATAAGACTGGGGAGCGCCGTCGCGAAAATGTGCCCAAGGGGCCCGGGACCCCATTCCCGGACCCCGAAGAAGAAGAGGAGCAGGGGGCGGGGAGCGCCGTCGCGCCCCCTCGCTGAGAGGTCTTGATGGGCCCAGGACCCCATCCCCGGGCCCCGAAGCAAAGCCGGGGAGCGCCGTCGTGCTCCCCGTGAAGATTGTCCTGCAGGAGGGTGCCAGGAGCCCACCCTGGCCCCCCGACAAAGAAGGGAAGGACTGGGAGCGCCGTCGCGCTTCCCGCAAAGGTGAGCAGGGGGGCCCAGGACCCCATCTCCGGGCCCCGAAGTGCAGGAAGGAGGGGGGAGTGCCGTCACACTCACCCGAGGCCCGCGCAAGCTTCCGTGTCTGCCCGCCGGAGCGGGCAGACCAACTCTGCAGGGCTGGCTCCCGCAGCAGCACGCAAGGGTGCTAGTTGGGCGGGTATCCGGCGGGGGCAGCTGGGGGTGGGCTGCCCTCCAACGGGAAGGCCTGCGGGGGGACCGGGACCCCTAAAAGACCCAGAAAAGGTGCCCGGGGCGCCCCCGAAAATGGGCAGAGCGGCCGGGGGTGGGCTCCCCGCACCGCATACACTCACCTGGGGGTCCGGGTGGGACCGGGCCCCCCCATCGAGGGCATGAGATGCGGCGAAGCCGCCGACAGCGCGATCACGGCTCCCTTCAAAGCAGCGGGGGAGCCGGTACTATAAGATGCAAAGGTTCCCATAATGCTTTGCAGGCCAGGACCGGCCTGCAAGGGCAAACCGATTTTTCTCTGTGCGTGGTGGCCCCAGGACAACGGGGTCACCACCAAGTGCGTGACAAGGTGCCAGGGGAGCTGCTGGAGAAGCGCAGTTTCCCCCCAGCACGAAGAGGAAAGTCCCCCCGAAGTCTCTTGGGGGAATGGAAGAAATAACCCCTCAAGGGCTCAGCCTGCATTTTAAGTCTTCCTGGGCTGGAACTTTTGTTCTACAGCTGGAAGAGGTGTGAGGAGTGCACCATGGTATGAAAGACTGAGCTGGGGATGTATGGAGAAGGGCATCCCCTGGGGGTGAAGAGGTGTAATTGCACCAGAGAAATGCATTTACTAACGTTATTTCTTTTAGAGGGACTGAAGGTCACATGTGTAATGTGAAGTACCTTAGGGACTGAAGGTCACGTGTAATGTGAAGTACCTGTGTAAGGTGATGTCATAAGCAAAGTGGGGTTATGTTGCCAGATATTCCTGCTAGGGTGACTGGCTGTATATGCGTAATCCTGTGATTTCATCTGTGATGCCTTTAGGGGCTGTAATTGCAACGCATTCTAATGTCCAACAAATGTGATGAGTACTGTCATTCTAAAGTGATGCTTAAACATGTATTCTTGCTGCTGCGCTTAGGTGAAGAACCCAGACTGGTAGCCCTTAAGATGTAGAGGTGTATACTTCCTAGTCAGTAGGAAATGCTCAGTCAGGGTTGTGTCTCACCAGGGCAGGTGTACCTCTTTTAAAGGCTTGTTGAAGTAATGGGGTGGGTCGCCGCTGGGATGATGCCAGTGCGCAGGGCCCTCGCTCCAGGTTATGTTCAACTAACTGCATTTGGGGGCAAGATGATGTGCATACATGGGACTGGTGGTACTAGACCCCACCCCCCTGCGGGAGGGGTGGAGATGTTATGCAATGTCACAAAGTAATTCCAACCGCTTATGTATATTTGTAAATTGGTGCATAGTATTGAGTAGTGTGTGTGTTTAATAAATGTACTCTTACTTTTATAAAGCAAAGTACAGACTGGACAATCAATTATTGAGTGTTATTGCTGCGCACCTGTAATGGCGGTTACTAGCCCACACCACCTCCCTTGAGTAAACCTCAGACTGCTCTGCAACGCTACCCTCTGAGAGTCAGGCGCTACAATTGGGTGCTTGGTTCCCAGTGAAGGACAAATGTAGTCATGTTATTTGTGCAGGCCTCACAGATGCTGCCTCGTTTTCCAACACCACCTAATGCAAGTACTTGATTAAATCCATATGACCCATGGTGCCTCCAATGGGTGGGTTGTGTGTCTTATGACTTGTGTATCTTGCCATATACAAGTAATTCCTTCCTGGTGTTCCAGCAAGGGATTTACGGCCGAAGGTGGTCCGATATTACATTCCCTTAGCCAATCCCTTCACTCTCAGCCTACCGGCATAGTTAATTAGCCCTCCTACATCGTCAGCAGCGGTAAAAAGAGCCTGGAGGCTAGTCACCTCTGACACATTCGATGCGTCACTTTTCCCTAAATAACTCCAATGCCCTGAAGACACCCCCTGTGCAAATGAGTGCGGGAAGTTTTCAAGCGGAAATCTCCAATATGCTGGACCAATGTGCCCCTAGGCTAGGAAACAAGTCCAATAGGAGAACACCATCTGAAAAATGGTATTCACCCGATCTTAGGATATTGAAGAGAAAGTGCAAAGCACTAGAACACAAGTGGAGATTGTCCAAGCAGGACACGGATAGATTGTCATCATCAAACTCTTTATTTCGGTAATAAAATACCATAAAAGAAACAAAGATTCAAGGGATGAATTTCATACATATCCTGCTAAAACAATCGATGCACATCAATAAGAGTACAAATTAAAATATCATTACGTTAAAAGTTGAGCTAACAAACGTTAAAAGCGTGAAGTTAAAAGCTACAAATACTGTGCAAGTCTCCATTTTCGTCGCAGGTTCGAGACAATTGAAATGAATTAATATGCAAGCAAAGCAAGATCCCGTTTCTTTAATGGAAGTATATTGGATGGTAACAAATACGTTCTCCAGTGAAGCGGGTCTTGGTTTTCGTCCCAGGTTCCTTCCAACGAGGAGAGTTAAAGTGCAAATTTTATAATGTCCCGTTACTAAGGTGCAAGCAAACTTATCTGTACATACTTGGCAAGGACCCGGTACTAATACAGATACCTTGGGTACTAATAAATACATTCATCAGTTAGACGGGTCATTAAGTTCATCACAGGTTCTAACCACCATAAAACGTAAGTGTGCAAAATTTGGCAAAGAAACCGTTATTAAAAGGCAAATGCTAAAAGTTTCAATTACCTGTCGATCTAGTAAAAACATTTTGTATTTACTTGTAAACAAGACTGAATAGTATTACTTGCATTTATAGAATTACTGGCCTATAGGCTGGTGTACTTTAAGGGGAGTTAGTCGTGTGCGCTGTTCACAGGGTTTGGCCGGGGGAAAGTCAGCGCCCTCCTTCTGATTGCCCATGCAATTCCCAAGTATTTCGCAGTTGTGCACACAAATAGTGGTCTTGCGTCCGATTTCAGTATGCGCATGGCCACTCTAAAGTCTCGGGTACCAAGTTCTCTACAGACAGGAGAAAGCCATTTACTCCTTGGTTTGGTGTATGCTTTACATGCAAAGAGAAAGTGGGCTGTGGATTCTTGTGGGCAGGGACAGCAAGGGCAGCCCTTTGGCTGTGCTTTGTTATGCAGCCATGAATTTGTGAAAGCGTTGATCGGCAGGCTGCCAAACCTGAACTGTATATATAACTTCCTGTCGACTGGTACTTTAATGATGTCAAGGTAGCTTTCCCGGGTACAGCTAAGCTTAAAATCACTGAATTCTTCATACAATCTCCCCTGGTTGCCAGCTATATGGGTAGTTTGCTCAACCCCTTCCCAATAGTGATTTAATCTGTTTTCTAGGGAGGGGTAAAGGGCAACCAATGTTGTGGCCTGCCAGGCCCATGGATGACATAAGACTTTTGACATGTTTAATCCAACCGATTTGGGCATGGTATCTAAGGCACAGACCTCCTGGAAGGCAGCGGCGTAAGGCGACAGTTCCGGAGTGGAAACCATCCGCTGCCAAAACAGCAAAGGGCGGAGCTTAGCTAAATCGCTTATGGGTTTGATGCCCATGTCGAGCATTAATGGGCGGCTAGGGGTGCTCTGAGGCAGGGATACCAAATGTTTGAGAAACTTGTTCTCCATGGATGTCAGGTCATTTGCTGAGTGCACTACTCACTGCCTTGCAGCTGTACAGTTTCAATGCTGGTGCAATAGGCTTGGTATGAGAGACTATGTTCTTTGCGCAGAGCCCCGGTCACCTGGGACAATTTGAGGAAAGCTTTGCTAAGATGGTGCTTCCAGGCCATATCCTCCGATAGTTTAATTCCCAGGTAATCGAAGGAACTGACTCTCTCTAGTGGGACATTGTCTAGGAGCAGTTTACCCTTAAAGGACTTGTGTGGATTTAAAAGCATAAGCTTGGTTTTTGATGTATTTATTTCAAGCCCCCTCCCTTCGCAAAAGAGCTTGAAATGATCTAGTAATTTATGCAAGCCCTTTGGGGTCTTTGAAACTAGAAGGGTGTCATCTGCGACTAGGAGGGTAGGTATTCTTTGCTTTGCTAAGGACGGGGCATCTGTTGGGATGGCAGATAGCAACTCTGCAATGTGATTCATATACAATGAGAATAAAGTTGGAGCCAAGACACATCCTTGGCGGACTCCCCTCTGAACCTTAATGGGATTAGTGACCTGACCCTGGCTACCCCACCTGACCCTGGCGAAGTTCTCATCGTGAAGCCTGATTAGGAGTGTGAGAATGCCCGAGGGCATGCCCATCTTCCTGAGCACCCGCCATAAGTTGTCCCTGGGAACTAGGTCAAATGCAGTTTTTAAGTCAATAAACACGATATAGACTCCTTTTACCAAGCAGGGCCACCTTCCAGTACAGCATGAACAGTCGAAAGACCTGGTTGACTGTGCCAGTTTTCCGCCTGAAGCCCGCTTGGAGGGGAGAAAGAATGTCATTTTCTTCCATCCAATCAGTGATTTTAGCTAATAGCGAGCGACGGACAATTTTCTGGACACAGTTGATCAGGCTAATTGGTCGGTAGTTGGCAGGAATAGACCTGTCACCCTTTTTGAAAATAGGGATCACCTCGGCTCCTTTCCATGATGCTGGGATGCTCCCTCCTCCCGCAATATCGTTGGCACCGGTCAATATGTATGTGGCCCAGTTTTCCCTGTCAGATCGGAAGAGATCCCCTGGGATGCCATCCGGGCCAGAGGCCTTGGCGGGTATAATTGCATCCAGTGAGGCCAATATTTCCTCTCTGGTAAATGAGGTCGTGTGGTAGTTACATTAGATCAGGAACTGCAGGTTCCCTAGCTTAGCTTGTTAGAGTTGAATACAGAGAACCAAAATGTTCCTGCCATGCATGGGCTGGGATGTTGTTGGCTAGAGGTGGAGACCTTTCACGATTTCCCTTGCCCACGAGTGACCAGAACAGTCTGGCGTTTGGACTTGAAATGGACTCGCCGAGTTCTGCCCACCTCATTTCGTCCCAGTCCCTCTTGGCCTTCGATTGGGCCAATTTATATTGCCTCCTCAGTTCTCGGAGTGACGGAATGTCCCCTTGCCATAGGGCAAGCGACAGCCGTCTTTTTAAGGATCTACACTCTTTTGAGAACCATGGGGTCGATTTCATAATTTTTGCTTTGCTCGACCTAAGCTTGTATTGATGGACAGTAAAGATTTTGGCCAACTGGCCAAAGAATTTAGAGTGAAGGTTGCTGCAGCTTACTCGTGAGAGAGGGTCACTTGGGCGAGATGACAGCAATTCTAGATGGTTTTCAAGATCGCTTTTTAAGATGTTAAGCTTAGATTCGTCCGCCAGGATCGTGGACCATTTTAGCCGGCGATTATCATTGGAGGGGGTCACCTCCCTTGTGGAGAGGAGATCATGAGGTGTCCTGGCCTTTTCGCCCCACAGATGCTCGATTATAAGGCTCAAAGGGTTATGGTCACTTTCGCATGACTGAACGATAGACATGTCAACTACAAGTGGCCATAGACAGAGGTCCACAAGGATATAATCGATCCGGCTCGACCATTTTGGTCCAACAAAAGTCATTCCCCCTCCTTTGTCTGAAGGGGTCCTTCCATTGGCAGCCCGTAGCCTATGTGTGAGGGTTAAGGAATTTAACTGAATTGCTGCTTGTGACCATTTCTTTATTGGTGGCAGATCCAGTGAGGGAACTGACCACATGTTGTCCTCCTCATTAATCTCTAGGATATCTTCCCGATCAAGGGGCTCAAACGTTACATTAAAGTCACCTGCCACAATTAGGGGAAGGTCTGTCTGTCTTGCATCCAGTAGCTCTTCTAGTGACTGGAGGATTGGTGACCTACCTAGTCTTGTACTCCTTGCGTAGACATTAAAGATGTCTAAGGACTTTCCTAAGGGGTCTTTGAGTTTGACCCAAAGGAGGTCACTGTTGTTAGTGGGAATCTCCTCTGCTACATAATTTAATGCAATTTGGATCAGAGTGAGTAGCCCTCCAGAGGGGCGCCCGTGTTTGGAGGGAATTGCCGGTTTGTAAAACGTGACAAACCCTGGGATGTAGACAGGGGTCACACTCCAGGTTTCCTGCATAATACAAATGTCATGCTGATTAATTACCCGTAGCCAATGGGGGAGACCTAATTTCCCCCTAATTCCTGCCACATTCCACGAAGCTATTTTAAGTTTCCTTGTATCTAAATGGTGCATGGGACTGGGGAACAGCAGTTCTGGCACTAGTTCGACCAAATCAGAATTCAAATTATTGTGTGTGGTTTCGTCCTCGTCGTTATCTCCTAGTTGCTGGGATGTTTCAGCGCATAGGGTTGAATGGGGGCTTGTCATATAAAGCGGAAATGAGAACTTACAATAATGCCGTTAAAAACGGCAAGAAGACCTATTTTGCGAGGTGTATAAACGAAAACAGCAATTCACCCAGAGAGCTCTACAAAATAGTTAAAGAGCTATGTAAACCATCTAGCATGTCCCTAGTTCTGCCCCCCTCAACAGTGTTGTGAGGCAATCAGAAATTTTTTTGCTGATAAAATCTTTGATTTATTCTTCATTCAGAAATCAGCCCTCATGAGATGATATAGATTGGGAAACCTTGGACCTTTATTCTGGGGCTCAATCCTCCCTCAGCAACTTTGACCCCTTTACAGAGGAGCAGGTCGCAAAAGCAATGGCTGAAGTTAAATCAGGGTCCCCATTCGACCCATGCCCTCAATTTATCTTCTCCCGGATCATACCAATTTTATGCCCTTAACGTAACTCTTATATTTAACCAATCCTTAGATACTGCTGTATTCCCAGAGATCTGGAAAAAAGCCACTGTAGTCCCTCTACTAAATAAAGCAGGTACGGATGTTCAAAACCCGGCAAACTACCGACCAATTTCTCAGCTCCCATACCCATCTAAAGTGATGGAGAAGTTGGTAAACAAACTGACTTACTACCTTGAAACCAATGAGCTCCTGGACCCAACTCAAACTGGCTTCAGAGCCACCAATAGCACTGAAGCTACTCTCCTGGCAGTCCTAGATAATATTAGATCCTTAACTGACCAGAGTAAAGCCGCCGCCCTGATCCTGCTGGACTTATCGGCGGCTTTTGACACTGTTTCGTACGACCTATATGAAAAGGGTATACATTCTAAAGCCCTTCAGTGGCTCTGCTCCTTCTTAAGCAATAGTGTTATAATCTTACATTTCTATCTTTCATAATACCACCTTGTTTCCCTGTCTACTTTCCCCCACCTTCCATTAGTTCCTTCTGCCCCCCCCTTTCCTTATTCTCCCTTTGAACTTTCCAGCAGTTGAGATGTGAAGCTGGCTTTAGAATGTTGATGTGAGGATTATTTCGTTACTGCTGAGCGGATCAAGGAGACTAGTAATAAATGCCTCACACTTATCAGTGCGTGTCTTCATCTTTTCAACACTGGCGACGATCTGTTTAAGGGGGCAGATGCCACGATCGCCTCCCCTTCTGCTTGAAGATCCGCCGAGGACAAGAACTGCAACCTACAAGAATTAACCTTGTTCCTCAAGGTTGAGGTACTGTTTTGTTTAGAGACCTTTTCGGCCGCGTCTCTTCACCAGACGCCGCCTGTCCCTTTCCGGGGTGGTGTTCTTCCTGCCTTTCGACTGGTGGGAGTGGCAAGCCTTACTAGGAAGAACCAGTTCTTGCTCCGCCAGCCCATGCCCTCCCTCTCAGAGCTCCGATGTTTAAGTCTCTGAGGGGTGTGGCGGTAAAATTCTGGGCGTGTTCATCCACTGGAAGAGGCGTGCCTTTGCCCCGTCTGCCCTGTGCTGTTCTCCTCTGAGCATCTTGCTCAATCACTTCAGGGGCTTAGACTCTGGGCGTGTTGATCCACTTAAGAGGCGTGCCTTTACCCCGTCTGCCCTGTGCTGTTCTCCTCAGAGCGTCTCGCTCAATCTCTTCAGGGGCGTATTTGACAATTTTTGGGGCATAAACTTGCCAAGTATAGGCGTGCCTTCACCTGCCTGCTCCGCGCTGCCACAATCACAGCTCTAGCGAGGGTTTGCATCTGTGCCTCTGCGAGGTGTCTTCGCCTGCCTGCCCCGCGCTGCTTCAGTCAGGACTCCTGCGAGGTGTGGTGCAGTACAGTACTTTGAGTAATCAGCCACCCGTCTTTTATTCTATTGGAAGTGCAGCCTCCTGCTAATATTTTCCCCACACGGATCTCATGCGAATTTCCTATGTATACCAAGTTCCTTGTTGGTGTGTGCCCACGGTGACACACACACACACCTGCTCCTAAAGCCACTACATGTTATTACTCCACCATTCCTATTGTGATACCTCCAATTATTATACCAGTTTGTGTTGTGCGGAGCTGCTCAGTGATTCGCCCACTCTCGTCTACTTCCAACTTACAGCCTTCTTCTGTGTGCACTTTCTCAATGACACACACACACTGCACAGTTTACCACTATTCCTTACAGTGCGGCGCTTTTCAGTGATTCGCACTCTTTCTTCCAAATTCGACGGCTGTGTCTGTGTGCACCTACTCAGTGACACACACTATACACTGTTGCAATCTTATGGCTGCGGATTTTCAGTGATTCGCACACTTATTTTCTCTGTTGCATTCTTTTCAGTGTGCATAAATTCATTGGTACACATACTGTGCAATCTTTGTTACTCCAGCTTTCAACTGTCCATTGTCAGTTTTGTTATATCGCAATTTTAGGAGTGCAAAGTGTGTATATTTCCACCAGTGTGTAATTATTCTATTGCTTGATTTACCTTATTCCTCCTTACCATGGCAGCGGCAAACATGCCACAACCTACACCATTTTTGAATGACTTGGGGGGAGGGGGGGGGGGGGGGAACCTGTAATACCTTGGAAGGAGTGGATAAAACTATTTGATTCCTACCTCATTGCGATTGGGGGGGGGGCTGTTTAGTTCTAATAGAAAACATACTTTGTTACATAACTTGGGCACACATAGCAGAAGGGTGTTTGAGACTTTACCTAATCCTTACTTTCCTCGTACTCATCGTCCGATGTTCTCTTAACGGTAAAGTGATCAAAATGTTTGCCGACTCTTGTTCCCCTTTTACATTAATTAACTTATCTGACTACAATCCATATCCAATAATATCAAGGAGGAATTAGTTGCAGCGGACATTTCTCCGAGTGAGTACACTAAGGACCCCATTCCTCTCAAAGGAATGATCAAAACCCTTATAACATTCAAAGACCGTTGCACTGTGGGAAAGGTATCTGTAGTAGAAGGCTCCAACCTCCTTGGATGGCAACATCAGAAAGAATTAGGAATAAAACTAGACCCCAACAATCTAGAGCAAGTGTATACCATAAAGGAATTATCTATTACTGGAGAAGCTATATGTGATGAATTTCCCGAGATTTTCACAGAAAATGTAGGTTTGCTCAAAGATTTCCAACACAAAATCCAGATCAAACCCAATGCTATACCTATTGTACACAAAATGAGACCTATACCACACCTCATGTGGTATCCTTTACAAAAAGAACTTAAATGGTTGGAAGGTTTAGGTATTATACAAGCCATTGATTGCTCTGATTGGATTGCCCCTATTGTCATTGCCAGGAAAGCCCAAGGAAATGACATCAGATTATGTGTGGACCTACGTGACCTTAATAACAACATATGGGTTGAAAGACACCCCTTACCACGCATCCACGAAATGCTAAGCACAATGGGAGAAGCTACATGCTTCAGTGTACTGTATCTCTCCATGGCTTACCATCAAGTCGAACTCCATCCAGAATCATGGTGGTTAACAGCATTTACCACACCCATGGGCACATTCATGTTCCGCAGGATGCCTTTTGGACTGGCATCCGCTGCTGCGGTTTTCCAAAAGCTTTAGAGGGTATACCTAAAACTGTGTTTCCAAGATGATGTACTAGTCTATGGGGCCACTGTGGAAGAACACAATTTATTAAGAAGGGTCTTTACTAAATTAAAGAAAGCAGGACTAACTTTAAAAAAAGAAAAATGTAAAATAGGTGTAAGATCTGTGGAGTACATTGGTCATACTATTTCCAAAGATGGATTCAAACCTAAAATGTGTCTCCTTGAGGCTGTCAAGGATGCTCCAGCCCCAGAATCTAAAGATGAACTCAAATCTTTACTTGGCCTTGCGGAATATGAGTAAGTATGTAAAAAATGCCACTGATCTAACCAGTCCCATCCGAGATCTCATAAAGAACCATGTACACTACAAATGGCAAGAAGAACATCAAACTACGTTTAACAAAATCAAAGAAGCCATCCTATCAGCTCCTTTCTTATGTAATTTTGATCCTTGCAGAAAGACCATTCTAACCACTGATGCAAGCAATAAAGGGTTGGGGGGCCACTCTATCACAAATGGTTGATGGCAAAGAAAGGAAAGTAGCCTTCGCTTCACGCACCCTTGCTAAATCCGAAATGAACTATTCGGTAGTGGAAAGAGAAGCCCTTGCATGCTTCTGGGCTGTGAAACATTTTTAATTTTTTCTATGGGGACTACAATTTTACATTTGCACTGACCATAAACCTCTCACGTTCATGTTCAGCTCCAAGGGTTCTTCCAATAGCACTCCCCGCATTGCAAGATGGATCCTTGGTTTGGAAGGCTTTACTTTAAAGTGGAGTACGTCCCTGGTATGTTGCAGCAGACTTCAAGATCTCCACTGAATAAGGAGGAACAGTTCGATACTCCTGAATATCCCATTTTCAAAATTAATTGTTCAGCCATTACGTCCCAAGAATGGGAAGATTGCTCTGCCAAGGACAATACTTTTGACCAACTTAAGTCATGCACTCTACAGAGTTGGCCTAATTCCTACAGTGAGGTCAATGATAAGACAAAGGAATTCTGGGATGGTCGCCATGAAATCAATCTAGACCAAAACTTAATACGCAGAAATGATAAAAATAATTCCTCCTGAAGGAATAAGAGATAAGGTAATTGACCTCGTACATGAAGGTCATTAAGGCAGAAGCCTAACCAAATCTAGACTCGGAGAACGCTTTTGGTTCCCCAACATGGACTCATTGGTAGAATCCAAAGTAAAAAATTGCTTAATTTGTGCCAATAGCGACAAATCCAAGGTCATCCACAAAACTCCCTTATCCCCAGTTTCTATTCCTGAGAAACCTTGGGACAAACTTGCTCTAGACATAATCGGTCCCATCAACTGCAAGGGTATTTCTAAACGTTTTGCATTTGTTTTGGTAGATTACCAGTCACATTGGGTGGTCACGAAGATGGTTAATCTTATCACTACTCGGGTCCTTATCAATTTTCTAAAAAACACGTTCACTACTGAAGGCATTCCATCTACCATTGTCACCGACAATGGTGTTCAGTTCACCCCTACACTCATGATTAGTTTCTTATCTAAAGTGGGCATCACTCACTACAAAACTGGATTGTACTACCCCAGAGCGAATGGCCTAGTAGAAAGAATTAACAGGATGATCAAAGACTGTTTACAACTTGCTTGTGCCAATCACCTGCCAATAGAAGAGGCTATTCAAGACATGCTATGGGCCTATCACACTACACCCAACCAGGTCACCGGTATCTCGCCTTTTACATCCCTCAGAAGAAGGAAGCCAGGCACCAAGTTCTTTCCAAATTGGATCGGGGAAGTGAAAGAGTCGAACTTAATATTGAAGACACTAGATCCAAAATTCTGTCCCATCAAAACAAATACAAGGAGTCATACGATTTCAAACATGGCACAAAAAGTTATAAGTGGGAAGTAGGCGATCTAGCCTATGTTAAGAAACCTACATAAAGGAACCATGACGTCTCAAAGTTCTTTTCACCCTTACGCATTGTAGAAATCAAACGTAATGTAGCAGTCATGGAAAACGGACAAAATTGTAGTCTGGATCGCTTGGCCAAATTTTCTCCACCACCTAGCAATGTATATGATAAATCTGTTGACCTGCATGGTCTTAAGCAAGAACCCAATCTGGTAACCCCAGACATAATAGGCTCAGGTCCACCCCCAAATGGCATGCAGACTATCATATGTAATTGTTTGGTTACATCTGTTATATTTTTATCTTTAATGACATCATGGCTTGAGCTATACCATCTCTGGTAACCCAGACTTATAGGCTTAGGTCCACCCCTTATGGCACAAAGACCATTGTATGTTATTGTTTGGTTTACAACATTTATCTTTCTTATTTTGGGGGAAGGTTTACAACATTTATCTTTCTTATTTTGGGGAAAGGTCTGAAAACGTGGGTTTTCACACAGACCACCTGAAGGAATTTACCTGATCACTGCCTGTACTAATGTTCCTTTTGTTCTCAGTTTATAGCGCCAAGACGCCTCTGGGCATTAGTTGCGCTTTATAAATTTAATTTCAATTTCAATTCAATAATCTTACATTTCTATCTTTCATAATTACCACCTTGTTTCCCTTTCTCTACTTTCCCACCTTCCATTAGTACCTTCTGCCCCCCTTTTGTTATTCTCCCTTGGAACGTTCCAGCAGTTGAGATGTGAAGCTGGCTTTAGAATGTTGATGTAATGAAATAATCCTCACTGCTGAGCGGATCAAGGAGACCAGTAATAAATGTCTCACACTTACCACAACGTGTCTTCATCTTTTCAACAAATAGAACACAGACAATACAACTGGGCCCTTTCTCCTCGAACCCAAAATCTATCGACTATGGCGTTCCACAGGGAGCTTCCTTGAGTCCCACCCTCTTTAATGTCTATGTATCTTCATTGGCCAAGATCAGCGAAAAATGGGGAATCAGTATCTGCTCTTATGCAGATGACACACGACTGCTGATAGCCCTTGATGGACACGAGGATACTAGGATTGGACTAACCAGCTGGCTCTCAGAAATGGCGGCATGGATGTCTGACCATTGCATGAAGTGGAATGCGGATAAGTCCGAGATTCTACTCTTAGGAGGAGCACACCTAGTCTGGGACGCAACCTGGTGGCCCCCATCACTAGGAAACGCACCCGCACCCAAACAGATTGCAAAAAACGTAGGCATTCTCATTGATAATGCACTAACCATGCAGGACCATGTCCGTGCACTTTGCAGGAAAAGCTTTGCAACAAACTGCTAAAAATACTTTTTCTATGGATCCCACCGGAGTGTAGGAAAACCATAATTCAGGCCTTGCTTATAAGTAAACTGGATTATGGGAATGCACTCTATGTGGGCATGGCAGACTACCTCTTCGCCCTTCTGCAGGTGGTCCAGAATGCGGCTGCCAAGCTGGTGTGCAACAAGAGCAAGTACAGCTCGGAGTCAGAATGCATGAGGGAGCTCCACAGGCTGCCCGTGCGTCAAAGGGCCAGATTTAAGCTGTTGGGCCATGCACACAAAGTCCTACACCATCTTGGCCCCAGAATTCTGCAAGACAGAGTTGAATTATATGCCCCCACACGGAACTGAGGTCGTGCTATCAGGCACGGGCAAAAACTAAACGCATCAAGAAAACTAGGGCAGGGGGTCGCTGCTTCTCCCATCTGGCAGCAACTCACTGGAATGAATTACCACTAGAATTCCGGCTTACCGATGACTACCTGGTATTTAGGAAGAAACTGAAAACCCATCTGTTCCCTAAGGTTTGATCATTGACTTAAAGACCTTTTCACATTACTTCACTCCCACCTAGGTTGCGCTCTCCTTAGTGCAGTGTTATCCATCTGGATGAATGTTGCGCTGTATAAATAAATAAATCCCCTACTATGGAGTAATATTTAGCCATTCTAGCTAATTCCATTATACATCACACATGTAGATGTAAGTAACAGCTTCCAAAGTGCTCAGAATTCCCATAACGGTAGTACCAAGACTCTCATTCCTAGTATATTTTTTAGGGCTATCCTGCCCAATGGGGACTTCAAATATGGCTGGTGGACTGCTGCCTCGTACTATTGAAGCAAGCCCAGGGCTCCCAAAGTGTGCATTACTTCCTACAAATATAGCAGCAGAGACGCTGATTACGGCTTCAACTCAAAACAGTGCAAATATTCCCCCTTTTGCTGCAGTTTTATTTAATTCACAGACTTTACAAATCCTCTCAGAAATCAGATCCACTCAATATTCCATTCCAGGGTTAACTTAATACTTAATGCATTATGGCACGCATTATGGCACTTGTATGCCTCACCTGAGCATGAGAGCTAGCAAAGACCAGTTAGGTGAATCGTATTATACTTTGAACTCTTGTCTAACGGGTTTCCAGCATGCCCATGTGCTCCCTTGCAATAATTCCTGCCATTTCCCAAAACAAGTTACGATCCTTTCCACTTCAGACTTTCATTCTGCACACTGGTTGTTTCCTGAACTTCTTCCAGAGAGCTGGAGGAGGGAGAATCTTCAATTGTTCTCTTGTGCACTGTACTGTAGCTTTGTCTACCCTGTAATCTGGCTATTCTGTTCCATTCCAAATTCTCAATATTTTATGTTGCAGTCCATATCCGTTTACATTGTGACCTCTGGCCTGGTCTCTGTTCTGCTCAGGTAAAGGAAAGATATCTGTTATTGTGTCTTACCTTTCTCAGTCTCGTTCTGCTTTGCACGGAGTACAGCAGTGTCTAACAGCAGACCAAAGCTATGACTTTGCTGTATGATGTGTTGAGAGCAAACTGCTGGTGTTTATCCCAAAGGGCTTTCCCTAAGCTATTAACTCCTTCGCTGCTAGGCCTTTCCGCCCCTGTGCTAAGCCTTTTTTTGGCTATTTGGGGTAGTTTGCACTTGGGCCCCCTGTAACGTTTTGTCCACATAGGGTATCCATGTCAAATTTGTGCCCTTTTTCCCCAACACCCTGAGGATTCTAAAGTTACCCAGAGTTTGTGGATTTCCCTGGAGGGGACCCAAAAAATAGCCAAAACACAGCTACATTTTTTTTTTTTTTTATGGGAAAAAGTGCTGCAGAAGAAAGCGTCTGTTTTTTTCCCCTGCAAATGGCATCAACAAAGGGTTTGTTGTGCTGAAATCGCAATCTGGGACACAGCCTATATTTTCCTATTTTTGTGCTTTCAACCTCCTTCCAGTTAGTGGTAGAAATGGGTGGGAAAGCAATAATGGATCCCTATACATTTCTGAAAAGTAGACAAAATTCTGATTTCAGCAAGGGGTCATTTGTGTAGATCCTTCAAGGTTCTTATAGAACCCTAGCTCAGCCGGCACCTAGGAAAACCTAGCACACCTATACATTTTTGAAAACCAGACACCCAGGGGAATCCAGGATGGGGTGACTTGTGTGGTTCTCCCTAGGTTCTGTTACCCAGAATCCCTTGCAAATCTCAAACTTTCTTTAAAAAAAAAAAAAAAAAAATTTTCCTCACATTTCTGTGATGAAAAGTCCTGGAATCTGCGTGAATCCACAAACTTCCACCCACCCTGCATTCCCAAAAGTCTCCCGCTAAAAATGGTACGTCACTTTTGTGGGTGGGCCAAGTGCCCGCGGCAGGGAAGGGCCCAAAACGTATTGTGGAGACATCAAAATTACCTATCACAAAATTACCTGGCTTTGCAAGGAGGGTCACCTGGGTTTTTGGCCCTGGTCTCCGGGGCCATCTAGGAAAACCTACCAAACCCATACATTTTTTAAAACTAGACACCTGGGGAGTCCAGGGAGGTATGGCTTGCGTGGATCCCCCAACGTTTTCTTACCCAGAATCCCCTGTAAACCTCATTTAGCTGAAAGAAATCTAATTTTCTCACGTTTCTGTGTGGGGAAAGTTGTGGGATCACCGGGCTGACACAAATTTCCTACCACCCATCGTTCCCCTAGGTCTCCCATTAAAAATGGTACCTCACTTGTGTGGGTGGGCCAAGTGCCAGCGACAGGCAAGGGCCCAAAACGTATTGTGGAGACCTCAAAATTACCTTTCGCGAAACGACCTAGTTTTGCAAGGGCTGGGGAGGTCATCCAGGCTACTCGGAATCACCTGCAAACCTCAAAATTAGCTGAAAAAATCAAATTTTCCTCACATTTCCGTGGGATCACTGTGCTAGCACAATTGTCCTATCGCACAGCGTTCCCCCTCAGTCTCCCGAGTAAAATGATATCTCACCCCAACATTGCCGTAATTGATCCATAAAGAAATCCCTGGTGTCTAGTGGCTTCTGACCCCTTTGGGAGGCAGATGGGCCTAAAAGCACATGGCCGATCTGGCCCAAAAATTCACCCCAATACAGGGGATCGACCGTTCCCCAAGCGGCCGCTCCCTGACATTGCCAAAACTGATTTAAAAAAGAAATCCCTGGTGTCTAGTGGCTTCTGCCCCCCTGGGGGGCAGATGGGCCTAAAAACATAAGGCCGATCTGCGGCCAAAATAATCACCCCAGTAATGGGAAGTGACCCTTGCTCAAGGGGCCGCTCCCTGATATCGCTGAAATTGATTAATAATACCTGGTGTCTAGTGGCTTCTGCCCCCCTTCGGGGCAGATGGGCCTAAAAACATAAGGCCTGTCTGCCCCAAAGGGTGGCATAAACAGCCAAATTAATGACCCCCATAAAAGGGAGAAACCCTTGCCCAAGGGGCCACTCTCCAACATATAAAAAAGAAATAATCCCTGGTGGCCTAGTGAGGAACACAAAATTTAAAAAACATCTGCTGATCTTCCCTGGGGGCAGAAACGGCTAAAATAATTGCTCTCCAAAGGGGAGCGACCCTTGCCCAAGGGGGCGCTCCCTGCAATTACAAAATTGATTAAAAAAAAGAAATCCCCAGTGTCTAGTGGGCATTCCTGCTGCACGATTGCGCCCCATGTGCAATCCTCCAGCAGGAATGCTCCAAATAGATATCAGAGGAAAGGAAAACCCTTTCCTTTACCCCGATGCCTCTGTGTTTTAACCCCCACACCCCCCCGAGGACGCACTGGAAGCAAATGGCTTCCAGCGCGTCCGACTTCATCTAATGACGTAAGTGCTCACTGATGTCATTAGATGATGTGGAGGGCTTCCTCTGCCTTCCCTGGTGAGGGCAACTCAAAGGGTGTCCCACGGAGAAAGTGCCAGCAGTCCCCCTGTGGGTGGGTTATAGGACGGCTGTTGCAAAAAGGAAAAGAACCAATGAGTCTACTCAACCTATTTCCTGGTTCCAAAACTAGACAAGACACTAAGACCCATACTAGATCTAAGAAAACTCTACTGATCTATCAAAACACAAAGTTCAAAATTACCTCACTGCAAGAGGTCATCCCTCTTATGCAAGAGGAGGACTACATTGAAACCATAGAATTCAAAGATGGCTACCTGCACATACCTATGAACAAAAGACACTGACAATTCCTGAGATGTATCGTGTACGGAGAACACTCCATTTCATGCTGCATCAAGAGTATTCACAAAGTGTCTAGCAGTTGTTGCAGCACACCTGAGAGGAAAGGGCGTGCTTGTTTAATATAATTAGATGGCTTCCTTCATGACCTATTTAAAATTGGAGCCACACAAAGGCACTAATGCTCCATACAGGACTTGGAGACATAAGCCTCAGGCGGCTTGGTCCATATCTCGAGCAAGGGATTATAACCCTCCTTCCTTAGGAAAGAAAGAACCTCTAGCATGTAGAAACTATTGCCCTTCGTATTTGGTTAACATTGACTTAAGGATTTTGACTAAAATTGTAACTGTCATCACCTCCCTGGTCTGACTCACAAGTTGGATTTGTCCCTGAGTGCTCCTCAAGAAACACCTTAAAACCCATGCCCACCTACTGTAGTAACCAGTATATAATACACTGGAAACTATTGCCTTGTCCCTTAATCCAGAAAAAGCTTTTAATAAGTTGCCATAGAGTTATCTGTTGAGGGCCCGTGCGGGACTTCATTTCAGGAGCCAATTAATTACATACTGCACCAACAGCACAGGTACATTTCGAGGCATTTTTGTCCTGTCCAGTCACAATTAGGAGGAATACATGCCAGGGTTGTCCACTTTTACCACTCCTATTTGTTAACATTGGAACCATTTTTAACAGTTATGGGCCATTCCAGAAATATAACTGTCATTCTTACTTACCAGGGTCCTGTTAAGTCATTCCTCTATGCCGATAATCTACTGCGCACTCTTACGGCAATGAAAGTTTCCTTACCTCTGTTGATGTCATTAATATGGAACTTCCAACATTTCTCTGGCAATAAAGTAAACTGGGATAAGTGTGAGGACCTGCCCATGTCACAGAGCGCAATAATTAGTTGTTTATGATGGTAAGGAAAGAAGTGGGTACCGGAAGGTCTCCAATACCTCGGAATTTGTATTCATTCTGAGGCCTAGATAAAATAGTGGAAGACAGCCGGACACTCTTCGTTGCGAAAACTCAAAAGGTTTTCTTACATAAGACAAAACTGTTTATTCCTCTGAGTTAGGATCCCAACCACAAACATGATTGTCACGCACCGCTACAACTACCTTTTTGGTTTGTCTCCATATGGATATATTGTTCAGTTTGCACTTCGATTGACTTCAGCATCAAATTGTATGGGGGATGCTGAAGAGGCTCAAACCATGCAGACCGCATGCATGCACAGCTTGTGATAGGCTACTGCTTCCAGACATGCTGTCTGGTCTCCTTTCTTTCTTGACTAGAAGCATCCACCACTTGAGTATCAGTGCATTAGGGTGCACTGAAGCAGTGGTAGCTCATAAAGATTAAATATGATTGTGAGAAATTTGATTGTTGGTTGAGGGGGTGAAACCTTACTCAAGCAACAGCTACAATCCTTGTCCGGGTGAACCACAAAAAGTCACTAAATTAATCTGTGCTTAATCCTTTGGTAGGTTAGCACTAAAGCAGTCAGGCTTAGTTTGGAGACAGTGTGTAAAGTGTTTATGCAGCACTTAAACAGTAATAAAAGTGAAAACACAACATTAGAAAAATCCCACACCATATCAGAAAAATAGAGTACATTTTATTAAATTATTTGACGACCAAAATCCAATCAGTAGAACCAGAGATATGAATTTTTAAACTGAAACATAATGCCTAAGAGATCAAAGCGTCAACTGCAGACATCTAGTTGTGCGCAACTGGGACAAAGTTGGACATTATGGCTGAGTACGGGTCAGATACACAAAGTTGATTGGGCCTGGTCAGTCATGGTGAAAATGTCTACGTTTGGACTTTTATGGAAGTCGAAAATCTCCAGCAGGGGAAGCTACAGGCTGTAGCTAACGAGGACTCATGAGGCCAGACTCCACGTCAGCAAGGAGCTGCTGAACTGGATTTGCTGATGCGAAGAACTTATCGGTAGCTACCACAGTCATCTCGACTGGTGATGCACCTTGGGCCGATTGGAGAGCAGGTAGATCCCGGCCTGTTCTCGGAGCAAGTCCCAAGTTTTGAATTTGGCTATCTTGGCACCTTTAGTACCACTTCCAGGGCTGGAGGGGGCACCACTTGGAGGGTCAGGACACACTCCGTGTCAGGGTTCATAGAAAAGACTAAAGACAAGCACCTCTTGTGATTTGCTCTATAAAACTCAGGCTCAATGGGAAGATGTAGCCTCCCTGGAAATGGCAAAACATCCATTTGGAACTCACTTTGACATAAGAGGACTCTCAAGATGGCTAACGCTCCAATTGCAAATGCCTGCTCCAGTTGTTTTACTCCCCTTCATTAGTATTGCAGTGTTTGCCATGAGAAGGGTTGAGTGCGTGTGCTGTATTCTAATCGGCATACTTCATCTGAAGTTTTCCTCAGGAAGCGTCTCGCTCAGACTCATGCTCTGATTTCTTCAGTTTAGGGATAGATTAGTGGCATCTTGTTGTGGCTGTATCGAAAGTTGGAGTAGCATCTCTAACTGGCACTGGCTACCTGCATTGGCGTTAAGGTTTCCGGAATCCTGAAGGTTTGACAGTGTTTCAAGTTGTTTTTAAGCATTCTTCCTCACAAAACTAGTTTGGAGCCCAGCTACAGT
This sequence comes from Calotriton arnoldi, assembly GCA_963921515.1. Taxonomy (NCBI): domain Eukaryota; kingdom Metazoa; phylum Chordata; class Amphibia; order Caudata; family Salamandridae; genus Calotriton; species Calotriton arnoldi. The sequence continues at coordinate 1,073,987 of CAWUFW010003543.1, forward strand.
TTGGAAGGAACAAAAACACTCCCGATAGTGACGGTGAAGGATATAAACCAAAAATAGCTACATACCTGAAGAGAAAAACTGAAGACGGTTCAATAGATGTAGCAGTTCTTGTCAGCCACTCTGGTCATGCAAGTATCCCTGCAAGGGGAAAAGAGAAAAGCAAATGAACTGTAATGTTTCTGAGATGTTGATGTTTGAACAGAAAGGACAAGTGAAAACTAGAAACCCTCTAAGACCTATGACTTATGGAGAATATAATATTTGATCATTTCTGTTTTTCATGGAGAGTTAAATACAATGATAGAATTTATCTACACTACTACGAGAAAAGCTAAAGCCTTTGTCTAGCAAAGTATATGCATATTAAGTCATGTAGTTAAGTTATTTGCATTAAGAATAAGTATCAGAGGTTACATGAATATCAGAAGCCAGAGAAGAGCAGGCTAAGTGTTGCATGAGAAGAACCAGAAGACCTACCCGATGGCTACATCGCCGCGCCGTTAGGAACGAGGGATTGACCCAGGACTGCCGTCTTTCACTTAACAGAAATATCTGTATCTATCATACTTGCTTGATGACTGACCCATTATTTATTACGTTTAAAGCCTTGAGAAAGCCCTGGTCCTACTGACCACTTAGGGCGAAACACGTGTCGGCTGTTGCAGTACTTACAATGTAACCCAAATAACACTCTGGAAAAATGTGGATGTAACCGATAAGTTTGTTCGAAACAAGAATATAAAAAGAATAAAACATTTTTCTTCCAAAACCAACACAAACCAAACTGGACTTTTTCTTGACTATTAAAACATATGCCAATCAAGGAGGAGCACATGCTCAACTCATTCCGCGACCTACCCGAAGGCAGTCTTTTCTTGTTTCTCTGCATCCCCTTTCCCCCCTTGGAGTGCCCTTAGTCTCTAGAAATATTGCCTTGGGAGACTGGGAGGGTTCTGGGAGAGGTATTGGGATATTGGCATCATTCTTCTGCTGCAAAAGTTGGGAATTCACATCAGCGATGCTCTAGGTCTAGGTGCGGGTTTAAGATGGTTGGATCCTTTTCTGTCCCTGAGGCTCTTATCAGAAGGCCACCCAACTAGCCCTTGGAGTCATTCTAGAGGTCTTTTGTTCAAGCAGGAAAGCAGGTCTCAAGCAGAAGGGCAACTCTGAGGGCACAGGGCATGACTCGGCCAGCATAGTAGTACTTTAAAAAAAAAAGTGATTTTATTGCTTTTTGAGGAAAAATGGTGCACACAGAACACATCCTTTGCATTCCCTTGCAGGGAACTCCCTAGAGCCAGTTACACTATTCCCTTTGTTTATTTGGACCCTCCCCACCCACTTTATTTGTTCCCCATTCAGTCCGTAGTACGCCTACCATTTCCTTCAGATTCTGGCGTGTTTGGGGGCATCCGAGTGCGCTATAGATTGGTTCTTCTACTTTTTCTACTTTCTTACCTCCATCCATACCCACCCTCCATTCCCAAGGATGTGGCGGTGGGAGGGGGAGGAGAATGCCAGAATTTTGCAATGTCCCTTTTTGCCAGTAGAGTTCGAAGGCCCATCAAAGTGTTCTCGCCCCTAGGGCCTTCCATACCATCTAGGATACTGAGCAGGGCAATTTTGGGAGAGGCCTCGAATGTCTGACCCAACACTTCAGCGAGTAGCCTAAATATGTTAAGCCAAAAACACTGTGTAGTTGAGCATCCCATACCATATAGTCTCATTTCTTTCTGGCATCTGGTGCAGGTTGGCTCTGGTATTCTCTGGGCTTTCCACAATCGACTGGGTGTGAAGGAAGCTAAGTTGAATGAGGCACAGATGGGCTGAGATGGTAAGGGTACGAGGCATTATGCATGCCTCATGCGATTCCAGTTCCAGGGGGCTCAGCCACCCCTCCCACCGTTCCTTCAAGCTCGATGACAGCAGGGAGAGTGGTTGACCAAGACCCAGTATATCGGGGAGATGCCTCCTTTCACCACTGGGCTCATAAGTAGGTGTACTTCAAGGGGGTTGTAGTCCGGAGTTGTGGTAAGTGCAGGCATGTACCCCGACAGTGTGTCTAAGCTGGAGATAGCTATAAAATTGGGATTTATATAGGGAGAATTCTGTTTGAAGGGTAGAGTAAGCTTTCATGTGGTCACCCTTCCATACATCTCCCGGCCTCGACACACCTATCCAGTCCCATCCCCAGAAAACTTTAAGTTGTGCCACTCGATACAACCATCTCTCAGCCCGGTTGGGGGTGGGGGGGGGATTTGGGGACTCCGGCATCACACGATGGTCCCACCCTGTGCACCGCAGCGCTGACCTCTAGGCCTGTAATACTATCCTAGTGATCTCGGGGAGCCCCTGGGGAATGGGTGTCCCATATATGAGAAGCATAATAGTATCCGGGCCAATCATTGAGATTTCCGCCCTAAAGGCAGGGTCTTCCCACCCTCCATGTATCCATTTACCACCAGTGTATTTGCAACACAGTACTAAAGGAGGATGTCCGCCATAGCTAGGCCTCCTTCATGTGTGGACCTGATGCATTTATCAAAGGAAATCCTGGATGGTTTGTTGGCCCACTGCAATTTATGTGCTGTGGAAGTGGTAGTTGCAAACTAGGGGTTCGGGATAGAGAAGGGAAATTTCTGGAGGACATACAGCAGACGCGGAAGAACAGTCGTCTTTTATATGGCCCCCCCTGCCCAGCAGATTGAGAGGCAGTTTGGTCCATTTGTCTATGTCCTCCTGAATTGTGCAAGTGAATGGTCAGTGGTTAAAGATCCAGGCCAGCTGTGGCTCCCAAGTTATGTGGATACCCAGGAACTGGAATCTTGGGCATTGGATGGGGCAGGGTACCTCATCTCATCCCCTCGGTCACCTTTTAGAGGGACCAAAAGAGATTTGGACCAGTTCTAGTATCAAGGATATGGATAAGACAAGGACCTGTTATATTTGGTCAGCCATGAAAAGAAGAACAGCGTCTATTGCCAGTCCCCAGTCGAAGCCCCAGACTTGGGCATCACAACGTGCCCAGGATACCAGTGGTTCCAGGGCGAAGAGAAGGGGGTGGGTGGAAGGGGCATCCCTGTCTGGTACCCCATTGGATCAGAAATCTGTGGGATGTCGCCCCACTCAGCTGTACTTGTGGCTTAGCATATGAAACGTGAACGTAGGGTTGAAAATGTTCGCCGAGGCCCAGTTTTCTTAGTACCTCAAACAAAAAGGCCCTATACAAAGAATCAAATGCCTTCTCAAAGTCAAGAAGCATAAGTGCTGTAGAGCACTGCAGTGTCCGAAGTGGGTCAGGGCCATATGAACCCTTTGGATACAGTGTTGTGCTACGATGAGAAATGAAGCTGCATTGGTCCAGGTGGCTCCGTACCTGGATGAGGCGTCTCACCAGGACCTTGGCAAATAGTTTGACATCGGTGTTTATTAGGGTGATAGGAGACACAGTGGTCCAGTGGCTTGTTGAGCTTCGTTAGCACCTCTCAGGGCAGTCTTCTTGGTGCAGCAGGGCAGTCCCCTGAAAGTCCTTCCGCAGGTTCAGAACTGAATTGAAGAATGGGCCTGAGAGTCTTATTTTTATATGTGATGCCAGCTTTGAAATGAAGAAACTTCTGGAGTCCCCCCTTCCCCACCACACCCCCACAGAAGTGAGTGGAATTTCCGGCCTCCCTGCCCTGGTCCCAGTGTATCTGCAGTCACAATAGGCTAGTGTGAAGTTCTTTGTGTGTGAGTTTGGGCAGGGTCTGTGAAGTGCGAGCAGGGCTGTGCACAACTCCACCTCCAATCATGCCGTGGATGGCCCATCCTGCCAACACCCATTCCCTCTATTGTGTGGCTGTTTGGGAGGAATACACAAAAGTCAGCTGCACATAGTCCTCTGACTCAGAAAACAGGCTGCAGGCACCAAATGGTTAGGACAAGAAAATGCCAACTTTGTGGCATTTTCAAAATTGTGACTTAAAATCATACTTTACCTTTAAAGAGGATTTTAAATTTCAGTTCCCTAGACATGACATTTCTACCTGCTCCCAAACAAGTTATTACTTAATAAATGTAATATGGTAACTAAATGTTATCATATTGGAGAGGTAGACCTCACAGTTGTGAAAAACGAATTTGTGAATTTTTCACTACCTAAAAATGTAAAACTTAAAAGTACATGCTAAACTTTTTAGATGCAATGCACCTTGCCCTATGGGCTGTTTAGGGCCTAACCTAGAATTAATTTGTACGTAATAAAAAGGGAGTTTTAGGCCTGGCAAGGAGTTTATTTTGCCAAGTCGAATTGGCAGTTTAAAACTGCTCAAAGGCTGCAATGGCAGGCCTGAGGCATGCTTTAAGGGGGTACTCAAGTGGGTGGAACAATGAATGCAGTAGGCCCACTAGTAGCATAAGAACAATGTCTCAACTGGTAATCATTAAGGAGGACAAATAAAAGGAGAGTATACATCACTCAGAGGAGGGGAAAAAAAGAGAAAGGGAGACCACAGGAGAGTTTGATAGAGTATAGATTCTTATTTGTAAGTAGTTGTATCAGCACTACAGTACAACTATTATAAAAGTAACCAAAACACACAAGAGTGCACTGAACGTGCTAGTGTTGGTGAACGGCGCAGTGACACAGGGGTGATAAAATAGCGTGAGTGGCGCAATGTAAAATACAAAAATAGAGTGGTCAACGATACAATGAAAATTATATACAAGGTGGGTATTTTGATTTGGACTCATTCGGTTGACCACGTCAATGCCAAGGTTTGCGCTGAGTAGTTGGCGGCGTTTCGACCTGTTTAATTCCCGGTCATCATCAGGACAATGGTTACTGATTTCAGTATAGTGCTGTACAAAAGGAGAAGGGAGAAAATGAGACCCTGGGTGCAAGTAAATGATTGAATGATAAAATGAGCAGGAGGGAGAAGGATAACTACCTGAGATGGTAGTTGTGAGTCAATCCATACGACGGTTAGGGATAGCCGGATGGCGAAGGCGAAGTTGGGGGTCCGGAAAGGACCGCTAGTGGGGGAAAGAAAGTGCTATAAATACGTAGCCCTGTGAGGAGCCGAGAGAAACAGGCCGGAATAACCAGTGTGATGAGTAAGGAAAGACGGGGGGCAGTGGCGGAGAAATTACCTGAGCGTAAAGATTCCAACAGATAAAATCCGTGTTCGGAAAACGAGGTAACGATGTACCGGGTCCGGCAAATTGGATCTGAAAAAGGGGGAGGGCGGTATTATGAGGACAACGCTAGGACGAGTAGTTAATGAGAAGGGCGGTGGCAGGGGGGCGAAAACATACCTCGATGTGGCAGGCCAGCGGTCCTCGGTGGGGTCAAGAAGTTCTTGTGGGCATGCAGGAAAAATCACGGGCATGCAGTCAATGACTGGCGAGTAAAGCGCCCTGTGTGTCAGCCAGACATGCTGTGAAAAGCCGGCAAAGAGAGGCCGGAAGAAGACGTCCAGAGGTGGGTCACGTGTGTGCAAGTAACTAGTTCTGGCAGGAAGTTACCGCATGAGGTGCCCCGGGGGGATAGAAGAGAGCAAAGCGCCAGTAATAAGATGGCGGGAGAGAAGAGGAATGAAAAGAGCCCCAATTGAATGTGTGACAATGTATAATTTACAACAAAACAATTAAAATTATTCGACTAAAGTAATGACCGGTGCTGTTAGTACAGTATTTTCAGTTGAGCAAAGTTGTATAAGTAACATATATTAATATGACATGGTATCATTGTCAGATACCGGATTGCATTATATTGTCAACAAAAACAAGTAAGGAAATTAAAGTAACAACTGGATAAACCATTGGCAATTGGTGTACATTGGTTAACAGATAAATCCAAGACACGGTATCAAAACTGGATAGCGTATACATTTTGATCGCGATGAGGTGCATTTCAGAGAATTCTGAAGTGGAGGAGGGAAAGGGGGGGTAAGGGGGAGGGGAGAGGTGGGGGGTTTGTGGTGTGGGACGGGTAAGAATTACATGTTACATGACATTTGCACTTACAGGTATCCGGAAGAAGTACATGTAGTATAATATAATCAATATACACAGTCGCATTGAAGGAGTGAAGGAAAGGTTTGAGGGGTAGCAGAGGAACCTGTCGCAGGTTTAGAGGCAAATTCACTGTACAGCAATAGTTGTGTTCCATTCGTCAAGTGTGTTAAGACCGTTGTTGACAGAGTCGCACCGTGCGATCCAACGGCACTCACATTTATTCAGAAGCAATTGCAAATTTCTGCCGCGGATAGGAAGTACCAGGCGGTCGATAACTTGCCACACCATGTCAGTTTCTGAATGGTTTTTTTCTCTGTAGTGTGAGACTAGTGGGGCTGTCTCGATGTTGCATCTGATGCGGCTTTTATGTTGGGAAATATGTTGCTTTATCATTTGGGTGGTTTGGCCGATATACAGGAAGTTGCAGTGGCAACGCATGGCATAAATCACGTTAGATGTGCGGCAGTTGGAGAATTCTTTGAGTTGGTATATGTGGTCACTCGTGATGAATTCCTTTGTGTTAAGGGTAAGATCGCACACTGAGCAGGACTGGCATTTGTGGTGGCCAATAATGGGTGATTTACGCCATACGTTGCCCCTGCAACTTACTGTATATCGGCCAAACCACCCAAATGATAAAACAACGGATTTCCCAACATAAAAGACGCATCAGATGCAACATCGAGACAGCCCCACTAGTCTCACACTACAGAGAAAAAAAACATTCAGAAACTGACATGGTGTGGCAAGTTATTGACCGCCCGGTACTTTCTATCCGTGGCGGAAATTTGCAATTGCTCCTGAATAAATGTGAGTGCGTTGGATCGCACGGTGCGACTCTGTCAACAACGGTCTTAACACGCTTGACGAATGGAACACAACTATTGCTGTACAGCGAATTTGCCTCTAAACCGGTCAGGTTCCTCTGCTACCCCTCAAACTTTTCCTTCACTCCAATGCGACTGTGTATTTTGATTATATTATACTACATGTACTTCTTCCTGATACCTGTAAGTGCATGTCATGTAACATGTAATTCTTACCCGTCGCACCCCACAAACCCCCCCCCCTCCCCTCCCCTTTTTTCCCCCCCTCTTTCTCTCTTCCACTTTGGAAATCTCTGAAATGCACCTCGTCGCATTCAAAATGTATACTCTATCTGGTTTTGATACCATGTCTTGAAATTATTTGTTAACCAATGTACACTATTTATTGATGGACTATCCAGCCGTTACAATTCATTTCCTTACTTGTTATTGTTGACAATATAATGCAAACATCCTCCACTTCAGAATTCTCTGAAATGCACCTCATCGCGTTCAAAATGTACACGCTATCCAGTTTTGATACCGTGTCTTGGATTGATCTGTTAACCAATGTACACCAGTTGCCAATGGATTATCTAGCCGTTACTTTAATTTCCTTACTTGTTTTTGTTGACCATATAATACAATCCGGTATCTGACAATGATACCATGTCATATTAATATGTTACTTATACAACTTTGCTCAACGGAAAAGACTGTACTAACACCATCTCTCATTACTTTAGTCGAATAATTTTAATTGTTTTGTTGTAAATTATACATTGTCACGCATTCAATTGGGGCTCTTTTCATTCCTCTACTCTCCCGCCATCTTACTACTGGCACTTTGCTCTCTTCTATCCCCCCGGGGCACCTCACGCGGTAACTCCCTGCCAGAACTAGTTACTTGCACACAAGTGACCCCGATCTGGACGTCTTCTTCCAGTCTCACTTTGCCGGCTTTTCACAGCACTTCTGGCTGACACACAAGACGCTTTACTCGCCCGTCATTGACTGCATGCCCGTGATTTTTCCTGCATGCCCACAAGAACTTCTTGACCCCATCGAGGACCGCTGGCCTTGCCACATCCAGGTATGTTTTCGCCCCCCCTGCCACCGCCCTTCTCATTAACAATTCGCCCTAGCGTTGTCCTCATAATACCGCCCTCCCCCTTTTTCAGATCCAACTTCCCAGACCCGGTATTTCGTTACCTCGTTTTCCGAACACTGATTTTATCTGTCAATCTTTACGCTCGGGTAATTTCTCCTCCCCTGCCCCTGTCTTTCCTTACTCATAACACTGGTTATTCCGGCCTGTTTCTCTCGGCTCCTCACAGGGAGCACTTTCTTGATAGCACTTTCTTTCCCCCACTAGCGGTCCTTTCCGGACCCCCAACTTCGCCTTCGCCATTCGGCTATCCCTACCCGTCGTCTGGATTGACTCACAACTACCATCTCAGGTAGTTATCCTTCTCCCTCCTGCTCATTTTATCATTCAATCATTTACTTGTACCCAGGGCCTCATTTTCTCCCTTCTCCTTTTGTACAGCACTATACTGAAATCAGTAACCATTGTCCTGATGATGACCTGGAATTAAACAGGTCGAAACGCCGTCGACTACTCAGCGCAAACCTTGGCGTTGATGTGGTCAACCGAATGAGTCCAAATCAAAATACCCACCTTGTATATAATTTTCATTGTATCGTTGACCACTCAATTATTTTTGTATTTTACATTGCGCCACTCACGCTTTCTCACCCCTGTGTCACTGCGCCGTTCACCGACACTAGCACGTTCAGTGCACACTTGTGTGTTTTGGTTACTTTTGTAATAATTGTACTGTAGTGCTGATACAACTACTTACAAATAAGAATCTATACTCTATCAAACTCTCCTGTGGTCTCCCTTCCCCCCCCTCCTCTGAGTGATTTATACTCTCCTTTTATTTGTCCTCCTTAATGATTACTAGTTGAGACATTGTTCTTATGCTACACACTCTACCTGGGTCTCAACTGGGTTAACAGGTTTACTCTTGTTCTCCGAGTTCTTGTAGGCCCACTAGTAGCATTTAGTTTACCAGCCCTGGGTATATGGTATACCAGCTTAATAAGGAATTATGAGTAAGCTAAATATGCCAAACTGGTGTCAGCCAATTTTACCTTGTTTTAGCGAGTGAGCCGAAGCACTTTAGCACCACTTAGCAGTGGTAAAGTGGACAGAGTCCTAAGGCCAACAAAAACGAATTTCAGCAAAAATTGGGAGGTAAGTTGGCAAAGCGTTTGGAGGGAGACCACCCTAAGGCTGACTGGTCTAAAAACGATTTCCGGTCTGTAAAGTGTCTAAAGCTCTGAAGGAAAGCCTCGTGCAGCTCTGAAAGTTATATCAACTGCAGTCCTGTTAACTTTTAGAATGTAGGTTACAGGGATAATAAAGGCGCCTCTCACCTGCTTCCTTCCAGTGCTGAGACTGAAAAGTCTTCCTGTGTTTAAATTACGATGTTGCTTTCTTACAATAATTTCAAGTGAACATGTTACTTTTTAGCTTGCCTAAAAGCTGTAGTTTATCATGCTGGTCTTTCAGTTGCTTGGTGTAAAGTAATTCTGCATTTTCAGGGTTGGTTTCAGTGATTACGGCACCCGCAATACATTGTTTTAGAGTGTAAGTAAATGGGTAGAGTCCTAGATACCCCTAATTGTTATCTTCAGCAAGAAGTTAAGTTTCAGACTACCAACTGTTCCATTCTATTAGACGTAGCAGTGGAGAAGGGAGAATGTATGAAGAACACAAGTAATGTGAACATTCAATGCATGATTAAGGTGAGGGGAAGACTATAGATCTCTTCATTTTAAAATGTTATGCTTCTCAAGAATAAATAATTGGTTTTTGTTTGTATATAAACGTTACTGTGCATGGAGTCATCCCCCTCCCACTGATTATTAGCACTAGGAAAGGTAAACTACATAAACCGAAAGGTTGCCCCTGATGCTTTTGATAAAACATGCAAGGACAGGTTTGCAGAAGTTAGAGAATAAGCAGGCATATGAAATTCACCTGCTTTAATAATATAGGCACTGCTCACACTACGCTGCCTCCTCAACAGAAATGCGTGTTTGTTTTTTTTTACCAAACCAGCCATTTGTTCAGGCAATGCACTTTGTGCTTCTCATGCGCTGCAGTAATGGAGGATGCACATTTTAAAAATACTTTGGCCCAGATTTACTAACATTTTGCATCATGGTTGCACCACTTTTGTGGTGCATCCATGATCCAAAATGTTAGTAGATATTTACCAAGTCACACAAGGGGCAATATATGCTGCCTTGTGTGGCTTTGTAAAAAAATAAAAAAATCATGCAATGCAGCAGCTTGTGCTGCATTGTTACATTTCATCCTGGGAGGCGTTTCATGGGTGGAACATGGGTGTTGCCATGCATCCACCCATGGATTTCACGCAATCCCAGATTTACAAAGGAGTGAAATAGCTAAGCCTCCCAGAGGATGGCATAACGAGTAGACCTATTTTGCTGAATTTATAGTGGATTGTTAATTTTTATCTTTTCAAGTATTTTTAGCACTCACCGTTTTTTTACTGTTTTCCCATATTTGGTTTTGGGAATTGAGCCCTTTTTCACGCCGCCATTTCTGCCCCACTCTGTTGCCGTTTTAGCTCAGTTAACAGTCTAGTTATCCTTTTGCAGAGTATGTAAGGGAGCAAAATGCTCTGCACCCATCCACATCCATTTCGCAGCCAGCACCAGCCATGCTGCTGGCTTAAATCCAGCTCTGCCTGGCTTTTTGATGTACTCTTCTGAAGAAATCAAGAGACTGCATGAGGGCTCGGAATGCAAGTTTAATCTTGAACCTTTGAAAGTGAAGGGACCTTTATCCTGTTTATTTTGTAAACTAACTTTTAATGTTGTGCATAACCCTATTCCCCTGGCTGATACTGTTGAGCAGAAGGCTGTCCTATCATTCAAGATTCTGAAGGGTAATTTGGGGTTATTGGGCATACTTATCAATGTTCGCTCTTTATCTAAAAACTCATCTGATGCAAATACCTTGCTATCTCACAAAAGCCTGATTTTCTTGTATCTAACGGAAACGTGGTTAAATCAATATTCTAACCCCGACACAGCAATGACTATTCCAGCCGTCTGTGTTATTCATCACCTTGAAAGAAAGGAAGGTAGGGTTGGGGGCCTGGCAGTTGTCTATCAGAACTCTGCACTGTTCAGTGTTTCACATAGACAATGTGGAGGGAGCAGAAAGTTTAGGTTTTTGTCTTAAGACTTCTCAATATGGTTTCTTTTCAGGCATCCTAGATTATATTTCCCCCCTCCCCTGGACCGATTTCCTCATTTAAATTCTCTACCAGATTGTTTAATGCCTCATTGGCTAAAATATATGAATCTCACTATTCTAGGAGACTTTAAATTTCATGTTGACAGTAACAATTCCTCAGCCAGGACTGTTATGGATCATTTCATTGCACTCAATCTCTCACAATTGGTAACTAGCCCCACACATCATGTGGGACATATGTTGGTCTAGTTTTCACAAACCTCCAGTCTTTGGTTGTTGGCCAACCTGAAGTTCAGGTTTGGTCTGGTCAAATGTTTATCCCTCTATGGTTAGCAGTAAGCTCTCACAAAACTAATAAAAGGGATCCAGGAAAGGCTGAGCACAGTTGCTGCCACTGAGGCAAACTGCAAGCCACCAGTCTTAATCAGCGACTCTCTTGTTCCCTTCATCAAAGACTGGCGATATAGGCTGTGTCTTAGATAATTTTGACTTCTGGATCAGTGACGTGCTAGATGATCTACTTCTTCAGAGCTCTGGTGGTCGGAAAGGTCTGACTATGTACGATCCCTGGTTTTGCCCTTTTTTGGCTAAGAAACAGTTTGCTTGTAAACAGAGTGGGCTTGGAGATCTTGGTACTCTCAAGAGGATAAGGATGCCTATAAACTAGCCATAAAAAAAATAATAAATCCATCAAAAATGCAAAAAAAAGTGAATATTGAACAAGCAAAAAATTATCCCTGATTAATCCTTCAAATATCCAAAGGTTTTCTTCACCTTAAATAAATTACAACTGACCCTGCTGTCTCTTAAGATCTCTGTGATAAGCTGACAGACTTTTTTGAGCAAAACAAATCAGACATCCGAGCTGGTCACACACCTTGGGAACCAGTTGGAAAAAAAATCTAAGTTAGCTTTAGAAGGTATGTCTTCCTATGACACCCTTTCAGAGTTCAGACCTATCACATTGGAATAATCCGAACCAATGCTCTGTAAATCAGGCTTACCCATCGATCTTTGCCCCCCAAGAGTTTTTAAGAAAGTGATTGAGGTCATCAACCCGGTACTTAACTACATTTTAAATCGGTCTTTACAGCTGGCTTCTGTGCCAGATAACTGGAAGTTGGCTCTGGTAAAACTGCTGTCGAAGAAAGTTCATTCCGATCCTAAACTCTTGTCCAATTTTAGGCCCATTTCTTTGCTACTGGCGCCAGTTAAAAATCTGGAAAAGTTAGGCAATGCCCAACTTCTTGACTATCTTGAAACGCTATAATCTTAACCCTTTTCAAGCTGGTTTTAGACCTCAGCATTCTACAGAATCTACTCTTCTGGAAGTTTCTCAAACTATAAAAATTATGTTAGACAGAGAAAACATATTGTTAATGCTTTTAGATATGTCAGCAGCATATCCCACGACACTCTTCTGCAATGCCAGGCCGATATTAGAATACAAGGCCATCCGTGGGCTTGGTTTCAATCTTTCTCAGAAAATAAGAAACCAGTGGTGACTATGGAAACTTTTAGATCTACTGAAAAAAATCACTCAAGCATGGCGTCCCTCAGGGCTCGTCTCTAAGCCCTACTCTGTTTAATATATACATGTCCCCACGTATTGCGCTGAATAAATCTTTTGTCATTTCCATTGTCTCATATGCTTAAACGCAAGTGATCTTGTCAATCAACAACTCTTCTAACTCTGAGAACTGCCTTTCTCAAGTAATGAATTGGATGATTTGCAATTACTTAGGGCAACTCAGAGAAAACGGAAATCCTCCACTTTGGAAATGGTAATCAGTTTTCTGCCTTAGATTGGTGGCCGGACGATACTTCCAAGCCCCCTTTGCCTATGGAGGTAGCTAGGAACTTAGGAGTAAAGTTTGACAATGACCTATCCTTTCATCATCGGGTCATGATTGTGTTAGGGACCAGATTCTCTTTGATCAAGTCCCTGAAAAAGTTTTTTTTTTTTTTTAATTTTCTCCCTTTAGCAGGAAGGAAAATGGTAGTTCATGCCTTAATCACTTCAAGACTAGACTATTGTAATAGTCTTTATCTAGGAATGCCATAATTCTGGATGAAGAGAATCCAGGCTGTCCAAAATGCTGCAGTCAGACTTGTGCTCAAATTATCCCATTGTAGTTCCACTACCAAAGGGCTAAGATCTTTACTGGTTTCCTGTGGAACCTCTTATGATGTTTAACTCTTTAACTGGTTATCACCTAACCAGTCCTCGATTTTTTTTTCTTTCTGATCACTTTTTTTCATATTCTCATTTAGTCTTAAGATCCTCTAACAGCAAACTTCTACAGATACCTAAATTTAGGTTACAAACTAGAGGAGGTAGATCCATTTCTGTACTAGGGGCTAAGGCTTGGAATCAGCTTCTTCTTTCATCTGATTAGCTGGAAATGAAATGTCTTTCAGAAAGCTTCATAAAACCTGGCTTTTCTCAACCTTAATTGAACTTTTTCAGCAAACAGGAACTATTGTCAAATACTGTATACTACTTGTTTTTTTTTTACCACCAAGGTGCCCTGTTCTGGAGTGCTTCAAGAAGCACCAGTGGTCTACATCGACGCTGAAAAGAAAGTGCTTGATGTTGACAAGAAGAAAAGGTGCCTCAAAGTCAAAATGGAGACCCTCATCAAGAGGAAAGAGGAGCAGTAGGACTCCTTGAAGGGATACAAGATTCCACTCCAGCCCCCGAAGGAAATACTGGCCAAGATCGAAGCCGAAGAACTGGAGTTAGAGCCCTGGCAACACCCGAGCTGGTCGGACAAGTGGAGGAAGCCTTTGGATTTGAAGAATTCGATGATGGCTTGTATTCAAGGGTGACACCCCTGGCGATTGACAGTACCTCATCACCAATCACCTGAGGAAGGTCTGGACGCATACCCTACGAGACCCTCACTGCTGGATGAAATCCGGTGTACAATGCTGTGCTGAAACGTTCAGCGCACACCCACAGCTTCAAGCTGGAACAACAGGGGGAAATCCTTTTACTTCCATCTCACAGAAGAGGCCAATTCCCCCCTGTTGCTGCCAAGTGTGCTGAACCAGGAAAGGGAGGCCTTCAAGGAACCGGCTGCATCCAAGGCTGTTACTCCACGCATGTAGAAATATAGGCACTCCACAGAGTACCCTGCCTTCATCAGGGGCCAATGCCTGCTGACTCCATCATAGTCTCACTAACCTGGAAAAGGGCTAATTCACCAGCATCAGTGGGCCTACCACCTGATAGGGAGAGCAAGCATGTAGGTGTGGTGGGCCGGAAGATGGAGAACTATACCACCTTTTAATGGAGAATTGTGAATTCCAGTTCCCTCCTCAACCAATATGCCTACTAAGTATATGAGGAGATGGAGAGTCTTGCGCAGCACCTCCCAGAACAATATCTGTGGAGGGGTTGGCACTCATCCAGGAGGGGAAGACAGGAACACCTGCCTGAATGGGCCCTATGTGCTGCAGCAGCTACTGCCAGCAGACCGCTATGCACCGGAGTCACACCCAGTAGACATTCCTAACTAAGTGTCGTTCAAACAAGAGGGTCAAGCGGCTGTGGTGACTATGCCTTTCATGGGAGAGTTGCTCTTTGGAACAGCGGTGAACGAATTCCTCAAAAGAATGGAAGGACAAAGACCCTGCTAAATCTATAGGCCCTCTATAATTCAGAGGCCAGTTCGGAGGGTGGGGAGGGGCGGAGATCTGCTACCCAAAGGAGAGCACCTTCAAGAGGTGGGTCGCAACCATCATCCTGTCATGCAACTTTTATTATGCATCACCCAGGCCATAGTAGACCATCACAGTGGCAGTACACAGGATAACAGAAAAAGCCCTTTCAAGAGCGGGCATAAGGAAGAGCATCACTGTGAAGCACTACACACACAAGCAAGTGACTCCCCAAGCCATCCATCCCTACACACACCACCAGTAGGGAGCAGAATCGGAGGATTCCTCAGCGAATGGCATAACTTCACCTCCAACGAGTGTATACTCAACATAAAACAACATTAGTTGTATAGAACTCTTAAAACCACCTCACAACATCAAGCCAAGTGTGAGACTTCTAAACCCCAAGAACACCATAAACTTGAAAAAGGAGGCAACAGATGTCAATGAACGAAGGCTATAGAAAAGGTGCCACAGTCAGAAAGAGGAAAGGGGATTTACTCAGTCTACTTCCGAGTGTGAAAAACTGACAAGTCCTGAAGGCCCATCCTGAATCTCAGGACATTAAACAGTTAAATCAAAACACAAAAGTTTCAGATAGCAACAATGCAAGAGGTCATCCTTCTCCAAAGGAAAGGGGGCAACATGGCAACAATAGAGCTCATGCACATGCTGATAAACAGAAGTCACAAGAAGTTCTTAAGGTTCGTGATACACAAGGCTCCTTACCAATTCACAGTTCTACCCATTTGGGGAAAAATCTGCACCGCATGTATTTACAAAATGGCTGGCCGCCATAGCAGGACACCTACGAAGATGAAGGCAAAGTCGTATCAGTGCAAAAATAAGTCACAAAAATTGCACAAACTTGGCTTCTTCATCAATAGAGAAAATGGAAGTTTCAAGAGGTAGAGAAACAGAAGGAGAAAGGCGCAAGATAGAAAGCGATCCATCAGGGAGAGGGGGCTGGTTCCCCAGTCAGGTCCTGAAAGGTCTCCTCAAGTCCAGAGACTGCAAAAACAGTGCAGCAAAGCAGCAGGAGCAGGCCTAAACCTCAATAGGTAAAACCTATTACACCTACCTTGAAAATCCCTACTGACTCCTGTGGAAATCTGAAATTATCTCCGTTAGCATAAGCTGAAGCCATCTTGGTTGTGGCATCCATTTTGTTAGCTTTGTAATTCTCCCGTCCTCTGCTGCTTGTCTTTTTCTGCCTGTGCTATCTATTTTAGTTGACTTCCTGACTCAGCTAAAAGCAAAGTATGTGCTGAGAGTTTGTAGCTGCCAGTACACCTGTTAACTGTCAATCATTTCTGCTGCCATAAGCACTCCTGCTCCCCCTCCCACTTTGCTGACCATGTGCTTTTTCATCTGCCCTTGTTTGCTGAAAACTATTTCAAAAACTTGTTCTTCCTATTTCTGTTCACATGCTTACAGTGCAGAAAAAGTTGTATATAAGGCCTGTGTTCTGTGACTTCAATGTACTACCTCCAGGCAGCACTTGAGAGTGTTGTGTGTACGTAGTCCCACTCATGAGCGATTAATAAACTTGTTATTTTGAATTCCAGCTTCAGTGTTGATCTCTATTTTGTTGGTCTATGGACCCGTGGACAAGAGAAGGGTGACCCCTGCACCGGTGTGCTCATTAAAAGGGACATTTCCACAGTTGGCGCCCGACACGTGGGTCCTCATCGGAGACGCGGCCGTCCGAAGGAGTGGTCTTGACGGAAGAGTGGAATATTACTGAGGAGACGTCCTGCATGTGGAGACCCTTGTCTTTGCAGACTGAAGTGACTTTTCCGGTTTTCTCGATTTGACCCTCCGGGTGGTGGCCGGTCCCGACTGAGGTTTCCTTTGGCGCAATATTTGCAGTGACCATTAGGTCGACCAGGAGATCGGCAGTTGGAAGTTGGAGACTCTTGTTTGGTAAGGTCGCTGAAGTGGCACTCTTGATTTGCTTGGCCAAGATTCTGGTTTTGTTTGTTTGATTTATTTTTTGCAAAAGATAAAGGCAGGTAATGTGGAGATTTTTCTCTACTTTGGAATATTTTGGAAAAGTAATATTTTACAAAAACTTGGTAGCATGCCTGTTCCTAGCACACTCTGTAGGTTGTGTTGCTGTCTTGGTGGTACCAAAATGGATTTAGAAAGAAGTCAGCTGGCTCCCCTAGAGGGGACACCTAACAGGCATATGTATGTCAAATACGGTATTTCTTCCATAATGTATAGTACACTGTGGAACAAATATACAGAGAAGGATCCTGATCTCCAATGGCCAGTGAATGGGTCATTTGATTTTAAAAAGATTCAATATTTAGAGCAGTGTTTATTCAAGAAAAAAAGTCGACATGATATGTTTGATTGTGTACGAATGTGGGAGAAAGAAGTGAACGAGAGAGTGAGGAGAGAAGAAGCTATAGCAGAAAAAGAACAGCAAAAAACGATATATCAAAAAGCGTTGGAACAAAAAAATAAGGAGATGAAGGAAATAAAAGAAAGGGAGCGTTGCTTAGAGGTAACTGGCCAGTACCCTATTAGGCGCCCCATTTATCCCATACTTAATAAACCTCAGGATGATTCTATCTTATTAGATCGACCTCCGCCCCCGTATAGATTTCCCTCTGCCCCTGAGGATGAGGTTTCTGACGAGGAGCATTTGTCTTCAGAAGAAAAAGATAAAGATAAACAAGGTGGGCGGCAAACTCGCTCTACTTTGACTAAGGAAGACAAAGATAAATTACGGGACATTGCTAGAGAGGAAGCGCGTCGGACTACTACAGCGATGGTCCTCAGTTACAGTTCAGACTTGGGAAGACGCCAAACAGTTATATTTTTTTAGAAAAATTCTCTTGGGAGGTAATATATGGTTGGCGGCATAATTCTAATGAAACAGAGCCAGATGATACAAGTACTGATTATAAACAGTTAGATGGGATTTTCCCTTTTTCAAACCTACCTGATATGATTAGGTGAGTGGTCAAATTACGAGATTAAACATTGCGTTTACGAAAAGAGAAAGAATTAGCTAGAAAAAATAACATTGTAGAAATAGCTCATTCTCAGACAAAGGAAGTAGTTGCTTCGGTAGATGCGAACAAACCTAGTAGTAGTGAAGCTGTTATGAAACCAATGCGTGAAGCAGCACCTCTGTATGTTCCCCCAAAGGGAGCAGGGACAAGTGAGGATAAAACTTCAGATGATGCAAAGGGCTATTTTGTCTATAATTGGGTCTATACCCCTTGGAGTAGAGCAGATGTTATGGCTCTTAAGGCTGCTTTGCCCGACCCGCGGAAAAATCCGGCCGCTTTTTATGAAGAAGTGGAAGGAGCCATTTGCTCCTGCACTATGACCTTGCCAGATATTGATATGTTTTTTGGACTTATTTTGCCCCCTGATATGTGGAGAACAATTCGGAAAATAGATGATAATGTAGCATATGTTGATACTTGGGTGCATTTAGAAGAAATAGATGCGGCTAGAGACCCTGCGCAGAAACCACAACAGGAGATATTAGATCTTCTCAAAGCTATTGTGACTAAGTTAAAAACTCTTATACCCCTAAGAAAATAGATTGGACTACGTTAGCGTCTTGTAAACCGAAAGCGGATGAGTCAGTTTCCGATTTCTTTACACGATTTGAAGAGACATTCCATGATTTTAGTGGACAGTCATTGGCAGATGATACGGTTAAGCATCTGTTCGTAGACAAATTTGTCGCTAACATGTTGCCAGAAATAGCTAGTCGCCTAAAGGCCAGCGAGAGTTCGTGGATTACGTCTTCCCCAGTCTCCCTTTTGACTATGGCCCAGTATTAGGAGCGGCAGGAATTGGAAGCAAAAGGCAAGGAGGATAAGAAGGTTAAGGATCTAAAGACGAAAGTTATGTTGGCTCAAGTATATGGTCCACCATTCAGAGGTGGTGGAAGAGGCGGACGTGCAGTATATACACCTGGTGTACCCCCTTTCTCTCGAGCAACTTTGCCTTCTGATCAGTGTGCTTATTGTAAAGAAATTGGGCATTGGCGTTCTGAGTGCCCCCTTTTGCGAGGTCAGCAGTACCAACGAGGTAGAGGAAATATGAGAGGACACCCAGGGAATTCAGGAAATAGAGGAGGAATGGGAACTCGTCCCAGGTTTGAGGCAGTTGAACACGGACCAAATTATTCTAATACCTTTGATAGACGAAATCAATATCAAATATCTGATTATTTAGCTGATGATCCTGCAGATTCTGATTATGCATAGGAATGCCTAGGATGGGGTAAGGAACCGGTTGAGGCCCCAGTAGATCAGAAGGGTCCTTACTTTGACGCAAATGTCTTGGGTTCTACTGATCGGTTTCTGGTTGATACAGGAGCTACTCGTAGTGCTCTGTCTAAACAATTGGTTCCTAGGGCTCCCCTGTCTGGCGCAATGATAACATCGATAGGATTCGATGGGACACCTACACCTAGCCCACTGTCACAGCCACTTGCATTTAGTCTTGATAAATTCACTGCAGCATGTCCATTTCTGCTTTCCCCTAACACGCCGGATAATATTGTGGGTATCGATATGCTTAAATATTTCCGTACTACGATACGTTGTTCCCCAGAAGGTGTGTGTGTTATCTTAAATGATAATTATCCAATGGTTGAGAGGTTTTGTCTCATTAAAGAGGATATCGCTCTGGCATCCTTACCTAGTGCTTTGTGGGCTAAATCAGATACCGATGTGGGTCAAATGGTTATTCCACCAGTGCATATTCAAGTGAAGGAAGGTGCTTCGTTACCTCGACTGCCCCAATATAAAATATCTCGGGAAGGCGAAGAAGCATTAACACACATTGTTCAGGATTTGATCAAGGTGGTGGTTGTGGAAGAAGTGCAAAAACAACAGTTGATGGACAGAATGCAGAACAATGTCATACATTCACCCCAGTACATAGATCTGGGCCTAAATCCATCGTTTTTTTGCTCACCATGCCATTCCAGCTTGAACCCAGCCATATGCAAATCAGTCTTGACCCTGTGCCTCATGGGAACAGTCCAGCCCGAACTGCCAAGCCAGGTCCTCCCTGGACTGGAAACAAGGATCCTAGGACCGGTTTCGGGGTTTCACCCCTCTTCAGCCAGGATAGTTTGATTCCAGTGGCATGGAGAGCACGGGACCCACGTCTGGGCATACCCGTCCCACTCGGGGTGACAAATTCAAAAACAACAGTTGATGGACAGATTTCAGAACAATGTCATACATTCACCCCAGTACATAGATCTGGGCCTAAATCCATCGTTTTTTTGCTCACCATGCCATTTCAGCTTGAACCCAGCCATATGCAAATCAGTCTTGACCCTGTACCTCATGGGAACAGTCCAGCCCGAACTGCCAAGCCAGGTCCTCCCTGGACTGGAAAAAAGCATCCTAGGACCGGTTTCGGGGTTTCACCCCTCTTCAGCCAGGATAGCTTGATTCCAGTGGCATGCAGAGCACGGGACCCACGTCTGGGCATACCCGTCCCACTCGGGGTGACAAAAGCAAAAACAACAGTTGATGGACAGAATGCAGAACAATGTCATACATTCACCCCAGTACATAGATCTGGGCCTAAATCCATCGATTTTTTGCTCACCATGCCATTCCAGCTTGAACCCAGCCATATGCAAATCAGTCTTGACCCTGTGCCTCATGGGAACAGTCCAGCCCGAACTGCCAAGCCAGGTCCTCCCCGGACTGGAAACAAGCATCCTAGGACCGGTTTCGGGGTTTCACCCCTCTTCAGCCAGGATAGTTTGATTCCAGTGGCATGGAGAGCACGGGACCCACGTCTGGGCATACCCGTCCCACTTGGGGTGACAAATGCAAAAACAACAGTTGATGAACAGAATGCAGAACAATGTCATACATTCACCCCAGTACATAGATCTGGGCCTAAATCCATCGTTTTTTTGCTCACCATGCCATTCCAGATTGAACCCAGCCATATGCAAATCAGTCTTGACCCTGTGCCTCATGGGAACAGTCCAGCCCGAACTGCCAAGCCAGGTCCTCCCTGGACTGGAAACAAGCATCCTAGGACCGGTTTCGGGGTTTCACCCCTCTTCAGCCAGGATAGCTTGATTCCAGTGGCATGGAGAGCACGGGACCCAACAGGAGGGTTTGCAATACCAACTGCACCTTTTGAGGTCCTGCAAATGGATTACATCCAGCTTGAGCGCTGTAACAACCTAAAGTATGTCTTGGTAGTGGTTTGTGCCTTCAGTAAATGGGTAGAGGCATACGCTACTAAAGATAATACAGCTCTTACGACAGCAAAGGTGCTCCTAAAGGAGTTCTTTCCCCGATTCGGTATTTGTCAAATTTTGTGGAGTGACAACGGACCCCATGTTATTGGGCAAGTTGTTGAGTGTCTCATGAAAGGACTGGGGATTAAGCAGAAGTTTCATGCTGCTTTTCACCCACAATCAGCAGGGCTAGTGGAACGTTACAACTCTACCTTGAAATTTAAATTGGCTAAAATACAGGCTTCCACGTCTTTGAAATGGCCTGATGCACTGCCTCTAGCATTGCTATCTATTAGATCGATACCACATACACGATCTGGCCTCACA
Source organism: Calotriton arnoldi (assembly GCA_963921515.1). NCBI lineage: Eukaryota > Metazoa > Chordata > Amphibia > Caudata > Salamandridae > Calotriton > Calotriton arnoldi. The sequence continues at coordinate 1,095,345 of CAWUFW010003543.1, forward strand.
CCGTATGAGGTGGTTTTTGGAAGGCCAATGAATATTTGGGGGATTCCTAAGCCACGCCATATACGTGATGTACCCTATGTATTGATGAGCGACTATTTGTCTCAGTTGACTGACAGGTTGTCTTCTATTTATCAACAGGTTCGGTAAACCCTTCCAGACAGGTCGCAACGGGAGGGCCATTGTTTGCGCCCTGGTCACCATGTAATGCTTAAGTCCTTCCAGAGAACCAGCTCCCTAGCACCGAGGTGCAAGGATCTGAGCAGGTGCTATTGGCTACCAGGACTGCAGTTCGAGTGACCAACCGGAAGAACTGGGTCCACGCGACACACTGCAGAAAAGTGTTGCAAGACCTAGTGAGCCCAGCTGCGTTGGCAGATCACCGCGATATCCTGGTCACAGAGAAAGGACAAGCTACGTCACCTGAAGGACCTGAAGAAGTCTTCCCGGACCACACGATCCCTGGTACATCTCGATATCAGCTGCAACCCAGGAAGAAAGACATTTCATTGCTGAAAGAGACTGTTTGAGCCACTGTCCTCGGTGGTTAAAGCCTGACTTCAAAGGGGGGTAGCCTTTTAGTGACTACTCGTCTCAATGTTAGTGAAGAAACCAACACCTGCCCAGGACCTTAGGGCACCATCTGTTTTGTTGTCTGACGACGAGATAAACAGGCCTAAGGAAAAGAAGCAAACTGCTGCAAGAGTATGTTCATTATTGGACTCACTTCGACTGTTGTCATCATCGCTATAATAACATGGGTCGTAGAGGAAGTAGCTCCTGTCCGAAATCTACTGACTGCTACTACTCCTGTCCCCATTGAACATCATTATTTTACTCTTCCTTATCATGAGCAGAAGCACAGAATGTCCTACCTCAATAACACTTTCATTCAAATGTTGCATCACACCCATAATGCTACGAACATTACCAACTATTGGGTGTGTGGAATGATGCCAGCTCATCAGAGAAAGGGAGGAACGCCTTTCATTCCTTTGCCGTTTTCACATAATGGCTCCTGCAGGGCCTGGTTTGCATTGTTGTGGGCTTCTGAAGTTGCTAATATTACTTATGCTGATGTAGGTGGACTAAACGCTCAGTTGAATAAAGTTTGTTACCCCGATGAGGAAGGAGATCCACAAGCTAAAGGAACTGTGTGGGAAATGGAGTATCGCCGAGGAAATTCCTCCATACACTATGTTTTCCCTAACACTCTAACAACTAAGGGGAATGGGCCTCCTGTTATTGCTGTTACTAGAGCTCGAGCGGATCTCTGTGTGAGCAGTATTGGCAGTATCCCTGTGGGAAAAAGTGACTGTACTATAGTTTTGAATATTACTGGAATGAACAATAGCAGTTTTTTGTCGTCACACAACACCCATTTCATTTGCGGAAGTAAAGGTTATTACCATCTACCTATTGGTTGGTCGGGAAGCTGCTACGTGTCCTTTTTGCTTCCACCTGTGTTTTTGGCACCTGCATCCTACCACAAAGACTATAAACTGTATAATGACATTTCCAAGAACAGATTCAAAAGGACAAACAATGATGAGGTGGATCAAACTGATACTGCATTGCAGCAGTACATTGACTTTAATTTGGGACTATTCTTCTTTGTTGGTGCGCCCTTAAACAGCAGAAAAATAAGGCGCTTGACACGTGTTGTAGAGGCTGTAACCAATCAGACAGCAATGGTGCTTGGAAATATCACAGAAGAACTACAAATTACGAGAATTGTGGTGCTCCAAAATAGGATGGTCCTTGATGTCATCCTGGCCGACCGTGGTGGAGCATGTCGCATCATCGGGGGTAGCTGCTGTGTCTATATCCCTGGCCATGCCCCTTCTGTTTTTGAAGCAATATCTAAGATGCACAAAATAGCCACTGAAATCCATCAGGATTCAGGAACATGGACTTTGACTGGATGGCTATGGAACATATTTACTGTATGGGGATTGAAACTATTATCAGCCTTATGTATATTTTTTGCGATTCTCTTCACCTGTTGCCTATGTATCCAATGTGGCCCGATGCTCTGTTCCCTTTGTATTTCTACTTGTACTTCCTGTATACCGACTAAACAAAATGTTAAGAATGTAAATGTCCGCCTAGCAATTGACCAGGAAATTAATGATCTGATGCGGATTGATGTACATGATATTTTCCGTAATCCTTATAAAGCCTAGAAGATGTCTTCAGCATTTGCTAAAAGGGTCGTCTGTGGAAATCTGAAATAATCTCCGTTAGCATAAGCTGAAGCCATCTTGGTTATGGCATCCATTTTGTTAGCTTTGTAATTCTCCCGTCCTCTGCTGCTCGTCTTTTTCTGCCTGTGCTATCTATTTTAGTTGACATCCTGACTCCGCTAAAAGCAAAGTACGTGCTGAGAGTTGTAGCTGCCAGTACACCTGTTAACTGTCAATCATTTCTGCTGCCATAAGCACTCCTGCTCCCACTTTGCTGACCATGTGGTTTTTCATCTGCCCTTGTTTGCTGAAAACTATTTCAAAAACTTGTTCTTCCTATTTCTGTTCACATGCTTACAGTGCAGAAAAAGTTGTATATAAGGCCTGTGTTCTGTGACTTCAATGTACTACCTCCAGGCAGCACTTGAGAGTGTTGTGTGTACGTAGTCCTACTCATGAGTGATTAATAAACTTGTTATTTTGAATTCCAGCTTCAGTGTTGATCTCTATTTTGTTGGTCTATGGACCCGTGGACAAGAGAAGGGTGACCCCTGCACCGGTGTGCTCATTAAAAGGCACATTTCCACACTCCCAGAAGGCCAAAGAATAATATTGAAGAACCTATGTACAATGCACAGATGTACCAGTCCCAGCTGGTTTCCAAACCTCGTAGCGGGATATCAATAAGATATTGTCACTTTGCTTAGTGTCCTAACAGAAAGTAGCCTACCTTCTTCCATGTGAAGCTTTTTCTTCTTTATTAAAGCCTTATGCCAAACTTATATTGAGCTGACAAACCTACGGTGTATATAGGCTGTGGCCAGTTTCTGCTTGGGGGAATGTTTATTCAGATTTCATGCTGCATTCCAATGTAATTTTTCTTTCTGGCCTCGATTTTAGTACATCTTAAGTTGAGGCCCGCCTTTCAGCTTCTATTTGATCTGCCATATAGAGCCATATAGGCTCTGAGATCCAGATTTACCTAGGATTTGCATTGTCCTTGTGTGAAGCAAGTTGTTGCAAGGCAGCGCAAGTCCTTAAATGAGATTTACAAAGCCGGGCAGGGGGTGATTTGAGCCGCCTTGCGTGACTTTAAAAAATAAATAAAAAGGAATACAATGCTGCGGCTTATATTGCTTTCCGGGAAATTTCATTGAAGTAGGCGTTCCATGGGTGGAGCATGGGTGTTCCAGCCATGAAATTTAATGTAATCCCAGATTTACTAAAGGCAGTAAACCTGGGATTGTTCCAAAATGATGCACCTACTGCAGAGAAGACTAATGTTGAGAAATAACGTAGTTTCTCCTCGTTATTTTCTCCTGTGTTGCCTCAAACATTAGTAAATCTGGCCCCGAATTTTAATCAACGTTTTCTCTGCATGTTCAAAGGAATACATTCTCACAAACTTTACCATTCTCTTGTATTTCAATGGCCAATGTTGTTTTTATTCCAGTGTTTCCGCTTTTATTCGCATTCTGTTGGTTATACTTTTTTCTATTTAATAAATAGTTTAGAACAAAAAACTCAAAAGTGTTAAAGCTAGTGCGGAGCATGCCTTTCTGTTGTGAACAAAGGATACTTCAAAAAGGCCTTCCAAATGTATTTGCCCCATCACTACTTAGTCTGAGTGTTGTGCGAGCTTAGTTAAACCATGTAAAGCATTTAGTCAGCTCTCCTGTACTGAGTTTGACATCCAGGTCTTAATACCTGTGCATTCTCCTATTTACCCAATGACATCCATTTATTCTCCTCATCCAGGCAAAAACCTATTTTTGGTTATAGATCCTACTAACCAGGACATTAAAGTGCAGGTCACAATGAATGTGTGATCAGTCAAACAGGATTTATAAAGCACGGTTAATCACCCGTGAGGGTGTCCAGATGCGGAGAACCTTGCTGCTTTGGGTTGGTTCAGTTGAACAGCCAGGTCTTGAGTCCTTTCCTGATTTCTAGAAGAGAGGATGAGGTCCGGAGGTGAAGAGGGAGGTCGTTCCAGGACTTCGCAGCAAGGTAGGAGAAGGAGCGTCCTCCACTGTTGCTTCGGCGGATGCCGGGGGTGTGCGAGGGAGACTGAGCGCAGATGTCTGGAAGGTTGGTAGAAGTTCATGCGGTGGTTGATGTATGCCGGTCCTGGATTGTGGAGGACTTTGTAGGTGTGGATCAGCATCTTGAATTGACATCTCTTCTGAATGGGGAGCCAGTGGAGCTTCTTGAGGTGGGGGGGTGATGTGGATCTGTTTGTGGGAGGTCGAGGATTTGTCTGGCCGCTGAGTTCTGTATGGTCTGCAGTCTCTTCAGGAAGTGCGTGGTGATTCCTACGTAGTGTATTGCTGTAGTCCAGCTAGCTGGTGACTAGGGCTTGAGTGACTTTTTGTCTGGTGTTGATGTGGAGTCATCTGATTGTCTTACAGGGCATGAGCAGAGTTAGGAAGCAAGCGAATGAGAATGCATTGGTCTGGCTTTTCATGGTGAGTTTGCTGTGCAGGATTATGCCAAGGTTGCGGCCATGGTCTGTCAGAGTGGGTGAAGGTCCTAGTTTGGAAGGCCACCAGGAGTCATTTCACGGGGATGTGTTCCCGAAGATCAGCACTTCTGTTTTGTCTGTATTGAGTTTTAGGCAATTGCTTTTCATCCAATCGACGATGTAAGTTATGCACTTGTGGAAGTTGGCCTGTGTGGTGGAGGCGTCTTTTGATAGTGTGAGGATTAGCTGGGTGTCATCTGTGTAGGATATGATGTTTAGTCCACGGGTTCTGACGATGTTGGCCAAGGAGGTCATGTGGGTGTTGAACAGTGTAGGGCTGAGAGACGAGCCTTTAGGGATGCCGCAGATGATGTTCTTGGGTTCCGAGGTGGAAGGTGGTAGCGGATTGTCTGGTTTCTTCCAATGAGGAAGGAGGCGATCCATTTGTGGGCGTCACCTTGAATTCCAATGTGAAGAAGCCTCTTCATAGGGGTGTGGTGAGATACTGTGTTGAAAGCTTCTGAGAGGTTGAGGAGGATCAGGGCCACCGTTTCTCCCCATTTTAAAGTGGGTTCTGATAGCGCCGGTGGCAGCGATCAGGTCAGTTTCAGTGCTGTGGTTGGTGCAGAATCCGGATTGGGTGGTGTCCAGAAGATTGTTCTCCAGGTGTTCTGTGAGTTGGCGGTTGATGCCTTTTTTGAGGACTTTGGCAGGAAAGGGGAGCAGAGAGATGAGGCGGTAGATCTTGAGTTCGCTGGGGTTGGCGGACGGTTTCTTGAGAAGGGGTTTGCTTCTGCATGTTTCCATTCTTCAGGGAAGGTGACTGTGGTGATGGATCCATTGAAAATGGCGGTGAACTTGTTGCTGATCACCTTGCTCCCAAAGTTGAAAATGTGAGGGGGACTGGGGTCAGTGGGTGCTCCTGAGTGGACAGAGTTCATGATGGCTGTGGTGTTCTGTGTGGTGAGCTTATCCCAGGCAGTGAGTAGGTGATCCGGGTTTGTATCTGTGGGAGCGAGAAGGCTGTAGAGGTTGGAGGGAGTGGGTTGTGAGTTCTTGTAGATGGTGGAGATCTTGTCATGGTAGAAATCTGCCAGAGTGTCGCAAACTTCCTGGGAAGGGGTGATGATGTTTTCAGTGGCCGGCGGGTTGGAGAACTCTCTGATGATGTTGAAGAGTTCTTTGCTGTGGTTAGAACTGGCTTTGATGTGGTCAGCACTGGCTTTGATGTGGTCAGCTAGGGCGCTCCTTTTCATCTCTTTCAGGAGATCGTGGTATTTGAGTTTTTTTTTTAAGGTGGCTCGGTCTGTGGACTTCTTGCTGTTGTGCCATTTCTTTTCTGGTCACTTACAGTTGTATTTCATGGTTCTCAGTTCCGTGGTGAACCAACTGGCCTGTTTGGTGGATCTCTTGAGTTTGGTGGGAATTGATGGGTGTGACTGTCGGCGCAGTTGGTGATCCAGGCAGAGAAATTCTTGACAGCCTGTTCTAGGTTGGTTGCGATGTCAGAGTGGGAGGTATTGAGGACGTTGGTCCACTGGCTCTCTGGCACTTTGTCCCAGCTGCGGTGTGAGGTGCTGGGCAGCTTGGTGGCAGTGCTGGGGAATCCTGGGATTGTGAAGTGGGCGATGGTGTGGTCAGTCCAGGTGAGCTCGGTGACATGGCTGTACTTGACTGTGTTGCTGGCAGTGGAGATGGGGTCAAGCGTGTGCCCTGTGTTGTGTGTGGTTTTGGTGACTATTGTGGTGAGGCTGATGTTGTTCATACTTTCGACGAGGTTGGCTGTGTTGGTGTCGTTAAGGTCATCGAGGTGAAGATTAAGGTCTGCAAGAAAGATATAGTGTTTGAAGTCAATGGCGAGTGGGGAGGTGAAGTCTGGGATGGCGTTGAAGAAACTAGGGTGTGGTCCTGGAGTTCTGTAGGCAAGGGTGCCTCCAAGGTGGTTTTTGCCGTTGGTTTGGATTTGAAATTGAGGTGTTCCATGATTGGGGTGGTGTCTGCGATGGTGGTGCAGTGGATGGTTTCTATGTGGATGATGGCTATTCCGCCTCCGAGTTTGTCCCGGCTGTGTTCTCTTGTAGCCGTCGGGAGTTGCTGAGGTGATGTCAGGAGTGGATGCGGGGTTGAGCCAAGTCTCGGTGAGGATGATTACATCGGGGTGAGGGTGGTGATGGTGTCCCACATCTCGCCGACATGCTTGCAGAGTGATCGTGCGTTGAGCAGGAGGCAGTGGAGTTCTGAAGCATTCGTGGTCAACGTTGTGGTGTTTGTCATGTGTGTAGGTGCTCCAGTGTTGGAGAAGTGACAGTACCGGCAGGAAAAAGGGTCCTACTGTTGATCATGGAGAGGTGTGGCAGCTGTTGCAGAGTCTGGGGTTCAGGGTTCGGAGCTCAGTGGTGGTGTATCTGCGTGTAGAGAGAGAACCAGGGTTCCTGGCTCTAGATGTGGTCTAGGTGTGGTTGGGCGTAGATGGGCTTACCTTTGGCGTGCCGGTGACATGTCCGCACTGCGACCTCAATTAAGGAGGTCCTGGGAGGTGGGAGTGGCGCTGGGTGGTGGTAGGCGGGGCCAGCGAGGGGGAATCAGACAAAACAGGTGGGAGAGCGGCGAGCGTAAAAATGGCACAAAATACAGCGAACAAAGGAGGTAAATACAACAGAAAACAGTACAGGAAACCCCAAAACAGGACTAAACAGTGGGGTGACAGAACAGTTTACAAGCAAGCAAGGCAGTCAGGAGGGAAAGGGCATGAATGGCAGTTTGGGTAGCAAGGGAGAGCTGGTGCGATGTCCTGCTCAATGGGGTCACGCTGCAGGTTCCATTAAGTAGGTCCTGGGAGGGGTGCTGGGTGGCGGTGGGCAGGGCCAGTGGGATGCGGGGGGGGGGGAAATGTCAGAAGAAAACAGGCATGAAAGCGGCAGGAGCAAAAACCGGTGCAAAATAAAGCAAACAATGGTAAAGGCAACAGAAAACAATACAGGAATACCACAAACAATACCCAAAAACAGGACTAAACAATTGGGTAACAGAACAATTTACAAGAAAGGCAGTCAGGAGGGAAAAGGCACAAACTACAGTTCGGGCAGCAAGGGGGAACTGAGGTGAGGACCTGGAGGGATATGTTCCTCATTCTGCTAACTTCCATGGATTGCTGATGTATTCTGTTTGATGTCCAGTGTTGGTGTATTCAATAAGTCAGAATCACAAGAACTGGCTAATTTATTGTCAGTACTTGAAGAGATAACTGATTACCTGATCTTAACGAGCAGCAGGGAATGCAGGGCCAGATGCACAAACTGTTTTTAAATTCACAAATAGATTTGCAGAATTAGGACGTTTGTGACTGCAAAAAAGCTTTTTGGTATGTAATAAACACAAATTGCAGTTCAGTAACACGCTACCGAATCGCAGTCTGCGAATCAGTATTTGTAAGTGGCATGTTTATGTTGTCCATTCCAAAAAACGATTTGGTTTGGGATGTATTAATGTTTTGAGACTGAAATCCAGTGAAAAAAACTAAATGCTTTACTGACTACACAAATGTAGAGGTAAGCAATTCGCAAATGGGAAGGGATCCCCTCCCCTTTGAGAATGTTGAAAAACCTTTTTAACACTAGGCAATTTTCATTTTATTTTTTAAAGCACATCCTGTGCTTTTTTTCTTTTTTAAAGTATTGCATTTTTTTGAAAAATTGCTTTATTTAAAAGTAATCATAAACACGGTGGTCTGTTGACCTCAGCAGGTCACCATCCCATTGATAGCTGCATTTCATAGTGGATCACAAATTCCGACCTACCTTATTAATATGCTCGAGGTAGGTAGAATTGTGAGCCACTACGAATTGGATTTTGCCGACTGACCTATAAGTACATGGGTTGGTTCACAAAAACAGAATGGGTTCGGTAAAAGTTGCTGTGCAATTTGTGACTACTTTTAAGAAATCCATTCTTAGTGCTTATGGCCCATAGAGTTGAATTCAGTCAGGCATGATTTTTCTGGTGAGCGAATGGGCTTATCAATAGGGCAAAGACTCTTAAAAGGAATACTTTGATCCACAAGCAGCCAACGATTTCTTCATCGCCTAAGATAAATTATTGTTTTTCGTGATACGGCAGACCAAACAAACTGCTGCGTCCTGTATTCCTTATAAATTCAATGTGAGTTCACTGGTAAAACCCAAATAAAGATTAGTATAGAAGTCTAAGTTTGACAACACACAGGTAGCAGTAATCCAGAAATGCGTATAGTCTGGAAGATAAGATATGGATGTTTTTTATATTTTCTAGCATCTATAGTATTTGGAACTACAGACTGATTTAAAGAGAAAATGTGGGTACAGATCATTGTTGATTATAAAACCAAGCAATTTGGCTTTCAGTGCTGGAGAAGGAGAACCCATACTAGGAGGCGCATGTCATTGCAGCAGTCTTATTTCCTTCCTAAAAATCAGTAATTAAGATATATTAGAATTAAGTTAAAAAAACTTAAATGCCATTCTGCGTTAAACTGGCAGACGTCTTGGAGCTTTGCAAGTGGGGATTGAAGCTGTACGCTTAAACGGACAATGAACTCAATACCAGCGTAGGAATAAACCTTGCATCCAAAGGGGCAAATCAGTTTGACTTAAGATTGAACATAAATGTTAAAAAGTAGGAGTGAACTTGGATAAAGGGTGATTCAGTTTGACCATGTGTGTCCTTCCCCTCTAAGAATGAGCAAAGGTATTTGAGCACATTGTTACCTATACCAACTTCTTCAAGACTTTTGACCAGAATATGGTGGTCAATTGTATCAAATGCTGCAAAAAGATCACAATAAATCACTACTGCATAATGACCTTCATCTAGAGAAAGGTTCAGACCTTGAGTGGCCAGAAGCATTGCTGACTCAGTACCACTTGTAGGTTGAAGAACTACCATTTTTGCAAGATATTCTATTTCTCTATTCTGATGGATACCTCTAACTGCAGATTCCTCACCTTAGAATAATCCCTAGGGGCCAGACTAGATCTGGAACTTTTTCTCCAGCAGTGCTTCCGCATAATTCTAGATGGCACCGTGTGGCTCCATGCTGGCTCCATATCACCCCGGAAGTGACGGCACAGAGCCACATATAAGCACCACTCTTGAGCACTGATGTCCGTTCCTTTCTGTGCCTTCCAACATGGATCTGGAGCCCGCTGCCCATTTTGTTCGTTTTCCAATTGCTTCCAAACTAAATTCAGTGTGCTAGGTAATGATATCCCCTTCTAAAACAACAGGTTTTAATCCATGCAGTGACTTTTGGAAAGCAGATGTGGACTACAGACGTGCAGCAGGAGTCTCTCTGATGTCTGGGCTCAGGATATGACTCAAAGTTGTGTGGTAAATGCACCTGAAGGTGAAGGTTGTGTGATAAATGCACCTGAAGCTGTACATCTCTGAACATAAGTTGCAGCCTTCAAGTAAGTCCTATGCCTGTCACTTGGAGTTCTCGCCATCGAAGTCTACAGGTAAGTCCATATTGAAGTCCAAACACAAAAAAGCAAAGCAACACTCTTGCCAGTCTGTATCCAAAGACAAGGCGTCATGATGTAAGTCGGTCTCCCTCTAGGTTTCTAGTCATGGAGCTGATTCCCTAACTGATTCCTTTGCAACCTGAATTTCACAGACCATCAGCGAAGCCAGAGCCGATTGAGCCCTTCAAGGAGGCCATGCTGCTGCAGGTGCACTTCTGGCTCCCTCTGGTGCGCCTTCAGGTGCCAAGGAACTGAAGGAGCCTTCAGTTGACTTGCCACCAGATGATCCATCCTCAATGCCATTTGACCCCTGGGTACATGCTGCAGGCCCGTACTAACTCCTGTGCACACTTCCGCTTCGGCTCTGAGACCTGTGCTGGGTTCTTCCATGTTGATGCTCTATACCAACGCCATCTGCACCAGAAGAGAATCCGATGCAGATTCCTATGTCTGACACTGACCTGACTTCAGCATGATCAAGGCCGTTGTCACTCTTAAAGATTACAAAAGCACAACCGGAGATTATACAGTCTGGCTCTGGACCAGTGTCTCTATCAGGGTGGATGCACCAACAGAGGCTCCATTATCTTTTTGGTTCTGGCTGTAAACAAGATGCACCCAAGGAAGGTGGGGAGGAGGATTATTTTCTCCTCCCTCACTACACAGATGGCAACTTTTATATGGCTTTCCAAGAGGCCACTAGGCATCATACTTCCCCTGTGACAGGGTTTGACTTGCACTTTGCCAATCAACAGAAGCTACTGCATCATGTGCAGTAGTGGTCCAACAGACCGCTGTTGTCCTGGATTTGCAGTTGCCTTCAGTTAGACCTTAACGAATGTCCTTATTGAAATTTTGCAGCCTAGGCAAGCCACGTCTGAGCTCTTGCTCCCCTTTAACTAAGCACTTGGTCAAAGCCTTGTTGACCGGTGCATAGGGAGGCGTCTAGGCTACAAAGACCGGTTCCTTGTGACCCTGATTTTCTCACTAAACCGCTTACTCCAGAGAGTCTTGTAGTTCAGGCTTTCACCAGTAACGTGAACCCCATGTTATTCCCCATGACTCCTCCAGATATGGATTCAAGAGAATTGAGGTGTTTGGCAAATGTATGTTCTCCTCTACCAGCCTGGCAATGCGATTGGTAAATGCTTTACATTTATTGCTTCTCTACACATATGCTATCTGGGACATGGCCAGTGAGATCTTGCCGCAGTCCTGGAAGACCTTAGGGGTAAGACTCTGACAAATCTGTGACTCTTGCTATCCTAGATACTACCGATTGCCTGAGAAGGGCGATTTTCACCAGTATTATGCTCCACGGACACACATCGATGCATTTGACATGAGTTTCTGGAGATGTACAATCTTGTCTCAAGAATATGCCCTTTGGTGACTCACTCTTTTTCGGTCAAAAAGCTGATTAAAGAAAGTAGAGCCACTGCTCACTTCCTAGGTCTATTGTACTGAGGACATGGTGGGGGCATTCTTGCAAACGTTGTGACTCCCTTTCATGTTGGGCAATCCAGGCTTCATCAGTTGGTCCCCAAATGGAATTTAAGCTGTTATATTGATTGTCCCAAGAAACACTGTGTGGACCATCAGCTTTTTGAGAACTTCTCGGATGAAGAAAGGGAAGGCTGTGCAGAAGAGGACCCTGTTAAGGTGGATAGTCCTGCATAAAGATCTGCTGCACACTGGACAAGAAGCAGCTTCTGGAAAGTCTTAGAGACCATTCCACCAGGGCTAAGGGCATTTCGCCTGGTAGGTCCTACAAGAGTTTTTGGTCCAAGTCCGACCTACCGATACGCCATGGGTGGAGGTTCTGCTTTGGTATATATTCTAAGGTGATGAACCTGTGGTTAGAAGGATCCATGAGAAGAATAAGTTACTTACCTTCAGAACCGCTTTTTGTGGTGACTATTCCATCTAACTGCAGATTTGCCCTCCCACCTCCCATTTTTGTAGAGTGGCTGCTTTTTAATATTTAGAAAGGTTCCAAGTTAGGAGTCAGCACACTGGTACCAACAATTGTTCATGGTCTGCATCTAATGATCGTGGAGAGGGAAAAATAAGAAACTGATAGCGCACAGCTGGCACTTATATGCAGCTCCGTTGCATCATTTACTGGGTAGTATGGAGCCAGCACGGGGCTGCAGAGTTCTACCTAGCTGCGTGTAGAAGCATGGTAGGAGAACATTTTCCAGATCCAGTTTGATGCCTGTAGAGTATAGTAAGGTGAGGAATTTGCTGCTAGTTAGAGTAGCCACCAGAGAGCATTTACCAAAGGTAAGTAACTTGTTCAATAGTTTGATAATTGACTAGTTTTTTTTTTTTTTTGGTTTTTTTTTTAGCACTTTGCTCAATGCAGTAGGGTAATACGATGGTAATTCACTGTATAACCAGGATTGTTCTTTAACAGCATAGAGAAGATTCCAGTCTTTCTGGTTGAATGGACTAATTCAGAAGAGAAGTTTTTTTTTTAATCTTATCCAGAGCTGGCTAGGGATCCAGTCAGGATCCTTCTTTTAATGCTAGTAGCAGATCTTTTCTTTTTTTGTATGTTTACCTTCTATAGTCAAAGTTGTCCGTAAAGGCTGGTTGTGTGAGTCTGTAACTGTTGTCATTGTTATCTTCTGTCGTCTCTAGTACGAGTTGAGCAGATACTATGTCTGCATGAATCTTTAGAAGGTTTTCAGTAAAAAGCAGCTAGCTTATTAATAAAATTCTCAGACTGCATAGTAATCCCTTAGGGTTATGCCTTTTGATGGCTCCAGGCTTTTTGGAAAGAAAGCCCATTCTGCCCCTGAGGGCTCCATGGAAGGTTGTTTCATAGCCTGCTCATTGGGCTTGTCGCCAGCCCATCAAAAATTCAGAGGGTACTTGTGAAACATTGCTTACCACCAAAGGCAGCCCTAATAGCCTGTGCAACACCCCATTCAGTCCTTTTGTCACTCCAGGGGACATGGGGTTAGCAGAGGCTGTTCTCAAAAGCAAGGGCAACATTCTGCTTCTCCCTCAGCTACTACTGCAGCTACAGCCAAACTGCTGACTCCCTCTTTGGCGATCATTTGCTGCTGGCATAGGCCAGGATATGTTTTTTCTACCTGGCTGGCTTGTAATTAACTCGGACCGGTTCATTTTGCAGGTTGTTCAACATGGTTATGATGTCTTATTATCTTTTCTCTCTCATGTTCCTCCTGTCTCTATTCGGACTTTGGCTCATCATGCCTCAGTCCTCGCCCTGGAAGTTTGGTCACTGTTGGCCAAAGGGGCCATGGAGGGAGACCCCCAAGAGAAGGTCTCCAGACGTTATTCCTTCTACTTTTTGGTTTTTGAGAAGGATGGTGAGCTCAGACCTACTCTACAGCTTCAATTCTTGAACAGTTTCCATCAATAGGGCACAATCAGAATGCTGATCTGGATCACGAATTCTGGATAGTGCCCTTTGACTTGCAGGTTTCATTTGCCCTCTTCCTGCAATCCCACAAATGCTTCCTTTATTTCATGGTAGAATGGGAAAATTTTCAGTTTGCCATTCTGCCCTTCAGCCTCACCTCGGCCCCTGGGTGTTTATGGGGGTGATGGGGTGGTTGTGGCCCCTTTTAGTAGGTCAGGGATATATATTTTCCCATACCTTGACAATTGGCTGCTTAATGCAAGAGCACCACAGTTAGTTGCTCTTCAGTCCTCCCTGGGTTCCCCATTAACAAGCTGCCGTTCCCATCTGTGGCCAATGTACAGGATTCCATTCATTGGAGCCATTCTGGAGACAGTGGCTTTCAAGGCTGTTCTGCCCCCAGAGTAAGTCTGGGACATTCAGGTTATAATGCCAATCTTTTGGGTTAAGTCCTGTGTTCTGGTGCAGATGGTCCAGTGGTGTCTTGATCTCCTAGCCTCATACATGCATTCTGCTGGCTCGCCTTGTCCATTGGCACATGCAAGCTCTAGTGAAACCTACTCTTGTAGTGGGCTCTATGCTCTGGTTTCCTCCTGGGTAGCATCAGTGACTCATATTAAGCAGCCACAGGAACTTCAGTGGGGGCTAATAGATGCCAGCCTGACTTGCAGCAGGCCATTATCACTGCCTCATCCACTGCTCATGGTAAATGACAGAAGCATCATCTCTTTTTTGGGGTGGTCATCTTGACATGATGGAAATCATGTGCCTTTGGTTTTCTATGGAACAAAGGCACCGCATCAGTTTTCTGGAGCGGAGTGCTGAAGGTCTTTTTCCCATTAATCAAGAAGAAGCTGGTGCAGGTCCTGATGGGCAACATACCCACCATGTGATACTGCAACAAGCAGGGCGGAGTGGGGTCGCAGGTGCAATGCCAGGAAAGGTTTGACTGGAGGTGAATTGACCTTCAAGGAATCCCTCTGACAGCCAATCATCAGGTGGACTCTCTTAATGTCATCGGAACACAAATGATGGCTGCACCCATAAGTGGTTTGAGAAGTCTCTTCCCAGTGGGGTGTACCTTGAGTGAATCTTTTCGCTATATCAGAGAATGTCCAGTGTTGTGCTTTCTGTTTGCTAGAGTTTCCACCTCAAGGCCATCCTGGTAATGCCTTCTGACAGCGGTCTCCTGTCTGCCTTGCCACCACTGTTGATTCTTTTTAAAGTGCTGAAGAAGGTCAAGGGACAGAGCGCAGCTTATCCTGATGGCCCCGGATTGGGCCAGGAGAGTGTGGTATTATGATCTGCTGTGTCTGAGCATTTGACCTCTGCTCTGTCTACCTCTTTCGGAGGACCTTATGTCCCAGAATCAATCAAGGGCTCTGCGCCTGTGCCCCCACAATCTATTCCTTCTTGTGCAGAGCCAACTGGGTGGTCTTGAACTACCATGGAAGTAGTAGACGCTATCTTGCCAGCTTGGTACCCTTGTACCAAACAGATTTACTCTGGTAGCTAGATGAAGCTTGTGGCCTGGTGTGAGGACCTTTTGATGGATCCTCTTCAAGGCACGTCATCTGATGGGCAGTTGCTTGTTTTATCGCTTGCCCAGCAAGGCTTTGCAGTGGGCACTGTTAATGATAATTTATTGGTCCTTTCAGCCTTCTTATATTTTCCTTCATTGTCGAAGTCAGGGATGGAGATGCATTTCCTGATGGGGTCACAAATGTTTCCTCCTGCGCCCTTTATTATACCATTGTGGTCCTCATGTGCACACCTTTTGATCCTATTCACAGCTCTCCACTAAGGCTTCTACCATTAAGACCATACTCCTCTTTGCTATTGCGTAATGTGTAAGTGAACTGCAGGTGTTGTCAGTGCAACCTCCTTATACCACATTCTATGGCAAATTGGTGCTTTAAATGTGTGCTTTTTTTTCACCAAAAGTGGTGTCACCCTTCCATGTGGAACAGTACTTAACTTTTCCCACTTTTTTCTCTCCACCATATTCCTCTAACAAGGAGAGGCTTTGCCACATGGATCTCAAGAGGACCCTAGGCATTTGCTTTAATTGGCCTTAGTACTAAAGGGTTGATGTGTAGTTTTCTGTTGGCTTTCCTATTGCTAACAAAACAAGGTGGGTCATCTTATGCTTAAAATGTGCTATGTTGTGGCCAAGAAGGAGCCTCCTGAGGGTGCTTGTGGACATTCCACCAGAGCCATGACTGCCACTGCGGCATTGGCAGTGGGTGCTCAGGTGTTAGACAACTGCCAGACTGCTATATGGGTGTAGGACCCCATCTTCACTAGGCATTACTAACTTGATTATCAAGTCTGTAGAAGGGCCATTTCACCTACTCAGCTTTGCAGACTTACTGATGTAATGTCCACTCCTCAGACCTCGTTCTATTTGGATATACTGCTTTGGTATCTATTTAAAAGGTGAGGAGGAATCAGAAGTTAGAAGTATCCACCAGAAGAACTAGTTACCCTAAGTAATGCTCTTTCTTGTGGATACTCTACAAAGCAAATTGTCTTCAAAGAATGTGATATGCACTTTGTGCCACATGAAGCTGAGTAGAGGGAGCTGAGGAAAATATAGCTTTGGAAAATCTTCCATGCACAAGCACCTGAATGCGTGCCAAGGACAGAAATTCAAAGCTGAAAATAGGAGTAGTGAAAAAAAATTCCAGACAATGGATTCTGGTGGTGATCTTGAACCCTCAGTATGTATATCTTGCATTTCTTAATTCCTCTCCACATTCCTCTGGCTTTCCTGTCTCCTGTTCTCCTACAGAAGGCATTTCAAAGGAGCAAAAGGTGTGGTTAAAAAAAATATACAGTCTTTTGTTCAGAACACTGGAATGGAAAAGAGTGCAAGGATCTGCACAAGAAAGTCATCAACAATTTTAATGTGCAGCAATACATTGTCAGGAACCAATCAAACTTCTGTAACGGTTCCTAATCATTCATGGATCATCCGAGATTCCTGAGAAATAGGCATCGTGGATCTGGTATGCCTTGGATTTGTGGTTCTAGTTCTGAGTATTGTGAATCCCAAAAGGCTTAAAATGTGATAAAACTTAAGTGTAGCACTACATCTGTGACTTTTTATTTGAACTTTGATAAAGTCAACTTTTAAACAACATATTACAATTCGTCATCCTACTAAACATAACTTTCTAATAAAGCAGGGCTTGCGGAACTTGTCTTTCAATTTGCGGTAATCGGAAAGGAAGTCTTGCCACTGTGAATGAGCGAGAGTTGTTGATGGGAAAGAAGAATTGTGGCCCTGTAGTTTTGTGTCTATTGATAAAAAACAAAGGATCTGCGAATCCTGGAACACCAAAAAAAAGGAAGGGAGGATTCTGATTAGTTACAGAGTCCGCATTTTCAAAAAAGCAAGACTATAGCCTCTAGAGAAAAAAAGGCCACCCTGTGGATAGCACATTTTTCCATTCATTTCTGCACAGAGAGCTAAATTCAGAGCTGTCCAGCTCAGTATGTTCGAAAGGACACTGTCTCAATTACAGAGCTAGCAGAACATAGAAATAAGCTCACGCTTATAGCCTCGATCAACAGACATTCCTAAAGACGTGACTGAAATACTAGCCACTTATAGAGGAATCGATCCAGAGAGTGCCTGTGTGGAAATTTTTTATTTAAGGACAGAAGGAGCCGAATTCACATAAAGTCACCTGTAATTTGTGCAACCATGTTTTGTAATGGGGTCGCAGAGGTCTTTGCCCATTTGCGAGCAGTTCATCCCAATGAGATCTCCCATGCTGAAGTGCCACATGCTAGATCCTATGTGCAACCCTAGCTGCACACAGCCAGAGGCTGTGCACAGCAGGTTTTGGCCACTTGGTGAAGGTTGGGCTCAGGGCTGGCTGGATGCACCTAAACCCTGCTGCTCACTTCTGTAGGCTGTGCACAGCAAGGGTTTGTTGCCCACTGCTGGCGGGCACATGGTCTGGCCTTTAGGCAGCCTAAGGCTGTGCGCGGTGGAAGTGAATAATAAATAAAAAACACAGTCACAAAGCTGTGAGCAAATAAGTTGTTCATTTAGTCTACAAAAAGAACAAAAGTAGGGTACAGCCATCAAAATCATCATCAAATGCAAAACACAACACACAAAAAGAGTAGACTTGTATTATCAACCCCCAACAGATCAGAATTAAATAATTGTGCACTTTACAACATGCATAGGAAAACACAAGGAACATTGTGGTACTTGCACAAACATATAAATACAAAAGCTAAAACAAGCTACAGATATAAAATGAAGTGGCTCATTGAGCCAGAAACATAACTTTTGTGTTATTTTTCAGTTAATGTGTTTGTGTGTGTGTGTGTGTGTGTGTGTATATATATGTATATATGTATGTATATATATATATCTATCTATATATATCTATATATCCTCAATTGCCAACAGGCAATTTGGTTGACGTTTTTATGAATTTTATAATTGATGACATTAACAAGTTAAGAACAGCAGGACGACAAAAAAATCGGAACAATTTCTCTGCACAAAATTGGCTTGAATTAAATGCATTAAGGAACAACAAGGCCGTTGTCATCAAACCCTCAGACCAGGGAGGTAATGTTGTTGTTTTAAGCACCAACCAATACACCAAAGAAATGAAAAGGCAACTCAAGGAACACTATCAAGAATTAAGAATCAATCCTATCAATGATTACCAAAAAAAGAATACAACATCCTGCTACAGGGTTGGGCTCAACAGGGATTACTATCACAAGAGGAATTTCAATACTTAAAGACTGACCATCCCAGGATGCCGGTCATCTATTGTCTTCCGAAGATACACAAACATTTTCAGGAACATCCTGGAAGACCGATAGTCAGCATGAATGGGTCCCTGTTAGAGAACACCTCCAGATTTTTGGACGTATTTCTTTGTCACTATGTCACCAGCCTTGCTTCCTGCATACAGGACACTTAATGACTTTTTGAGAAAGGTTAACAACATACCATGGCGCAGTGGCTACATCATGGTAACATTAGATGTTTGCGCCCTCTATACGTCTATCTCGCATCAATTCGGGATAGAGGCCTGTCGATATTTTTTTAGATCCTGGTCTCTGGCATTGACCCAACATACCATGATGCTTCTCACCATGCTTTCTTTCTGTCTTACCCACAAAATCTTCCTTTTTGACAAGAAAACATATCTCCAAAAGCAGGGAACTGCGATGGGGGCAGCCTTCGCACCCACGCATGCTAACATCTACATGGGATGGTGGAAGAAAGAAATAGCTTGGGCAGAAAGCAAAGCAGAGTACACCAATAAGATTGCCATGTGGGTACGTTTTATTGATGATTTGTTTATTTTATGGGAGGGATATGTAACATCTTTATGTGAGTACATTGCGATTCTCAATGCCAACCCGTATAATATACAATTGACTGCTAATTGGAATGTGCAAGAGATTGACTTCCTGGATGTGAAATTGCAAGTAGTTGGTGACTCAATACAAACCAAGACTTCCTGTAACTCCATTTTACATGGCAACAGTGGACACCCCTGTTCTCTAAAGTGGAGTATCCCGTATAGTCCATTATTGAGGGCTCACAGAATCTGTTCCACTGATGAATTATTTGAAAACGAAGCCAGCCTCATGATGATGAGATTTGCAGAAAAGGGATATCCAATGCGGGTCCTCAGAGAAGCTAAGCAAAGGGTTTTAACTAAAAACAGGGAACAATTGTTGAGCACACAAGCTTCGTCTACTCCAATAGGTGGGGCAGTTTGGGACCAGGACCAAGCTATACACTTTTTATGGGATACAACATGGAACACAGCTTGATCAGTTCTCTGATCAAGAAGAACTGGCACATTTTGAAACATGAGCATTTGCGAGATGTAGTTGGTCAGCACCCCAAGATCACATATCGAAAGGCACCTTCTCTGGGGGATATGTTAACCAGATCCATGTATCATCCAGAATCCACTTGGCTGACAGAAATAAATTTGGGTTTCAGAAAATATGCCACTTGCAAGGCTTGCAAATTTGGACTGAATTGCATGGAGTATAAGACATTTGAGGGTAGGACGATCAAAATTAAAGAACTGATTACCTGTGAAACAGAATTTGTTATATATTCACTGAAATGTGGCTGTGGACTGCGTTATGTGGACAGTACAATCAATCGGTTAAAACTTAGGATTTTGCAGCACATCAGGGCTATCAAACATCAAGATCGTACCTACCCCATGGCTAAGCATTTTTGGGAACAGCATCAAGGTGTTATAACCTCTTTTCAATACTATGGTTTGAAACACATCAAAGCGCATCCACGTAGAGGTAACGGGGAATTAGAATTGCGCCAATGTGAATCACGTATGATCATTCTTCTAGGCCATGTGAAACCATGGGGCCATAACATTGATGCTGAACTTTATGTCCATCTATGAGTCTGCTTTTTATTTGCACTGTGTTCCGAGGCCTATCGAAGATTCTGGTTTAGGGTGTGTGATATATAACACTAGAGAGATCACCCAGATTTTGTATCCCCTTTGATTTTATATATGAGGATAGAGATGTGTGTTTTTCAAACTGACCCGCTGTCATCCTTGATGGATGCCAACCTATGAACACACTTGCACTTTAAACAGTATTGGACAATAATATAATGGGATCTCACTACATTTCTGACACACTAATTGAGTCATTATCATGTTATGGGACAAGGCTAGATTGTCTGTTGGAGCCATCATATGCAGTCTCTGCTGAGTCTATTATTTTAGGGGAATAGGGATGAATATATTTGCACTTCTATCTTAATATTGCTTTGAAATATTTATTGTATGTATTTTTGACTGGGTTAGAGAACATATTTAAATTTCTAAAGATTACTTATTTATATCCCCCCACCTTATGGCAGTTATTTATAATAAGAGTTGGTTGTTTACAGATGCACTTGCGCTTTACATTCCTTCAAGCAGTTGGAGGATACAGTAATTTAGAGCAGTTTGACTAAGGGATGTATTAGAAACATGTTGGTGCACTTTATGAGATTTGTGCAATATGATAGAAGCAGCAGCACTTTATATCTTGGACATTGACACTTGCAGGATCGAGGTTGACTGTGTAAATGATATTTGTATCTATACAGAAATAATTTGGTGAATGTACAATCTGCATAGTGCTGTATGCATACGGGACCTCTGTATTACTATTTGTGTTTACTATCTGTATCATTGATGTGTCTACATTGCTCTTTTTGTTGACTCATATGGCAGAATATTCTTTTTTCAATCATGGCAATTAATTGAATGGTGTATGTCTTCCCGTTTCCCCTCCCTCCTATTTTAGTTGAGGGTCCTTAATATGTAATTATTGTGGATCTAGGTGACTGCTCCAAGATTGCCCTTTGAGAATTTCAATATGGCTGACGCCCATTGACAATAGTAATTTTCTTAACATTCTAGCTGTTGTCAACTGGAAGTGTAGGATGTGGACGCATGAGTCCCTTGTTGCTTTTTAAACACAGGTTGTTGGGCAGATGGGATAGCCCAGTTGAAGGCGCAAGCCGAAACGCATAGGCTTTCCCTTGTGGGGTGTTGCTGAGACATTTGTAACATGCAACAATAAAATTTACCTAGCACTTGGACCTGTATCCACGCTGTCGTTTTTTCTGATATGAGGGAAAGTGCGGCTGGACTAACCTGACTGAGGGGATAGTCGTTGTGGAGGAATATATATATATATATATATATATATATATCACAAAAAGTCCACCACCGTCGCGACCTCTTGCCCTGGGTGCCTCCTCTCGCGGTGGTGAGCCGAGTTTCCGTGAATGCACAGTCGAAGACCAGAATTGTGTCAGCCAACACAAACAGGAGCACGCACAGGAGTCCGTGAGAAAATCTTTCTTTATTCGTGTAGAACCCCCTCAGCTCTGACAGACGCGTTTCGCCACTCCGACTTTGTCAATGTCAGTATGCATTTCAAAACACCACCATTTTAAAGTGAAAAGTGCAATAGAAAATATAATGAACATAGAAGATGGCTAAATTCATGCATAATGCTCTGTTTCTGTGTCGGCCATCTTAATGTTCTCAGTGGCATCATTACAATTTATAATACCCAACCTTTATATCTATAAAATCTAGTATAAAATCTTTTCAATATATTATTGGTATTTCACAAAAATCATCATAGAATTACCATAACGAATATGTAAAAAAAGAAAGAAGTAGTTACAACTCATATACGAAGCGTCGCAAAAATTCATCGTGCTTTCTGAGTTAATCTTCATTATATTGATATACTTCTTATACAAGAATTATAACCAATTTATATCAAGTAATTCCGCCCTGAATGGGCATTGATTTTAAAAAAAAGGAGGGGTGTCCAGTTACATAAGGAAACGGTTAGGGGCCCCATGCCACGACACTTATAATTAAATGTCTTGCTTCCATGTCTTATAATTACCATTACAATAACTCGCCTAAAGAGGCGCCCAAGGAACAGTAACTTTTGATTATATCAGTAAGTCCAGAACCTACTCCTTATAATAGTAATACATTGGGGAACATTCTAAAAAGACCAGCATACCAATAAAACAATGTAAGGAACAATACCTGATGAAAGAAAAATGGTGACCATCACTTCAAACATAGTTTGTCTAACTTCCCCCTTGTGTCATAGATCTACTTTATCACAATATCCATGATGCAAAATATCATACATTTTCTGATCTTCAAATTTTGACAAATCATGATCCATATGCAACCCTGCAAATATATATATATGTATGTAACTCTCTCATGGTGTGTCCTATATAGTCAGAGGATTCAAAACCTTTAGTCTAAGTGGGCCCATAGTTCCTCGTCATTATTCAGACCCAGGGGAGCCATAGTACCAAGTTCGATGATATACTTGGATTCTAATGAGCGTAACCTTCTAACTCTATCTCCCCCCCTCTCGATCTTGGGGATCTGATCTAAACAATAAAAGGTTAAAAGGTCACGGTTACTCACATGGGCCTCTTCAAAGTGGCGAGCTACAGGATAGTTGTTATCTTTCTTAGCAATCGCTCGCATGTGCTCTAGCACACGCTTCTTGGCAGGATGTACAGTACTGCCGATATATCGTTTCTTACAGGGACACTCCAAACAATATATGGTGAAATCAGAGTTGCAATTTAGGAATCTATTGATTTTTCTGGTAGATACAGAATCTTTGGCGTGTATTTCATAGGTGTTCCTTTTATGACTAAATTTGCAGGCCTTGCATTTCAAACAAGGAAAGAACCCTGTTGTGGGTTCTTTTATTCTGGTATTGGATTGATAATGACTAGAGACCAAAAGATCCTTAATGGATTTGGGTCTTCTATAGGTTATCAAGGGCTGAAGTGGAATTTCATTCTTAAGGATACTGTCTGTATTGAGAATGTGCCAGTTTTTACAAAACAACTACTATTTTCGAGGATTGTGTGTTGTAGCGCGTAATCATACGTACTGGTTCTGTTTTTTCAGATGTGGCTTTCCCTATAGTGATTTTAGGAACTAAAAGTTCCACTCTAGGGATTTTTTTTCACTTTCTCTTCTGCTGTACGGAGGGAATTATTAGAATAACCTCTAACTTTGAATCGATTACACGCTTCATTCTTGGCTCTAGTATAGTCCTCCTCGGTGGCGCAATTTCGCTTCATGCGCAAAAGTTCCCCATATGGGATATTATTTATCATACTTCTGGGGTGGAAACTTTTAGCATGAAGCAAAGCATTGCCAGCCGTTGGTTTTCTATATAGTCGGGTTAGGATCTCAGTGTTCTTTACAAAGACTTCCAGATCCAAATAGAACACCTGAGTGCTGCTTATATGTCCGCTGAATACAAGGTTAAGGTCATTGGAGTTAAGAAATGTTATATACTCCTCAGCCGAGGAGTATGAGCCCTTCCATACAATGAAAAGGTCATCAATGTAACGTGTCCATAATACGACCTTATCCAACCACATTTCCGGCATCTCCCTCCAGGCCACGTGCTCCTCCCACCAGCCAATGAAAAGATTCGCGTAGCTGGGGGCGAAGCACGTGCCCATGGCGGTACCGCGTTGTTGCCTGTACAGCTGACCTGCGAAGATAAATATGTTGTTTTCTAAGCAGAAAGATAACATTTCAAGAAGCATCTCATTGTGTTTTTTAAATTTTAGTGGACGCTTATCTAAAAACCATTTAACAGAAGCAATCCCCTGATTATGGTTAATACAAGTGTACAAGCTGGTGATGTCCAGTGTGATAAGCAGCATGTCAGGTTCCCAGTTGACTCCTTCGATCAACCTCAAGAAGTCTTGTGTATCTCTAATATAAGAGCTAAGATTTTTACCCGAGGTGCCAAGAAAAGATCCAAGTTGACAGAACAATTTTCAAGAAGACTATTTATAGAGGCAACTATTGGTCTTCCCGGAGACCAGTGAATGTCCTTATGTACCTTGGGAAGGTGATAAAAAGTTGGCAACATAGGGTATTCACATAACAGAAAATTGAATTCATCAGTGTCTAACATTCCCTCGTCTCTCCAGTTCCGCAGATTTTGATGAAAGGTCTCAATACATTTAGAATAGTCCTTCCTGGTCGTGGGTAGATAATTCCGATCTTCAAGCTGGTTCAAAGCTGCTCTCAAGTATTGTTCTTTTGGAAAAATCACAATATTGCCCCCTTTGTCGGAGGGTTTCACAACTATTGAGTCGTCCTGTTTGAGACTTAAAATTGCCTGCCATTGCTTCTGTGAAATATTAAAATGTTTAACAGGATTTGTTTTCTGTTGAAGGTTCTTTAGATCTTGAATCAAGGCGTCATTGAAGACGTCTATGGCATCATACGGCATCTGAGGACAAGTTCTCTATTTCCTTTTGAAACCACTACTCCCACTCGCTTGCTCAATTCCAGCATATTGAGAGCTTGATCCGGCTCCTTCTGAGTTGAGTCATTCATATGTCCAGATGTTTCCAAGTTCTGAAGTGTCATTAGAGTATCCAGATCACTGCCAGTGAGGATATCTGTATTGCTGGTTACCCTCACTGTCTCAGTATTTCTGCCTTTTTCAGGGTGCATAAGGTGCATCTTCTGAAGCTTTAACTTTCGGATAAATTTAAACAGATCTACTCTTGTTCCCACGTAATTAAAATCTGTTGTTGGACAAAAAGTAAGTCCCAATTGGAGTACTTTCAGTTCATCATCATTCAAGTTCCTGTCAGATAAGTTGATGAAATTTTTTTCACTCACCGCTTGCCCCTGTTGCCCTTGCTGCGTGTCACCTTGGGTGTAGGTGTTTCTTCGCCATCTTTTGCCACGTCTTGTTTTGCGTTTCTTCTTTTTTGGTTCGGAGGATGTGTTCTTTGCGCCGGTCTTTGGCGATTCTCGCGAATTAACTTGAACTCTTGAAAAAAAGTAGGTTCCACACCTGTATCTCGTCTCCTCACCTGTTGTTTGCTCGCTTCCAGAGGTTTCCACCTCAGATTCTGAGGTCTCCCTACTAAAGGACACCCCTGTCCTCTTTTGGTTCATTTGTTTCCTTGGCAGATCGTATTTGCGAGCGAAGGTTAGAACACGTCCTGATAGTCTTGTTTGTCGCGTTGAAATTTTGTCTGTTTGCGACGTCGTATTCCATTCTCATATTCTTTTAATCTGTTTTTCATTGCTAGTCTGAATTCCTCACTTTGCTTAGTATCTTTGTCTTTGCTTATTATTTCCTCCAGGTTCTTTATCTCCTCCAGGAGCTTATTCCGATCGCTCCACGCATATTTTACAAGGATTCTCACCATCCCTCTTGCTGACTCTGTTGTAAAATCAGACCAGTTTTGCAATAACTGGGGCTCAGGATTCTCGTAAGAGGGCACAGTAAAAATGCGAAGGCCCCGCGGGATATGTCCCACCTCCAAGTATTTCTCCAAAGAGGTTCCTTCCCAGCATTTACGAATTTCATTTTCCATCGTTTTTTCCAAAGTCTGATAAAGGATTTTTAAATTGCTGGGAGGATTAACAGGATTACTCGATTCCTTTAGAATGCCTTTTGCTCGTGCCGTTCCTTGTTTGAAGATATCTAAAGCAGCCTCCTCTCGTTCCATAACTGACGACATAATAATGCCACAGATGTTATTTTAACAAAGGACTGAAGGGGGGAACATCAAGTATTGCACACGACTCCTTTCAGGGCTAACGCGGACAATGAGTAGTCGGACAAGACACCGGGGAAAGAGACAGCACTCACCTGAAGCTCCGTGCAGGAAACGCGGGTCCTCCGATCCGTGTACTCCCGGACGTATATATATATATATATACCAAAATATTCACTGAAAAAAACAAAGGTTAAAGGAATGTTCTAGTTAGGTGAGTATGTTAGTGACAACATTAACGTGCTGAACTATAAAAAAAAACAACATAGAAGTTCACCAGTTATAGTTAGCAGAGCTAGCTATAACTTGCGCCCCTGCCATGCACTGCTTATGACCTTACAAATTACATTACTCATGACATGTTCTATGACATCATTTTTGATATCACTGAACATCACTGATTACATCTCAAATGACATCACTGATGACATCCAATGAGTGTGTTAGTTTGTTTTATAGTTTCTATAGAGGCGGATAACTACCATGTTACTTTTCTACCTAATTTTGTACAGCCTGTGTCCAGCTAATGGGTGTAACTGTTTACAAAACGCATGTGCTCTTAATGCATCATAGGTGTGTAAAGGTATTGAACACGTTATAAACCTTTGTGGTGCAGGTGATAGTTGATGACTTGTGTTCATTATGTTCCACACACGTTTTCTGGTACTGCAGAAAAGGTTTCTAGCAGGGATAAGACTCTATATACTACGTACTAACTATTGTAAGCAGCCTTGAATTATTGGACAGAATCGTCTCAGCATGACAATATCTACATAACATAGAAGACTGTCCATAGAAAGATTAAGCACTCAAGCACACAATAGTCCAATCATTAAAAGTCCAACTCGTATTGAGTGAAAGGCCGTTGACAATGAATAAATCCAATCCACTGAAGTTTAGTTCTTCTTTTACTTCAAAGTCAGAGTCACTGATATAAAAACCCAAAACACCGCAGCCGACACGTGTTTCGTCCTCCTGGACTTTTTCAAGGCTGCAAAATGATATTACACTGGCATTACACGCATTGTTTGTATTTACATATGCCATAGTGGGTATCTCTACTAGCCAGCACCCTGTGATTAAGCCAACAGTGTGTAAAAACCCATATGAAGAACAGGGATATATTCGAGCTCATAATTTGAGATTCTGTGCTCAAAGTTAGTGCTCCTTTTGAAACAAGTGCAAAGCGGAGTACAGAAAAGTAACCATCAGACACAAGTGACACCATATTTCCAATATGTGAAGAAAGGAATAAGTCCTCACGAACTAAGTGCAGAACTGGAAATTCCAGAATGCAAACCTCCACCATGGAAAAAGAATGGATAATGTCATACCTAAAAGACATAGAACAACTGCGAGTTGTAGAATCTCCTCACAGATTCCGTTGCATCACGTAAATATTTAAATGTAGGGTAAACCTTTCCTGAATGTCCCAGTCATGGACAGTACCAGTGAACAATCTACAAAAGGAATCAAGCAAAAAGGAGAAAAAGTGTTATATTTCATATAGGTACCCCGATATATGTCTAGGTATCATCATAACCCTTCACCTACAGTCTCTCTTATACTACATACATAACGGATTTGGAGGACTGACCTTTTACCCAGTTACAATACTACACATAAGTACGTAGGGTTTTTCCCTGGACACTGGCCTCATAAATTATGCATGAGGATTCTTAGTTTCTTGGAAATACAGCAGGACCATCATCTCCTGCATAATAACTGTGTATAAAGTTCATTCCCGACGTCATCCTAAGTCAGACACTGGCACAGCAAGGTAGAACCTCTGGGGATACCTTAGGGTATATCAACACCACATCTTGCTGAGATAGAGAGAGGAGATCATGACTTCCATGCCCACACACTGACGCGAGACGCTGAGGATCCTGCATGCAGATACTCCAGCTCGCAGTGGTCTAACATCCCTTGCGGGCTGTTCAGCTCGAGACCAGAACGGGGTCCCGCAGTATCACATCAGGTAATGGGGTTGGCTTTATCCAAGAGGGATTCTTGGCTTTACACCTACTCACATGCTAGGTACACTTAGGTCCATCTAGTTAGGGTGCATCGTAGGAGTACGCATTTTATTGCCATGTATTTTATATACTTGCCTGTAGTTATGATTTTAGCAAAATGGTAGAAACCTACCATCTGTTTACTTTCTTAGTGCTGCTACTCATTTATATATGCTACTGTCTACTGGTGATATCAGTACACTTAGTTTACACTAGAATAACGACTGTTCAATAAATACTTATTGAAAACGTCCCAACCATTTATTCTGTGTATCTCTCTGAGAACAAGTAAGCACGAGTGACTGAGCGAAAAGTAAGCGACTGTTTCCACGGTCCTGAGGGATCAGGGTTGTCATGTTCGATAGTTGCCAAGAACTATTCTCTCCTTGGTAAGAGGAGGTTATAGTGGCATTGTGAGCTAGCTGGTACACAGGCCAACATAGCCGGTGGGGGTGTCTGGAATCAGTCTGGACACCAGTTCTGCAGTGTATGTTGTCTAAATTTGCAGATCCTATATAGGTCTTATATGAACTACACGACAATGCGCCGCCAACGTTGGTATTGGCACTTATTTAAGTCAAATCTGAGTAGTTCAGTAGTGCTATTCTCAGAGACCCCTACTCACATTTCCCCAGAGACGTCTGGAGTGGGAGGGAACAAAATCTGCCGCAGCTGAGTAGGAAAATTCCTATGTATTGGCTGTTGGTTTAATCAAGCTTGAAGGATACAGTGTTCCTAATTGTGCATAACACCTTATCTCAGTTCCCTTGAAATGCTCTCCTTTCTAAAAATAATGACTGAACAGAGAGACGTAGATGAATGAAATGCACTAAACTTCTCAGCCGAAGAAAATGATGCAGATGCAATATATATTTCAGAGAATGTTAGAAATGCCGTAACCCTAAAACTAGTAGCATATGGTATTACAATTAGGGGTGGGCAAGTGGCTTTCGTGATTGATGCACATATAGAACAGAGGTATTCTATTCATGGATTAAATTCCTGCAGGCAAATGCACAAACAAAAACATTTCACTACTATGTAGAAGATGGTATACCAAATGAGTATAGTCCATATGAGGACATTGAAATTCCACTCACTTACGAAGAACACCTCTACTGGTTTAAAGGCGCCCTCCCCCATACAAGAAATAGAGTAAGACTCGGTCCGCTCGAAAGAGACGGAGCAACTTGGCCAGTACTAGCGGCCTACACACCACATCCTGACATTGACACAATGCCAGGAGGAGACTTACTTGTACAGCATACAGAATTAATAAGACTTTACAGAAACATGACACAGTTTGTGATGAGAACACTCGCACTTCAGCCAACACTGGCTACACAACCAGGACCAGTACTAACTTCTGCAACAAAAATTACACCACAAACACTGCACGTAGTGATGGGTAAAATGCCCACTGAAAGTGAACAAATGCCCTTCTGGATAGCACAAAAAATAACACAGCTGGAGGCAGTGTTTCCACACACTGGTCCTAAGGAAAAGCATAGAATACTTACTATTTGCTTGCCAATGGGGATAGCTCCCTCTATAGAGGATTGTACCTCTTGGGGCACAGTCTTCGCTGCAATATATACCAGGACTCATGGTATCCCTTCTTTAGCGGCAATACCAGATGTATTAAGACAAATACAGAGCGAATATGGAGCAGAACCTGCTCTAAACTTAGGGATGAAGTTGTTAAATAACTTTGCCCAGGTATCTGCGATAATATTAGCAAATATTAAAGGGGAAGCAGCATCAGTGACAATACGCCAACGTCTGAGAGATTTCACTCCTTCACAGCAGGAGACCGAGCTACCTAAAATAATTGAAACTGCTTATGCGGAATTAGGTATAGACTGTCTGGGAGCTAGACATGTAAAACCTCAACTAGTGGGAGGTACAGATAAAGAACAGGCAAAGCAAACACCAGTTTCTTCAAAGAAGAAATGGGACAATAATAAACAGCAAAAGAACAGATCTCACTCCAGGGGAAGGTCTCCTCAACAGGAGCCCCCAGAAAGGAGATATAATCTTAGGAATAGAGATAACATTAAAAAACCTGACAGGTATCAGGACACTGATACACGTTCCTCTCGTTCCTTTCAGGGTTCATCAAAAAACTCCGAGAGGGAAGGACGGGCAGAACAAAGACAAGAAGAGCGTACAAAGTCCAGAGACAAGCAATGCACTTCAGACTACGCTTCAAAGAAAGAAGAAAAACCTAAAGCAAAACCTCAATTTAAAAACAAGAAAGTAGCAGGTCTCCAAGTTAGACATGCCCAGAATTCTGAGGACTCAGCTACTGAACGGGGAATGGGCTCTGACGATGCTAGACAGCGTAGCAGAAGTAACAATAGTTAGCTTGAACCTGATAGAATTTCTGGCGCAGTTGAGTGAATATATCACGGTGGAAACACCTGATACTAGGGTGAGTGTCTGACACAGATTACATGAAATAACACTCCAAATGGAGGGGGACAAGCCCAGACAAGTTAAGGGTCTCTTTTGGGAGAACCTGACTTCTGGCTACGACATCCTATTAGCAGAAAGAGATTGGCCGCCTACTATTGTTATGGAATGCCCAAAGGGGGAAACTGTAATTTTTCCAGCTTTCTTCGACCTAGTCCCGGCACACCTAAGACATACATATGAGCAGGAGTGGGCGGTAGCCCTTGCTCCAGCATTATACCGCAACCACGTAGGGTGGGATGAAGAGTCATCCCACCACGTTATTCCAATAAAAACAAACCCAACTCCACAAAGACAGTATCCCATGATACAGGAAGCTAAAAAACCGGTCAGGGAGATCTTAGATCAACTTGAATACCAAGGTGTAATTGAACCATGCACCTCATCAATGAATAATCCTTTGTTTCCCGTAATGAAACCCGACAATTCATATCGTCTAGTTTTAGACTATAGATACCTGAATTCATGTACAAAGACATTTGCGGTTCAGAATGCACACAGTGCCGCATTAATGAATAACATTGTGCGGAAAAAATTCAAAACTTCATTAGATATCTCAAATGGATTTTTCTGCCAAAACATAGTGCCTGAAAAGCAGATATTTGACAGCCTTCTCAGCGCTAGGGTCCCAGGGTCAATTTTGTCGACTCCCCCAAGGGTATAAGAATAGCCCGGGGTTATTCTCAAGGAGGGTAACGAAGTTACTACAGAATTTGGATGAAGAAGCATTATCCTATGTGGATGATATTTATCTGACGGATGATGACTTAGAGGAACACTTGACCAGGGTGAGCACCATAATTTTGGGTTTCGCCTCTGAGGGCTACAAATTTTATTTAAACAAATCAAAAATAGCCCACCTCAATGTCCTATTTTTGGGATATGATCTTTCAAGTGAAGGCAAAAGCCTGGCAGCCCACTTTTTAGAAAAGTGCGCAATGCTACAACCTCTAAAATCATAAAAAAAATTACAGTCCATACTGGGATTTTTGAATTTTGGCAGAACATACATTTTGGATTACGCAGAGAGAGTAAAACCTGTCTACGACCTAATAAGACCTGACTTTTCAGTTAGACAATGGACACAGGAACACACAAATATACTTCATTCCCTACAAACTGATATATCATCAAAACACTTACAGACACGCGTAAACGTACGCAACCTGGTGATGCGCGTAGTCGCAGGTCAATCAGGGTACACTTACTTAACCTTTAATGAAGGTGAAACAGTACCAATTGCATATAAATCGCATTTGTACACTAATGCTGAAATGCGTTTTGCACCCACAGAAAAAAGTCTGACAGCAGTACAGACTGCTGTAGTGAGAGAAAGAGCACTGGCTCAAGGGAAACTAATAATTGTCGTGACCCCGGTACCGGCCTTAGAGGCTGCCACAAAGGCAAGCGTCCCAAAAGCAAAAGCGTTACATCCAATTCTCTCACTGCAGCAGATGTAGAATACAGATATGACCCTAGTCTAAAAACACAAGCATTCCTGCAATATGAACAAGAATATCCTCTACCAAATGAAATAATGCCTCTAGATCAGTATGAATACATTATTTATACTGACGGATCTGCTCAACCGGCCATAGGGAGTAAGCAACAATACAGTGCAGCATGCGCTATTGTAAAAGGTAGGATGCAGGACGGCAAGTTCCGTCCAAGCTGTACAAAAACGCAGTCTCTCGGAGACTGCACGGCTCAGTTGGCAGAATTAAAAGCACTACTACTGGCACTGATAAATACGGATCCAGAATTCCCCACACTAATAGTGTGTGATTCCTTTTACTGTGTCCAGTCGTACAACGAATATCTCCACTATTGGGGACAAAATGGGTACAGAGATTCAAAAGGTGGCACAATTAAACATAGAAAACTATGGGAACAAGTAGCAGAGTTGAAGAACAAACAACCAAGAGCTCACGTGATACACACACTGAGTCATCAACGTGATGGCGTTCACGTTGAAGGGAATTCATTGGCTGATGAAGCTGCGAAGAGGGCAGTACGCACTGCGTCCGTAGCTGCAATCACCCGTTCAAAAACGAGGGTAGACGGTAGCACAATGGTAGCTGTGATTGCTTCACACAATAACAGCAAAGCACTACCTAAAGGTTTTCTACTCTAGTACTCCTACAAGTTAGATGCAAACAACGTTCCATTTGCTCAGATTCCAGGAGTGGGGGATAGAGTAATACCAAACATGGATCGCAGGTTAGGTTTAATCTTGGCCACACACGAGGGTCTGGGTTTTGCGCACGCAGTAGTTACGGCGACAGTTTCTTTACTGAAACAACGCTATTGGTGGCCAGGGTTAACAAAGCAGACCAAAGACTTCGTCTAAAAGTGCGATATCTGTCAACAGATAAAAGGGTCCACCGTAGCTCGCCCAGCGCAGACCCCATTGTTAATATCAGACAGGCCCCTGGTGTGCATTTACCTGGACCACTGTGGCCCCTTACAATCTGATGGGGCTTACAAGTATATAATGGTTGCAGTGGATTCCTGTTCAAGATTCTTATGGGTATGGCCCCAGCGCTCGGCTGACGCCTGAACTGTTCTAAAAGATTTGCGAGTCTTCATAGGGACATACGCAGTTGGCACATTACATTCTGACCGTGGCCCCGCGTTCATGTCTAGTGCTTACAAGGCAGCCATATGAAGTTTGGGTGTAGCATTGCCGTACTCCTCTCCATACCATCCCGAGGGAAATTCGGTTGTGGAGAGGAAAATCAATCAGGGGGTTTATAAAGCGCGCTACTCACCCGTGAGGGTCCCAAGGCGCTGGGGGGGGGGGAGCGGCTCCGGGTCAGTCGAAGAGCTAGGTCTTGAGGTCCTTCCTGAATGAGTGCAGGGTCGGAGAGCGTCTGATGTTCACGGGGAGCTCATTCCAGGTCTTGGCTGCGATGTAGGAGAAGGCTCTCCCGCCAGTTCTGTTTCTGCAGATGCGGGGGACCTCGGCCAGGGCGAGGTCGGCGGAGCGGAGGTTCCTTTTGGGTACGTGGAAGGATACTCTCTTGTTGAGGTATTTGGGTCCGATGTTGAGGGATTTGTAGGCGTGGGTGAGGAGTTTGAAAGTGACCCTTTTCTCGACAGGGAGCCAGTGGAGGCCTCGTAGGTGTTGGGTGATGTGTTCGTGACGCGGTGTCCCGAGGACGAGTCTGGCTGCGGCGTTCTGGATGGTTTGGAGTTTTTGTAGAAGAGTTCTGTTGATTCCGGCGTAGAGGGCGTTGCCGTACTCCAGTCTGCTGGTTATAAGCGCGTGGGTGACGGTCCTTCTGCAGTCGCGGGGGATCCACTTGAAGGTCTTACGGAGGATGCGCAGGCAGTTGAAACTAGTGGAGGTGACGGCGTTGATCTGGCGGTGCATGGAGAGGGAGGAGTCAAGGGTGATGCTGAGGTTTCGTGCGTGGTCTGTAGGGGTGGGTGGGTTTCCGAGGGCGGAGGGCCACCAGGTGTTGTCCCAGGCGGAGGTGGAGGGTCCGAGGATGAGGACCTCGGTCTTCTCTGAGTTGAGCTTCAGGCAGCTGCTTTTCATCCAGGCGGCTACGTCTCTCATTCCTTCCTGGAAACAGAGTCTGGTGTCTTCGGGGTTCTTGGTGAGGGAGAGGATGAGCTGGGTGTCGTCGGCATAGGATACAATGCTGAGCCCATGCTGATGTTGAAGAGCGTGGGGCTGAGCGATGATCCTTGGGGTACTCCGCAGTTGATATCTGTGGGTTCGGAGAGGAAGGGAGAGAGTCTGATCCTCTGTGTTCTGCCGGAGAGGAAGGATTGGATCCAGTCGAGGGCGGTTCCTTGTATCCCCGCGTCGTAAAGTCTGGCTGCGCGAGTGCGATGTGAAACGGTGTCGAAGGCTGCGGAGAGGTCTAGAAAGATGAGGGCCGCAGTGTGTCCTGGTCAAGTAGTATGTGGATGTCGTCCGTGGCGGCGAGGAGGGCGGTCTCGGTGCTGTGGTTGCTTCGGAATCCAGACTGGGAGGCGTCTAGGATGGAGTTCTCTTCGATGACGGGGGTCAGCTGGGCGTTTACGAGTCTCTCGGTGACTTTGGTCGCGAAGGGAGGAGAGAGATGGGCCGGTAGTTTTTCAGGTCCGTTGGATCTGCCGTAGGTTTCTTGAGGAGGGGTTTAACCTCCGCCCGCTTCCAGTCGTCTGGGCAGCTGCCGGATATGAAGGAGGAGTTGATGATCCATCCTAGTTCGGGTGCGATGGCGGCGGCGGCCCTGTGGAATATGTGCGGTGGGCAGGGGTCCGTTGGGGCTCCTGAGTGGGTTTTCTTCATGGTCGCGGTGATGTGTTCGATGGTGGCGGGATCCCAGGTCATGATTGTTGGCTTATCGGCGGCGGTGGGTAGGAGGGTGGTGTCCGGTGTCGGTTCGTTGAAATTGTCGTAGAGGATTTTGATCTTCAGATGGAAGTAGGAGCTGAGCTTGTCGCAGAGTTCCTGGGAAGGTGTGACGTCCGTGGCTTCGCTGGTGGGTTTTACGAACTGCTGTATGACGTTGAACAGTTCCTTGGCGTTGGTCGCGTTGGTCTGGACCTTGTCTCTTATGAAGGTCTGTTTTGCATCTCTTATGCGCTGGTGGTATTCCTTCAGGGCGCTCCTGTAGTTGTTCTGTGCTACCGTGGTTTTCTGGAAAAACCGGGACTTAAAGCAATCTTTAACAGCTCGGGTATTAGGCTCGGGTGATAGTTGGGTCAAACACCTATTTGTGGTCCAGCGGGCCCTTAATAACCAGCCAAGAAGCTCTCTGGGAGGTGCAACTCCTTACGAGGTCCTGTTTTGGACAAGAATGTGGGTACCTGATCTCGATTGTGAAGGCACATGGGCGGATAAAAAACTGTTTGACATCAATAAACGTTTGGCTGTTTTACAGGATCTGAATGAATCCAGAGCCTCCTTAAGTAACGTCTAGACAAAGAAAACCGCCACTGGGGAAGCCAAGTCAGCCATGGCAAGACCTGCCTGGATCCCTAAAGTTGGAGATCTGGTCAGAGAAAAGCTTGTGGACAAGAAAGAATTCGGGCCATCCTATCGAAAGCTTGTACCTGTCCTGGCTGTTGAAGGGTCAAGAATTGTACTTCTACCGCCTCTTGCCGGAAAAGAAAAAGATTTGTCTCAATCGATCTGATCAAACCACACTATGTGGCCGATACTAAATAGTAGGCCTCGTGGGCTCCTGAGTAGCCGACGTCCTCCTCTCACTACAATACAGGAAGTTCAAACTGAAAGACTGATAACATTTGAAGAGTCACCTTTACAAAGCAATGGAATCAAGAACAATGCAATGGAACTAGTTCCCCTTGACACAAACTCTCAAAATCAAAGTGAAAGACAAATTTCAATTCAAGCTAATAAAGATGTCTACGTCAACATGCCTCTTCTAGAGCAATCAACAAGTTCAACAAAACCTGCTGAGCTACCAAAAATAGATCGAACTGCATCTGGCTATTTCATCGACTTCGATACCTTTTCATTGGATCCAAGTGAACCTGAAACAACGCCAGCCCAAATTACTCGCAAACAACGGATCAAAGACTTTTTTAACTTTCTTAGAAAAACTTATTTAGTATCACCTTGGCTAGAACTCTGGATAATCACAGGTATTTTATTTCTTCTTTTCTGGTTAGGATTAGTAATAACTTTCCACTTGCTCATCAATGGAACTTATCTTCAACAGAGCTCTGCAAAGTCAGAAGTAAACTTAATTTTAAAACCTCATGATTCATCTCATCGTGAACAAAGAGACTTGTCCTTCGTGAACATTTCAGCAGTTCCTATACCGGATGGTATAGTGTGGGACAATGTAAATTATGATATATTTGGACTGACCGAGCTTTTAAAAATTCCACATTTGTTTAAAATTTCATTGAGCGATATCATTACCTCCAGTACATTTTCTGATGATTGGGATTTTGAAACTGTTAATAACTTATTGTCTGATTTGGAACAATCTGCCGCATTTTCTAGCACTGAAATGTTAGAGGACACATCAGATTTTGACAAAATGTATTGTTACCAACATTATGGTCATCATTTCTTGCCTAAATCTAGCAAACCTAGAAATGTTTTCACATTCTACCAGTGGGAACATTGCCCTATACCACCGAATGGTAGTTCAAAAACATTTGCACAGAAATTCTCATATTTTTCAGGGTTTAACACTTTTGACCCAACCTCGTACTATTATAAGGTTGCACCTATATCTGCACAGAAAAATGTTAACAAACACCAAACAGATTTACTCTGCTTCCTTTATCACCCAGCTGTCTGAACAGGGTTTTGACTTATGGATGGACACTGTAGACTTGAAATCAATCTGGGGTTCTAGGGACTGGCAAGTCCAGGGGACAGAAGCACTGTTTAGAGCATGCCTCATTCCACAGCAGATGATTTTTCTGAATGACACTGTACAACAGTCGTCTGTCTTGGAATAGCCAAGAAAAAGGACTTGAACACACCTCAAATTCCAACACCTTTAAACACCGACGGGAATTTTACATCAGAAAGAGGGGCTAAGTTGGATAACATATTGCAATACAATAGATCAGACCCCAATTGACACAAACAGATGTCAAGAAAGATTCAGGGGTACCACCGAAGGGTTTAGTATCCACAGACCAGACCCACGTTATGTAGAACGAGAACATCCGGGGGTAGTGACATCAGACAGTGTTGGGAAGTTGTGCCTTGATTGGCTAAAGACCTCAACACTACCTCAGGTGAAGCAACACTTGTCCTTACTCACAGAGGATGTGGACCTACAGGATTTTTTGTTAGGTCCCAGAAAACCACGTCAGAAGCGCTTTTTTTATGCTGTCTATAACGAAATCTGGAAAATCTCCCAACAAGAAGCTGCAGAGAGATTAAGAGAAATAGATAGAGTTAACCTCGAAAAGGCGTTAGCCGTAGTTGACAATGACATGACTACATTAACATCCAGGATATATTCACTGGGCAACATTGTATCTTCTGCTATCGATGTAATGGAACAGGATTTGTCCATATTACAACACGGACAGTTGCAGTTACGTTCTATTATTTTGTTAAGCTGGACGCTGCAGTCATTGCGCGCTGGTTATGTGCCTTGGCGTTTTATCAACATTACGTCATTATTTTCTGCATACAATCTAACAGAACAACAGATGAAAATGGCACTGAGGGGATCAAATTATACAATGCTGCGCATTGAGAAACTGGACAGGTTACCCTTTACTGTGGCTGAGTCACCGTCCACAGAATGGTTAATCCACGGCCATATAACATTACCGGTCGCAACTTTTCAGTTTCTATGTTGTCTAGAACAACAACAGGCAGGCAGATATGAGAAGATGGGTAAGGAATTTATCAGGGATTCCCTGGATTTACCATACAGATTTAGATGCGGGAGTGGGAATCTGGAAGTGTTTCTAAGCGGAACTGTTAGACTTGGCATCTTTTGGCGTGTTTCCCCTGACTTTTTGCTTTCTGACCTCCCGGTTTTGACTCTGTTTTTGCTGGTGTAATGATTCTGCGCACTTTCCTCACTGCGGTCCAGTGGGAAAGTGCAAGTGCTCCTGTATAAAATGTGTTATGGATTGGTGTTTCCATGATTGGCCTATTTGGTTTGTGTGTCAGTCCCTTGTAAAGTGCACTGCGAGTGCCAGGGCCTCTAGACCAAATGCTGTTGGTGGGCTGCAGCACTGGATTGTGCCACCCACGCAAACAGCCCGTAAAGTGTAACTCGGGCCTGCCATCGCAGAGCCTGTGCGCTGCCTGGGGCTGCCATGTCGACTTGGCAAGTGCACACACTTGCAAGTCCCTAAACCTTCCCTTTGCTACATGTTAGTCACCCCTAAGGTAGGCCCAAGGTACCCCTGTGGGCAGGGTGCGTTGTACGCAAAAGGTAGGGACATGCCCTGGTGTGTGCGGCATGTCCTGATAGTGAATTACAGCCTAGTTCGTTTTTCACTATTGCAAGGCTACCTGTTCCCCCTAGGCCAGAACGGGCGGTTTTGATTATTACAGTTTATAATCCTAACTGACCCCGGGAACGTGGTAGAAATTCGAGTTTAGTATGCCTGGACTCAGAATGATAAAATGCATCTTTTAGTGAAGTTGGTTTTAACATTCTGTGTTTGAAAATACCACTTTTAGAAAGTGGGTATTTTCTTGTCTAACCATCCAAGCCTGCCTCTGCGAGGTTGTGTATACCTTGTCTGGAGTGTGAGTGACAGGGGCTGGGGGATGCCAGGAGACAGGGTGAGTCAGCACAGGGCTGAATAGCAAGATCTACATGTAGATGGGTGGGAGGGGTCGCACCTGGGCCCTGAATAGGACAGTGCCTTCCCTCCACAATGCTGGCTCCACCTCCTGTGGTGCATCTGATGTCCCTGGCCTACTCACTGAAAGAAGGGACGGAGACTTGTCAACAAAGTGCTCCAGAACTGGTTTGGACTAGGCAAAGGCCTCTCTGCCTTCAGAGAACAAAGGAATTTGGGATATAAATATTGGGGCCCTGACCCCATGAATTTAGATCTCGCTGGAATCAAGGAACCTGCCAAGACGAAGAGCTGGAAGAGCTGCCAGGAGGAGTACTGCCCCTTTGCTGTGTTGTTGCTTTGTTGGGTTGGCCTGCAGCTGCTGCTTCTGCCTTGGGCAGTGAAAGGACTGGACTGAACTTTCTACAAACTTGTGCTGAGTATCTCCAAGGGCCTGGAACCGAGCTGGCCTCCTGTTAAGAAGTCTCAGGGACTACAAAGACTTCACAAGCCTCTGGGTACCGCTTCTGGAACGCTGTTTCAGTTGCCACAGAGGAAGGGAACCGCAACCGACTCCGTCAACCGAGTCCATCCCTGGCCGGTGACCTGTTTGCACCGCAGACCGCATCGCCCCGCTTCGCATCGCAACCCTGGTCTCACCGTGGGCGACGTCCGACGCCGCCAACATCGAGCCGCTGCTTGCACCGTGACTTGTGGGCACCGCAGTTCGCATCGCATCGCTTCACTGAACCAGCCGGACCCGACCGACGCGGTCGCTGCAACTGGCTCAAGAGTCGAGACCGCACCGCATTTGGGGCACCGCTCGCACGTCTGCGACACACCGCTCCGACTCGCACCGCTGTCCGACGCCAGCTCCCGCACTGCGGCTAGGTCGCCTGCATCGCAACCTGTCAGCACCGCATCGAGCATCGTCTCACCCTGCATCGCACGCCTTGGACTCACCGACTCTTTCTGCACGACGCTCATCGAGCCGCTGCCTGCACCGCATCGAGGGACACCGCACCTTGCATCGCTCCGTCTTGCACCGCAACCGCGACGAACGCCGACCGGCTCGTACACTCCGTACCAGCCACAACGAGAAAGGTACTGTAAACGAGTCTGTTCATGACTCTGCTGGCCCGTATCGACGCGGTCGGCTGGGACTGTTAGACTCTGCGGTTTTCAGCATCACGGTAGGCTCGGACGGAGCTACCGACTCGTACGAACTTTGCTTTTGTGCTATTCCTGCAAAGAAGAAGTTACCGTATCAAGTATTCATTCGTAAAGTATAGTATTGTGGATTTTTGTCGTAATTGGTCTTGTCTTGAGTATATAAAATATTGGTTATTTTTCTAAACTGGTGTGGTGTCCGTTTGTAGTGCTTACACTGTATTACTGTTGGTTATGTGCAAATGCTTTACACACTGCCTCTGAATTAAGCCTGACTGCTCGTGCCAAGCTACCACGAGGGTGAGCAGGGGTTACTTCACGAGTGTAACACCCTTACCCTGACTAGGAAGAAGGGTCCCTACTTGGACAAAGGTGCAAGCCCTTGCCAACTAGAGATCCCATTTCTAACATTGGTTGTCAGCGGTGAGGATAGGACTTGTGTTTGCACTTGACTTACAGTGATTGATGTGCACTACTACCATATCGCAGACCATTACGTACCACATACTGGTTCTTTTTCTTTTGGCCTATTTTTGATCTTGCCAGTTCTCAACTCACTACTTTTGTCATGCCTGAATCAATTGCATCATCCGTTGCATCTCTGGAAGTTATCTTTGAGGAGGATAGGTTGGAATCCTACGCCGTAAAGGAGCTACGAGCGATTTGTAAAAACCTGAAAGTCCAAATTAAAGGCCTCACCAGGAAGGAGGAGCTACAGAAGGCGCTGAGGGCCTGGGTAGCAGCCAGACATGCCAATGGGCAGCCTGGTGATCTCACTGAGGAGGTGGAGGAGCCTATTTCCAGGGTGGATGTGCTTTTGGGTAGGGGGGAACCCGCCAGGTCAGGCAGCAGCAGTCTGTCCCCAGAGGAGCTGGAGGACAGGCGGGAGGCAAGGCAGTTCGAGCTGCAGAAGCTCAGGCTGGAGAGTGAGCGGGAGGAGAAGAGATTGGCCATAGAGGAGAGGAAGATGCTCTTAGAGCATGAGAGAGAACTGAAGGAGCTAGAACTTAGAGTAAGTCAGGCTCAGATGGTGGCAGCAATTCGTCCAGAAAGGCAGACAGGATTGTGCACATTCCCAAGAACGTAGGCAAGGAATTCAAGAAGGGGGATGACATACAAAGGTGGTTTCAGGGTTATGAGGCAGCCATACACATGAATGGGGTCCCTGAGGAGAATTGGGGAGCAGGATTGTGGCCACTTTTCCTGAAGAAGCAAGGGATGCTCTGATAGCTTTGGATAAGGGGTATCACCTCACCTATGCTGACATGAAGGATGCCCTTCTCACGAAGTATGGTCTTACTCCTGAAAAGTACAGGGATCAGTTCAGGTCCAGTAAGAAGTCTGATGCCAACACTTGGTTGGAATGTGTGGATGTGTTCTGCAGGTCTCTGAATGATTGGGTGAAGGGCAGTAGTGTAACAGATTTTCAGGGGCTCTACATCTTGATTGCATGGGAGCACTTGTCTAGTCTATGTTTTGCAGATCTGCGCCAGCACCTAGTGGATAGTAAGCTAACTGACCCCATGAAGCTTGCTATGGAAGCGGACCGCTGGGTGAGTACCAGGGTCCACAAGAAAGCGTTTGGGGGAGACTCAGCCAAAGGTGGGCAGGGTCCCCAGCAGAAAGGTGGGGGGGACAAGGGTAAAGCACAGGAGTTCTCTAAAGGGCCCCAAACTAGTACCCAGGGTAAAAGTTCCCAGCCCCCGGTGATAAGAAGAAAGGGGTCTCTACAGGGAAGCCTGTTGAGACCGGCCCCCGCAAGTGTTATGCATGTGACCAGGTAGGTCACTTTAAGGGGGACCCCAAGTGCCCGAAGGGGACACAGCCACCCACCGGTGGACAGTCCAAAGTGTTGGCTAGTGTAGCGCTTGGGGAGGAGGGGTGCCCACAGGAGGGTGGGGATCCCGCAGAAATGACCCTTGTCTCACTAGGGGACAGTGAGATGGTCCCAGGACACCAGGTGCCCCCTAACACAAAGAAATATAGCACCTGGGTGACCATCAATGGGAACAGGGTAGCGGCTCTCAGAGATACTGGAGCCAGTGTGACCTCAGTCCGGTGTCACCTGGTGTCTGAGAAGCAAGTAGTCCCAGGAGCATTCCACCAAGTAGTTGCTGTCGACAACTCTGAGCGCCAGTGTATGGTGGCGCAGGTTCCCTTTGAATGGGGGGTCTCAGGTCCCTTGAGGGTGGTTGTGAGCCCTACCATGCCTGTAGATTGTCTGCTAGGAAATGACCTGGAGCAGTCCTTATGGAAGGAGGTTGACCTCAGGTCTCACTTGGAGATGCTTGGGTTGCCAGAGTGGGCATGCGTGTCTACTCGGTCAATGGCAGCCAGAAAGGGTGATCAAGAGGACTTGGAGCCTGAAACAGTGGCCCAAGTCCCTGCCAAGAGAAAGGGCAGGGGCGCGGGAAACCGGCCCCCGAAGTTCCCACGGACCGGGAGGAGGCGGACCTCGAGGGGGACGCCCCGGTGCCTACAGGGGAGCAGGTAGCCGAACTGGGAGACATCTCTGAGCTGACCCATTGGCAGCAAGAAGGGGGTCCCACCAGGGAAGAGTTCTTCAGGGAGCAGAACGAGTGCCCTACTCTGGAGGGTCTGCGGCGGCAGGCTGCAGACCAGGCAGCTGGTAATCAGTCCGGGTCACATCTGATCTACTGGGAGAGTGGTCTCCTATACAGTGAGCCTAAGGTTGCTGAGCCTGGGTCAGCCCGTGTGCTGGTGGTACCCCAGCGCTTCAGGACCTTCCTACTGGGTCTGGCTCATGACGTGCCTTTGGCAGGACATTTGGGGCAGGACAAGACCTTTGACAGGCTTGTCACCCACTTCTTTTGGCCCCAAATGCGAAGGCAGTCAGATGCACACTGTAGGTCTTGCCAAACTTGCCAGGCAAGTGGTAAGAGTGGGAGGAAGGTCAAAGCTCCTCTCCAACCTTTTCCTGTTGTTGGAACACCCTTTGAAAGGGTAGGGATGGATATTGTGGGGCCACTGGATCCCAAGACAGCCATGGGCAACAGGTACATCCTGGTCTTGGTGGACCATGCCACCCGGTACCCGGAAGCAATCCCTCTCAGGACAACGACGGCGCCAGTGGTGGGCCGGGCGTTAATGGGGATCTTTTCCCGTGTGGGATTCCCCAGAGAGGTGGTTTCTGATAGGGGGACCAATTTCATATCGAAGTATATGACATCCCTGTGGAAGGAGTGTGGTGTAACCTACAAGTTCACCACTCCTTACCACCCACAAGGAAACGGTCTGGTGGAGAGATTCAACCAGACCTTGAAAGGCATGATCAAGGGTCTAACAGAACCCATGAGGCGTAAGTGGGACGTCCTCTTGCCATGCCTACTCTTTGCATACAGGGAGGTGCCTCAGAAGTCTCTTGGGTACAGCCCCTTTGAGCTCCCTGTATGGTCACCCTGTCAGAGGACCTCTGAGTTTGGTAAAGGAAGGCTGGGAGGCGGCTCCCAGGAAAACTCCCCAGGATGTATTTAGCTACATGCTGGCCTTTAGAAACCAAACTGCCCGCTTCAGGAAACTCGCTCAGGCGAACCTAGAAGCAAGCCAGGAAG
Source organism: Calotriton arnoldi (assembly GCA_963921515.1). NCBI lineage: Eukaryota > Metazoa > Chordata > Amphibia > Caudata > Salamandridae > Calotriton > Calotriton arnoldi. The sequence goes on from CAWUFW010003543.1 coordinate 1,138,517, forward strand.
AAATGAAGAGATGGTATGACCAGAATGCCACTCTGGTCAAATTTCAACCTGGGCAGAAAGTGTGGGTCATGGCCCCAGTGGCACCTTGTGCCTTGCAGGACAAGTGGACTGGGCCATATGAGGTAAAGGAGCGCAAAAGTGACGTCACCTACCTGGTGGATTTGCAGGCTCCGAGGAACCCTTTGAGGGTCCTTCACGTGAACCGCCTCAAGCCCCACTTCGAGAGGTCCGAAGTGAGTATGCTCTTGGCGACAGATGATGGGGTGGAAGAGGAGAGTGAGCCTCTCCCTGACCTCCTGTCTACCAAGGAGCATGATGGGTCAGTAGAGGGTGTGATCCTCTCCCCTACTCTGACTCAAGAGCAGCAGGGGACTGTCGCCAGTTGTTGGGACAGTTCGCCCCACTGTTCTCTCTGACCCCCGGTGTTACTCACTGGTGTACCCATGACGTGGACACCGGTGACAGCCCTCCTGTGAAGCACAAGATTTACAGGTTGACTGACCGGGTCAGAGCCAGCATCAAGGAGGAGGTCTCTAAGATGTTGGCGTTAGGGGTGATTGAGCCCTCCCACAGTCCTTGGGCCAGCCCAGTGGTCTTGGTCCCAAAGGCTGCGGCGCCCGGTGCCACTCCAGAACTCCGGTTTTGTGTGACTACTGTGGGCTCAATGCCGTCACCAGGACTGACGCGCACCCCATCCCCAGAGCTGATGAGCTCATTGATCGGTTGGGAGCTGCCCGGTTCCTCAGCACGTTTGATTTGACGTCTGGGTACTGGCAGATTGCCTTAACCGATGGGGCCAAGGAGAGATCAGCATTCTCAACCCCAGAAGGTCATTACCAATTCCGGGTGATGCCCTTTGGGTTGAAGAATGCCCCTGCCACCTTTCAGAGGTTGGTCAATCAGGTGTTGGCTGGGCTGGAGGATTTCCAGTGCCGCCTACCTGGATGACATTGCTGTGTTCAGTTCCAGCTGGGAAGAACATTTACAGCACCTTGAGAAAGTGTTGAGGGCTCTGCAAGGTGCAGGCCTCACGATCAAGGCCAGTAAGTGCCAGATCGGGCAGGGTTCTGTGGTGTACTTGGGACACCAGGTAGGAAGCGGCCAGGTGGCGCCCCTACAACCCAAGATTGACACCATTCTGGCTTGGGAACCCCCAAGACCCAGACAGAGGTGAGAGCCTTCTTAGGTCTCACCGGTTACTATAGGAGATTTGTTAAGGGCTATGGCACCATCGTTGCCCCCTTAACAGAGCTGACCTCTAAGAGGCAGCCCAGGAAAGTGATCTGGACTGAGTCCTGCCAGAAAGCTTTTGATGCCCTGAAGGCAGCCATGTGCACGGCACCCGTGCTCAAGGCACCTGACTTCTCCAAGGAATTCGTCGTGCAGACGGACGCTTCAGAGCATGGTGTGGGAGCGGTGCTCTCACAACTGAACGAAGAGGGCCTGGATCAGCCTGTAGTCTTCCTTAGCAGGAGACTACTTCCCAGGGAACAGAGGTGGAGTGCCATAGAAAGGGAAGCTTTTGCTGTGGTCTGGGCACTGAAGAAGTTGAGACCATACCTGTTTGGGACTCACTTCCGGGTTCAGACAGACCACAGGCCCCTCAGATGGTTGATGCAAATGAGGGTGAGAATCCAAAACTGCTGAGGTGGTCCATCTCCCTACAGGGAATGGACTTTACGGTGGAACACCGTCCTGGTACAGAACACGCCAACGCAGATGGTCTGTCCAGGTTCTTCCGCCTTAGTGAAGAGAACTCCAATGGGGTTGGGTAGTTCTCCCTACTTTCAGCTGGAGGGGACATGTGTTAGACTTGGCATCTTTTGGCGTGTTTCCCCTGACTTTTTGCTTTCTGACCTCCCGGTTTTGACTCTGTTTTTGCTGGTGTAATGATTCTGCGCACTTTCCTCACTGCGGTCCAGTGGGAAAGTGCAAGTGCTCCTGTATAAAATGTGTTATGGATTGGTGTTTCCATGATTGGCCTATTTGGTTTATGTGTCAGTCCCTTGTAAAGTGCACTGCGAGTGCCAGGGCCTCTAGACCAAATGCTGTTGGTGGGCTGCAGCACTGGATTGTGCCACCCACGCAAACAGCCCGTAAAGTGTAACTCGGGCCTGCCATCGCAGAGCCTGTGCGCAGCCTGGGGCTGCCATGTCGACTTGGCAAGTGCACACACTTGCAAGTCCCTAAACCTTCCCTTTGCTACATGTTAGTCACCCCTAAGGTAGGCCCAAGGTACCCCTGTGGGCAGGGTGCGTTGTACGCGAAAGGTAGGACATGCCCTGGTGTGTGCGGCATGTCCTGATAGTGAATTACAGCCTAGTTCGTTTTTCACTATTGCAAGGCTACCTGTTCCCCCTAGGCCAGAATGGGCGGTTTTGATTATTACAGTTTATAATCCTAACTGACCCCGGGAACGTGGTAGAAATTCGAGTTTAGTATGCCTGGACTCAGAATGATAAAATGCATCTTTAGTGAAGTTGGTTTTAACATTCTGTGTTTGAAAAATACCACTTTTAGAAAGTGGGTATTTTCTTGTCTAACCATCCAAGCCTGCCTCTGCGAGGTTGTGTATTCCTTGTCTGGAGTGTGAGTGACAGGGGCTGGGGGATGCCAGGAGACAGGGTGAGTCAGCACAGGGCTGAATAGCAAGATCTACATGTAGATGGGTGGGAGGGGTCGCACCTGGGCCCTGAATAGGACAGTGCCTTCCCTCCACAATGCTGGCTCCACCTCCTGTGGTGCGTCTGATGTCCCTGGCCTACTCACTGAAAGAAGGGACAGAGACTTGTCAACAAAGTGCTCCAGAACTGGTTTGGACTAGGCAAAGGCCTCTCTGCCTTCAGAGAACAAAGGAATTTGGGATATAAATATTGGGGCCCTGACCCCATGAATTTAGATCTCGCTGGAATCAAGGAACCTGCCAAGACGAAGAGCTGGAAGAGCTGCCAGGAGGAGTACTGCCCCTTTGCTGTGTTGTTGCTTTGTTGGGTTGGCCTGCAGCTGCTGCTTCTGCCTTGGGCAGTGAAAGGACTGGACTGAACTTTCTACAAACTTGTGCTGAGTATCTCCAAGGGCCTGGAACCGAGCTGGCCTCCTGTTAAGAAGTCTCAGGGACTACAAAGACTTCACAAGCCTCTGGGTACCGCTTCTGGAACGCTGTTTCAGTTGCCACAGAGGAAGGGAACCGCAACCGACTCCGTCAACCGAGTCCATCCCTGGCCGTTGACCTGTTTGCACCGCAGACCGCATCGCCCCGCTTCGCATCGCAACCCTGGTCTCACCGTGGGCGACGTCCGACGCCGCCAACATCGAGCCGCTGCTTGCACCGTGACTTGTGGGCACCGCAGTTCGCATCGCATCGCTTCACTGAACCAGCCGGACCCGACCGACGCGGTCGCTGCAACTGGCTCAAGAGTCGAGACCGCACCACATTTGGGGCACCGCTCGCACGTCTGCGACACACCGCTCCGACTCGCACCGCTGTCCGACGCCAGCTCCCGCACTGCGGCTAGGTCGCCTGCATCGCAACCTGTCAGCACCGCATCGAGCATCGTCTCACCCTGCATCGCACGCCTTGGACTCACCGACTCCGTCTGCACGACGCTCATCGAGCCGCTGCCTGCACCGCATCGAGGGACACCGCACCTTGCATCGCTCCGTCTTGCACCGCAACCGCGACGAATGCCGACCGGCTCGTACACTCCGTACCAGCCACAACGAGAAAGGTACTGTAAACGAGTCTGTTCATGACTCTGCTGGCCCGTATCGACTGGGACTGTTAGACTCTGCGGTTTTCAGCATCACGGTAGGCTCGGACGGAGCTACCGACTCGTACGAACTTTGCTTTTGTGCTATTCCTGCAAAGAAGAAGTTACCGTATCAAGTATTCATTCGTAAAGTATAGTATTGTGGATTTTTGTCGTAATTGGTCTTGTCTTGAGTATATAAAATATTGGTTATTTTTCTAAACTGGTGTGGTGTCCGTTTGTAGTGCTTACACTGTATTACTGTTGGTTATGTGCAAATGCTTTACACACTGCCTCTGAATTAAGCCTGACTGCTCGTGCCAAGCTACCACGAGGGTGAGCAGGGGTTACTTCACGAGTGTAACACCCTTACCCTGACTAGGAAGAAGGGTCCCTACTTGGACAAAGGTGCAAGCCCTTGCCAACTAGAGATCCCATTTCTAACAGGAACTAACTGCGAGAACGCTTTAAGTGGATCTCTCATATGCCAGGATATTATGCTACACAGGACTTGTAATGGGTCTGTGGCGAACTTGTCCTGTCATTTGAGGAGTACCCCAGCAGCTGTGATTAATCTGGTATTCAGGCTTCTCTCGAATGGGAGTTACTTGATGCTGAATGATCAAGGTTGTTGTGGGATGCTTCCGGGCATCGCATATCTAGTCACCGTGAGCTCCAGGGTTACTTGCTGTATGCAAGTATTGTTCCCACCAACACATACAGTCAGGGAGGCACCATTATGGCCTTCGCTAAATGTTTCCTTTATACGGTTTGATACTCTGAGCAGATTGAAAGCCATGCTTTTACAACGAACCATGCCCTTAACCTCTGCCCGGGAGACTTTTGATCTCCAGATCGCAAGGTCCTCGGCTGAGATACAGGCACTTATACGTACAAACTGCCCTTTCCATTTCACAGAAATGGTAAGTCATATCTTTAACATGTCCGATACGACGGGTATTGTACACCTATTTAAGACCATAGGTTCCGGTCTGTTAAGCACCTTTCAGACGGTCCTCGGAGTTATACCAAACTTTATACACTCCATCTTTGGAAGCGTTTTTGGAAGGCTTCCGCTGATTCTGTTTCTAAAAGCAGGAATCCTGATTGTTACCTTTCTGCTATGCAATGGAAGTCCCAGCCACCAAGGAAGTAGCAACAGCTCTCCTGGAGCGCACATACCGTGATCGCATGGTACAACATCTGGGCACACCTCGCCTACGGGAACTGAGCGCCTATTGGTTCCTGTCATTTAGACCAGTCTGGATGGACTCCGATGCCTGTTCTGCGGAGAAGAATGCGTGTTGGACCTCTGTCTGACACTTCCATCGGCTGCGCCACCGGATGTTGATGCTTTACTGGACCCAATAACGGCCCATGTTTTGCAGTGTCCTCAGTGTATTCCCATATTTTTGGCAGCGTTCTTAGAGCCACCACAGGTAGTTTCTGCTCCTGTTGGTATGGACATCGGCTCCTCCAACACTCAGGCCTTGGATGTGGCATAGGCTGCACCGGCATCTGCTGCAGGCAGTATGGAAGATCATCTCTGCTCAATTGACATTCTTTGTGAGGTGTTACAGGGATCGTCAGCTGCGTATGCAAACAGCAGCAATGTTACATCTACCAGCAAGGACACATAAACATTTGGCATGTCGCACGCTGGGAAGATTTGGCTTTTAACTTTTTCGAAATTCCAAATTGAACCCTTTTGACCTGCATGGCTTTCAGATGCTTGTAGTTGTTCGGACTATATAAAGGGACACTTTAGAGCCACTAGTTGAATGATTTTTGTAGAACACTTTTTAAAGGGTTTTTAACGCTTTTTACTTCTCTTAAAAAATTTTTTATTAATTGTTGCATACAAACCTCTAGACGCCTTGGTAGTACGCTAGAATTTAGCAATGTCGTCCAGTCGGATGAGGAGTGGGTGTTATATTTCATATAGGTACCCCGATATAGGTCTAGGTATCATCATAACCCTTCACCTACATTCTCTCCTATACTACATACATAACGGATTTGGAGGACTGACCTTTTACCCAGTTACAATACTACACATAAGTATGTAAATTATGCATGAGGATTCTTAGTTTCTTGGAATCACAGCAGGACCATCATCTCCTGCATAATAACTGTGTATAAAGTTCATTCCCGACGTCATCCTAAGTCCGACACTGGCACAGCAAGGTAAAATCCCTGGGGATACCTTAGGGTATATAAACACCACATCTTGCTGAGATAGAGAGAGAGGAGATCACGACTTCCATGCCAACACACAGACGCGAGACGCTGAGGTTCCTGCATGCAGATACTCCAGCTCGCAGTGGTCTGACATCCCTTGCGGGGTGTTCAGCTCGAGACCAGAATGGGGTCCCGCAGTCTCACATCAGGTAATGGGGTTGGCTTTATCCTAGAGGGATTCTTGGCTTTACACCTACGCACATGCTAGGTACACTTAGGTACATCTAGTTAGGGTGCATCGTAGGAGTACGCATTTTATTGCCATGTATTTTATATACTTGCCTGTAGTTATGATTTTAGCAAAATGGTAGAAACCTACCATCTGTTTACTTTCTTAGTGCTGCTACTCATTTATATATGCTACTGTCTACTGGTGATTTTAGTACACTTATTTTACACTAGAATAACGACTGTTCAATAAATACTTATTGAAAACGTCCCAACCGTTTACTCTTTGTATCTCTCTGAGAACAAGTAAGCACGAGTGACTGAGTGAAAAGTAAGCTACTGTTTCCACGGTCCTGAGGGATCAGGGTTGTCATGTTCGATAGTTGCCAAGAACTATTCTCTCCTTGGTAAGAGGAGGTTATAGTGGCATTGCGAGCTAGCTGGTACACAGGCCAACATACCCGGTGGGGGTGTCTGGAATCAGTCTGGACACCAGTCCCGCAGTGTATGTTGTCTAAACGCGCAGATCCTATATAGGTCTTATAGGAACTACACGACAGAAGAAAACAACCGGTATAATGAGTTATAACAAATAGCTGGCCTGTGGCATATTGAAGGTAATCGCGGATTGGGGGATAGAAAGTTGAGAGGTACTCCAAACTAAGAGCACTTACCTCACAACTCCTGTCTATTTTCCTTAGAATCAGGGAAAAATGTGTGGGTAAGACCTTGATAAGTCCACTGTAAATAAAACAGAACAAGGATAAAGCAAAAAATTAAACACACACTTCCTTGTAAGAGGCATTAGATTGGCTCTATAGTCGGCCAGTGTTAGACCGCCACAGTGCCAGTTCCAGTTGCTGCCTGTATGTAATGCAGCGCTTGTGAGCATCGCAATTTAAAGAGACCCACAGTTGCCTCCTATCTATTGGCAGTAAGTAAAAAGACTCTTGTTGGTCCTGATCTATTTTATTGAAACCAACCCCACATATTTACATTGTGAAAAATCATAAGTAGGGGCAAATCTTTGAATTTAATAGCATGCACCCGAAGAAGCCACACGAGGCGTAAGGCATCAGATAACACATCTCAAATGCATAAGAGCTCTCCATCAACCTTGAGAAAGTAAAAAAAAAAAAAAAAGTAACTGACATGAGCGACCATATAGGTCAAAAGCAGGCATTGGAAAGAAAACTGTCAAGCTACAGTCGACAAACATGTCTGGTGTAAGCATAGAAATAAACCACACTGCCAAAATGCAGTGGAATACCACAGACTTTAAATTTATAAATGCATACGTAGTAAGCATATCAGTGCAGCAGATTGAGTAAAACGGAGTGAATAAAGCGCAACGCTTAAATCTATTCACAACAAAACGTACCGTAGGCACCAAAGAGAAAACATACCTCGTCTATGGTGACTTGCTCAGTAGAAACGCCATGTATGCGCGTGAATCAGTCTGATCAAATTTGAATGGGCGGAAATGGAACCAAAACAAAACCTAGAAGACGGTAAACGTTTCAACCCCACACATTACCATTGAGCGGTCGCCATGTTGAGCTGGTTCCACTCATACTTTAGACTATGAACATCAACCCATTTTGTGACACAAAAAGAGAATTAGGACAATGTGGCATTTATTGGATGTAGATCCAATTCTACCGAACTTAGGATCGAGAACACTGGTAGTCCTATGTAGCATGTTGCAGAAAGAAAAAACAACAAGACCACGGGGCACGTGTTTATCCCATAAGCTGACGAGAGACCAGTGCCATGTTAGCGTTGTTCTCACCAATACGCAGGCGTCGAGGAAATCAGTTGTATGTCATGTGGATAGAATGTGACGCTGTTATTAAAAGGGAAACAAGTCGTATCACACGTGATGCGAGTATCAATATGAAGGAACAGGGTGGAGGAAAAGAGGAATGCAGTGATGTTCATAAGACCACACTACAAGGTGAAGGAAAGAAAAGTAGTGAATCCTAGTTTTTAACTTAAAATTTCCAAAATTCAATTAAGTGAAGACCAATAGAGGCATGCACAAGGCCTATCCATAGCAGTGAGACATGTCAAAAGGCATTCTCGATGTATAACTAGGCAAGAAACTGTCATGTTGCTCAGGAAACATCAAGCATGTTCAAACTTTAATTACACATTGTAGCCAGTCTGTATACTCCCACACTTTATAAATACATGTGTGCATGATTTTAAAAAAAACATGGAATTCCTTATCCATGTTAAGCCCCTGTTCCACTGCTCGCAACTTTAAAATCCAATTGGTTTCCCGCTTCCTCAATCTAAGTGTTCTATCACCACCTCTGGGTGAGGGTCTCACTTGCTCAATTCCATGAAAGCTGATGTTAATCATTTCATTGCCCTGATGTGCCTCGTGATAATGCATAGCAATGGGATGGTTTGGAGTATTGTTGTTATTTGCTCTGACATGTTCTTGAATCCTTTCTTTCAAAGGCCTGACTGTGCTGCCAACATATATTAAAGCACAGATGCATTTTATGCAAATAACAACAAATGTATTGTTGCAATTGATAAAGGAACAGATGTTGAACTCTTTGCATGTATTGTACTTAAAACGTGGTGATTTTATCAGACGCGAAGCAACACACGCAGCAAGAACCACATTTGTAAAAATCCACTGGTTGGGCAGGTAACTACAAGACCTTTTTAGGGGCTGGTGAAAAGCTAGGACACAAATGCTGTCTTAGTGTTCTACCTCTGCCATGTGTTAACAGTGGTTTACTATCAATAACCTCCTTGAGTGTCATCCTGGGTGAGTACATGCCAATGTCTCCTCAAAATCTTGTACACTTCTGTACTCATTACAGAGTAGGGAGTGATCAGTGCAATTTTTCTCCTATTTTTGATCTTTTTCTTACTCTTTAGTAAATTCACTCGTTTAACTTTGTTGATTTTGTTCCGTGCTTGCGTTAATAGGTCTCTACTATATCCTCTGTCTGAGAATCTATCCTCTACCTTGTCCAGTTCCTGATCTAAGACCTTTTCATCACTACAGTTTCTCTTAATTCTAAGCATCTCCCCATAAGGGATTGCCTTAATTTGTGATGGTGGATGGGCACTGGTGGCGTGCAGTAGTGAATTGCAGGCTGAGGGTTTCCTATTAGGCAATGTCATAAGTTTGTTATTATCGACCTGTATGCTGATATCTAAGTAGTTGATTTTTGATGCACTCTGTTCCTTTGTAAACGTTATATTGTATATGTTATTGTTAAGGTACTGGAAAAAAAGTCCAACGCTTCTGTAGTACCAGACCATAACATGACATAGTCAATATAACGCCCCCAAAACAGGATGTTGTCCAGCCACTCTGCCACACTCTCTCTCCAAATATGTTTAAGTTCAAACCATCCCATATAAAGATTGGCATATGAGGGCGAACATTTCACCCCCATACCCACTCCCTGAATCTAACGGAACTAATTGCTATTGTCTGTGAAGAAGTTTCTTTCAAGAACTAATAGAATCAGAGTATATTGACCTATTTCTCTAACCATTAGTGAGAAACCTACCATCATATCTACAGGATACTCGTGACCTGCTAAGCAAACTAGCGGATGTGGAATGGGTAACAGGACATCTGTTTGATACGCTTGATGTCTGTTCGCTTTATACATGCATTCCGACGACTTTAGGCATGAAGGCAGTACAGCACTTCTTAAATTCCCGTCCTGCCGAAGTCTTTGAACATACACATATGGTATTGGAGATGATTCTATTAGTTCTCGAGAACAACTTCTTCACACACAATGGCAATTGGTTCCGTCAGATTGTGTGCTTGAGTGCTTAATCTTTCTTTGGACATTGCAAACAAACCTTGTTAAATTAGCACCTAAGGTGACTTGGTGCTTAGTACGACAGCACCACTTGAACATTTTTTGCTTATGAATATTGTGCTCTTCACTACAACCCATGATTTTCTATAGATGTGCAGTCACTCAGGCCTAGTCACCATTGCTTAATGTATATGACTATAACATAGAAGACTGTCTGCGCCAGGTACTAACCTATGTACATGTGCTTGTTTTGCTTCAGATAATGGGTTATCTGTAAAGTTTTCACCACAGTATCAAGGCTGCAGGTAGTATGATCTTTAGCACCTTCAGACCTTGGTTATTTTAAGTGAATAGTCACTCTTTGGACGTTTTACATAGAGTGTACACTGTTCTTAGTAGATACCTTTTAATACCCTGTGGTGTGCTTCTCATGAGAGTTTATCTGTCTGTAAACAGTGTGGTACAGAGTTAACTCTCTCCATACAGTAAACAGTGTTAACAGTACTCACTTTTCTACTTTTTTCAGTGTAGGTTCAGTGACTAACAGGGGTTTGATACAGGTAAAGAATGTCCGTAGTAGAGCATTGGTTATGTAACAGGGCTTCAGTATCCGGAAGAACTTGGTTTTTCCTGAACAGCTGTATACAGATTGAACACAGTGTGCAGGACAGGGTTACCCTTTCATCTGTGCTTCATAGTCAACATGAACTCAGCTACTGATGAAGTGTATGGTATAGATTCAGCGTTGCAGATAACATAAGCTTGCTTTAGCTATGGGGAGTATGATAGCAGTAATGACGCTTCATTATATTCTGAGCTATTTTGCACTTACTTTGTATCTCTAATGCTATTACCGTTTATAGAGAAATGTGTACAAAAGAAGCTTGAATGATGTCATAAATGATGTCATAGAACATGTCAATTGATGTAATATGTAAGGTCATAAGCAGTGCATGGCGGGCGCAAGTTATAGTTAGCTATGCTAACTATAACTGGTGAATGTCTGTTTTTTTAGTTCAAAACATTAATGTTGTCACAGACATATTCACCTAACTATAACGTTCCTTTAACCTTTGTATGTTTCAGTGAATTGCTAAGGTTTTTTTTAAAGAAAAAAACAGATCTTTTTATCACATCTAACTATAACATTACTTTCACCTTTAATTTTTCAGTAAATGTCTAGTTTTTAGTAATATTTTATTACCTTACGTAAAGCCAATATCCCACTGTTAACGCTTTCGCCTCCCTTGCGCAGAGTAATGCAACTCATTGATTTGTGTTGCGTTGCTCCATATTTTTTAAGCCGTTCAGAGCCACACAAAGTGGCTTTGCGTGGCTTCATAAATATGACTTGGAGGTTTGCGTTGTGCATGTACATGTTGAGTGGTGCAAGCATGACGCAAAGCTCTCATAAATATGTCCCCAAACGTTTAGGACAAGAAAACCCCAACTTTCTTAAAATGGCATTTTTGCAGTTGTGACTTATAATCCGACGTTACCATTAAAGAGGATTTTAAATTACAATTCCTTAGACACCAAACAACATTTCTACCTGTTCCCAAACAAAAGTTATCACATATTAAATGTAATAAGGTCAACTAATGTTATCCTTAGGGAGAGGTAGACCTCACCATAGTGAAAATGAATTTGTGATTTTTTTGTCCACTACTAGGACAAATAAAACTTAAAAGTACATGTCCATCATGTTAAATACAATGCACCCTTCCCTAAGGGCTGTTTAGGGCCTACCGTAGATGTAACCTATATGTGCTAAAAGGGGAGATTTAGACCCTGGCAAGCGGCTTATTTTTCCAGGTCAAATTGGAAGTTTAAAACTGCACACAGGCTGCAAAAACAGGCCTGTCACATGTTTTAAGGGCTTCTTAAAGGTGGCACAATAAGGGATGCAGGCCCACGAGTAGCATTTAATTTACCAGCCCAGGGTATATGGTATACCACTTTTACTAGGGACTTGTAAGTAAATTTAATAGATGATTCAGGTGTAAGCCAATTTTACTATGTTTTAGGGAGTGAACACAAGCACTCAACCACACTTATTCACACTCGTTATGACTCAAACTCACTCAGACACAATCTTTCTTACACAGTGTGACTCGGGCTCACTCACTCTCAAACTGTCTCACTTAGTCTCTCACAAAGTAACATTCAGTTACACTCCTGATCATTCTCCCTCACTCATTCATTCTCACTTATTTTCACTCTTCTTATCACTAATTGACCTCACTTTGTCCCTCTCTTTCACAGACACTCACTTTTGCTCACACATACACACAAATGCATGATCACATATACACACACTCACACATACATACACAGTATTTAAAAGCATTTTTTTTTTTTACTTACCATGCTGTCTGTGCAGGTCCGGTTTGGACTACTGCTGCTTCTTGCAGCTTCGGATGCTTGAAACTGAAACCTCAAACCAGCACAGTCGCAGATTTGAGTTTTCCATCTCTGCTTATTCACTCCACTCTTTCCCAACTCTCAGAAGAATTGGGAAAGGGTGGGTGACTTACTGATTCAAATGTAGCTGTTGACACTGCACGGCTTAAGCCTGCAATGCCTGTGGCTAACTGTATATGTGACACTTTACTAGGTCACAGTTTGGGAGGCACTGACGTGTGCCAGAGGCCCAAGGCCAGGGCTAGGGGTTTACCCAGCCCTGGATAATTTCTGACGATGTCTCTCTTGTTATAACAAGGGGGCGTAGCCCTGGAGCCCTAATGGTAAAACCACTACTGGAAACGGGCCAAGGAACTGGGTATTCCCCTCAACTTTAGTGGTCTAGCCCACTGCTACTCCAGTGCACTTCCACTTATCTATAAAGAGTGAATCAAAGCCAATGTTACGGACTGTTCCATGAACATTCCAGGTCATTCTATTTCCTGATTTTATCACACACAGGACTGGATTCACTAGTCCTTCACGCAAAGCAGTAAGGCAACTTGCTGCTCTAGGGGACAGGAAAGCACAGAAACGCACCATATCTACTAAAATATGTTGTGCTTCTGCTCTTTCATAGCGCTGGTGCACTTCAGGCAGCCTAGCCCCAACGCAGGAACCCTTGCACCAAGGACACCTCCCTGCACAAAAATCATCCTAAGAGGCAGAAAGCAGCAAAATGGAAAGAGGAAGTAACGACGAGAAATGAAAACATTTTTCATTTCGCCTCACTCCGGGTAGGTGCGCCATTTTGGTGCAAACCCGGGTTAACTGGCTTTAGAAAATCTGAGTTTGTGCCAAAATACATGGGTGAATGCATGGGAACACCCATGCTCCACCCCTGTAACTCACCCAACGCAGTTCAGTGCAATGGAGTGCAAGGTGCTGTGTTGATTTATGTTTTTTTTCCCCACAGCCATACAAGGCGATTCACTTGGGCCCTTGCGTGGCTTGAAATCTTGAATAACATTTTATGTCGTGAATGTGCCAAAAAAAGTGGCACAACTGTGAGGAAAAATGTTAGTAAATATGAGTCACAGTTTCCATCAAATTTTTTAACAAAATCTTCGCTCTACTTGCTTTTCACCGCACCACACAAACTGAAGAAATAATTTGTGTTCCTCAGCACTGAAAATAATCATGCCAGTCACAAAAATTCTACTGTCTGGTCCTGGTCTCTGCCTCCCCTCATGGTGACTCCTTTTCATCTTCTCAAATAATCCCATTTATTTTACAGTTGCTACTTCTTGTACTTGCTGACGCAATCTCTACATATGTTAAGTGAAAACCCCCTTCTGTACATTTGATACGAGCCAAAGTTTGCGTTTATTATTGGCTAATTCTTCGTTCATCCACCCCCTCCGTTTTTATTGGATATTTTTCTTTGATGTCATTTCTATTATTAGTTCAGCAAGTGAAAACCCAAAGCCATTTGCCTTTTAACATAATTTCAAATAAGGTGCTCCTAAAATTGTGTGTACTGGGAGATATTTCTAAGAACATATGCCCAGATTTACATTGAAATCAAGCAGTGGAGGGACGAATGTAAAGTTTCTGCCCTGTGTTGCTTGAACAGTAGAGAGAACAACAACACATATCCACTGAGATGTGACTCTGTTCTGCTCTCTCCCTGGGCTGGCACCCTCTAAACAGCCATGCACCAACGCAGACACCCTTGTACCATAGTGCAAGTGTATTTGCATTGAAGCTCAGATTTTTTTACTGGAAGGGAGTCCTTCCAATATAAAAACTAGACTTTAAGGTTTTTCCCACTTTCCATGTGTGCTGTAGAATGCATCACACATGCAAAGTGTGAAAAGGGAGAAATGTCTCCTTGTTACACTTGTCTAAAATAGGTGCAGGATTTTGGCGCTTTTGCATCGGATTGTAAATCCCACCTGCACACTTAGGGGCCGATTCCGATTCGGGCCGGAAAACGTACCGACCGACTGGGTACGGGAATTTAGTCCGACCGACTCGGACCGGCGCCGCACGACCCGGGTAGTACGATGAAATGAATGTGAAATCCGACAGACTCGGACGGAATAAAAAACGACCGACCGAGCCGGACGGAAACAAGCCATCCGGCCGGGAAATCACGCGAAACGAACCGACCGACACGCACTCGGATTGAACCCGAACGAAACGTACCCGCGAACTCCGACCCGCGTAGTACGATGCTGTGCGTGCAAAACACGACCGACTCGCCCGGAGCACAAGCCGTACGACCAACACGCATACAAAACCCAGCCGAAGCAACCCAATACTACGCGACCGACTCGTACGCCGCATATGAAACCTAGCTGACACACAGCGGGAACGAGTCGGACAAGATCGCACCACACAACTGCAGCGTCCTACTCAGACACAAGAACAACTCGTACATGCACCAAAAACACCAAGGAAAAATTAGAAAAAAAAGGGCCAAACAAGCAACCACTAACCCAATAAATACAGGGAGGGAAAAAAATGGAACAAGGACACACCTCCAACTCCACCTACATAAAGGCCACAAATCCCTACCATGATCCTTTGCAAATTCCACTGACCTGCCAGCACACAACACCATCACACAGCAACCACAGACACACTCACAGCTCATACATCACACAAACCACACACCATTACCACACCTACAAATAGCACCCTCACACACACCCAGCTAAACCTACACTCACACCCCCCCACCTGCACACACACACACACACACACACACACACACACACACACACACACACACACACATCAATCACCACCACCACCCATCACCATGCCCCCAAAGAAGATACATAAGTTCCTAGATTGTGAATTGGAAGTCCTGGTAGACGAGATACTCAGGGTAGAGCCACAGTTGTTTGGCACATTGGTACAACAGACCCCCATGTCGCAGAAAACCAAGATGTGGGCGAGGATTGTCGACAGGGTGAACGCACAATCACATGTTTGCGCACAAAGGAAGACATCCAGAACAGGTGGTATGATGTGCGCAGGAGGGTCCGGGACCTACTCAAAAGGACTACCTCCTCAGCCAGCACACCGGCAGTGGCCCTCCTGCAAAACCAGTATACCTCAGGCCCTGGGAGGAGAAGGTGCGGGCCATCCTACCACCAGTGAGCGTATACGGACTAACAGACATCCCGGAGCCTGGTGAGTACACAACTAATATATACAATATGGTGTGACAACACACACACACATCACAGTCAAGGGGATAGGCAAACCATGCACACTTAGCAAATACACAGCAACCAAATGATATTCATCCCAAGATGTGAATGCTAGTCAGACAAACACAATACCTGCCATCTCATAGTGACATGTAACTGTGTCATGACATCTACAAACCTAACAACAAATACAGGAAGGCAGTGGCACAAATAGAACCAACAAACACTCACAGATATTTACCCACCACTAGAACACCACCTCACAGGGAAGCTCACTCAAAGGAAGGAATCCTGTGTATGCTGGTCAAGTCAGTGTAGCCAATAGCATGATGGGAGTGGTAGTCACAGATATTGGTCACACCCACAATTGGCCCATCAACACCACTCTCAACCATGCTCACATCACAGGGAGTGGATAAGGACTGACAAGATGGCTGACACTGGGTACTGCTGTGGGGAGCACAAGGCCCTGCTGGGAACTGTGCACCAACAAACAGCACAACACCACTGCCTGACATCCTGAAAGCCAACTTGCACTCCCTGCAATGCAAGCACGTTGCATGGTGGGATATCTGGCTGGGTGGGAAGGAGGACTCACAGCACTGACCATAGTTACAAGCAGCTCTCCTCACACACCCCCTCAACACTAACTCCACATAACCCACCTGGGAGAATGCAATGCCTCACAGCCTAACTGAAGATCCCACAAAGAACCACCACCCTGGGTTATGCTGTGTGAAGCACAGGGACACTCTTGGGACTTGTAGCCAAACAACTGCCAGGACAACACTCCCAGCCATCCTGTCAGCACAGGCACCCCACCCCACAGGGAAGCAGAGTCAAAAGGAAGGAAGGATGGCCATGCTGGGAAGGGGGGTGGAGGCAATAGCATGATGGGATTTGTAGGCACAGATATTGCTCACCCTCGCAATTGGCCCATCAACACCACTCTGAACCATGCCCACATCACAGGGAGTGGATAAGGACTCACAAGATGGCTGACACTGGGTACTGCTGTGGGGAGCACAAGGCCCTGCTGGGAACTGTGCACCAACAAACAGCACAACACCACTGCCTGACATCCTGAAAGCCAACTTGCACTCCCTGCAATGCAAGCACGTTGCATGGTGGGATATCTGGCTGGGTGGGAAGGAGGACTCACAGCACTGACCATAGTTACAAGCAGCTCTCCTCACACACCCCCTCAACACTAACTCCACATAACCCACCTGGGAGAATGCAATGCCTAACTGAAGATCCCACAAAGAACCACCACCCTGGGTTATGCTGTGTGAAGCACAGGGACACTCTTGGGACTTGTAGCCAAGCAACTGCCAGGACAACACTCCCAGCCATCCTGTCAGCACAGGCACCCCACCCCACAGGGAAGCAGAGTCAAAAGGAAGGAAGGATGGCCATGCTGGGAAGGGGGGTGGAGGCAATAGCATGATGGTAGTTGTAGGCACAGATATTGCTCACCCTCGCAATTGGGCCATCAACACCACTCTGAACCATGCCCACATCACAGGGAGTGGATAAGGACTCACAAGATGGCTGACACTGGGTACTGCTGTGGGGAGCACAAGGCCCTGCTGGGAACTGTGCACCAACAAACAGCACAACACCACTGCCTGACATCCTGAAAGCCAACTTGCACTCCCTGCAATGCAAGCACGTTGCATGGTGGGATATCTGGCTGGGTGGGAAGGAGGACTCACAGCACTGACCATAGTTACAAGCAGCTCTCCTCACACACCCCCTCAACACTAACTCCACATAACCCACCTGGGAGAATGCAATGCCTCACAGCCTAACTGAAGATCCCACAAAGAACCACCACCCTGGGTTATGCTGTGTGAAGCACAGGGACACTCTTGGGACTTGTAGCCAAACAACTGCCAGGACAACACTTCCAGCCATCCTGTCAGCACAGGCACCCCACCCCACAGGGAAGCAGAGTCAAAAGGAAGGAAGGATGGCCATGCTGGGAAGGGGGTGGAGGCAATAGCATGATGGGAGTTGTAGGCACAGATATTGCTCACCCTCACAATTGGCCCACCAACACCACTCTCAACCATGCTCACATCACAGGGAGTGGATAAGGACTCACAAGATGGCTGACACTGGGTACTGCTGTGGGGAGCACAAGGCCCTGCTGGGAACTGTGCAACAACAAACAGCAGGACACCACTGCCTGACATCCTGAAAGCCAACTTGCACTCCCTGCAATGCAAGCACGTTGCATGGTGGGATAACTGGGCTGGGGGGAGAAGGAGGCCTAGATGGTAACCAAATACCACCAATGCTGGTCATGCATACACCTCAACATTCACATTGACATGCCACAGGTTGGCAGGACAATGTGCTCCACCAATATCACTCACTGACTGTCACTATTTAGGAGAATGCAATGTCCTGGCCCACATCCAGAGGTACAGTCACAACTGTCAGGTGTTTGAACAATTGATGCCAGTAGAAACATAACATACAATCTGTGTCTCTCCCCAAAACAGGAGATGATGGGGACACAGCAGCAGACCAGGAGGACTCCCTGTCCCAGGCTCCGGGGAACACTGAGCTCACTGGTGTGGATCAGCCTCTGCACTCCTCGGATGGCGAAGAACCAGCTGGACCCTCCGGTGTGAGTCATCATGCAGCACCAGCAGGACCAACATCTGCACACCCTGCACCCACCCCTCCAACAACTGCCAACACACAGGCCACCCCTGCCAACACGGACACACCAAGGACCACAGATGACAACAGCGCACGGACCCAGGCCCAAACTGGAGCTGCTGACAACGAGCCCAGGAACAACACCCAAGTGGGCCCACGGTCACCTGTGCGTGCCACTGCAGGTCCTGCACGTGTCGCCAGGGGTGGTGTGAGGAGTGGGAGACATAGGTCTCTCCTTGCAGAGGGGTCTGGACTGTATGATGACCCACAACTGGCACGCATCGCGGATGCGTACCAGACTAGCACCGGAGAGGTCAGCCAGGTAGTGGGGATCCTCAAGGACATACAACAGCAGCAGGCTGCCCATCATGCCCGCTTGGACTCCCACATGTCCCGTGTCGAGACACACATGTCACGTGTCGAGAGACACATGTGTGGCATGGAGTCCAAGTGGGACACATTGGAACAACTGACAGCGGTGCATAGGGACATACTGACATGCCTCCGCCAGATCAGCACCAACATGGCCTCACCTCCCTGTGTGCCCACAACATCTGCTGCTGAAACAACTGCAAATGCCACAGGGAGGGAGGAGGACTCTGACAGAGAGTCCCCTGCACCGCCGCAGCCTGCACCTGAGGGTCCCCCCCGCAAGAAGAGGGGCCGTCCGAGGAGGCCAAACTGAGAGGCCGATGGCCATCTACATCCCCCAGGAAGCCAACACCTGTTCTGGAACTTTTCCTCTGTGTGCATACTGCACGCCCTGTTGAAGCCAAGCCAACTCTCCCACATGACATGGGGAGCTCTAGTTGACCAAATGTATCAGATGACTGTGGACTTTACTCTGGACTTTTCAGCTACCAAGACTTCCAATTCACATGGGAACTTTGGATCCAAATTTCTATGTACAGCACCCACCATCCTGTGCACCATCCTCACACCTGTATGTAAATAAACTCACCAATACACCATATCTGCCTCTGTTGTGATTCCAACGTGGTTTTAGTCATGTAGATGTTGATCTTCTAAATTACACTGTGCATGCTAACTGCTACAGCAAGTCAAACACTGTCATGTCAGTCATGGCGACGTGACACATATGAGGGAGACACACCACTAGGGCCACAAAACACATACACACCAGGGCCATCAGACTCATCACCTATACTGATGTTGCAACGAAGTACAGTGGAATGTACAGACACGCCACCTATTCACAGTCACTGTCAACTAGACAACAGGTGCAGTAAGCAAATGTCAGTCAGATGTGTAACTACAGACAACGCACATCCCAAAGTCAAGCACAGGTTTATTACACATTTCCAACATGTAGTTTCCACTACAAATGCAAGCTAATCCAACCTGGCTGTGGCCACAAAGTCAAAAAGTGCAGAAGATAGAAAGTCCAGGGGTGTGTGGCACATCACCTGTAAAGAAACGACTGCTTCCACCTTGGAAGTTGAATCATGGATTCGGGGGATCCAAGTTGATCAGACAGCTCCAGCAGCACCCTGTGAAGGACAGACATGACACACAGTCAAAACCACTGAAGAACAGCACAGAACGGCAATACTCATGTCTAATACATGTCACGAGATAACTACACAAAACCAAGTTAGCATGTCAACACTGTTGGGCAGTACAGACCACCTGCAAGGACACATCGCTGCACGCATCCAGTCAAGTAGCACATGGCCACACTCAAACAGCACCAGAGCACCACACACACATCATGCAAACTCAAATCATTGACATTACAACCCTCTGGAGACTCACATTCAGCTGAAGAAGTTGGTGATGAGCTGTATGCGGACATCACCATCATCATCATCATCATCTTCACTGGCATCGTGACCCAGGCCAGGATCTTCCACAGGTGGCGGACGTTGGTCTCGTCATCCAGGATGAGAGGCAACTCCTTCCGCACTGCCAGGTTGTGTAGCATGCAGCAGACGATGACAATCTTGCACACCTTTGCTGGGGCATATGGGAGGGCCCCTCCTGTCTTGTCCAGGCAGCGGAAGCAGCTCTTCAGGAGACCAAAGGTCCGCTCAATCACCCTCCTCGTCCGACCATGTGCCTCATTGTAGCGCATCTGGGCTGGTGTTACAGGGTTCCTGAGGGGTGTCAGCAACCACGGCATGTTGGGGTATCCCGAGTCACCTACAGACAGACAATTGCACATTAGCCGATTTGAAAATGTGTGCGGAAAACAATATAGCAGAACACACACAATGGTACCAAGTCAGTACACACCAACAAGCCAGGCACGCTGGTTCGGCATCTGTGACCTCATCCTCGGGATGCGACTACTCCTCATCACGTAGGCATCGTGTGCCGAACCGGGGAAACGGGCACACACATGTGTGATGGTCATATCTGCAAGACATACCACCAGAGCATTGATCGAATGGTAATGTTTACGGTTGCGGTATGCCTGCTCATGTGCCTGTGGTGGTATCAAAGACACATGTGTCCCATCAATGGAGCCAATTACATGTGGCATCCTCCCCAGGGCATAGAAGTCACTCTTGACGTCAGTGAGTCGTTGACGTGTTGGGAAATAGATGTACTGGTTGAGGTATCTCAACATTGCACCCAAAACATCGCGTAGCACACGGCTGAACATAGTCTGTGACATCCCACCAGTAGTTGCCACAGTGTGTTGAAAGGTACCGGTGGCAAAGAAGTGTAGGGCTGCCATCACCTTCACCTTGGGGGTCAGCGCTGTAGGATACGGCCGGCCAGGCTGCAAATGTGGGGCCAACCGCACTGCCAAATCCTCAATCAGCTGCCTGGTGAAGCGGTACCGTCGGATGCTGTCACGTTCCACCATCGTTGCCAGGTCTGGGAATGGTCGATGGACAGCAGGAGCCCTGCAGTGCATAGGTGAAGAAAGCAAGATTGTCAGTCACCCCACCAATGTGCCGTTCACCATACTCAATTTCACATGACACATCAGCAACATACACAAGTACTTGATATGTGTTTCGTCCCGTTTGGACATATATGGCACCTACATGGACATCATCTAACATCTCTCTGTTCAACAAGTGTTGACAACTGGTTCCAGGCTGTGCTATGGGACACCATTAGGCTGTGTCACAGTACACATTAACTGCTCTCACGTTCCACACACATACCACAGTGACATGTCTGGACAGATGCTCCACAGGCATCACAGCTCATTGACAGGTAGATTCCCAGGGAGCCTGTCTTGCCACATGGACACTGGCATGACATGGCGAATCATGTACACATCAGAAAAACAAACATGACACCCACAGGTGGTGACCCCTGTAGCCTCTGCAGGACAGACATGGACGTCTGTGACACACACACACCATCAAAGTTCATGCACAAACCACGTGGATGTGGAGACTGTCTCCCATTGTGCACATGGAGTCAGAGACATGTGATACACAACATGCACACAGACTGTGGAGGGACATCACTATTGTTGGAATGGGCCACCCTGTGACGTACATGCCTTCCCACATGTGAGCCTGGGGTATGTGACATGTCATACACATACACAACCTGGAAATGTGACCATGACACATGCTCAGAAATGAAAAGTTGCACACCACAGTGGTCATGTGCACAACACACAAAGGACCCTGTCCCCATTAACACGTGCACAGCCTGGGTGTGTCTGCCCCCAAGTGCCACCCCAAAATCCACATGTTCACCCCCATACACAGATAAGGTTATGCTGCCACACATGCCTCATAGACAGTGTGGACTGGGTGTGGTGTTGTAGGTGTGCCCCTGAGTCCCTGGAAAGTAAATGTGGCTGGCATAGGTTCACCAGTGACCAGCATGGTGACATATGCGTGTGACCTGTCCTGGTACGCGTTGTACAGCAATGGTCCGATCGGTGTGCCCGCACGGACCATTGCATTGAATGTGAGCGGGTACGCGTTGTATGCCTGGTACGCGTTGCACAGCAATGGTCCGATCGGTGTGCCCGCACGGACCATTGCATTGAATGTGAGCGGGTACGCATTGTACAGCAATGGTCCGATCGGTGTGCCCGCACGGACCATTGCATTGAATGTGAGCGGGTACGCGTTGTATGCCTGGTACGCGTTGCACAGCAATGGTCCGATCGGTGTGCCCGCACGGACCATTGCATAGAATGTGAGCGGGTACGCGTTGTACAGCAATGGTCCGATCGGTGTGCCCGCACGGACCATTGCATTGAATGTGAGCGGGTCCGTGTTGTATGCCTGGTACGCGTTGCACAGCAATGGTCCGATCGGTGTGCCCGCACGGACCATTGCATTGAATGTGAGCGGGTACGCGTTGTATGCCTGGTACGCGTTGCACAGCAATGGTCCGATCGGTGTGCCTGCACGGACCATTGCATTGAATGTGAGCAGGTACGCGTTGTACAGCAATGGTCCGATCGGTGTGCCCGCACGGACCATTGCATTGAATGTGAGCGGGTACGCGTTGTATGCCTGGTACGCGTTGCACAGCAATGGTCCGATCGGTGTGCCCGCACGGACCATTGCATTGAATGTGAGCTGGTACGCGTTGTACAGCAAAGGTCCGATCGGTGTGCCCGCATGGACCATTGCATTGAATGTGAGCGGGTACGTGTTGTATGCCTGGTACGCGTTGCACAGCAATGGTCCGATCGGTGTGCCCGCACGGACCATTGCATTGAATGTGAGCGGGTACGCGTTGTAAAGCAATGGTCCGATCGGTGTGCCCGCACGGACCATTGCATTGAATGTGAGCGAGTACGCGTTGTATGCCTGGTACGCGTTGCACAGCAATGGTCAGATCGGTGTGCCCGCACGGACCATTGCATTGAATGTGAGCGGGTACGCGTTGTACAGCAATGGTCCGATCGGTGTGCCCGCACTGACCATTGCATTGAATGTGAGCGGGTACGCATTGTATGCCTGGTACGCGTTGCACAGCAATGGTCCGATCAGTGTGCCCGCACGGACCATTGCATTGAATGTGAGCGGGTACGCGTTGTACAGCAATGGTCCGATCGGTGTGCCCGCACTGACCATTGCATTGAATGTGAGCGGGTACGCGTTGTATGCCTGGTACGCGTTGCACAGCAATGGTCCGATCGGTGTGCCCGCACGGACCATTGCATTGAATGTGAGCGGGTACGCTTTGCACAGGAATGGTCCGATCGGTGTGCCCGCACGGACCATTGCATTGAATGTGAGCGGGTAAGCTTTGTACAGCAATGGTCCGATCGGTGTGCCCGCACGGACCATTGCATTGAATGTGAGCGGGTACGCGTTGTACAGCAATGGTCCGATCGGTGCGCACGCATTGGCTGGGGCCTGGCATGGCAACGGACGCGTTTTTGAAGCTTCAACTAGTCTGATGCAGTGAATTCAGTTGGCCAGCCACAACAATGTTGCAAGTTCATGGGTGTCATGAAGTTGAAATTTTTGAAGGATGCTGTGGGCGTGTCTTGGCGCTGCAATTCCATGGATTGGTCAGATTCATAAGATGCATACGACTTGGACCTATCACTTTGGACACATGGCACAGTATCTGCCTCTGCAGCACACATATAATGCGGGCTGTTCCCCTGAGGGCTCACTTGCCTGCACTACATGCTCCAGGACGACATCTGCCACTACACTGCTGCTGTCTCTGCATCCTCTGGCTACTGCAATGGCACGTACTGTGGAGAGAGCCCCAGCCTTCACCCATGAGGAGAACCAGGCCTTGCTGGACAACCTCCTTCCACAGTACAGCAAGCTGTATGGGACACCAGGGGAGCAGGTGAGTGTGCTGTCCACTGCCTTACTAATTGTGCATGTTGTCTGACTAGCAGGATTTACAGTGTGCACACCACTGGCTAGCATGCTCACTGAGTAGTACTCACCCCCAAAGTGTGTAGTCACATGCACTGAACAGGTACAGTGGAGTAACAGTGCATTCAAACAAGGTTCACTTCCCATGCAATGATACCATGTAGTAACTGCTGGCAAACTGTCCATAGCCCTCATTGCACTGCGTGTGTGTACATCATATGCCCCTGTGATTGAGACATGTATTTCCAACTGTGTGATGCACGGATATGTTGCATGTGTAGTAATGGCCTTTTCACTTTGTCATCCTCACAGGTTGATGCCCATCAGAAGCAGGATATCTGGCTGGCCATCGTCCGGGCAGTCCGATCCGTGGGGGTCTACAAGCGCCGGATCCGCAACTGCCAGAAGAGGTGGCAGGACCTTTGGGGCTGGACCTGGAGGATTGCAAGGGTCCAGCTGAAGCTGTCGCCTCCTCGCAGGAGGGGCGGACACCGGACCCTGACCCCCCACATGCTCCAGATCCTGCCGGTGGTCTTCCCGGAGCTGGATGGGCAGCTGAAGGGCAGACAGCAGCAAGGAGGGGATGAGTCAAAGACTGCACTGTGAACTCTGTCTGACATTCTATGTGCCCTCCTGTGGCGTGGTTAAACTTCCCCAGTACATCAGTCTTGTTGTCCAGTACCCATGTCCCTCTATTGTGACTTGGCCACTACCCATCTGATAGGCCGGTGTGCTCCTTACGCTCAGGATAATTGTGTCACTCGGGTACAGGGTCCTTGCATTTTGCTTTGCTCAAGGTGGGTGACAGCTTTTGTTCCCGTGATATTGTGTTAGCCTTCATGGGTGGGCCAATTGCTCACACAATGCCTGAGTCGTGCAATGTAGTCTGGGTGTAACTTTGATATGTGATCCACTTGCAGATCAGAATCACTACATGTCCCTGGGGTATTTGCCACACCCCCATGCTGCGGGTGGGTAAAATGTTTGGGCCTCAGGAGTATGTATGTCAAGTGTGTCACACATGCCTAGCCACCTGCCTACTGACCAGGGCTCATCCATCTTGCAGGTGGAGCCGGACAGTCATGCCTACTCCAGGGCATACAATACACTCTGTACTCCCACTCCCGTGTGTCAGCTGACATGCTGTGCTCAGTGAAATGTTCCCTCAGGTGTCTGCCTCTGTGTCGTTGTGCTGTGGCTACGTAGTCGGGACTCCTGTGATGTTTATCGGTTAGGGGTCAGCATGCCATCTGCTATTGGACCATGTGAGACAAGACTTCTGGGACTTATAGGTGTTTGATCACATGACTGTGCAGACAGGTGTATGCCACTGTGACTTTCAGGCAGCTGTTTTTCACTCTCAGCACACTGTGAGGTGCTCATGTTCAGAGAGTTGTGTTTCATGTCCCCCATATGTCCAATTGGTATGACGTGGACAAATAGTAGTTCAGATGATGTGGTTTTTGGGGGATGGACATGTGCACTTGTCAGTTACATTACTTGCCTTCCCCATGTCCTAGGATTGTGACACAGTGCAGACTGTTGTTGGCTGGCTGCCATGGCCATGTGACTGGAGACAGTGATGTATGACCTTGCAGGCATGCCTCTGTCATGGCATTAAACTTCCTAAGAGTGATCCTGCAGGGGAGTGACATGTGCAACATGCACCCCATTGTGGCATTGACTATCCGGACATGGGTGCTTCATGGGGTCTGGTGCTGGTATGCATCACATGCATTTCTATTTAGACTCTGGCCGTCCATTTATACAGACACCTGCACTGACTCAGTGGCAAGAGATGTGACGTGGGCATGTTCACATACTTCACCGTGTTCTCAGCAATGTCCAACTACTGTGTAGGTGGTGCATGTGTTCACACTGGGGTATTACCATCAGACAGGCACCAGACCGATGGGTGCAAGGGCAGGAGGGGTGTGAGTTCCATGGTTGACCATCAGACTGACAATTGGCTTCTCCTAATCTGTGTGATGACTTTTGGCAATGTTCTACTAGAGATGCCAGGGCTTGCTCTGTGATGTGCTGTACTTACTGTGGTGTGTGCGGTCAGTGCAGGTGGAGCAGCGGAGCCAGACTGGGTCAGTGTCCGACGAGTGGTCAGAGGGACCCAGTGGCACGGAGGGCGAGGGGAGCCACACCGAGGAGTCCTCAGCACCATCCACCTCAGCTGGGGACCACAGCAGCTCAGAGGATGACTCCCTTGTGGATGCGGGTGTCAGCAGCCACAACACCCCAGCTAGTCTGTCTGACCCCGCGACCACCACCACCACCGCCCTCCCGTTGGCTCCCATTCCTGAGGTCCGTGGAGGCTCCCGTGCTCGGGAGCGTGTCTCCTTCAAGCCAGGCACCGCACCCCCTGCCCCTGTGTCCCCTGCTGCCCTCAGTGAGGAGTCTGTGTACCTCCTTCGGCAGCTCCATGTAGGGCAGACAGCAATGCTGACTGTCCTCCATGCACACACCACTCTGTTGACACAGCTGGTGTCGTTCATGGAGGGCATCTCAACGGGTATGTCTGCCCTACAGAGGAGCAATAGGTCCATGGACTCCTCCCTGACGTCAGCAGTGTCCCTCCTCCAACAGTCCCTCACCCCTCCCACCTCTGCCCCATCCACACTTCCTACCACCCTACCTGTCCAAAGCACATGCACACCTGCACAATCACCCAAACACACAGACACGAGCAGCACACACACCCCCAAAACCAAGGCAAGACGTGCACACAAGCATCCTCAGGGGACTGATTCCACACACACAGGGGATGGGGAACTGACACACACACAGGCAACCACAGTCACTCCGCATTCCTCAAGATCCTCTCCCTCCAAGACCCCTTCCCTTGCCTCACCTGCAACCCCACCTACACAGCAGCTCTTCCTCTCTGACCTCGGCCTCTTCACCTCCAATCCCGCTGATCCAGCATACCGGGGTAAGAGGAAGTACACACACAGTGAGGGGAGTGCCCCTCGCCCCCGGACACCCTCCCCCAGGCGCAGGCAGAGTGAGCCCCCCACCCGCAAGTCCCCCCGGACCCGGAAGAGCAAGACCCCGCCACCGCCCTGCAAGTCACCCACCCAGTCTCTCACCTCCATCCCCCAGGCCACCACTCCACAGGTTCCACCGCCACACCCTGCCCCAGGTTCCCCCACACACCGATACCGCATCCCCAAACTGCTCAGGCCCTCCCCCTGCCACTTGCTCTTCCATCCCCAAACCAGACGCTCTGCCTGAATGTGCCACTGGTGTGGAGACCGTGTCCCCCCTCTGTCCTGCCCAGCTCTTCTGCCCCCCTTCCACTCCCTTGGAGTCATGCACTGCGGTGGAGTCCACAACAACCCTGTCTGACTCGGGCACTGCATTGGGGACCCAGTCCACTCCATTTGACCAGCCCACTGCAGTGGTTGCAGCACCAACACCATCGGACTTGGGCCCTGCGGTGGTGCCGGCCCCCCCTGAGTCAACACCTCCACTACAGTTGCCGGTGACACTCCTGCACCCACCTCACCTTCCCTGCCTCCTTCTGGCATCCCCTGATCCTGTCCCTGCGGTGCCTGGCCTGCCCCTCGTATGCCCCTCCAAGGGGGATGTCCCCTGTCGGTACCTGTGCAGGCAAGCAATTGGTGACAAGTTGTCACACATCACCCTGTTGAGACTGTGTATTTGGACTGGACATTGGCCGTAGTTAATTTTGGACTTTTGATTTCAGTTGCACACTTGCTGATTAAAGCCTCTTTTTGTTTACTTGTGGTTAATCTTTGGTGGTACATGATGTAGATGTGTAGGATCATGCATTTGCTATTGTAATTGTGTTCAGATCAGGTAAATGAAGTTTTGCTGTGATGGGCTCCATGTGATCCATGGGATATGTGTCCAAATCTAGTCTGGATCTATAGCATCCCTTGCTGCAGTCTGAGGGTGTGATGTTCAGCATTTGACACAGGGATGTACGTTTAGCATTTGTAGATTACCATCTTTGTCCTACACTGTTGCACATCTGTTGGGCTTACCACTGTCCAATGTTCCTAGTACCCTGACTGTGTGCCCGTCTCCACTGGACATGTAGTTTTGCACATCAATTTTGGAGGACTCATCTGTGTATACAGTACAACTGGATTGCCACGTGTTTTGGGTGTATGCAGATGACTGACGTGACACTCCCGTACCCAGGCTGATGTGAGCAGAGGCTTCTGTGTGTTGTAGTTGTAACTCACTGACGGAGTGTCCTGCTGATATGTTTGAGTCGTGCACAGACAAGGTTTGGCACAGTGGACCTTCCACAGGAGTGGAGTGCCCTCATGGCTGTGTGTAATCTGGTGACATTGCGTGTGCCCGTGTTGTGTGAGCATGTCTGAGCATGTTCCCTTCCCATACACAGGCTGTGTCCCTAGGGATGTTCCTGTTTGTGATGCTTGCAGAGTTGGTATGTGTTCATCCAGCATCTTGGACCTGGTTTCTCCGTGATGTGGGTGCATGGCAAACTGATGTTCATGAGGTTGTCATCCCAGGTTGTCTTTGTTGTCAGGGCTGGGGATGTGGGCAAACGCTGATGGGACACATTCAGGATTCCCCTTAGCACTTGTTGTTTACACAAGTAATGTGATTTTGAGTTTGTGGTAGCTTTCAGTGATTGTGACGCGTTGTGTGTGTGACTGCTGCCACTCCTCAGGGTCAGAGCTGCAATGTTGGAAGTTGTGTACGTGTGTTCTTTGTGTCTCACCTTGGCTTCTTCGTTTGTGTGTGACTATGGCCAGGATCCCATTGTTTGTGGTGGATTTCACATCATGC
Source organism: Calotriton arnoldi (assembly GCA_963921515.1). Lineage (NCBI taxonomy): Eukaryota > Metazoa > Chordata > Amphibia > Caudata > Salamandridae > Calotriton > Calotriton arnoldi. The sequence goes on from CAWUFW010003543.1 coordinate 1,167,391, forward strand.
GCATGTACGGCGTACTGTGCTGTGTGTCATACGTAGACGAGTCATGTTGAGTGGGCATGTGTGATGGGTTTCTGCACCTTAGTTCCCCCACCACCCCTGGGATTGTCATGGGTGCATGTGCAATGTCACCAGTCCATGTGAGCTTCACTGCTGCACATTGGTGGAGATCAGGGTGTGTGGTGTTGAGTGTGCAAATGTGAGTTGTTGCACGGCTAGACCACTACCTCCATATTGGCCTTGGCTGGCAGGCCCTGCTGATTGATTGGAGCTTGTGTAGGTGTGATGGTAGGTTGTAGCTGAGGACACATGGCTGTGGTTCACAGTGTGATCAACATCTACCTTTGTCATCACAGTGGAATTGTCATGCAGGCTAGTGTCTGCACAATGTGGGGTCCCTGGGGGTAGTGCTGTGGTGGGTGTGTCTCTTGCTGTGTTAGTTGCTGTTCCTACAAGCTTGTGTGACATGTGTAATTTGGGCTCCCTCTCATCTAACAATGCCAGATTGCCCACATAGGGGAATCCAATCCATGAGTTACTTGTGTGTGGCACTGTATACACATCTGTGTAATTGGGATTCAGCCCTCCTCATGTGTTGTGTGGTTGCCTGGGGACACTGGCACACACCCCCATCACCTGTTGTGTTTGATATGCAGTGCGAGTCTGCCTGTTTGTGTTAGTGCATTTGCATCACTGCATTGGCATTTCTGTAGTGTGCCATTGGCTGTATGTTGTTTGGTGATTTTCCCCTGCTCTCCCTGGGACTCCTGGGTCATCAGTCAGCACAATGATCATGGTTAGTATGTCCCATTGCTGCCATGGTATGGTATTTGTTCACCTGACATCGACAGTCTCCACAGGTTATATACATTTGTGTGTCCATAGGTGCAGATATGTGGGTCAGCATCATGATGGTCACTTCTGTCATTGTGTAATTGGCTGATTGTTGGCAATGTGGTCCCCCATGTGTGATGTTTGTATGCACATGGCCAAAACGATGTTTCTGTGTCACTGCACTGTTAGCCTCGCCCAATCTATGTTGCAATGGGACACAAGCACTACTATGCCACAGATGTTTTTGTTGTTGTGTGACTAGGATTCATCCATACAGTTTGTCTTTGGCAGCTTTTACCATGCCTACACTTACCTTATGATCACCGTGGTGATGGTGCTTTGGGCCCCATTGCCACACTGATCAAAAGGTGCATCAGCCTTGAAACCCACACTTACCTTTTGGTGACTGTGGTGATGGTGCTTTAGGCCCCATTGCCACACTGATCAAGAGGTGCATCAGCCTTGGACCCCACACTTACCTTTTGGTGACTGTGGTGATGGTGCTTTAGGCCCCATTGCCACACTGATCAAAAGGTGCATCAGCCTTGGACCCCACACTTACATTTTGGTGACTGTGGTGATGGGGCTTTGGGCCCCATTGCCACACTGATCAAAAGGTGCATCAGCCATGGACCCCACACTTACCTTTTGGTGACTGTTGTGATGGTGCTTTAGGCCCCATTGCCACACTGATCAAAAGGTGCATCAGCCATGGACCCCACACTTACCTTTTGGTGACTGTGGTGATGGTGCTTTAGGCCCCATTGCCAACACTGATCAAAAGGTGCATCAGCCTTGGACCCCACACTTACATTTTGGTGACTGTGGTGATGGTGCTTTAGGCCCCATTGCCACACTGATCAAAAGGTGCATCAGCCTTGGACCCCACACTTACATTTTGGTGACTGTGGTGATGGGGCTTTGGGCCCCATTGCCACACTGATCAAAAGGTGCATCAGCCATGGACCCCACATTTACCTTTTGGTGACTGTGGTGATGGTGCTTTAGGCCCCATTGCCACACTGATCAAAAGGTGCATCAGCCTTGGACCCCACACTTACATTTTGGTGACTGTGGTGATGGGGCTTTGGGCCCCATTGCCACACTGATCAAAAGGTGCATCAGCCATGGACCCCACACTTACCTTTTGGTGACTGTTGTGATGGTGCTTTAGGCCCCATTGCCACACTGATCAAAAGGTGCATCAGCCATGGACCCCACACTTACCTTTTGGTGACTGTGCTGATGGTGCTTTAGGCCCCATTGCAACACTGATCAAAAGGTGCATCAGCCATGGACCCCACACTTACCTTTTGGTGACTGTGGTGATGGGGCTTTGGGCCCCATTGCCACAGTGGCCATGGTCGGCTTGTATTGTGGAGGCCACACACTTTTATGTGTCACACATGTGATAGTGGGTCACATTGTATGTACATTGTCATGTTTTGTGTTGTTGGCATTTGACATGGACTACACACGCTTGTCATGTTGTTTGGGTGGATGTAATTTTCTGTGATTCCTTATGTGGGAGTATGCTGGTTGTGTCATGCATTACCCGTCCTATGAGTAGGGGTGGTGGTAGTGGCAGGCATCCAGCCCCCCATGGGTAGAGGTGGTAGTAGTGGTAGGCATCTGTCACCCCCTGAGTAGGGGTGGTAGTGGTGGTAGGCATCCAGCCCCCCATGGGTAGGGGTGGTAGTAGTGACAGGCATCCAGCCCCCCATGGGTAGAGGTGGTAGTAGTGGTAGGGATCTGGCACCCCCTGAGTAGGGGTGGTAGTGGTGGTAGGCATCCAGCCCCCCATGGGTAGAGGTGGTAGTAGTGGTAGGCATCTGGCACCCCCTGAGTAGGGGTGGTAGTGGTGGTAGGCCTCCAGCCCCCCATGGGTAGAGGTGGTAGTAGTGGTAGGCATCTGGCACCCCCTGAGTAGGGGTGGTAGGCATCCAGCCCCCCATGGGTAGAGGTGGTAGTAGTAGTAGGCATCTGGCACCCCCTGAGTAGGGGTGGTAGTGGTGGTGGGCATCCAGGCCCCCATGGGTAGAGGTGGTAGTAGTGACAGGCATCCAGCCCCCCATGGGTAGAGGTGGTAGTGGTGGTAGGCATCCAGCCCCCCATGGGTAGAGGTGGTAGTAGTGACAGGCATCCAGCCCCCATGGGTAGTGGTGGTAGTAGTGGTAGGCATCTGGCACCCCCTGAGTAGGGGTGGTAGTGGTGGTTGGCATCCAGCCCCCCATGGGTAGAGGTGGTAGTAGTGGTAGGCATCTGGCACCCCTGAGTAGGGGTGGGAGTGGTGGTGGGCATCCAGGCCCCCATGGGTAGAGGTGGTAGTAGTGACAGGTATCCAGCCCCCATGGGTAGAGGTGGTAGTGGTGGTAGGCATCCAGCCCCCCATGGGTAGAGGTGGTAGTAGTGGTAGGCATCTGGCACCCCCTGAGTAGGGGTGGTAGTGGTGGTAGGCATCCAGCCCCCATGGGTAGAGGTGGTAGTAGTGGTAGGCATCTGGCACCCCCTGAGTAGGGGTGGTAGTGGTGGTGGGCATCCAGGCCCCCATGGGTAGAGGTGGTAGTAGTGACAGGCATCCAGCCCCCCATGGGTAGAGGTGGTAGTGGTGGTAGGCATCCAGCCTACCCATGGGTAGAGGTGGTAGTAGTGGTAGGCATCTGGCACCTCCTGAGTAGGGGTGGTAGTGGTGGTAGGCATCCAGCCCCCCATGGGTAGAGGTGGTAGTAGTGGTAGGCATCTGGCACCCCCTGAGTAGGGGTGGTAGTGGTGGTGGGCATCCAGGCCCCTATGGGTAGAGGTGGTAGTAGTGACAGGCATCCAGCCCCCCATGGGTAGGGGTGGTAGTAGTGACAGGCATCCAGCCCCCCATGGGTAGAGGTGGTAGTGGTGGTGGGCATCCAGGCCCCCATGGGTAGAGGTGGTAGTAGTGACAGGCATCCGGCCCCCCATGGGTAGAGGTGGTGGTGGTGGTAGGCATCCAGCCCCCCATGGGTAGAGGTGGTAGTAGTGGTAGGCATCTGGCACCCCCGGAGTAGGGGTGGTAGTGGTGGTGGGCATCCAGGCCCCCGTGGGTAGAGGTGGTAGTAGTGACAGGCATCCAGCCCCCCATGGGTAGGGGTGGTAGTAGTGACAGGCATCCAGCCCCCCATGGGTAGAGGTGGTAGTAGTGGTAGGCATCTGGCACCCCCTGAGTAGGGGTGGTAGGCATCCAGCCCCCCATGGGTAGAGGTGGTTGTAGTGGTAGGCATCTGGCACCCCCTGAGTAGGGGTGGTAGTGGTGGTGGGCATCCAGGCCCCTATGTGTATATGTGGCATTGGTGATGGCCATCCCGCCCCTATGGTGCTGCTGTTGCTGGTGTAAGTAATTTCTGCATCCCTCTGTGTGTGTGATATATGTCGGGTACGTGTAGTTTGTTTTTGTTGTTGGTGTCTGACTTACCTTCTGCGCCGTACGCGTCCGTGCCTGTTTCGGTAATAGATGTAGAATATTGGTAGGATCGGCACGATGGGATTCATGGTTGGTTCGTCTCGTTCGTCTTTCTCTTTGCTTCGCCTCGTCCTCGTCGCTGGCGTGTTCGTCTCGTAGCCGTGGATCGTCTTGTGGCGCGAATCGGAGCTTATGTGCGCCTCTCCCGGATGCTTTGACGAGCCGTGCGTAGCGACGGGTTCGGCGCGTACGGAAAGCGCATCGTACTTGTCCGGCCGGACGGGGCTGCATTTTGGCTACCGTGCGACTCGATTTTGCGTTTCCGGATTCGCCTCGGTCGTAGAACAGGACCTGTATTGGGTGAGTACGACTGGGTCGGGATTTGGGCAGTTGTGCGCATCGTACTTGCTCGTTCGGACGTATGTGCGAATCGGTCGGGAAACAGGCATTCGCTTGGCTTTTTTCCCGGCCGAATGGTATTAGGTGCGCCTCCGACCGGGATCGGAATCGACCCCTGAGTGTCAGGTTTGTGTTAGAAAAGTAACTCAATCTCCACGCAAAGTGTTTGCAAATCTGGGCCATAGTGTTCGACAACTCAGAATCCTAAGTTTGGAAAGATAAGTAAGACGATGTAAAGTTATAAAAATGAAGCAGATCACAAGAATGACGATAGCCAGGTGTGCCTTTATGAAGAAAGAGTGTAAGGCAAACACAGGGGTAAAATAGGAAGCAAAATGGAAGGACTGTGAGAGTCTGCGTCTAGCCTAATTATTTTAACTTACAGTATATGAACGTAACATGACTGTCAAGCATTTGTAAGCGCTTAGGGATTAAATAGCTCTATTACTTTAAGCCACATTGATTTTAAGGTTATAAAGCTGTTATTCCTGGAATATAACCCTCTGTCCATGACTGCCAAGTCACAGAACCCCTTCAGCGATTGAGCTATTGTGGGAATATGTCATGTCTTCCAAAGCATTTTAAGTGTTCTATTAGCCACCAGAAGTGTTTTAAACATACAATTTAAGGTTGGGTCTGAAAAATTATGAAGACGTGTCTCATGTCTAAGAGAATAGCCAAATATGTAGTCATAGAGCGTGCTTCACAAACGTGTAATTGGATTCAGAGAACACAGGTCTGTTAGATGGATGTTAAGCTAGAGGCCAGCGCTTACTAATATTTATGAGAAATATTAGATGTTTTAATGCTTAACCACTCCTAGCATAGCCATAAAGTAGGTTGACCTGAAACAAACTCCTTTGCTAGCTATGACAAAACAGAGTGCCAGATTTAGTTTCCGTTCATGCAACACAGCAAGGCAACTTAAAGGGAGAGAACAGAAATTTGCCATATCTACCAAGCTATAGTGTACTTCTGCTCTCTCCCAGTGCTGGGCCGGCACCAACACAGGAACCCTTGCACCAAGCCATACCTTCCTGCACAAAAGCAATCCTTAGAGGTGTATTCCTCTTTATAGCACACATGTATAGAGGAAGTCACAAGGAGAAATAAAGATATTTCTCCTTGTTATGCCTCTGTCTGGTAAGCGCACCATTTTGGTGCAAACCGTGTGTACAAGTGTTAGACTTGGCAACTTTGGCGTGGTTTCTCCTGACGTTTTGCCTCTACCTCCTGTATTTTTGATGCTGTGCTGGATTTCGTTTTTGCTGGCTTATATGCTTTGGGCACTTTGCCACTGCTGATCAGTGTTAAGGTGCTAGTGCTCCCTGTGTAAATTGTTATTATGATTGGTTCTCCCTGATTGGCATATTTGATTTACTGGTAAGCCCGTAGTAAAGTGCACTGAAGTGTGCCAGGGCCTGTAAATCAAATGCTACTAGTGGGCCTGCAGCACTGATTGTGCCACCCCAGGAGTAGCTCTGAAAAGGTAACTCAGGCCTGCCACTGCAGTGTTTTTGCGCAGTTGTTAACTGCCATGTCGACTTGGCAAGTGCACCCACTTGCCAGGCCCTAACCTTCCCTTTTTCTACATGTAAGGCACCCCTATGGTAGGCCCAAGGTACCCCCCTGGGCAGGGTGCAGTGTGTGTGAAAGGTAGGACATGTACTGGTGTGTGCAACATGTCCTGATAGTGAAATACTGCCAATTTCGTTTTTCACTATTGAAAGGCTATCTTGCCCCATAGGATAGAATAAGAGTTTATTTATAACATCTTATAAATATAACTTCTCATTGGGACAAATAGAGAAATAGAGTTTAGGCTCTCTGAACTCAGAATTTAATAACACATTTTTTAGTAAAGATGTATTTTAAATTGTGTCTTTGAAAATGCCACTTTTAGAAAGTAGGCATTTTCTTGTTTAACCATTCTGTGTACCTTTGCCTGTTTGTGTATTGACTGTCTGGTTTTGGAGTGACAGGGGCTGGGGGTGTGTATTCACTGTAGATGGCCATTGGGGGGTGGTTGAATTGTGCCTGGCCCTTCCTGGATGACTCAGAGCTGGGCTGAATAGACTCTGGCTGAATTTAGAGTAGTGGGAGGAGATTTCCTTGCACCTGAATAGGGCCTCTCTCCCTTGCACAATGCTGTCTCCACCCTCTGCGGTCGCACTACACCAGGGAGGACAGAACTGTTTTGGACTGGGCTCAGAGACCTTTGCACAAAGAGAACAAATACATTTTGGGGCAAAGGTATTAGACCTAAAACCCCAGAACTTTATACTACTTCTGGAATAAAGAGGAACCTTTGCCAAGGAGAAGAGCTGGAGAAACTGGAAGAGGAGTATTGCCCCTTTGCTGTGTGCTGTCTGGGGTTGGCCTGCAGTAGCTGTTTCTGCCAAGGAAAGGACAAGGACTTTGCTGTGTCCCCCTACTTGAGGAAGATCTCCAAGGGCTTGAGTAGAGCTTGCCTCCTGTTCTAAAGTCTCAGGGACACAAAGACTTCACCCCCAGCTCCCCTGAACTTCCTTGCTGGGAGTTCTGACCTGCCAAGAGGTGCCTGTGACTGTGTTGGGCCTCTGGAGGTTGTTCCTGCTGTTGGGAGCTGGAAAAGCAACGCAACTACAAGAAAATCAACGCATCGCTCTTTTTGCGGCAGTTTTCCCGACGCAGCACCACTGTGCGGGAAGAATCTCCACGCCGTGCCGTTGCCGAAACCAACGCAGCGCCTGTCGCCGCTGCAAGAACCGAAGCATCGAGGGATCGCGGCTGAAGAAACTGGCGCAGCACCGCTCAATGCCGCCACATCGATCACCGACGCACCCTGGGTTTCCACGCATCGTACCTGTGCGGCAAGTTTTCCCGACGCATCCTCCGTGGACCAGAGCCTTCTCAGAATCGACGCATCACTTCCCCCTACAGACCGGATTTGACACATCACTTCTCCTGCGTGCAGCAGAACTGTCGCATCGCCTCCCCATGGTTTCAGGAACTGACAAATCTCTTTGTTTTTCGACGCTTCCCATCTCTGTGGCTGTTTGACTTTGTGGATTTTGTCGCAACTACAGGTACTTTGAGAGAAATCACGCATCCATAGTTTTCTATGGGCCAAGTTGTATGAAACCTTTTTAAAGTCATATTCTTAGTTCATATATGTTGGATTTTTGTCGTTTTGGTGTTGTTGAGTTTAGATAGATACTTTATTTTCCTAAACTGGTGTGGTGTCCATTTGTGGTGTTATCACTGTATTACTGTGTTTTTTTAGTACAAATACTTTACACATTGCCTTTGGGATAAGCCTGTCTGCTCGGGCCAAGCTACCCAGGGGCTGAGCAGGGGTTATCTAAAGTGTGTATCCCCCTTAGCCTGACTAGAAGCAAGGGTCCCTATTTGGACAAAGGTACCTACCTCTGCCAACTAGAGACCCCCATTTCTAACAACAAGTCTTTGTAAATCTGTTTTTGCGTCAAAATTTATGGGTGGATGCATGGGAACACCCATGCTCCCCTATTTAATGCCAACCTAACTCAAATGAATGCAAGTCAGCACTATGTGCTGCATACCTTTGTATTTACTAAACCATGCAAAGCCACGCAAATCGACTTTGCATGGTTTAGTAAATGCCAGAAAGGATTTTACATCGGTGCCGCACCAATAAAAATGCTACAACCCCAATGCAAAATCTTAGTAAATCTGGACAGAGTTTTAAAAACACAGCAACTAACATTCGTGCAAATGTGCCAGATCACATAATAAGCGCAGGAAGTGCTAATTAAAGGCATGGGCTATGCCCTACTTTTGGGCTGATTGGTGTCAAGAAAAGTTGAAGCGCCTGAGCTACAATGTAATGTAACCTTTAGCACTGGTCAATTGGTCATTTTGACCGAAAATCAGATTTAATGTGCTACCACTGGATCGAAAAGTAGCTGAATTTATTGGCATCAGTAAAGGAAATATGTCACACAATAATGCACAACAAAACAACACAGCAGAAACATTACAAGGCACAATATGACCACAACACAATGATGCTATATAAAATACAACATGACTGCTACACTATACCAATTCAACACACGTATGCAAAACAAAAAACACAATTGGGCAAAAAACGATAACACCAACAAAAAATAAAAACACAAAGCAGTACTACAATTGCAATGCTGTTTTGCTTATGTTGCTCTTGTGTTGTGCTGCTGTATTACTTTGTTGAGCTATTGCTTTGGTGTGTCACTGTGTTGTGTTGGTCGGCTGTTGGTGTTTTGTTGCTGTGTATTTTGTGTTGCGTTGTTGTTGCATTGTTATGTTACGGTGTTGTATTGTTATGTTTGCAGTGTTGTGGTGGTTGTCTTACCCCATGCGGAAGCAATCTGCTTAAATACGTACGTTCTTGACAAATATTGTCTTGGTCACAAATTTACTTTTGTAATAAAGTGATAAAACGTGTAGCAGCAAATATTTATCTGTCATAAAGAAATATAGAAAAGGCACATGACCGCAGAGAAGTCATCATCATCAAATACTTTATTTTCGATCACAAGGATCTTATAAAGTGCGTAGTGCCATACAATATAAAAAATGGTATAAAAAAGACGATTTACAAGGTACAATATACAACAATGGTTAAAACAATACAAGGTTAAAAGTCATTTTCCATAAGGTGGCTCAAAATTTGATATGCAAGAATTAAAAAGCTTAACATGCAGCTCATATAATACATTTGAAACGCTTGATCCATAATGCATGCCAAAATCTGGCCAAACCAAAAACAACCACCCTGCGAGTGTCGGTAGCTAGAATTCTCATAACCTCTAGGTAATATCCAGGACCAATCAGTTTACACAATGGCACAATCCACTTGCCCCGCAGGCTTCTATAATGGAGGCAAAAGAATAGCAAGTGGACTATTGATTCTGAGCAAGCCTTACATGCGGGACACTGATCATCTGTGGTGGCCTTACTACACTACTTTTTACAGAACAGTTTAGTGGGTAGGGTTTTAAAACGGAATTGTATGAATAATTTCTGTGCCAGCGGTGGTACAATTTCATCAATAGTTTCCTCATAGAATGGGGCGAATTTAAAACTGATAAAATACTGAGTCAGTGTCCCCACTGGTTTAGCCATCTCCTTCACCATAAATAGTATCCTAATAAATCTCTTTGACCCATCATTTTGGGATAAGGCACAATCTTTCTGGGGAGGACCAATATTCCTCAATCCCAAGTCTTTTCAGTAGGTTCTTCAGGGAGCTAAACCACGGGATAGAGTTAACCTGGGATCGCTTCAGGAGATCAATCGTCTCTGCTCTGTATGGGGAGAGCTCATTAACCGACCATAGACGGTGCCAGAACATTAACTGCTTGTAGCCCATCTTGTGCAATAACAGTTTTTGGCCCAAGTCCAAAAACATAGGAGCCAAGGGGGTACTAGTGGGAAGGTTTAACATTGATTGGAGAAACTGATTTTCTACATAAGTAAGGGGGTTTGTGTTTCCAATGCCCCACGATTCTGCCCCATAGAGGGCTCCCCCCAATATTTTGGTATTATAAATTTCCAATGTTGGGGCCACTTTCCTTCACACTGTTTTTTTGTGGATTTTACTTAAGTGAGCAGTTTGTTGAATTAGTGATAATTGGGCTTTTTCGATGTGGGGCGCCCAATTTAGCTTTGAGGTTAAGTGGATAACCAGATAGTCAAAGGCAAAAACTTGCTCTAGGGGGCTATTTCCTACATACATTGGTCTTTTTGATGGCTTGGAGTCCCCCTTCGAGAAAATCATATATTTCGTTTTAGCCTTGTTTAATACCAAGCCATGCTCCTTGCAGAACTCTATAAAATTGTTTAACAATTGTTGCAGACCATGGGGGGGATTTAGAAATTAATAGGGTGTCATCCACGAAGAGTAGGGCTGGTACTCTTCTCTCCCCCACCTTTGGGGCATTGCATCCATCCCTGTCTAGATAATCAATCACCCCATTTATAAAAAGGGAAAATAATGTGGGCGCTAGGACGCACCCTTATCTCACTCTACATTCGACAGGGAATTGCTCAGTGAGTTGATTATTATCCCCCCACCTAACTTGTGCTATGTTTGTAGAGTGCAACTGAATTAAAATTTCTACTAGGTTATGAGGTATGCCCATCTCTGCCAACACTCTCCACAACTTGGCTCTCGGTACCAGATCGAAAGCAGTGCGTAGGTCCACAAAGGCAACATATAGTTTGCCCCTCTAAAGCTGACCTCCCTCCAGTAGATGCACAGGAAGCGGAAAACCTGGTCCAATGTGCTAATGTTAGCACGGAAGCCTGCTTGGAAATCGCTCAGAATATGCTGCTCAGAGATCCAGTTCTGGACTCGTCGCAACACCTGCTTTCTGCAATGAGTCGAATAGGCTTATAGGCCTAAAGCTGGCCGGATTGGCTCTGTCGCCCTTCTTGTAAATAGGGATTATCTCCGCTATGTTCCAAGAGGGGGGAATGTTCATGCCTGCTGTGATGGCATTTGTAATCATATTGATGTAGGGATCCCAGACAATTAAATCCTCTTTAAACAGATCGTTTGGGATTCGGTCAGGACAGGGGCTCTAGCTGCGATACTAGAGCTGATTGCCAACCGGGTTTCTTCCATGGAGAACACCAGGTCCTCCACAGCATCATTCGGGTTTTTCCCCCTCTCTCCAAGTGGAGCCTCGACCTCAGTACTACCTAGTGCATAAAGCCCCCCCAAAATGGGTCACCCACTCCTCTGGCTGAACTGTAAACTCCAGTTTCGGCTTCCTGCCATTTAGCCAGTAAGCCGCTTGTTTCCAAAAGGATTTAGAATCCTTGGCTGATGATGTCTTTTGTAGGGAGGACCAAAGTGAGCCTTCCCATCTCTTCTTAGCTAGCTCTAGAGCTTTCCTATAGCTTTTTCTACATACCACCAGATCAGGGTGAACGTTAGATTTTGCTGCCCGTACAAGGTCGGCCTTGGCTTTCCTACAGTCCTGGTTATACCAAGCTGCCTAGCGTTCTTGTTTGATCTGGATCTGACTGTACTCCGGTTTCTGCTCCCCACATGGTTTGGCCAATAGATCCCTAATATCATTAAGTGTGGTTTCGTGCCTGGTGGTAAGCTTCTCAATTATCATATCTTTAGGGAGTTTTGACATCTCTTCCACATTCTGGCGCACTATGGATTTAGCTAATTCCAAAGCCTCAGGATGTTCCTCCACCCAGTCCCATCTAATCGTTCTCATATTATTCGTGATGGACAATTCTCCCAGATCCTTATTTCCCGGACTACCTATTTCAGTAGTGTTATCCCCCAGATTCGTTAGGCACGGGGTCAGGGCATTATGGTCGCTATCTGAACAATTGACCACTGCCATATCATGAACTAATGGCCAAAAGCTAAGTGCAACCAGGCAATAATCAATCCTGCTGGCATAGTCAGGTCTGTTAAAAGTTAGCTCCCCTTTTTGATCTGATTTTGTTCTCCCGTTTGTGGCTCTCAAATCGTGTTGCAATGAGAGGGCCAGCAACTGACTGCCTCTCTTTGTCCACCTAACTGGTGGGAGATCTAGCTGTGGGAACTGCCAGACACTATCCCACTCCTCGGTCAGGTCTCTGGGGATCATGGCTAGAGGTTCAAAGGTATAATTTAAATCCCCTGCTACCAGGGCTGGGGCACTATCAGTGGATTCGGATAGTGCATGGTCTAAAACTTTGATAGTCTTGGTATCTTCTGAGTCCCGAACAACTTTATTATGGACATTATATATCCTGATTTTCAGATCACTACATGTTTTCACGTCTATAGCTAATATAATCGGGAGAATATATGTGGACCGAGTTTATTTTTAGGCTAAGAGCATTTCTGACCCAAATTACCAGGCCTCCCTTTCTCTTTCCTGGAAGCATTTAGGCCGTAAGTGGAGAACCCACTCCTATAGGGGGTATGCAGACTCCACGTGTATTGGAAGAGTATTACATCATGTGAGTCCACAAAAGAGCCCCATTCAGGATCAGCTAAAAGTTTAGAAATCCCTGCCACATTCCAGACCAAAGTTCTTAGAGCCCTCCTGCTCTCCCTTTGTGTTGGTCTGACCACTTTTCGGTGTCATGTCTGCTTAAGATTGCAGCCGGCACCGTGGCAGTTACGGACGGACCTAAATTAAAGTCAGACAGTGGGCTAAACTCAATGTTGGTGCCTTAAATAAATCTTTAGATGATTCTAGACCATCTATACAAAAGCCTGCTATTTCTGACTTGAGCTCTATTCAAAAGTGGATCTCTCATGCAGTAGACGTCTGCCTCCCTCTTTCCTATAAATCTTCAGGCAACTATCGGCTGCCTGCTCCCTGGTTTACAGAGAAACTGAAGATTGAGAAATCCAAGTGTAAAAATCGTGAAAGACAATGGAGGAAACACTATAAGTCAGACGCTAAGATAGCCTATAAAAAGGCTCTAAATGAGTATCATATGCTCTGTAAATCAGCTCGCGCTGAGTTTGTTTCCTTTAAGATCTCTCAAGCTCAGCATTGTCCTAAAACCCTTTTTAAGGTAGTCAAAGAATTATCTGGCTCTAATACTCTGACTACACCGTGTGCCTTAACTGCTACGCAATGCGAGAATCTCGCTTGCTTCTTTGTGGAGAAAGTCGAGAAAATCTATTCTACTCTAACTTATGACAACCAGCTTGGCTCTCCACAGACTTCTGATACCACCGCTACTACTGTTAGTACGGAAGTATCTCGGTCTCAGGATAATGCTGAATCTAACATCAGGGTGGAAGCATGGCCTCTTTTAGAACCCACTACTTTTAACAATCTTTTGGCTAGTATTAAATCCGGCTCTCCTAGAGATCTTCTTCCTATCTCCGTGGTGAAACCGCTTGAGGCACCTACGCTCCGGCTGATCATGGATCTTCTCAATGCCTCTTTAGAGGAAGGCTTTGTTCCTTCTGACTGAAAACATGCCATGGTGCTCCCTCGCTTAAAGAAGCCTAATGCTGATCCTTCTATGACATCTAATTTTCGTCCTATTTCTCTGCTTCCAGTCTTTTCTAAACTTCTTGAAAAGCATATTAACCTTCAGTTGACTTCTTTGGTGGAGTCTCTGAGATTCCTTCATCCTTCTCAGTCAGGTTTTAGAGCTGGTTTCTCCACTGAATCTACGATACTTGGGGTTACCGAAATGCTGAGACGGCATTTGGACCATGGGGATACGGTGGCTCTCATTTTACTTGATCTCAGTGCCGCCTTCGACACGGTGTCTCATACGGTCTTGTTTAAAGCCTTGCAGTCTTTAGGCCTTGGAGGCTCTGCCCTACAATGGTTCCGTTCGTTCCTGGCTGATCGAACGTTTCAGGTTTTCTCTACCTCGGCAAGCTCTAATATCCACTGCTCTCCTTATGGAGTCCCCCAGGGTTCTGTGTTGAGTCCTTTGTTGTTTAATATCTATGTGCGCCTGTTGGCATATATTGCCGATGAGGTTGGGCTGTCCCTTTTTTCCTATGCAGATGACACGCAGATAATCTTTTCCCTTACTTCATCTAGGGGATCTGATTCTTCTGCTCTCTATGTTGGTCTGAGCAAAATTGTATCTTGGATGCAGAATAACTTGCTCAGACTAAATGGAGAAAAAACTGAGGTTATGATTTTAGGAAAAGATCAAGATCTTTGGGGGCCGAAACATTGGCCTACTGAAATGGGCTTGCTACCTCAGCCAGTACGTCAAGTTCGAAACCTGAGTATCATTATTGATGACCATCTGTCAATGAAGCAACAAATCACTAATGTGGCTGCGACATGCTTTACCATTCTGAGATGGTTGAGAAAAAATTTGTGGATGTTACCCCTCTCTGTTCAACGTACTGTGGTTCAAGCCCTGATTACGTCTAGGCTTGACTATGGTAACGTCCTATACTTGGGTGCCAATAAAACTACAATACGTAGGCTGCAAGTGTTACAAAATGCAGCTGCGAGGCTGTTGTGTCAGGTTCCCAGGATGGTGTCTGCCACCGATTCTATTTGCACACTACACTGGCTGACAGTGGAGAACCGTATTAAATTTAAGGCCTTGAGCTTTATGTTTAAAATGAAATCCGGAACAGCCCCGCAATATTTGCAATCGTTAATCCAGTTGTATATTCCTTCTCGTCATTTGCGCTCTGCTGGACAGTCTAAGTTTGCTATTCCTAGAATTAGACTAACTAGGATGGGCGGTAGGTCCTTTTCCTTCCTGGGCCCCTCCCTGTGGAATTCTCTTCCGATCTCTATACGGGAGGAAACTGTCCTTACTAGTTTTCATAGGCAAGTGAAGACCTGGTTGTTCAATCAGCAATCTCAGTAATCTGCTCACTCTACCTGCCGGTGCCGGGAAACCCCTCGGGGTAGCTGTGCGCCTTATAAATTTAAATAATAATAATAAGGATTGATAAGGATATGATTTATGCTGCTCTCAAAGGTTGCTCCCCCTAGCTCAGTATTCGGGGGACCGCTTGCCCACTCTCCTCCTAAGTCCATGTTCGAATGTACACTCCTTCCCTCAGTGGTAACAGGCACCCCCATCCCTACAGGTGCTTGTGCTACAGGCCCATCCTGATTTTGACAAGGGGGATTACACATTCGTCTAGGGGCATCGATCCTCCTCTCTGCAGTCATACCTGTGCTCCTGGACCACTTGTTTTGATTCGGGCCCCCCACTCAGTGCAGACCCGGGGATCTTTGATAGCTCTTTGTCCATTCCTGCCGGCGGTCTGTATGTAATTGTAATAGAGGTGTTAACAATGGGGATAGTACGGGAACCAATCAACATTAGACCATCAACAGGGGCCATACAAAAAAATGAGACTATAACCACCCTTTATGGACCCCGGGACTGTTACTCGTTTGGCATTTTTAATATCATCTCTTATGATTGAGTAACAGTGCTGGATGTCCCTAAACCAGTGGGTAACCTTGTTTTTGAGTGAGTCACAGTCTTCATAACCATCCTTCGGCAGTTTGGGTACTTCTGTTAAATATATTACATGATTGTTGACCTGTTGCTGGGATCTCATATAGATTCTGTCCACTAGTTTACCCTTTCCTAGTAGCCCCAGGGACCCCGCCATAGTAGATCGCCTTTCTAGTGATGGAGTTATACCCTCTACTGCCACCCCTACCTCCCCCCTTCCCTGGGTTATTCGTTGGGAGACCATCTGCCTGTTGAAATACACATGACTTGCAGAGCCATTTTTCTGGTAGATAAGGCGATTTGGAATAAGCCTAGGCGGGGGGGTCATAGTGAGTAATGTTTGGACCAGGGCCTGTGAGTGATGGACTCTTACAAACAGTAGGCAAAAAATCAAGGTCGGCCTAACGGGCATTGGGCTTATCTATCTTGCCCATCCCTGCTAGATCTTTAACCTCCTTCCTTAGGACAGATACCTCATCTCTCAGAGACTCAATAGTGGTTTTCAGAGCCTGCAGTAAGCCAACCAACGCATTATTTCCATCACCTTGATCGACCATCCAGCCCAAAATTTCTCTATTGGCCCTTACTGAAAGAACCTCAAATCTGTTATGGCACTCTATTTGGGGTGCATACACCTCCTCATTGGGGTCCTGCGTGTCACTAGAGGGTGGCGATGTTTTTGATTGTGGCATCAGGCCAGAGGTACTACTTCTGGGCCTCTTCCCTTTTTGTGAGTTCTTAAACATCTAAGGTATTTGTATGGCCAAATGTTTTTGCTGGAGTGGGTTCCTGCAGGGTTCCAGAGTTGATGTCAAAACTAGTGGGGTTTATTAATTGGGCGGAAGTCAAGGGAGTTTCTGAGCTAACTATCTCATGACATTCAGTGAGAAGAGACTCAATCCTATCCATTGACTCATGACAGACCGCACCAGTGCCCCTCTTTTTGGAGCGGGTGCACCCTGGACTTTATCTTGGCCCTTCCTTTTGCCCTTAGCCTTTTGAACCCTTGTGAAGGACCCCTTGGTACAGTGAAGGGGGGAAACAGAATGTTCAAGAGCTTCGAGTATATACCCACTCCACTCTTTGTCAGCAGTGAATCACAACATCCTCCATAGCACTCGTGCCCTCCCTCCACAAGTTCCCCTATAGTTCCACTAATAGCAGTTCCAGCCAGTTCAGCCTAGCGAAAAGATGAAAACAATGCTTAAATGGGGAACAATCAGTCAGCAGCGGATTCTACGCAATTGTAACAGTACCTTATTATCAGTGAGTTCTTCGGGATGGTAGGCAGAAAAACAAGGAGTACACGACATCCACTGTCACAAAACCAAGGGGTATGGCCCTGCCCTGCCTCTTCCTGGCTCTGACGGGCCTGCCCTTGGCCCAGGCTCGTCCGCGTGCGACCTGCACTGCGGGAGACTTTGGCTGCTTAGCGCGCCTCTTGGCACGGCGTTGGCGGCGTCACTGCCGCAGTGCAGCTGGGGGTTGAAGTCCTGCTCCCCTGGTCCGTGTGGCGTGAAAGGGCCGCAGAGAAGTACATTGCTGTAGTATACAGTACCTCATTAACTCCGCAGCAGTTGTACAATAAACTTTTCACGCTTTGCTATCATTTTCAAATCTTCAACCTGAACCGCTATTTCTTCCAGAAATATGACAACTACGTTTGGGAATTTTGGTGGGTGTTATATCTTGAGTTCAATGCTTTTCATGCTCTACCTGTAGAACCTTGCTATGATGTCATCTTATGGAATGTTAGCGGTCAATGTTCACAGTTGGCTGGGCTGAGCAGCATGCTGGCTGCTCCTGGTATGGTCTAGCTATGGTCTAGCTATGGTCTAGCTATGGTCTTGATATGATCTTGTTATGGTCTTGTATTGGACTTAACTGGATGACTTGTGACTTACTACTAATAAACATCCTAAGATCCTCTACACGTCTGGACTCAGTTACTACAAGTTTTTGGCGACGAGGATGGGATGCGAACCCACGCGTGCAAAGCACAATCTTCAATAAATCTACTTGAACTATACCAACCTTCGTGGACTCAATCACCACAAGTTTTTGGCGACGAGCTTCAAAAAGAACCTGCTCCTACCACCTCTTCAAGACCTCAAGCTACATTAAAAACACAGGACCTACTGCAACTCAAGCGAAGCTAAGTCAACTGCCATCGTGACCCCACCAGTGACCTCCCATCGGTCGCCCACAGAGTCTGCCAGTCGTTCCTGTGCCTATGGGGAAGTGCCACTACAAGAGCTGCCCATTCTGTCTTTGGCGTCTTCTCCCCACTACCTCATCGCGTCCTGTGCTGTGCCATCGTCTTCGCTTTGTGCTGTGCCTTCAAGTGAGGGCAAGCCCTCTAACGTCTGGGGAAGTGCTGTGCCTTCAGTGAGGGTAAGCCTGACGCTCTTCAAGTCTCTCCACGTCTCTACGCTTTCTGCTGTGCCTTCATTTGAGGGTAAGCCTACCAACGTCTGGAGTAGTGCTGTGCCTTCAGTGAGGGTAAGCCTGATGCTCCTTAAGCCTCCCAACGTCTACTTCCTGTGCTGTGCCTTAAGTGAGGGTAAGCCTGCTTTTCACTCTTTTGTGAATCTAAGTTGTCTCTGCTACCTAGAGAGTGCCTGCTTGGGCAGTCACCTAGAGAAGTTTCTGCTACTTAACTGGCCTGCTATCCCTACAGCGTCTCAACGTTTTCTACAAGAGTTTAAAGCACTTCAGGCTGTTCTTACAGTGTCTCTACATTGATGATTTTGCGTGTTCAGTGAGGTTTAGCCTGCCAGTTTTCAACGTCTGGACTGCCTTTGAAGAAGAGTGTTACTATTCAGGAGTTTGCTGCCTCCCTTATGGTTCTTTGCTATCACCGATCTTGTCAACAACTTATCTGCACATTATTTGGAGACAAGGCATCTACCGCGGAGTTGCGGCAAAGTTTTACTCCCAACATTGCTGCCAAACTATTGCGAGGATTCAAGTTTTTGTGCCACGGTTCGGCACATCTCCTAAGGTACTGTGTATTCAACCGAGTGTTGTGTGTTCAATTTTAACAGGGGAAATTTTTTTTTTTTATAATAATGTTTTAAGTAATTGATTCTCAGCAAGGCTACATGGCAGTTCAACCGCTGCCTTTTCAAAACTCCTCGTACCTCCCTACACGCGCACTCACGCTGTGTTACCTTATGCACGGTGCCTCCCTGCTGTCTCCTGTGACGTATCAGCACTCTTCAAGCTCTGTGTCATGGAGGGTTTTTCGACGCACGTTGTTGCCGAAAGCCACTCGGCGCGGCGTCTTGATGCGTGGCGCCATCTTTGGTTGGCTGGCGAATTTCTATTACACTGTGTGCTTTACACTTCGCGTTGCCAACCACGTTACTGGCCTACGCTGCTTCCCGCTACGGTCCTGTGGTGTCAATAAAGTTGATTGACTGTTTCATTCGAACAAGGATTTTAAAGGTTGAAGTTCAGGTTTTCTACACTATTCCTGGTCTTCGATAGACCTCTACGGAAGCGCTGTGATGACACAGGTTTTTATCGTGTTTGTTCTTGACTGTCAATGTGTTTCACGTCTGGAAGTTTTTCTCCGTTTCAACTCCAGTAAAAGAACTGAACTTGTCTTGGGAGCGTATGCGTATTGTACATTATGTATTGGTGCATCTCATATTGCTTATTTTACACCCCTGTTCCTAGGCTGTCTCTGTTCTCCCATCTGTTCTCTATAAGTTGGAGAATTGCTGGTGGGTAATTTATTACATGAATACATTTACTGTTATAGTGAGCATTTTTTTCTTTTACAAAAGGTATGTCTAAACATGTGATACTCGGGTGAGTAGTCGCTCACCGGCGTGGGTCAAGAGTCCATTGTTGTCTCATGCTTACAATTTGTCTCCCAACACAGGGACTCCTATGGGTTTTAGTCCCATTTGCCAGCAATGGGTTTATGTCCCATCTGCTCACTGTATTCTTCAAGTCTACTCATTTACATGGCAACCATGCAAAGGTTACAGTACCTTTGTATTAGTATGGGTTCCTACCCATGTGTTCGGGTTCCTACCCACATTTTGTCACGGGTTCCTATGGGTTCCTACCCATGTATTCGGGTTCCTACCCGAAAAGCTAACAGTTACGTTGCTTTTGTGCACAGTGTGGAAGCTCCACACTAGTTGTCCATACACGGACACCTCTCTTCTTATTTGTTTACCCTACAGAGGGTGTGCACAACTCTGTCTTCCTCCCTCCTGGGAGCTATGCAAGGGTGTAGCCCCTTTGCATTAAGTAGATGGGTTCCCACCCATACACTTTTTTGGCTTGGAATTTTTCATGAGTACCTACTCATATGTGCTGTATTAACACAGTTACATTACTACAGTGCACGGTATGGTTTTTCCACACAAAGTTGGTCCTTACACTGAGATGTGTATGGGGAGCATTACCAGTTTTTTGCACAATGCATCTCTATCTCAAGAGATTAGTCATGGGTTCTCACTCATGCATTAGAGAGTACATATTTAGCTTACATTTTTACTCTATTTGAGTGCTTTTCATGATTTTATTGCTAAGTATGTTCCGTTTATATTGTATTTTTTTATTGCTATGTTTACATTGTTATCTTTATTTTATATGCTTCATTATGTATTGATAATGGTGTCTTGGTGAGGAGTTTCCTCTATCCTTCCTCATTTTTCTTGTTTCTCTCTTCATTTCTGTTTTCCTTCTGAGGTTTTCTTCTCGTGTCTCTTGTGGATTCTGTTTTTTTTTCTGCTTTTCTGTCGTGTTTCCTTCTTCTGCGTTCATCGCAGCCTGTAGCCCTGTGTTCTGTTAGTTTTCCATTTTCAGCCTTCATTCATTCCTGTTCTGGCCAGTGGGTGTGCTTTGGGGCAGTCTTTTGTGCTTCCTTTTCTTCTCTCTCTGGCGTTGTGGTTTTCTTCTTTTCTGTTGTGTAAGAAGGGAGGATGGTTTCTATGTCTGTTTTCCTTTCTTCTCTGTTACCTGATGTTGCTCCTCTTTAGAGTGTTTTGCGGTTCTGTTTCCTCTAAGTTTTCTCTTTCTGGTTTCTTCTCTCTTTCTCTCTCATGGTGTTCTTTTATTCATTTGGGAGAAAGGGGGATATGTTATATCTTGAGTTCAATGCTTTTCATGCTCTACCTGTAGAACCTTGCTATGATGTCATCTTATGGAATGTTAGCGGTCAATGTTCACAGTTGGCTGGGCTGAGCAGCATGCTGGCTGCTCCTGGTATGGTCTAGCTATGGTCTAGCTATGGTCTTGATATGATCTTGTTATGGTCTTGTATTGGACTTAACTGGATGACTTGTGACTTACTACTAATAAACATCCTAAGATCCTCTACACGTCTGGACTCAGTTACTACAGTGGGCCAGCTATCTTATTGGCCAGTAAAATGCCCATTTCATGAAGCCAACGCATTAATTACAGCATATACGAAAATGCCTCGAAAACAGAGATTTTAGTTCAATAATTTGATACTCACTTTCCTTTGCATATCATTAAAAATATTTGTTTTCATGATAGGTACAATAATTCAGCTAACATTATTTAGTACCATTGCTATTAGACAGAACATTCCATCACAAGCTAATACATAACTTCACAAAGCATGTAAAACCTCAGAAAACATGGACCAGATGTATTATTATTGGCCAGGCTGCTGCACAGAGTTTGAAATGCATCCTGGAATGGCACTTGTGCTGTGCCCGCTGCTTCAATCCGGAGCAGCGCAAGCACACTGGTCGTAAATATTTTCAGAAATCCTGTGATATTAATATTCACGAGCCAGGATTTTTAATCAAATCTTTGAGGCCATCTGTAAATGAAGGGATGGTGACCACCAAGGGACAGCTGACTTCCACCATCACATTTGCAAACTACCAGTATCGTAAACATAAAGACACTGCTTGCAATGCCAAGAAAGTGCCAGTGTGAGAAAGGACTTGGTTGGGGGCATGTAGCACTTTGCTCCCTCCAGCCTCCACAACTGTTATTCACTCAGCAGGAGTGGTCCATCTTCCACTGTGTGAATGGAGACCGACTGATGTGGTAGTCAGTGAGCTTTCAATGATAGCCAACTACTGGAACGGTCATTCCCCGTGGCATGCCTATTGGGGGGGGTTTCCACGCCAGAGCAAAAACAAAATAACCACCAACTGCCACATGCATCAAAAGAAAAACCGGTCGCAAACGGGCAGATTCTCAGAATCTGCCCCTTTGCGACCGGTATTTTTGCATTTGGGATGCATCACCCCAAATGCAAAAATCGCAATTTAAGTAATCTCTAAATTGCGATTACTTAAATTGCAATTGCATTTAAGGAATCGCCAATTGAGATTCCTTAAATGCAATGCAACAAAGTAAAAAAATTAGCGATTTCGCTACTAGGGGGCGCAATTTACCATGAAGTTGAACTTAATGGTAATTTGCAAAAACTTTGAGAAATGCACTAAAGTGCATTTTTCAAAGTTGTAGGTTGCACACACACATGTCCTTGTGACATGTGTGTGCGCAACATATGTGCACGGAACAATTTCAGGGGTTCAACAGGGTGTCCTTTTGACACCCCTGCACCCTTGAAATTGCATGCGCAATTTGCGAGTACCAATTGGTACTCGCAAATAGCGCTCGCAATTTCCCATTCATTCCTATGGGCCTGTAGGCCCATAGGAATGAATGGGAAGCCATTCCTTATTTGCGACTCGCAATTTGCAAGTCGCAAATAAGGAATGTGAAGGAATCGCTATTATTATAGCGATTCCTACATGCATAGGATTTTGCGAGTCCTTAATTGCGAATCCTTAATATTCGCTATTAAGGACTCGCAAAATCCTAGCTTGATGCATGTGCCTGCAAGTTCGTAGATCTGTCCCTGGTGTTAGCGAATTGGGGAAATTACATCATAGTGGAAGGCTCCCAGGGGGGTCCCCGCCTGGGAAAGTGGAAGGCGGCTCCTACCATTTGGGCGGGACATGGGAGTGCAGTGCAGTGCTGCTACAAGGCGTGAGGAGGGGGCGAGGCTCCATTGACAAAGCCGTGCCTGGGATCACCTACTACATATTAGTGTACCACTGATTATAATGAATCAGCGGCCGGCACAGGTAAACGTGGTGGGGCGGGGGTGGGAGTCGACAGACGACGGAATAGGTATAATTGAGTAAATAATACCTATTCCGTCGTCTGTCGGCTTCCCCTGTTATGTTTGGCCAGTACCCTTCTGCTGCGCCCTGCCCCGCCGCACCGCGCTTACCTGTGCGGGCCGCTGCTGCCCGGGAACTACTCAAAATACTGAGCCACCAAAGACACTGGGCCACTGTTGTTCCGGAGCCCTTGATAATATTGAAAATGTGACACTTTCGATCAATTGATCATTCTGAGCTACCGATGATATAGAGCAACTAATGTAAGCGATCTTCTTACGCACCACCAGTTAATTAGTGACCAGTTGTTATAGCAAACAAGTAAATAATTCTGAGTCATTGTTAATACTGACTAGGATGATTCTGAAATAGGGCTGATACCGAGCCTTCCAAAAGTGACACGACTGACCAATGGATGATACTGAGCCTTCTAAAAGTGACACGACTGACCAATGGATGATGCCGAGCCACTGGTGAAACTAATGGCTCTGTGTCCTAGTCGTTTAACTGTACCAAGCCACTGAAAATGCCCCTTTCTGCATTTCTCCCGGGGTTCATGAGTTCCTATGCCTACTCTTATTTTCTTTGTTGGTGTTCAGGTTTCCTTGGCCATCCACTTACCACCCTGTCTGTGTACTCTGTCCCTGCCCTATACATATCTTTGCTTTTCCTGCATTACTGCTTTGTCTACATTCTACCCATTGGCTTTTCAATCTATTCTCTCATCTGATCAAAATGTACCCAATTGCTCCGTTCAAAAATTGTGAGGGAAGCTGCCAACCCACTTGTCTTTTCCTCCTAGTTCTCCACAATAGTCTCTGAGCTGTCATGTGATGCTTTATTTAATGTTTTCTAAATGCCTACGAAGATTTGATGATCCTATAAACTAAAAGCTAAGGTTGCGCCCTAGCCTTAGGTATTCTGATAATGTAAGTAAGGGCTATATGCATATTACTATATGCCACCCAGTATTATCTGCCAAAGAGGTAATAGTACTGAGAAACTAAGAATACTTTATTCATTGACGACAATGGACCACTGATTGCCCTTGACTTTACACCGTGACTGCTGCCACAAATGTGGCTCTGTAGCACTGTTCTTTTCCTGGGAAGTGCTTGTAGGTTAGCCATGTAAGAATGGTCCATAAAGATAGACTGACATTGAAAATGAGGCAAGGATGTGCTCTGAATGTGTCACATTGGTTTGAAATAATTAAAGGTTGGGAAAAATTGTTGAGCGGAGCATGCACAGGTTGAAGTCTGTTTCTGCAAGAATGGGAGATTTAATGGCCCTCATTACAAGTTCGGGGCTTAATTCCAATCCCTATGGAAAGCGTTGTTTGCACAGTGATCAGAATTACGAGATGTGTGATAATTCCCATCCTATCGAAGTTTTCCCCTGATAGATACCGGCAGATGAAACCTGCTGACATTTATTTGGAGAAAAGGCCCATAAAAAAGGCAACACATGCGGAATTCGGTGTGTTAAATATCGATTCCGCATGTTATACATCATTTACCAGTTAAATACTCAGCGGTAATGGTATGTAACATGGATGGAACATACCTCAGCCTATTCCACATAATTTGTAATGAAGGCTTAAGTGTGCAAGTGTGCATGTAGTTGTCAGTCATGAAGGTCAGAGATGTGCTGCAAACTTGGCAATGTTCAAAAAGCTGAATCTAGAGCGAAAGGTGGCCCGGGTCATGCCATGATATTCACCATAGTTGGTTGTATTTGGAGGTTGTAGTTGTATAAGATATTTTTGCTGTTATATTTTTGTGCATCATTGACAAGTGTAGAATACAGATTCACACCATATTATACCTATACACATACACACTGATATAGTACTTTTGTCTTTGAAACAATGTTTCCTATTATGCGTAGAAGCACCTTGATCTGACTCTTGTCAACTACACCTCCATTTGGGCCTAGTAGCCATGTTTTCCAAAATGGATATCACCCGTGTCCACCCCCTGCAAATCTCACTGTCTGTCATTTCTGCCACACAGTCAAGTAGAAAATTATGTGTTTATTTCCATTGTCATTATTCATGCTGTTCTTAATGAAACTTCCCCAGCTCAGTCACAAAACTGCAACTATTAAAGTTCTTTCCACTAGATCACTATACCCTATTCATTAATATAACATGCTGTTTTTATTTATCTAGTTTGTTCCGACATCTCTAGATGATATAAGTACAGAGAGGGCATAATAATTATTCATGTAGTGGGATAGTGCTTAGGTGCAATATGATATTTTATGAGCCTGTGCTTTAAGTTGCTATGAATGTAAACATTTTTAACACACCACGATGATTCTGCAGTTCTGTTAATTTCATATGTGAAAATAATATATAAGAACCATAAATCTTTGGCATGAGCCAAAGACTTTGCTGTTCTACTAGGGATGGTGTCTGTTTCTCTCTCAGTTTTGCTGCCCACTTGGGACTTAAAATATTTTTGATTTTGCATTTCTCTGTAATCCTCTATTTGCTGAGAGCCTTCATGGCAATTAACCTGTACGATACTTCTGAAATTTGCTTCTGTAATAAATCTTTAAACTATTTGGCTCATCTGGAACTCATTTATTGTGAGGGCCCTTTTATTTAACTGACTGTATATATGACTTTTTTGATGTGTTAGGAGGTGCCTTACCTGGGGGACACAATGCTGCCTGAAATTGAGGTATAACACCATCTCTGATTCATCGAAATTGTTGGCGTCTTGTGGAGGTACAGTTTGTGGTGTAAAATTATGTGGTTCCAGTGTCCAAAAACTGTGGTAACAGAGGATGGTTGCGAGTAAAGAGCACCCCCTTTCTGCTTTAGAGATGTTGCCTCTCTTTTGTCCTAGTCTGCATTGTTAGAAATGGGATTTCTGGTTGGCTAGGGTATGCACCTAAGCCAGACAGAACCCACATTTCTAACATTGGTGATCAGCGGTGAGGAAAGGTCTTGCGTTTGCGCAGTACCACAGTGACTCGTTGTTGCATTACAAACTCTGCATGTTTTGTTTTTTCCTGATTCCCATATTGGTCATTTTATTGTTTACTCCTACCTCATTCTCTTATGCCTGGTACTCTAGTTGTTTGCACTATTAGTGCCTGGCCAAAATGAAATCAACCTTTGATCTCAACGAACTAGTGTATTACACTATGAAGGTGTTTGCACACCTAGCCACATGCAGGCCCTGCAGAGGCTTGAGACAGATTTGAAATCCTACTTCTGGGGGTGGCGCAAGCAGTGCTGCAGGCCCACTAGTAGTATTTAATTTACAGGCCCTGGGTATATGGGATACCACTGTACAAGAGACTTACAGGTCAATAAATTATGCCAAACAAGTGCAAGCCAATCATACCAAGTTTAAAGGAGAGAGAACATGCACTTTAGCACTGATTAGCTGTGGTAATGTGCCCAGAGTCCTAAAGCCAACAAAAACAGGTCATAAAAATAGGAAGAAGAAGGCAAAATGTTTGGGGATAACCCTGCAAAAAGGGCCAGGTCCAACATGCATGTTCCTAGTTTAGTGGATTTTTCCGCGTTGATTTTGCTGCTGGATTTTGCTGAGATTCTAATTTGTAGTGCCGTTCTGGTTCCTGAATGAATCGGATTGTTAGTATTAATAGGGTACAGTGATTCTTGAGTCTGAGAGTGTTTTACTGTTGTTGAAATGTGGATATTTATGCAGCATGATGGATTGCTATACTGTATGTGAGGCTTTTGGTTATACGATGATGATTTTGGGTTTAATCAGTGGTTTTATTTCTGTGATTTTAATATACCAATCTAATTTGTGATTTACATAAAAAAGGTTTTGGTTTTTATTATTGGTTGGTTTGGTTATCGGATTCGGCGAATCCCAAGATCTCGATATATTGTTGTTGAGCTTGTCTCCATAACGGTAGTCTGTTTTGCAATTGACTGCACACACAGAGTTAGGGATTTATCTGAATTAACAACTTTTCTTTCCCAGGAGTGTGCATGTTTAATCTAGGTTGGTGTCTTTTGCTTCTCGATGCATAGGAGTAAATACATTAGCCAAAGTTGTTTTGCCGCCGGAGTCTGCTTAGTCTGAGTTTAGATTCTAGACTTGTTTCTCTAATTTGTGAGATTTATTTTATTCTAAGCTGCTGATTTTCTCCTATTTTGGTTAAGTAGAGAAGATTTATTTTTGTGTGTGTGATTCATTGAGAATAGGTTGTGTGATTGTTCACAGCTTCTCCATGAAGTTTTAAAATCTGTGTTGTGATTTGTTAATCAGCCAAGTAGTCATTCTTGGATTAGTGAGACGTCGCCACACAGTCATGCTGTCATTGGTTAGTTGCTGTCAAAGCCATGCTGGGATTGTTTGACCTGTGGCATAGCCACACTGGCATTGGTTGTTGTTCGCTAGTTTGTTTTGTGCGATTTCAGATTATTTTGAGTGAAAATAATGAGTGATGTGTTAAAAAAAACTTAAAGCTCCTAGCGAACCTGCTACGGAGGGACAGAACTTTCCTGCCAAGTGTACTCCTGCATAGGAAATGATGACTGACATTGGTTTTTATTTGTGTACCTAGATTTCCGAATGGCACGAATATGCCTCTTCTGATAAGGACTTACACCTTCCCTTGGAAGGTGCGTTTAACATTAGAAAGCTAGATTTTTTAAGACAAACTATGAATGATAGAAGCTGTTACCAAGACCTACACAATTTGAGGCATCAAACAAATTGGATCAGATGGCTACAGAGATGGAGAAAAAGAAAATTAAACAAGTGGGGAGTTCATTTAGACAATGGTTGGAAGGCAAGTGGGATCTTGAAGAGAAATGCTGGAGAGAGGATATGATGTAGGGAGAGGAGTTTTTCTTGCAATAATCGAAGAGACGACAGGCAAAAAGAAAACATATGAGGGAAACATGGAGAAACATAACCAAAAATGAGTCTCCTATGAGGATAACTTTTGAAACAATCTTTTGAATTCCAGACCTCCTCTATATACTGATGGAATCCAGAGATGGAGGCAGAATTCTATAGTATCTGAGACGGCTGCAGTAGGAGATTGTACAGGTGTACAATCACAGGGATTGACAGCTCCCTGTGCTCTACCTGAGAGTACATTGGCAGCTTTGATGAGTACTAGCAGAGATATTACCATTGTCTCTTCAGTTTCAAATGACATGCCTGCAGCCACTGTTATTACTTAATCTTCAAAAGAGAGGGATATCAATATTAGGCTTTTGAAAATGTAAATTTAATTTGAAGAAATTTTACAGGGAACAACTGACGCAAACAGGTTATTGTCATACAATGTGAATAAAATGAGAAAATTGATCGAAAAAGCAGCAAGGATTGCGAACTAACCACATGATAGGCTTGAGGAACTGGATGACAAATGTGAAGTTGACATCAGTGGAATGAGAAATTTACAGAGAAATTACAAAATCAATTTGACTAATTATGAAATAAAATAATTAGGTTTAATGACCTTAAGAGCTCATATTATGGATCTGGTTGAGAAGACAAAGGACTGTAGGGATTTGAAGACATGCAGAGAAAGGTAGAAAAATAAGGTTTCTAATAAAAATAGAAAGCCTCAGAGGTAGGGAACAAAATGAAGGGGTCTGTTAGTGATTCAGAGTTAGAGACAGTTACAGGATTTCCATTGACAGAAGTACATGGGCGGAACTATATGCATGTGCATTGTTTAAGAGGTAATCTTTATGCTTTTATGGCAAATTTTCCAAAATTGTGAGAGGAACCAGAAAAGTTGAACATAGAGGTTCATAGATTGAAAGCAATTTTTAAAATGCTTTGGACTGATTTGAATGTGCTGTTTAAGATTGTTGTTACCTGTGACCTGTGGTCCGAGTGCAAGGTTGCTGTTGTTTGGCCAACTGAGGAACCAAATAGAGTTGCGCTTAATAATGCTCATTCTGAAGTGGTTGCTGATAAGTACAAAGCAGTAATAGAACATTTGAAAAAGAAGGTGCCAGAGAAAGAAATTAACTGGTCAAAGATTTTGAGAGTTACACAAGAGGAAATGCATGCTTATTATGAGAGGCTAAGGCAGGTTTTTAAGCAACACAGAGGAGTTGAAGATCCTGAGAAAGATGATGCTAGCTTTTTCCTATCTGTTTTTCTTATGGATTTGTATCCTGAGCTCAGTTCACATATAGAACACTTTAACATTTCTAAATGATGGTGCCTGAACGGATAGGAGGATTGCTTACTTGGAGCAGTCTTGTAGGAAGGCCAAAGTGGCCCATATATTGATGGTGAAGTCAACATCCACCCAGTTTCTTTCTTGATGGGTTCGGTGGCTTCATGCTCTACAGTTCATTATGTGGAGTTTCCAAACCTACCCCTCACGGGAAGAGAAGTCCAAGTTGTTACATTAGCAATAAGCAGATTTTTAACCAGTTTACAGAAGATGTCCTGTTAAAATAAGATCTATGGAGAATAATCATCAGTTCATATTGACTGATTCAAGTCCTGTCAATTTGTTAGGCAGAGCCTTGCTTTGCAAAATGACTGTGATTTATTGCACACTGGATGGTGTCGCACCTGAAACACAAGATGAAGACTGTGTTTAAAATTAAATCACCTGATTCAAGTTTCAAGTCTTCAATAAATATGTTATGCCTCTGGATTTAAGACATACTGTCAAACTAGAGCTATGGGATTTCACTGGTCAAGAGATAGGATTGATTAAAAGTGGAAAGCCTCTCAGGATAAATGTGAAACCAAGTGCAGTTTTCCCTGGAATTAAACAATGCAAACTTTCCAAAGAGGCAGAAGAAGGAATGAAGTCCATCACTGAGAAAATTATCAAACTGGGGATTATTCGGGAAGTGCATGGTAGTCCTTACTATTCTCCCTTGGTGGGCATTAAAAAACCGAGTGGTAAATTTAGAATTGCAGGACCTGTGAATGAAAAATAAAATAGTAATTCCATGTTGTCAATGGTAATTTTGTTCTAAATATCAACTGATGCAGAATGGTATACAGTCATTGACATATTCCAATCGTTCGTCTCCAATCCTTTGCACAAAAAGCAGCCAATATCTCTTTGCGTTACAGTTTCAAAATAAAGTTCCACTTTGGTGTTGAATGACACAAGTATACTGAAAGTCATTAAACTTTCAGTCGGATTTTAAAGAAAGATTTGGAAAATGTACAGATACCCTGTAACTCAGTCCTGAGTAATATATAGATGACCTATTGGTGGCATCTAAGAACAAGCATTGGCATAGCCAATAGGTCTCGCCTTTGGGACCTTATAAGCTTTTAGCCATGCAGCACACTATCCTGGGTGCTGTGCCTCCAGGGTTTGAATAGCTATACAATTACTATACACTGGGTCATGTAGTCTGATTTAGGAATACAAATAGAGCCAGCAAATAGAAAGCCCAAAAATGTGATTGAGGTTGCAGGCCTACCCCTGGGCTATTTTCTCCATAATAGTGAGAATGCCTTCACTCATTACCTGTAGCAATTCTGCAGCCAGGGTGTTTTCCCGCACAATGATAGATTTGCTGTATTTGCCACATAAACCATCATCTGCAGATTTTAACAAGAAATGTTTTGTTTCATGTGCAAACGTAGTGTTTCCGCACAGTGGAAGGCCCTTCACAAAGGTTTACTGGTCACCTTTCCGTAGCTTGTTAATGTACTTGGGTGTTAAACTGGTACTAATTAGGTGAAAGCTTTACTCAGAAAGTGTTAACATGTGCAAAAATAATAAAATAACTAAGTAATACTAACAAAATCTGAGGAATTGTTTGCTTTTCTTGCTGCATAATATAGTCAACCCTCCCGCATAATTTGGTCATCTCCTGCTGCATAATTCCAACGCTCCTGCCTGTAGCCTAGGATATCCCACTGGAACTTACAACTGTACAATAAAAGAGTGATGGAGAACCATACTTCCCTGAAATCATGCTTGCTTTTTCCACCATCTAGCTTTATTTGTAACAGGACAGAGAACAGAAGGCCTTGCCACAGTGCACGAATGGTAAAACAATGGTAGTTATATTACAATACCAAGGAAATAAAGGTTTCACTACACTGTTTTAGAAACGGTATTGCGTTTAAATTGTGCGCACATTTGCTGCTGGGATGTCATCAATGGCGTCCAGACGTCTGCAGAAATGAAACTGAAAACGAAGAGAGAAAAATAATAGAAAAGCCTGAACAAGTCGAGGTGCTTGAGAAAACATTAACACTCTGGCCGCTGCGCCTCAGGAGATTCGGTGTTCAGAACCTCAAAAACATTGAAGGATTAAAAGAAAGTAATAGGAACGACTATTGTTCCTAGATAAAAGCTTTCTGTAGACACTTTTAGAAAAAAATTATTTATCAGTAGCATGATGCGTGGCAGCTTAACTCGGCAGGTGACCATCCCATGCAGAGACTGAGCCTGCCGGGACAGTAAAATGGTTGTGGATTCCTCTGCACATACACACCGAGAGTATTTTTGTTAAAAGAGTAAAATAAGTAGAAGCTTGGTTTATTTATATTTCCCCGTGAAATGGTACAATGCACTTCTCGGGACAAATTGCGTGCATCAAAATAACAAAAGGATAAAAATAATTAAAAAGTATCCCCAGTTCGAAAGATCGATGAAGCACATACTTTCTGTGACCTGTGCCTCTCCCGCGCTCACAAGTGTTGGTAAATAAATGGGGAGCCCAGGGGCCTGGCCATGTCACTTGGACCCTGGAACTAAAATGTTTGCCTGCAAGACAGTAAAGACCAGAGAACATAACGGGAGCGGGGATGGTTCTTGCTAACTTTATTATACATCCATATGTGCAGGAGAACAGGAAAATGGTTGCTCAGGGAATGATTTCGCATCTGTGGTGGATTGTCACTCGGTTTTTCAGGTCATGGCGTCCCTTACCTGATGAAGTGCGCTGATGCTATAAATGTTGGTGTTGTTTAGTAGGTCGCTCTCTCTTTTGCCCTGCAGCATGGCTTCGGCGTCTTCCAGGTAGCCAGCTGCGCAAGCTGGCAGGAATTTGGCAGCCCCATTGAAGCGAACGGCCCGGGACTTAATATGGAGAACGGGAGGGGGGGGGCGAGTACAAAATTAACACGGACAATGGGAGGTGGGAGGGAAAAAAGTTAACACGGACAACGGGAGGGGGCGGGAAAAAAGTTAACACGGAGAACGGGAGGGGGGGCGGGAAAAAAGTTAACACGGACAACGAAGAAAGTTAACACTGACAACAGGTGTGGGACTAAAGGCAACACAATCTACGGCAGGAGGGGGGCGGCAACAAAGTCAACACAGATGGCCTCCATGATAGCAGCAGTGCTCGGAACAGGAAAGCCGAGGCAAAATAAAACAAGCATTTGCAATGCAATAGGACTCGCATTTACGCGAGACCTATTGCAATGGAAACGGGAGTGCGGGTGGACGAGAAGGCATGAACGGGAGTGCGGGGGGCACAGGGGTCGAGAAGTCACAAAATGCGGGAGGGGGCGGGGAAGCACGGGAAGAAAATAGTTTTCGAAGTAAAAGGGCCAGTAGCCATGGAAGGATACAAATGACGACATGGCCGTCATGAGGAGGGACTAACACGCCTAAAACCAATCAGAAGGCAGCATTTAGGACCTAAGCCAGTGAAAAAGATGGGCGGAGAGTGGGTGGAGCTTCCACGCCATACTGAATACTGCATGCCTTGCAAAGCGAGCAGCGCATGTGCGCTGCCGCTATAGGCTCGACCTAAAAAAGAAGATTGTAAACTTGACACAATTGTACTGCTAAAACGTTTAGCTGAGAATGGTCACATGCTTTCCCACAAAGATGCAGTATTGTTAAAAAAGAACTGAATTATTTTGGTCACCACATGGAAAAAGAAGCAAGAAAAGT